>JAESUZ010004594.1:0-723883 GCA_017311185.1 Proteles cristata cristata
TGCTGAGTAAAGAACATTGCCTCTAAAAACTATCTGAGGATTAAGGGGAATAGCCATTCTCCTGTAGTATCTTTAATATAAATTTAGGTCATATGAATATAGACCTGCTTCTAGAGTAGAAAGAGAAATGTATTTGTAGGTAGGTAAATGGTTTCAAAACTTCTTGAGCTTTAGAAATTCTTTAGCACTATTATTATTATTTTTAAAAATAGAAAAGCATAAAAAGGAGAAGAAACACACTCAGGCTAATGAAACTTATCACACAGACTTCTTTTTTTTAAAATTGATTATACTGTCTATCCCAGCAGTCGGCTGGGCCGACTGACCCTTGGGCCACATAGCCTGACCTTCCACTTGTTTTTGTTTTTGTATGGTCTGTGAAGTATGGGTGGATTTTACATAGAAATGTTTTGTGGCACCTGAAAATTATATGGAACTTAAATTTCAATGACATGAATAAATTGGAATATGGCCACATCTGTTCATTTCCATGATGTCTGTAGCTGTTTTTGTAATACAGGGGCCGAGGTGAGTAGTTGTGACAGAGACTATATCATCTGCAAAGCCTAAAATATTTGATATCTGGCCCTGTACAGGAAAGTGTGCTGACCCTTGATCTTTACCAGTCCTACTCATAGTGCCTTGATATAAGGCGGTTGAGCCAGAATGTAAATCAAGGCATTGCTTCTTTCATCAAGAAAAGCTTGCTACAGAAAAAATGTCAGCAATGTTCTCAGTGATGTAGTTGACTTATGTTCTGGTACAAGCTCCTTCTCTCATTGCAGGCTGGCAGCCACTTTTGAGTAGTAGCGAGTTATATTCTTTTGTATATAATTTTTAAGTTTTTACACTTTTATTTTTAATGCATAAAAGTTTAAAGAACTCTGGGCTTATTAAGAAATGTACTCGTCTCTTTTCCTTTTCCTTGAGGCAGCCATTTTCAACTCTTGGCTAGTCTATATCTTTGAGTAAAATGTTTATGTTGCTTTCTTAATTTTTCAGTTTTAGCCATTCTGACAGGTGTGAGGTAATATCTCATTGTAGTTCTGATTGGCATTTCGCTGGTGATGAGTGATGTTGAGCATCTTTTCATGTGTCTTTTGGCCATCTGTTTGTCTTCTTTGGGAGAAGTGCTGTTCACGTCCTCTCCCCATTTTTAAATTGGATTATTTTTTGGTGTTGAATTCTCCGGAGTTCTTTATATATTTTGGATATTAATGCCTTATCGGGTATTTCATTTGCAAATCCCTTCTCTTATTCACTAGTTTGCCATTTCGTTTTCTTGATGATTTCCTTTGCTATGTAAAAGCTTTTCAGCTTGATGTAGTCCCAGTTTTGCTTTTGTTTCCCATGCCTGAGGAGACAGAGCCAAGAAAAATATTGCTAAGGTTGATGTCCAAGAGATTACTTTTTGTGGGTTTTTTTTTTTTTTTTTTAGCCTTTTATGGTTTCAGGTCTTCCATTTAATCTTTAATCATTAATTTTTGTGTGTAGTCTAAGAAGTGGTTTAATTTCATTCTTTCGTATGTAGCTGACCAGTTTTTCCAACACCGTTTACTGAAGAGACCATCTTTTCTCCATTGTATGTTCTTTTTTCCTTTGTTGCAGATTAATCATATAAGCATGGCTTGGTTTTTGGGCTCTTTATTCCATTCTGTTGATTTATGTGTCTGTCTTCTCTTGTTATTTTTTAATAGTAATATCACTTGTTTCAGAGATAAAATATCTATTAGCTTTCTGAGGAGTTAATTATAATTTTTTGAAAAATTTCCTTGCATAGTCTGTAGTGTCCATGTTGTTTTTAATTCTCTTCGGTTATTTTGGTCCCTTATTTTTCATATTAGAGGCTTCCCTTAGATACCCAGTGATCTTTGGTTATCCTTCTTATTTAAGAATGAGGTCTCAAACACTGGGTTAAAAGCAGTGAACCTATGTATGGGATTTATGGTATGTATCTTAAAATCCAGGTGCTTCTTACATAAACCAAGCCTAGGTTTTGGTCCCATTTTCATCTCTACTTGAGATTCCTGATTTGACAATTTCTTTGTCTTGGTGGGTGGGGAAAGTCTGCAGTATAAATCAGGTTGACTATTATGTTTTCTTATCACTGGTTCAGGATTTAGCTTTTGTGAATCTGTGGAGTCTGTTACCACTCATCCATCTGCTTTCTAGCTTTCAGTGTTTTGGTGCCATATTCTTTTTCTCCCATTTTATTTGTCCTATTGGACTTAGGACCAACAACAACAACAAAATCCCTTTATTTTTGTTTAAAGGTATTTAGGGAGGGCACCAAAGTAAATGTTTGAGCTTGCTTTAGTTTGTTCATAATGTTCCATTGTGAGTCTGCATAATTTATGTAACCAGTCCCCAATAGGTCGATATTCATATAGTGTATAATTTTTCCATTATTTAGAAAATGGAATAAATCTCTATGTAAATGGCAGTTATTTCCATAAGAATGTTTTGCAGCATATTTGCCAAACGGTTTTCTAGGAATGTTAACCACGTGTTGCCCTATGTGTATTCATTTTCTAATAGGTTGTAGAACATAGGTTGACCAGTTTTTTCTTAAAGGACCACATAGTAAATATTCTGCATTTGGTGGACCACATAGTCTCTGTTGCAACTACTCGACTCTGCTACCATAGGGAGAAAAGAGGCAATAGATAATAAGTAAGTGAATGGGTGTGGCTGTGTTCTAGTAAAACTTTATGTAGGCAGTGGGCTAGAGGGCCTTGGGCCACAGTTTGCCATCCTCTGTTGTAGAGCATGGGATACCACCTTATATCCAAAAGGAAAAAAATGATCTGCATTTCTGTTTGTGACCTAGGATCCAACTGTTGTGTAGTCATATACCTGATATAAAATGTTTGTTAATACTATGCTGCTTTTTCAAAAAAACCTAGAGGTGTTTCTGAGGTGCCCTGGGACTTCACAGTCTGACAGTCTTACAAGTTTTTGCTAAAGGATACTACTTTGAGGCTCATGTAACCGTAAGACCTGAACAAATAGTGGCTCTCTCTTTCACAGTTGCCTACCCTGTATCCTAGAAGTTAATTGTACAGGGAACAGTTAAATAGCCTGAAAAGCCTGAAAAAGTTAACCTCTGAACTCTTGAACTGGGTGCCTCTCAGGCCCTATAGATGATTTTGGGAACTGATGCTGTAGATGAGATGTGCTGGCCAAACGTCTCACTTCTGAGAAACTTGAAATGCAGCAAAGTATCGTCTTGATACATGTCATCTACTGAAAGAATGTGTTCCATCCTCTGCATAGTTTTGCTTTTTAAGGAAGGAAATGCAAGGGAGGGCTCTCCTTGTCTCTCCAGGTTAGCAGAGAAGCATGTTCACTTCACAGCGATTAGCTGAGCCTGCTTGAGACTTTTGTGCCTGTCGTGGCTTGCCAGTTTCCTGCTTGCCTTTCCTGTGGCGTTTTAGCTGATCTGTGCTGTTTGTAGCCATATGGTCCCCTGAGCACGTGGCTTGGCTTCCCTGTCCCTGCTGCTGGATTCTTGGGCCTTGCAGATTTTATAGACCTGAATACCACTCGGGTGGTGGGAGGGCTGGGGAGTGACAGCATGACTTCAGGAGGTGGAGTCTTCTCTCCACCCTGCCTGGTTAGAGGACTCTTACTCAGTTCTCTGTACCAAGTGATTGCTTAGAGCCCTTCTGCTTTGAGAAGATGCAGAAGAACGAGAAGTGCTTCCTGCTTTCAAGGAGCTTACCCTCTAGGGCTCCATCTGGGAGATGACCCTGAGTAGTTAACTGTCTGGACTTGTGGCCATGTGTAGTTTTGGAGGTCAGGTTGAAGCTATGCATGGATGCACATAGTGGACTCTAGGACTTACTCTGGTTGGCCCTGATAGCTTTCTGCTGTGCTTCTAGTCCTAGCTCTGAATGGAGTTCATTATCATGTCTCTCGGAGATGGTTTTTAAGCAAAGACACCTTTTAATATGTTTGGCATTATTTAGACTCTTCTGTTACATTTGTATTTGGTAATTTGGAGAGAATTCAAAAATACTAGCTATCTCCTGGGCTTTGGCCATGGGGATTTCAGGTGAAAAGGAAGTTCTGGGGATGGTTTGGTTTGGAAGGTGACCTCTGCACCAAAAAGAGATCAAGACTTGGTTTGTAGCTTACATTAGTAAACTGATTTGCTGATAAGAATATAAAAATTGAATTAGAAAAGATTTGTAAAAAACACTTAACCTGCCGTTTGAATTGAGATTTTATTTTTTAGAACAACTTTTAGATTCACAGAAAAATTGAGCAGATGGTATAGAGTTCCCACATTACCCCTGCCCTCCTCCCAGTTTTCTCTGCTCCCTGACAGGAGTCTGGTGCAGTTATTATAATTAGTGTGCTGGTATTGGTATGTTATTATCAACAGACGTCCGTACTTTAGTCCGATTTCCTTAGTTTTTCTTTAATCTCTGTTTTTCTATTCCAGACTCTGCTTTACCATGGCACATTAAATTTAGTTGTCATTCTTCTTAGGCTCCTTTTGGATGTGGCAGTGTCTCGGGCTTTCTATTTTTTTTTTTAATATTTGTTTATTTTTGAGGAGGGGGAGGGGCAGAGAGCCTGAAGCAGGCTCCAGGCTCCACGCTGGCAGTACAGAGCCCGATATGGGGCTCGAACTCCCAAACTGTGAGATCATGACCTGAGCTGAAGTTGGATGCTTAACCAGCCAAGCCAACCAGGTGCCCTTGATTTCTTTTGCTTTTGATGACTGTGACAGTTTTGAGGAATGCTGGTTGGCCATGTTGAAGGGTGCCCCATCTGTTGGAATCTGTCTGATACCTGGTTTCCTTACTTACTATTGACTAGTCGGCTTGCTCATGCTCAGGTGCCTGGAATTATTTGTATTGACACATTGTTGTGCTTAGTATTTTGTCAAGGGTACAGGGTGGCAGCTGTACCCTTCTGGGGGGTGGCTGCAGGCCACTGCTGTAACGGTTGTCGTGTACTCCCTTTTCAGCTGCTTCTGGTACTGCATCAGTTGTGTTTCCACGATTAGCTTTGGGGAGAAGAGACCTAGCATACAGGCGTAGGGAGCAGAAGAAGCAGCCGGGGGACATGATTTCAGATTTGGTGTTCCATTCCTAGCGGCCCCATCAAGGGCACTCCTTGGTGGCACCCATAAAAGCCCCATGTGTGCTGATGCTCCTTTTATTTTTGTCCAGCACTGATAATTTAGGCAGCTTTGGGAGTATTGGTAGTTGCGTCTGGGGAGCTATTCTGAGGATCTCTGTAGCTCAGGAAACTGTTGTTGGCTCTTTTTGCTCGTTTTATATATGTTACAGGGGTTTAGGAAGCTGAACAGTAGTCTCTTGGCCTCCCAGCGAGCATGGTGGACAGGCTTTGCAGATGGGGAGTGTGGCAGCAGGCCAGAGATGGGAAGGGATGTCACTTGCCCCGGACAGAACTCTGCAGTTCTCTGGACTTGTGGCAGCCCTTAGCCTACACTTGTCATCATTAAGCCACTCATTTTTTTCTTTTACAATTGGGCTGCAAGAAATGGAGACACTGGGTTTAGGTCTAGTGTTTCGAGTGCAGCTAGTGACTTCATTGTGCAGACTTCTGTACCTGTCCCTTAGGTTATCTCTGAGAGTGTGTGGTATGGTAGGTGCGTATAGGGGTAGAGTGATTATGGATCTGATGGCTGTGGAGAGAATGAGCGATGTGGGCATTCATGGACTTATGCAGGTGAAAAGCACCATAAGAAATATCATGGTTATAAATGTGGTCTGCAGTGGTGCTGATGAGCAGGCTTTGAACAGTAATCCACTCTGCATTTTACTTATTGCACAGTATGTGACTATAACCACTATTTTATTGCTTTTTCTGTGTCTCTGCTCAGGAGCTGCTTGTTCTCTGGACAGTAATGACACAATTTAAAGAGGAATAAAAAGTCATAAGCCTCACACACACATGCATTCACCACACACTTCTTCATCCGAAAGCTGGGCCTTGTTCAGTTGCCAGCATCAGAGTGTGCAGTTCCTGAAGAGGAGGTTTCTAATCAGGGAGATGCTGAGCAGAGAGGCTGTAGCTGAGGCCTGAAATTTACAGCTCTAAGAATCTATTTGCTGCTGCTGCTGCTAACACATTATTAGGGGTGACGAGTACCAGTAACTTGTCACAGGGGTACGCTTAGATCTTCACATTCTGTAATCGGGGTGAAGGTGTGAGCACTACGATACTTTCCCTGGTTTTATTCCTCTCTGAGCATGACTAGGGAGTGGAGAATGTCTAAGATATTTCTCACGTCTTGATAATGGGAATTTCCTTATATTTTTGGCAGTTGATAATTTAATAATAATTTTGGGGTGAGAGGAATGTGTAGCTCTGTGCATCATTGAGATTTAGCAAGTACTGTGAGTATGTGCATTGGAGATGGTGGTCCTGTACTTTTGAGGGAGGAGCAGTGTTGATTTGCTACTTTGCTTGGTGTGGCTTTGTGGAATTTTTCTTCTCTTTGGTTTGAAGGTAGGATAGCAGAATAGCATGTATTGTGAATTCTCTGGCCCGTGAATGTTTTATCATCCATTTTATGATACTTCTCCTTTTACCCAAATGTGGGATTTTGAAGAATAGAGAAATCGTTAGTTGTGGTCTGTCTCTTTTGTTTGGTTGTCCAAGTCACTAATGGTGTCTTTAGGGAGTGGGAGGAAGATTCCATCGTGATGGGCATTTTTGCTTGGCATTAACATCTAGATGGCAATGAGAAGGTGTGCTTTTTCTTTCCATTAGTTAAACTTTTTGGTTATACCTTCTGGGCTGTTATCTCAGTTCTACGGGATTGGGCTGGTATAAGGGGCTCTTTGATATGGAGAGTCCTATAGGCGTTGGTACCACCCATATGCAGGTAAGCAGCCCTGACCTTGTGGTCCTCATGTGACCCAGATCATGCTTTTGATTGCCTGGGGACTTGGACTAATTTTTTCTGGCCATCTGAGTTTTGGGTTCTGCCTGTCTGGGCTTTAGTGTTTAGCCTTTGGGATTCTCAGATCTACCAAAAAAGTTAAAGCAGAATGGCTATCGCTTTAGACTGGCTTTTGCTTATGCTGAGGTTTGCAAGTTAATCTTACTTATTTGAAAATTAAAAATACTCTCTCTCCTAATCTATACTGCTGTTTCTCAGACCTGTCATTATTCTTCGGATCACTGGCCTATTTTTCCCTACACTTGCCTCTCATTACTTGTGGTGGTAAAACCTGGGGATGCCTTCCCATCTGCCAGTCATAGTCAGCCTTCCATGGATTACAGCTTGATTCCAACTGTTATCTTTCTTTTTTCATTCATTCTGTCTGATGGTGCTTTTTTCCTGCTATTTCCTGTCATGTATAATTTCTCACTGGGTTCAGATTGTTCCTTAAATCAGTCTTTATTCTTTTTGGTATGTGGTTGGCTGCTTCTTTGGAATAGCCATTTTTGGGGGGGAGTCTGCAAGTAAATGGGTATATTCTGTTTTAAAAGATATGAAGCCTTCCAGGGAATAGTGAGGGCTCTTTTAGGATACCTATCAGTGTGATATCCACCATAGCAAAGGCGAGTCTGGCTCCTTTTGTTTCTCGCTTGAAAGAGGAGGGAAATTTTGCGAGTCTGCCCTCACTGCGGCAGCTGACCCTGTAGTTTGTTCAGCTGCCTCTTGGCTCCTGATGGGGCCTGATTGAAGCCTGGAAGAGTTGGTTTTGATTCTGCAGACAAAGTGGATGGTGACAGTGATATGTAGTCAATAGCTACCTTGTAGAACAGTATTACTGGCTTAAAAAAAAACAAAAAATGTAGAAAAACACAAATAGCCTTGTAACAGCAGGCTCTGAATATAATCAGGCGAATTGTAGACCGCTGGCTGAATTATGGGTTCTAGTTATAACCCAGATGTGGTCCTAGGTGAGTTTCAATGTGGTTTTATTCTGTATACTTTGGTGGAATGTTCTAATAACCTCCAAAGAGGAATATTTGTGCTTTTGCCCTTTTAGTAGATACCTCTGTAAGTTACCCAAGAGTGGAGGTTAATCTTTTTTTAGCTGAGAGTGGGTCCAGTGTTACTGATACTGGGGTCTAAAACAAAGTTGCCCATAGCAATGCTCTGAAAAGTTGGCTTTCAGAGTAGTTGAAGTAATATCTTAGCAATGTAATGTTTCTTCCCTGAGATTAACAGCTGAGCCTCTCCTTTACCATGCTGTGACGACAATTCTTTCTGCCCTTCACTTGCCTTTGATTTTTCTGCTCTCTTTTGGGGCATCCTGTTTTGGTTCTTATCTAGTGCTGGTATCTTCTAATCCAGCCCTTACTTCTTTTCCTAGATTCACACTGAGTGAGGGATTTTGATTTTAGTTTAGAACCTGTTTCAAGGAAAATCATGAATAACATGTAGTGACTAGATTTCCAGTTTGTAAGCTTTGTAGTTAACCAGACATCTTGGTCAGGGCAAAAGATAAAAAAGTACTATCTTTGTGAATGATATAGATTCTGTCTCATAGAGAAATCATGATAAGGTCTTTGGGGACTGATAATTATAGCATTGTTCTCTCCAACATTGTTGTACAGTGAAGGATGATATTGGAATACCCCAGATGGCTATTGATCTGACTTTTCTCCTTATGACTGTGGTGGGGCTTTCTCCTTAGCATGTGTGCTATGAGATCTGGGCCATTGGAGCAGGTTTGAACATTTTTGCCTTTTGCCCACAGGTGATGCAAGTGCTGAATGCAGATGCCATTGTCGTGAAGCTGAACTCTGGTGACTACAAGACCATCCACCTGTCCAGCATCCGACCACCGAGGCTAGAAGGGGAGAACACACAGGTGAGAATAGGGAAGCTGTTGAGCCTCTTTTCAAAAGCTGAAGGGAAGGAGCTGGAGAATACTTAAATATGGTACATATGTGTGAGAATGCTAAAAGACAATATTTTAATTCTCCCAAATATTATTTCCTAGTGTCTGCATCCTGGCTTTCATTGCGTAGGCATCAGTGTCTCCTGAACCACATTCACTGATCTGCTTTGTTTTGGGTGGGCCTTGCTCCCTAAGGGGCTTGAGAGGAATTAGGGCCGGGATACATCAGATGACTGTAAGTTTTATTTGTTAACAGGATTTTACTTCTCTGAGAATTAGGAGAGGAGAAGGTCTATATCTCATATGTATGATTGTCAGGCCTGTTTCTACTGGTCATTTTGATTTGAAAGTTCTATATGTTTTCGTTGGAGGAAGAAATGAAACTTGGTATATATATTCTCTGGGGTCACCTGCTTCATCTATTGTGAGTGGTAACTGAAATTATTAGTTACACTGTTTTGTGCTGTTTGTTGGATCTTTTGGCAGCAAAGGTGCTTGCTTTACCGACACATATGATTGGGGTTTGGTATATCAATTTTGAGAAATACTTAGGAAGAAAACTATTATGGGTTGGTAGTCTACAGGCAGTTTTGTTGTAAATTTTCTGGTCATTTTCTTTCCATTGTTACAAGCTGTGAGAGGTTGGAGATAGGGGTTGAAGTTTTTCTTGAATTACTTGTTTGCTGGTGTCTTGTTTTTATAGACCACTCTCCAACCTTTATTTTGCCCTCTGATAAAACTACAGTGTGTAACTGGTTACAGAACTGGGTCCACTGTGAGAGAGGGTGCCACAGGCAGGTGTTTGGACAGTTTTCAGAAATTAAACACAGCATGGTTTACATTAGTGCTCTGTGCTTTAATTTATCCCTTTTGTAGTTCTAAAGAGGAGAAATGTGCTTTTCTGATGTTTTGCACGTACACATGTCTTGGTGCATTTATAAGTTGAAATTCATGCCCTGTGTTCATTTGCATGAGAGTTTACAGACAGCCCATAAGAGTAAAATAAAAATATCATGATTGTCTTTTGAATCTGATTGTGCGTATACAGGAGGGGTTCTTTGAATGTTTGGCCAATCAGTTCATTCTCTCTTTTAGTCCCCCCACAGAGGAGGCAATTTAATCCGGCAAATGAAATTGTGGTAAGGTTGAGAATTTAAATGCATGAAAGCCTAGAAATGCCAAAATAAGGTTCTCTCAGTAACTGTAGCTGTGCCTCATTGCACAGAGTAAATAGAGATCTCCAGTTTTATCAGTATTGGGAGTACTCCACGATTCGCATCTGTGCCATGCAGTTGGAATTAAGGTTCCCACGGCAACCACAACTTTGAAATTCTTGAACGTTAATTTTTGTGCCTGCATCATTGGCCAAAGCATTATGTTAATGTAGACTCTGTAGCTGAATTTCAAGCAGGTTTTGGATGGGTGGGGATGTTACAGCTCAGGTAGGGTAATACCAGGTGGTCAGGAGTAGGAACTAAGAATTTTTAGTGTGTCCAGGATCCTTTGGAACTCCTCAGGGGGTAATGGATCGATGTTTCCCTTAGCCTACAGGATAATGGGTAATTTTGGGAATATATTCCCTAGTTTAGGGAGGGTCCGGTATATAAAGAACAATTCCTTGTTCTTTACCAACGAGGGTTATCTGTTACTTTTTTTTTTTATATCATATCTTTAACTTTTGTTCACTCTAGAGATCTTACTCCATTTTAAGAAAGTTGAAGTAAGGCTTAGCTGTAAGAGTCTACAATATATGGCTTAGATGAAGTGAAGAATGATTTTTCTTATTTCTTCATTAAATTCCTTTGAAAGATTTTAATAAGGCAGTCACATGAGAAATAAGTGACATAGTGCACTTTGAGTACACTGATGGAGGGTGCCGTGAAGAACTCAGCTGCAGTGGGCACTCGGGAGTCTCCCCAGGAACAACCAGGGTGCCCCCCCCCCCCGCCTCAGGCTCATGGAGGAGAAGTTGGTGGAAGAAAGGGCATCTAGACCAACACTGCTCCCTAGATCTGTAATGCAAGCCACACAAAGAACTGTATTTGTTATTTAAAATTATCTAGTAGCTATATTAAAACCATCAATTTTAATGCATTTTATTTTACCTGATATATCCAAAACACTATCATTTCAACATTTAATGAATGGAAAAGATTAATGAGAGATTTTACTTAGTTTGATTTTTAGTAAGTCTTTGGAATCTGGGGTATGTTTTATACTTGGAACACCTTTCAATTTGTTGTAATGTATTTCTAGAACTCGACAGCCACCTGTTGGTAGTAGTGGCTTCTTAGAATGGACAGCATAGATTGAGAAATCAAATGAATGTCATTGATAAGTATTTATCAGGTATTTGCTTTGCAGCAGATGCTATGGGAATGCAGCAGGGAATAAACTTTCTTGGAATCACCCTCATGGAACTTTAATTTAAAACCTAGTAGTGGAGATATACAAGTAATTCCATTTATGTGAAATGCTATGAAAGAAAAGTTTAGAATTTATAAGAATGTGTAATCTGGGAAAGCTTCTTGGAGGAAGTGATGTGTAAAGCCTCAAGGGTGACTAGGACTGAGATAGGTAAAATGTGGGGGATAGTTTCTGACAGAAACAGCAGAGGGAATGATGGGCAGGCACTGTGGATAGTGCATGAGGGCTACGATGCCTGTGATACAGAGTGTAGGCAGGGCCAGATCACACATGTCCTGTCAGGATACTTAGAGACTCTGGGTATTTTGTATGACTGCAACAGAGGGTAGTTAATGCTAGGGAGTAGTAAGAAGTGGTTTGGGAGTTTAGGCAGGGGCCACATGCTGAAAATGTGTGCCATAATTTTAGATTTTTGTGTGAAGAATTTTAAGCTAGGGAATGGCATGTTTGGATTTGAGTACTCTTGCGTTGGTGGCTTGCATTTACAAAACATGAAAGTAATTTGCATTTATAAGGGAAGATCATGCTAGATGAAGACTCATCTGCAGGAAGGAGTTCGGGTGTTTCTTTTCCTAAGCCCCAATTGACCATGGCCCTGGGGGCGAATGGAGTGCTGAATAGGGACTGGTGGATGTTGCGCTAGCAGTCTCTAGGAGGAGTCAGAGGTTTTTTTTTTTGCCTTTCTACTTAAAGAAGTCTCCAGAATTCTTGCTTACCTTAAAGTTATCAGAGATTTACGATGTGGGTGTAGGAATATAAATCACCTGGGGATCCCAGTGAGGCCATAACTACATGTATGTAATGACTGGAAAAGCAGGCATCTCCTTAGAGTCTTTGGTTTTTAATATTCCTTACTGTATACCATCTGTTCTTGTAGCTACAACCGGAGTCCAGTCAAATACTCAAGGCATAGATGTTGGGGTTGGGACCTCTGTTTACCCATGTGGTACCTTTGTGCAAATTAGAGAGGGGTGCCTCTTCTTCCAAGCAGCCTCTTGTCAGGGCATATGGCTTGGCAAGCAGAATGAAGGTTGAATTTCAGCTCCTATTCAGCCTCTGCCTCCTTGGACAGTGCCCTTGTGCACAAGAATATATGGCTGTCCTAGTTAGAACAGGGCTGATTAGCAATTACAGGAAGAAGTCTGGGAAACTTCCAAAAACATGGAGGTTAAAGAACAGCCTTCTAAAGAATGAATGGGCCAATCAGGCAATTAGAGATGAAATTAAAAAATATATGGAAACAAATGAAAATGAAAACACAACAATTCAAAATCTATGGGATGCAGCAAAGGCAGTCCTAAGAGGAAAGTACATTGCTCTCCAGGCCTATTTCAAGAGATTAGAAAAAGCGCAAGTCCAAAATCTAACAGCTCACCTAAAGGAACTAGAGGCAGAGCAACAAGAACGCCCTAAACCCAGTAGAAGAAGAGAAATAGTAAAAATTAGAGCAGAAATAAACAACATAGAGACCAAAGAAACAATTGAACAGATCCATGAAACCAAGAGTTGGTTTTTTGAAAAAGTAAACAAAATTGACAAACCTCTAGCCAGACTTATCCAAAAGAAAAGAGAGAGCACCCAAATAGACAAAATTATGAATGAAAATGGACTTATTACAACCAACCCCTCAGAAATACAAGCAATTATCAGGGAATACTATGAAAATTATATGCCAACAAATTGGACAACTTAGAAGAAATGGATAAATTCCTAAACACACACTCACTACCAAAATTCACACGGGAAGAAATAGAAAACCTGAACAGACCCATAACGAGTGAAGAAATTGAATCAGTGATCAAAAATCTCCCAACAAATAAGAGCCCTGGACCTGATGGCTTCCCTGGGGAATTCTACCAGACATTTAAAACAGAATTAATCCCAATTCTTCTCAAGCTATTCCAAAAAATAGAAAGCGAAGGAAAACTCCCGGACTCATTTTATGAAGCCAGCATCACTCTGATTCCCAAGCCAGACAGAGATCCAGCAAAAAGAGAACTACAGGCCAATATCCTTGATGAATACGGATGCAAAAATTCTCAACAAGATCCTTGCAAATCGAATCCAGCAGCATATCAAAAGAATCATCCACCAAGATCAAGTGGGATTCATTCCTGGGTTACAGGGCTGGTTCAACATTCGCAAATCAATCAATGTGATACATCATATCAATAAAAGAAAAGATAAAAACCATATGGATCCTGTCAATAGATGCAGAAAAAGCATTTGACAAAATACAGCATCCCTTCTTAATAAAGACTCTCGAGAAAGTTGGGATAGAAGGAACCTACTTAAACATCATCAAAGCCATCTATGAGAAGCCTTCAGCT
Source organism: Proteles cristata cristata (assembly GCA_017311185.1). Classification (NCBI taxonomy): domain Eukaryota; kingdom Metazoa; phylum Chordata; class Mammalia; order Carnivora; family Hyaenidae; genus Proteles; species Proteles cristata. The sequence continues at coordinate 13,604 of JAESUZ010004594.1, forward strand.
AACATCATCCTCAACGGGGAAAAACTCAGAGCTTTCCCCCTGAGATCAGGAACACGACAGGGATGCCACTCTCACCACTGCTGTTTAACATAGTGCTGGAAGTCCTAGCATCAGCCATCAGACACCAAAAGGAAATCAAAGGCATCAGAATTGGCAAAGAGGAAGTCAAACTTTCACTCTTCGCAGATGACATGATACTCTACATAGAAAACCCGACAGACTCCACCAGAAGCCTACTAGAACTGATCCAAGAATTCAGCCAAGTTGCAGGGTACAAAATCAACGTACAGAAATCGGTTGCATTTTTATACACCAACAATGAAGCAACAGAAAGAGAAATCAAGAAACTGATCCCATTCACAATTGCACAAAAAACCATAAAATACCTCGGAATAAACCTAACCAAGGATACAAGAGATCTGTATGATGAAAACTATAGAAAACTTATGAAGGAAATTGAAGAAGACACAAAGAAATGGAAAAACATTCCATGCTCATGGATAGGAAGAATAAATATAGTTAAGATGTCATTACTACCGAAAGCACTCTACACATTCAATGCAATTCCAATCAAAATTGCACCAGCATACTTCTCAAAACTAGAACAAACTATCCAAAAATTTGTATGGAACCACAAAAGACCCCGAATAGCCAAAGTAATATGAAAATAAAACCAAAACGGGAGGGATCACCATCCCAGACTTTAGCCTCTACTACAAAGCTGTCATCATCAAGACAGTATGGTATTGGCACAAAAACAGACACATAGACCAATGGAACAGAATTGAGAACTCAGAAGTGGACCCAAAAGTATACGGCCAACTAATCTTTGACAAAGCAGGAAAGAATATCCAATGGAAAAAAGACAGCCTTTTTAACAGATGGTGTTGTGAGAACTTGACAGCAACATGCAGAAGAATGAAACTAGATCATTTTCTCACACCATGCACAAAAATAAACTCAAAATGGATAAAGGACCTGAACGTGAGGCAGGAAACTATCAACACCCTAGAGGAGAAAGCAGGAAACAACCTCCTTGACCTCCACCGCAGCAACTTCTTACTTGACACATCCCCAAAAGCAAGGGAATCAAGAGCAAAATTAAACTGTTGGGACCTCCTCAAGATTAAAAGCTTCTGCACAGCCAAAGAAACAACCCAGAAAATTAATAGGCAACCAACCGAATGGGAAAAGATAGTTGCAAATGACATATCAGATAAAGGGTTGATATCCAGAATCTACAAGGAACTCACCAAACTACACCGAAAAGCAAACAACCCAGTGAAGAAATGGGCAGAAGATATGAACAGACACTTCTCCAAAGAGACATCCAGATGGGCTAACAGACACATGAAACGATGCTCAGCATCGCCCTTTCATCAGGGAAATACAAATCAAACCACACTGAGACACTCACCTCACGCCAGTCAGAGTGGCTAAAATGAGCCAATCAGAGAACTCTAGATGCTGGCGAGGATGTGGAGAAACGGGCACCCTCCCCACACTGTTGGTGGGGAATGTAAACTGGTACAGCTCTCCTTCTGAAAACAGTGTGGAGATTCCTCAAAAAATTAACACTAGAACTCCCCTATGACTCAGCAATAGCACTGCTAGGAACTTACCCAAGGGATCCAGGAGTGCTGATGCATAGGGGCACATGGACCCCAATGTTCATAGCAGCACTCTCCACAATAGCCAAAACCTGGAAAGAGCTCAAGTGTCCATCAACAGATGAATGGATCAAGAAGATGTGGTTTATCTATACCATGGAATACTACATGGCAATGAGAAACAATGAAACCTGGCCATGTGTAGCAACATGGATGGACCCTGAGGGTGTTATGCTGAGCGAAATAAGTCAGGCAGAGAAGGACAAATATCATATGTTTGCACATATAGGTGGATTAGGAGGAACTTAACGGAGGACCATGGGGGAGAAGAAGTGGGGAAATGGTGGTGGGGGAAAGGGAGAGAGGCAAACCATGAGAGACTCTTGAATGCTGACAAAACTGAGGACTGATGGATGTGGGGGGGAGGAGGGATGGGCATGGAGGAGGACACTTGTGGGGATGAGCACTGGGTGTTATGTGGAAACTATTTTGACAATAAACTATTTGTAAAAAAAAAAAAAGAAAAAAAGAACAGGGCTGATTAGAATCTCCAGTGAAAATGTTGGTGTGTTTTGGGAACTGGAGTGGTCTTGTACTTGCAGAAATGCAGTGTGCTTCAGGATTGTTGGGAGACGACGGATGGACTGTGGAGGGCCTCAAATGAGACACTTAGATTGCCTTTTGCCTCATTTGGGGGAAACTTTGTGGAGATCACTGACTTTGAAATGGAGAAAAAGATAATCTTAACAGTTTATGGTATTGGAGCCTGTTGTATGGTATTAGAGCAGAGTGGGAGAAGGTGCAGGTTAAGGAACTGGAGGAGTAGGTGAATAGGGAAGGGAAAGTGTTAGCATGACCTTCCTCAAGGGCAGGCAGATGGCAGGCAGTGTTTCCTACTGTGGGCTAGGCCTCCCTGCAAGCTCCCAGATGACGACCCAAGGGGGTTTGCCCTTCAAGTTAGGGAAGGGAGATTCTTTTAATGTTTATCTTCCCCAAACCCTAAAAACTAATAACCTGTCATCAACTTATTATAGATCTTCTGAGACATCTATACATTGTGGGGATAGTAGGGCAATTTGGATTTTCCTTTTTTGAACACAGAGACAAGTTCATTTCTCTTAAATTATACATAAAGGCAAGGAGGTTTTGCCCAAGGCTAACTGTATACTTTCACTCCCCCTTTTTTGGTTACTTTGTAATGCAGCCAGAGGAATGGCTCTGGACGAAACAGCGTGATCAAAGCAACTGTTTTCATCCTAGGCATCTGCTTTCCGGTAATATCCAGGAATTCATGGGTAGCCATTACTCCTAGAGTTTGGTTAAAACTGGATTTGTTGCTGGAAAGCTTGACAGGAGAGTTAAAAGCAAGGATGTGTAATATTTTCCTCAAGGATTACAGTTGGATACATGTCTGATGCTGTTGATTCTATATCTGTGGCATTGATGCTTCCGGATTATTCAGGGTGAATCCAGTGTCAACTCTTGGGCTATCTTAACTCCTTCAGGCTGAGCACCATTTTGGATACTGATGTGTGGTATTCCTAAGGACCTAAACATGTATCAGCGTTTCTCTAAAGGAATACTGGAGTTTGTTTTATGCAATTGTTTGCCTCAAAGGGACAAGTGCTAAGTATTGGAGAAAGACTGTGGGTTTTCTGAGCTACTACCTTAGAGGAGACAACACATTGTGTAATTTCAGGATGCTAGAGAGCATTTGACTTTGATCTGACATTGGAAAACACAGAGCTCCTGATGCCCAGGGCTGCCATGACTTTGTGTCACATTTGGCATATTAATGACAAAGGTACCCCTCTGACATCTGATGAAGGGACTGACTTACTCCCCCTTGAAGTTGGTTCGGCCTGTGCAGTACTTGGTAGGGCAAAGATACAGAGCTGGAATTTACCTTGAAAAAGGTGCATAATTTACCCAACGCCCAGGTGTTAAGTATAGAAAGTTTGCTTTCAGTTGCAAGGCCTTTTTCCTCAAACTCCTGTCCATAGAGCCTCTCTCTCCCTCAACCCCTTTCCCTCTCCCTCCCTGCTTCCCTCCCTCCCTCCTTCCTTCCCTCCCTCCCTCTCTGTCTCTCTCTGTCTCTCTCTCTCACAAACACAAATATACACACACACACACACACGCACACCCACCCCTTCAGCTTGGGCCTCTGGGAAGTGTAGAAACCTGAAGGTGGAGCCTTTCCCCTGATCTCACAACCCGATGCTTTCAGCTTATATTTGATTCCATTACCCTATCTTTCAGCCTCTTCCCTGTGGAACTTGCCACATAAATGTTCTTCCACAGCAGGCCTCTAAATATTTAGTCGTGGGCACCAGAGGATCAGTTTTGTTAAAGCTATAATCTACCTAATCTCCCAGTGTCCTTCCTGCCTTTTTTTGGGGATGTTTGTTTCCCAGTCCCATCCCCATGGGGTCTCCTCTGTAGGCAGTCATGGTTGACAAGCTTCGGATAGGCCCATTAGTGATGCCCTGGGATTCCTAAGGGCATTTTCTCAGAGGTAGGGCAGTTTTGGGTGCTAATAACTCCCATTTGTTGTCCAGGGCCCCAGGGTGCTTTGCCATTTAGACACGATTAAAAGCGGTTCTCAACCTATTCCCTTCAGTTGAGATTTCTGAAAGCAAGATGACTGGTCCCTCTGGACCCCAAAGCAGACGATGCTGCCACTGAGATGCACACCAACAGAGAGCTCTGGGGCCGCAGTCCCTAAGTGCAGCCAGGGCAAACCAATAAACCCACTGACTGTGATCTCGCGCTTGGGACTGGGAGCATAAGGCAAATAGCAAATTAGAGCGGGACTCCAGCTTGGCATTAAGGACCTTGGAGAAAAGCAAAAGCTCTTTGAAATGGATATAGCATTTCACCGGTTTCCAATGGAGAGACTTGGGGACTGCAGCAATGTGATCAAAAGACGTAGAATATGTCAGAGCGCTGGCAGAGGCATTCTGTACCAGTTTCCGATTTGTTTGATCTGGGCATTTTTGAGAAGAACACTTGAAACCTCCTTTGTGAGAAGATTGAAAAAAATTACCATCGGAGACTGTGGGTGGGTCTTAGCTCATCTATTTAAGATTCAGGTTGTATGTACTCTGTCATTTTTAAAAGATTAATTCTTGTTCTGCTGGGGAGGGCACTGGGGGCAAGCCTGACTTCTTGGGGTCAAGACATTTGGTATCTGGGTAGATAGCAGGGTCCCTTAAAATGTACGTTCCACTGATCTTTGTGAGTGAATTTTAGCTGGGAAAAGGCAGCAATTGCCTGTGTCCCTTTGATTTACCTTTTCCGTATTACTAATTACATTTTCTTTTGTTTCCTTTAGTTAATGCATCCCCTTTCTCATGATTTTGCCTATCCCCTTCCAATAACTTTTGTAGGATTTTAACAATCTCATGGGGCCGGGTGCTTAATCGTTCCCTGAAACATGTGCATTTACCTCTTTCAATCCATCTTCCTCTCTTTCTTCTCTCTCTATTTAATCATTACTATTACACAGTTCTTTATTTTCAATTTATCTAAATCTTCCGAGTGCTAGTGCGTTCATATTTCTTGCCTCTTTTCAGTCCTGTGAGCTGCAGTAATTCTCTGTTGTTTCCAGAGTTGACAGCACCATCATATTTACTGTCCTGTGACCATTTAGCATAGCTGCTGTGCTGAGGTAACTGTCTTTCTTACCCTGGTTCTTGAAAGCTCCTATAGGCCAGAGATTTCCATACACATAGTATTTCCTTCCTCTGTCTCATCCTGTACTGTTATTTATGTCCCTCTCACTTTTGTTAGGAAGCCTAAACTGCACTGTGAATCAGAGTGGAAATTCTCAGCTTCATACCCCTCTCTTTCAGAATCTTGCAGAGTGCCATGAATGCAGTAGGCATTTAGTAAATGTTTACATCAGAATATATGCTGAGGCTTAAGACCTAATGCATATATTGCTTTTGAGTGGCATCATTTTGGTCCAGTCTATTGCTAATCGCCTTGACTGCTGCCTGTAGTCATTCCAACTTGAGGCAGCATGTCCTGGTGTTGAAAAGTCCTGGGAGGGAGTGTTTGCACTCCTGTTTTGTTTTGTTTTTTTCCTCCTACCTAATTGGATTGCTTTTTTTTTTTTTTAATGTTTGTTTATTTTTGAGAGAGAAAGAAAACGCCTGCATGCACGTGCATAAGCAGGGGAGGGACACATACACACACACACACACACACACATACACACACACACAGAGGATGTGAAGCAGGCTTCAGGCTCCGAGCTATCAGTACAGAGCCCAATGTGGGGCTCGAACCCATGAGCTGTGAGATCATGACCTGAGCTAAAGTGGGACACTTAACCAACTGAGCCTCCCATGTACCCCTTGGATTTCTTGTTTTGATGGCCAGGCCACACATGGCTTCCTTCTCTGTAGGCTCTTCCTCTTTCTACTCCTAGGGTTCAACCTAGTTGATGCAGTTGGATTGCCTAGACCTCCCCCTTTCTGAGTGCTGGCTTTCCTCATACTGGCATTCTATTAGCACAGTACAGATTGGGTTCAGTCCATCAGAGGGGCTGATCTCAGGATTTTAAGTAATTTTGCAGTTGATCCCCAATTGACTTTCTTTTAACACCTCTACCCTTATTCAGGCTCTCGCAGATATCTTTCCTTTGTGGCATTCCAGGTGTCTTGATTCATTGGAGTTTTTAGGTGCACTTTTCCCCCAAGGGCTATATATTTTTTTACTGTTGTCGACCTTGTTGGTTGTCAGATTATTTCTTTGCTTGGAACTAATTTTAAAATCAATTAGAGAGCTTTCCCTTCATCTTTCTCTTTTTATTTATGAGATACTGATTGCAGAACTACCTACACTGTGTTTAGATAAATTACCTTCTCCCCCTCTGCATAACATTTATATTCAAGGCAAGTTTAGTGTAGTCATCAGTGCTTTCCACTTCTGCAGGCCAGGGCTGTAGGTTTCATTCCTTGGTGGGCTAATTAGGTTTTTACTTGGAAAATTTGAATCAGTTCAAAAACCAAATATTTTAGATTCTCATGTCTTATAGCTGCTATGGATCAGAGAAATTATTTTTATTAGGAAAGTGTTGATAATTTTAGAAACCGAATTTCTACTCTTGACTGGTTGGTGTATATTGTGGTCACAAGGTGGATTTCAGACCAGATGATAGATTATGGAGGAAGAAGCATCATTTCATGTCACTGCTTTGGAAAAGGCTTTTCAGAACTGAATCTGGAAGGGGAATCTGAAGGACAAAGATGCTTGCTTTTTTTCCTAGTAAATGACAGGTCTATTGCTTAGGCATATTTTTGATGTCACTTTTTATTTCAGCCCTTCTTTGAAAAGCTCCAGCCACTTTATGGATTGTTCACATTTCATAGGCCTTCATTTCACCATCTAGTGTGAGAGCAGTCTGGTTTGGGCTGCAAATGCCTCTTTGCCTGTTGTATTGGTGGCCACCCTGGCACTTTGCTGTCTCACAGGAGGACTAGAGAGAGAGAAGCCAGCTGATATGCTTTCCTTTATCCTTGTTTCACTGTATTGGGTCCTTTGTGAGGCTGAGTGCAAATCTCTTTACGTGGCATCTGCTGCATTTTTGTGTTCAGACATTGGTCCCAGAATTTGGTTCCTTCTGCTGTCCTGCTGACTTTGGATAACTCACACAATGGATGCCTTGTAACTTCTAGTTTGTGCTTTTACAATGCTTTTTCTCTTTCCCACTCCCTCTCTGCCCTTCCCTACTGGGTTTTTCTAGTTTGTTTTTTTTGCATCAGGTAGATTCCTCATTTCTTCACATCCGTTGCTAGCTCACTTCCCCGCACATAGTTGATACTCACATGTTTGTTAGGTAATGGCTTATTTCATTCTCACTGGCTGTCTTCTCCCTCCTTGTTCATAATTTGGGAAATGGGGGATGGGCAGGATACACCAACACTTGACTTTCTGAGCCTGTATGTAGCTCTACCATTTGTAGGACATTTCATCGTTACTCGTTACGTTACTCGGGAGGCTAGTAGGATTGTTTGATTTTCTGTGCAGTTATCTTTTGTAAGGTGGCCTGGAATTAGGAGAAAGCCACATTCTTATTCATATGGAGCTGCCGTTAGCATCTGCCTATCCAGCTGGAGGGGCTTGTTTTAGAAACACTGCCTTGCAGAAGCTGTAGGTGGATCTATGCGGAAGGGCTGCTGATGTGCTACGTGCCCTGGGCTCCCTTTGCAGCCTGCCTGCTCCCTCAGGCTCTGGCTGGAGGCTGGTCCCTCTGGGTGGAGATGCAGCCTGTCCTGGCTGCCCTCTTTTTCTCGACCCTCTTCACTTTTCACCTCTTAGCGCAGCTGCTGTGAGTGAGCACACAGTGTTCTGCGTGGCAGAACTGGCAGGTAGCTATTTGCTACTTTTGGCCACTGGGACAGCCAGGAGTATCAAACCAGTTTGTACTTTAAGAAAAGGTAGACTTGACATCACTCAAAGCAGCCCTTGTATTTATTTCTTATTTGTTACAGAGGAGAAGGAAGTTGTCCCAGCCCTTTGGTATTCCTTCGAGTGTGTAGTAAACTAACAGCCCAGTGTCTTCCTCAGGAAAACATCCAGGTTTCCTTCCTGCCTTGGGCCAGGCTCTGTCTCGCCTTCGCAGAGTGCGATGTTCTCTGGCCGCCTCACTGTTAAAGTGTTTTGGCTTCACTGCCCGCCCCTCCCCCTCCCAGCCCTCTTCTGTTGGAGGAGTGAGTGGTTCCTTCAATCTAGACACTCACGTTTACATATCGAGTTATAGTTACTCTGGAGGTGCTTGCACTCGCAGTATCAGAGTTCAGAAAAATGTCAGCTGCCCAATTGAAAACTGTTAATCTGCTTTCAGTTTGTACCAGCGTTTGGGCTCCATGCTGTTGTTGTTGTTGTTGTTGTTGTTGTTTTTATCCAGGTAGAATTAACATAGTTTCAGGTGTACAATGTAATAATTCAGCAATTCTGTACAGTGCTCAGTGCTCATCAGGGTAAGTATAGGCTTAATCCCTGTTCTCTCTTTCTCCCATCCCTGCACCTACCTCCCCTCTGGCAACCACCGCTTTGTCCTCTGTATTAAGAGTCAATTGTATTGGTGTTGTTTTTGTTCTTTTTCTTTTTTCCTTTGTTTCTTAGTGAAATCATATGATATTTGTCCATGTTGTTACAAATGATGAGATTTCATGCTCTTATGGCTGAATAAGATTCTACTGTGCATATACATCACATCTTCTTTATCCGTTCATCTGTGGATGGACACTTGAGCTGCTCCCATAATTTGGCTGTTGTAAATAATGCTGCAGTAAACATAGGGGTGCATGTATCTTTTTGAATTAGTGTTTTTGTTTTCTTTGGGTGAATACCCAGTAGTGTAATTACTGGATCATATGACTGTTCTATTCTTAATTTTTTGAGGAACCTCTGTACTGTTTTCCACAGTGGAAATGTTGTTACCCATGTTATTTATTAGGTATCCATAAAATACAGCAGGTAGAGAATAGTCATTGGAGCTCTGTTAGGATAGAGACATAGTTCTCTAAATGATACAGATTGGTGCCAGGTACCTGACATGGTAGATAGAACCTGACAAACTGAAAATTCAGTGTAAAAATCCTACAGCCTTTCATCTCTTACCGTCATTACCCAGCGAGAAATGAATTCTGAGGGCAGAAGCTGATGGTGTTGAAGATCTCTGTCTTGGAATGTAATCGAATGTGCTCAGGTGGAAACACATGCTCTCCTTGCTGCCGAGCCCACCTCAGAGCTGGCTGCCTGCAGACTTGGGGCCTGATGCTGCTCCTTTCCCCCCAGGCACAGCATTTTCCCCATCTTTGGTTCGCCAAAGCTTTAATACAGGCTGGTGCCTGTTCTTTTGTTTGTTTGCTTTTGTGTTTTGACTTGGAAGGCTTTCTGAAGTATCTGAATGGTAAGAGTATTGATTTGTGCTTCTGCCACTTTAGTTTTCATTCTGACTTCTTTCAGTTAATCTCCCCTATCCCGCACCATGGTTCCTCCCATCCCCCCTGTCCCCTCCCGCCCCCCATCATCTCTCTCTCCTCAAGTACAGAGAAAGTTTGTACGTGTTGGTTTGGATGAGGAAGTCGCTTCTGGTGCACATGGTTTGGTCACTCCATTACCTGTTGCTGCACACCTTACACAGGAGCTGTGACTGCTCCCTGTACCCCCTTCAGTATTACTCTGAGAATCTCTGTGCTATATTTTGGATGCTACATGAGCCTGCGAGTGAATGCTTACCATTGCTGAAGTTCACTGTTGCCCTTTAGCTGCCTTGTTTTGGGGTCAGCTGGGAGTGGCACCATTAACCTGAATTCACTAAAAATATTGATAGCAGCCAAACTAGATTGCTCTAGTTTTCTTGGATAACCACATTTAAACTGCTTATTAAATGTAATTTTAGGGGCGCCTGGGTGGCTTAGTCGGTTGAGCGTCCGACTTTCGCTTAGGTCATGATCTCACGTCGTGGGTTCGAGCCCCGCGTCGGGCTCTGTGCTGACTGCCAGCTCAGAGCCTGGAGCCTGTTTCAGTCTGTGACTCCCTCTCTCTCTGACCCTCCCCTGCTCACGCTGTCTCTCTCTCCTAGAAATGAATAAAACATTAAAAAAAAAAATTAAAAAAAAATAATAAAATAAATGTAATTTTATGTTCTAGAAAACTGCATTTGCTCAATTTAAGCCTGGCCAATATGTTCCTAGAATTTACATAAATTGATACCTTCATTGGTCAAATACCTAAATCTATAGCTGATTGACATTGATTTGAAGAAGTTGCCTCACTGATTGCTTTAGAGTCTTTGCCTTTATTACAAAATTTTTTTAAATGTTTATTTTTTTAATTAAAATTTTTTTAAACTGTTTTATTTATTTTTGAGAGAGAGAGAGGGAGACAGCATGAGCAGGGGAGGGTCAGAGAGAGAGAGGGAGACAACAGAATCTGAAGGCAGGCTCCAGGCTCTGAGCTGTCATCACAGAGCCCGACGTGGGGCTCGAACCCATGAACCGTGAGATCATGACCTGAGCCGAAGTCGGATGCTCAACCGACTGAACCACCCAGGTGCCCCTAATGTTTGTTTATTTTTGAGAGAGTACGCGAGTGGTGGAGGGGCAGAGAGAGAGGGAGACACAAAATCTGAAGCAGGCTCCAGGCCCCAAGCTGTCAGCACAGAGCCCGACACAGGACCCAGACCCATAAACTGTGAGATCTTGAGCTGAGCCGATGTTAGATACTCAACCAACTGAGCTACCCAGGCACCCGAGTCTTTGCCTTTAAATGAGTGCTTGAGCCTGTACAGTGTGCTTGCAGTAGGACAGAGTTTTACTTCTTTTGGCTTCTTTGTGTTAAAATGTTATTCATGACACTTGCTGTGGAACAGGAAGATACACCTGTTTCATAACAGTTGTGATAGGTGTAGGGGCAAACAATGGGGTAAGGAAAAGTGGGAATTTATCATCAAGGAGCAAGTTGGAGCTGGGAGTGGTAGAGGGTGAGGAACTCAATTAAGTCTCAAGAGTAATCAGATCTTGTGGGTGGGGAATTTGGGCTAAAGTGACTTAGCAGGATTCTTGGCAGAATTGGACAATGCAGAGATGAACATAGTGCCCAAAAGTCAGGGCCCTAGTTGAGAAGGGAGTTCAGAGGAGCCTGAGTAGAATTTGGTCAAGGAGAGAATCTTTGTCATTTGTAATGTCAGGTTTTATCTTTGCTGTTTGTAACTAGTGGTAGAAAGTCCATTTCTTCAAAGACTGTAAGATTCTCTTCCTTGGTGCCTGTGGGAGAAAACAGGCTGTAGACCATTGCAGCCTTGGATGCTTTCCCCAGCTGCTTTCTTGCTCCCTCTTCTACTGCCGTCTTTTCTCTCACTCTCTAGCTTGCTCCTCAGTATTAGTATCTTTGGTGGTGGGCAGGAGTCATAGAGAGAAAAGAACGAAGAAGATAGTTTTATTTCCCTTTTTTCCTTTTACCCTAATTCCACAGTGACCTTGTCTTTTCTGCCCTGTTGTAATCTCCCGTCCTGGCTAGTTCAGGGACACAGAGCCCCGCATCTTAGTAGAGTCCCTGGGCTCGATGCAGCAGGAGACTTGAGGATGTGCAGTCTAAGGAAGCAGGTTTTGATTCTCCTGTCCTCATGCTTCTATATGTTATAGCATCACGGTGATAGTGAAGTGCCTGGAGTCCAGAAGCTGGGCAGTAGGGACCTTGCTCTTGCTGCAATTTGACTCTGGTACATCTCTCTCTCCCTCTGTCCCCTTCCCTGCTAGGAAAATGATGCTTGTGTGTGGTTCTAAGGTATCCCCTGATAGGAAGTTCTACAAGGGCAAATCATTTGATTTAAATGATTTTAAACTGTTAAATTCACTGCAAATATGGCTGTTAACTCTGTTGCTTCTCGTTTGCCACAGACAAGCTTTGGCTTTCTGGGTTTGTCCAGGACTTCTCCAAAGACCGAGATTAAGTGGATCTTTGTTGATGCCGTATCTTTTGATTGAATAGCCACCTTGGAATGTGTTTAGGGTTCTGCCACTGTCCTTCTCCTCCCGGTTTCCCTTCCCCCACCCTGCCCTTGCTGAGACACAAAGATGTGTGCCTCTTTGATTCACAGTGAAATCCAGGTGAGAGCAGAGCATTTCTCCTAGAGTAGAGGCTAAGTCAGTTTTTCCTAGGGTGTGGTTTGTAAGCTACTTGTGTTAGAATCTCTATGGTTAGAGCCTGGTGGGTTCATTTGACACACTTGCCAAGTGTTTCCATTGTACTTCCACGTGAGGCTACTGTTCTAGATAATTGTTCCTAGCAGTAGGAAGGTGGGGCTTTACCAAGGCTGGCTATCCAGGATTTTGGTCTCTGAGAATATCCTTTTTCTTTCCAGAGCCAGACTTAGACGTGGTAACAACTCTGCTGTTTTCTGTGTGAGCTTTTCTTCCCCCCAGGTCCCAGAGCCAACTGCAAACCAGATATATCCTTTCTTAGCTTAGAACATCTCCCGAGGATTCTAGTGAAAAGAGATAGGAGAGTTCTGCCTAAAGACATTTATCTGCTTCTGAGAACAGGGCTTTCTGGGGAATAGTGGAGTTTCTTGGGGTTTATTACATACGATTTGAGCTGATGTTTAGTTTAAGTGGGGCCTGTTCACAGTTTCTGGATGAATTTCATGACAACAAATGACAAGATATATGAAGTGGTGCCTTGTTAGATCTGGTTCACATGTCACATGCCATTGTATTAACTGAACTTGGTAGCGGAAAAAAGGGTGCATGAGAATGTGCTTGCCTTGGGCGTGTGCAAGCAGCCCTTGAATGGCTGCGGGAAAATACAGGTGCGTAATGGCACATATGGAGGAGCCGGAGCTTGACTGCGGCTCAGGATACAGCACAGCAAAATCCTAGAGTACCTTCTGGGTCATGACAGATGCACAGCAGTATGTGGTATATAGGTTTAGTGTTGGGTGATGGTGACTCTGTATTAAGACTGATGAGGGAGGAGGAAAGCTTGTCTGTTTTTTAAGGCCTTGCAGAAGGTCTTCTCAGCTAGTTGTTTCCTAGGGCTAGCTCTGAGCTTTACAGGCTGTGAAATGCTATCTGTTGGACTGGTTCACTGATTTAGGCTAAAGGAACTCACCAAGATGTGACTTCAAAGTCCGTTTGTGGATTTATTAATTTATGGTGCGCAGTCTGACTGCCAAATAGACCAGGATGTTCTGATGGGCAAAAGTGTTCTCTTGTGGAGGAAGTTGGCTTATTGTTTACAGAATTGGAGTGAATTGGGGTTGCTAGATACTGAGGAAAGCTGAGGTGCCCTGGATGCCTGTGGCTCTGGTCTATTTCCATCTCTGTCAGGTCAGGAAACCTGAGGCTTGTGAAGACCAGAGTTTGCTCAAGGCTTTTTTCTCTGGTAAGTGGAGGAACTAGGATTCTAACAGAGGTCTGTGTTACTTGTCTCCAAATGTGCTCCATGGACTTCCATGTTGCTGGGGCAAGTTAGTGACCCTCTCGCTTACACATGTTGGTGGGGTGACTTCTCTGTACACTCCTGTTTTTCAGAAAATCTGCCATCTAACAGAAGTGTCAGCTTGTTCCGTCTTTGTAACACAAGCTTTCTTATTTCAGTGTATTTTTACACATTAAAATATTTCCTGCATCCATCTTGGAGTTACCATAGTTTATATCAAGAGATTCTAATTCTACTTCAGATGAGTGTTTAACATAAGAAAAGTGTATCTCCATATTCTTGTCTGCTGTACAAAGTTTTCCTGGCAATAATGTTGCTGTTTAGAATGGCCAGGCCATCCCAGTGAAGAGAGAAGAGATTGGATAATAAGGACTCTGAACACTAGTCCTTTCTTTATAGCCCTGTGAGCATTTACTTGTATATGTTTCATTATTTTCAATATTTCATGTTCATTCATCAACCCCATTAGATGGATGGCTTAGGCTTCTGATTTCATCTAAATTTTCTACCTTAAGTATTTTTTCCTTATTATAGGTAAAACATATTTATTTACTAAGTTTTGGGAAATTTAAAGAAGAAAATACAAATTAAATCTTACCATCCAGAGGCAACATCACCACTGTTAATATCTCATGGCTTTCTCACCTGCTTCTTTGTGTTCATGCTATGTAACTGAGTATTTCTGTTGCCCTTTAAAATTTTTCCACAACATGATTTTTTTTTAAAGATTTTATTTTATTTAGTAGCCTCCATACCCACTGTGGGCTCTAACTCACAACCCTGAGATCAAGAATCTCATGTTCTACTGACTGAGACAGCCAGGAGCCCCTCCAGAACATGATTTTTAATGGCTGTGCAGTTATTAAAAATGTGGATGTACCATAATCTGTTTCCACTAATTTTTCTGTATATAAATTATTTTCTATTTTTATAGCTGGTATATCTACATCCTGAAAAAGAAAATTTGCCTTAAAGAAGAAAGTTTGAAAAGGTCCATTCAGATCGGAGGTAGCTCTTGGGCAAGTTGTGCTGTCGTAGAATACAGGACACATGTTCCCAGAGGGGCTGATATTTAGCCCCACTGACAGTACACTCTCTAATCACCTAATTCCTTATCTATTTGTGTTATTTAGAAGCAGGCTGTGATCCAGGCCCTTTGTGTTTTGTTGCCAGGATGACTCCCTCCCCACAACAGCTGAACTTGCTGCATCTGAAATAAAGGGTAGAGTAGATGGTAAATCTTCTCCTGGGGACCACTGCTCTTTTCTGTTGCCCAGACTGGTATCTGGTGAGACACTTTAGTGGGAACACAGAGGCTCCCATGGAAGCTTTGTGAGTGCAGCCTGCAGAATTGGTTTCATCCCACAAGCAGCTCTGTCAGTGACTTCCACAGTGCCACGCACTTGTGAGTATTGGCACAATTACATTGCACCGTATTGTGATTAAAAACAATTATCCCACAAGTAAGTGTATGTAAAACAGCTGTATTTGATTAAAAAGCAGCAGCACTGGTGACCAGCAGATACTAAAATCACTATTAATAATTTAAAGGAATATACCAGGCCCCATCTTAAGGAGGGGATGCTGCCCATTCAAGGTTGGCAGGAAATGAGTCAAATGGGGGCTCTGCACAACCCTTCTGCCTGTCTGTGTGGGGAAACCTGAGCACTGGCAACATAGTCTTGTTTGACGGCAAGAAGTGGAATAGTATTTACAGGGAGTTAAGGCTCAGATAGTTGAGGCTGTAAGCTACAGTCAGCTTCACAAATATTCTTTTAGGCAAAAAGGCAGCCATTGACAAATGCAGACGCAGGTACTGTACTCTCTGTGTTCCATGACACTCAGCAATTGAAGTGGTGCATTCTTTATTGGCTAAAACCTGTTTTGATGCCTTGGCAGCATAGAGCATATTATACACCAACCCAGAGGTTACAGTGACTCTTTATATGGCTACCATCTTTGTGGCATAATCAGAAGACACTCTCAGAGCCCCTAAACTGTTCACATGCACAGTTTTGCACTCTTTTTTCTGGTGATTTTTTTGTCTTTTCTCTGAAGGTTAGTACTTGCTGTTGGCAGACCCCCACCCCCAAGCTGAGGACTGGCATGTTTCCTTACTCCCAGTGTATTCTCCCAGCAGCTGGCAGTATAGCTCTGGGCACACAGAAAGCTGTTTCTTTAAGGATCACGTGTGTGTGTGTGGGAGAACTCCATCAGTAGACGGTTAGAGGGCCCTAAATGAAAGTTGCATCTATTTACAGTTTTTTAAAACTCTGATCTTTTTCATATATGTCCTTCAGAGAGTATCATCTTTTCAGGTAAACGTGGTCTGGGGGCCCCAGGAGACTAGGGAAAATGGAGGGAGAAGAGCTGAGTCACTGGTCTCTGACTGTAGGAGGTGCCCTGTATGACCCCAGAGGTAGCCTTCACTCTTTTCACTGCTATCTTCCTGCTTCTACATGATACACTCTCCCTGTTCCCCTCTGGCTCTGCAGAGCCAGCTCTAAGAGCCAGTAGAGGATTTTGGAAGGACACTTACAGGGTTAGTTGTGTCGAATGGAGATACTTTAATTTGTGCACAGGTGTGTAGCTTGGAGTGGCATTGGCTCCCTCTGGTTTGATTCTGATGAAACTTGGAGTGCTGGGTTTGTGCTGAAGTGTGTCGGCAGTTTCGGTAAGGGAAAGAATGAGTTCAGGACTGGTGATCATCTGGTGATATTGTGTCATTCGTATGGGCCCTTCCCCATGGTTCTGAAGAATAAATTAGTATATTGGTCATTTGAAAAAGTAATTTTAGCTCATAGACTCCATGCTACACTTGAGTAACTTCTGGAAAGTGTAATATTTTACCCAAATACCATTAAACGTTAGGCGCTCTTTCTGTATTCCCTTTACTGTCCTTTAACTGATTAGTGAAATATTTATGTGGACCCAGAAGGCTGATTTATTTATTTTATTGTCCTTTTTAATAACTTGCTTCTCCCTTGTGCTGGGTGCTTTCTGAGGCCCAGACAACCGCCATGAATTCTTCTGCCCTCCGTTGGCCTGCATCCTCAGGGGACTGATTTGAGCTTTCCTGGCTTTGACGAAGCCTCTAGCTGTGCCTCCCCCTAGGTGGGTGGCAATAAATCCACCCCAAATGCCTCCACCAATGAACACTGTAACTCATTTTAGGGTATATAGCAGATCAGTGGATAAGACTCACCATCCTGCCCCCGCAGATCCTAAGGAAAACCATGGAAGAGATGCCATGTAATGAGAATGGGTTTGGACCTTTTGCTCTGGGAGCCTTTCATATCCTAGGTCTGGGGGGCTGGGCCATGGTTAATTCACTGGCCAAGGTGCTTTAGAATTTAAAAAAAAAATTTTAAAGTCTATTTATTTTTAGCAAATGAGAGAGAGCTAGGAGGAGTAGATGGAGCGAGAGAGCATGAATTCCAAGCAGGCTCCTTGCTGTCAGTGCAGAACCTGAGGCCAGGCTTGAACTCACCAATCCTGAGATCATGACCTGAGCTGAAATCAAGAGTCAGACACTTAACCCACTGAGCCACCCAGGTGCCCCCAAGGTGCTTTAGAAATCCTTAAGCACCTGCCTCTGTCTGGGTAATCAGGCAATTGCCGATGAGGTGGTTTTTGAGATATTGCTCTGGAAATAGATCACAAAACTTGGGGGCTAAATCCTAACATCATGATGGTAAAAGATTGGTCAGAAGAGAGCCTCTGAGTGGGGAGACACACTTTGCACAATACACATCACCCCCCTAAGCCCTTCATGTTTGCCAGCATAAAGCACGGAGCGTACCTTCCTGGCAGATCCCTCCTTGGTGAGCCTGTGCTTAGGTTGCTCTCCATAATTAAATTCTCACTGTTGCCTGCAAACTCAGGTCTCAGGTGTTGTTTTAAGGTTCAGGGCAAATCAGGTTTCTGTATTTCCTGCTCCAAGAGTAACTGGCCGCATTTGTTGGTAATGGACACATGCCTGGCTGTGTTCAGGGAGAGTGGGGTATCTTTTATTCATCAAGCATCTTTTGAATGCAAAATGCTAACAGAAAAAGACAGTAGCTTGGGTATTGTTTAAACATTAACTTTTTTATGTGTTGATTTGGAATCATGGAATGAAAAGCACACATAGCGTGGAACCCAATAAAAGATTAATGGGAAACAAAACCATGAACTCATCAGTGTCTCAACTCTACCAAATTACAGTCCTAAAGAATCATAGTAACTCATCTGTGTGTCCTGGAACAGCTGATGGTTGCCTGCTTCAGGTCTGACTCGAACAACATGGCTCTGTCAGCAGAGCAGTGCAGAGTGAAAATGGTTAAGTGTCGGTGCTTTTAATGCAGAAGTTCTCAAATCTTGGCTGCACATCAGAATCACCTAAGGATCTCTTACAAATCCTATGTGCCCCAAGTCTCCTGAATCAGAATTTCTAAGTGTGTAGGGCCCAGATAGCGTTTTTCTTTCCTTTTTCCTCCCCTTTCTCAGATCCTCCTGATGAGCAACTAGGGTTGAGAACCACCTTTGTTTGTGTACTGGGTGGCCGTGGAAGTGGAGATCTGGTGGGATTGATTCTGAGTGGGGCCTTACAATGAAAAGTGGTGGCATCTAACCCAGATAAAATCATGTAGATGTAAATCTTGTTAAACTTACTTTACGAATTGTTCAAAGTAATCATGTTCTTCTACACATTGGGGAATTTTAACTTATTCCATAATAAAGATGTCATCGCCACTCATTTTTGAAATGACAAGTTCCTTTCTGGAAAGCTATTCCCTTATATAGTATTATTCCATATCTTTGTCACTTCTGAAGGTAGGGAGAGAAAATCATCATCATAGTTGTGATATTGTGATTTATAATAAATACGTATTTGGTCTTCCTCCCTGTTCCTGGCATAGAGCTACTAAAAAAAAAAAAACAAAACAAACAAACAAACAAAAAAAACCCTTGGAGTCATACAGGTGTCTTTTGTTGTATTAATGAGGTGACTTTGGGAAAGCATTTGAGGATGGGGGCTGGTTGCTAGGAGAACCAAACATGTGATCTGAGTATTGGAACTTGGAGTCGGATCCACAGAGGGGAGAGGGGCTAGCAGACAAGGATCCAATCAATTGTGCCTGTGTGATTAAACCTCCATAAAAACTCCCAAGAGAGCATCTGGGTTGGTGAACAGGTGAAGGTTGGGGAGAGTGCACTTATGGCATGGAAGCTCCTCCTCCTTCCCCCTTATTTTCCCCCTACATCCTCCATCTGGCTGTTCTCCGATTTATATCTTCTATAATAAACCAGTAATCTAGTAAGGAAAATGTTTCTCTGAGTTCTGTGAGCTGCTCCAGCCAAGTAACTGGACCCAAGGAGGGGGTTATTGGAAGCTCCGGTTTACATCCATTCAGTCAAAAGCACAGGTAACCACATAGACTTGCAGTTGGCATCTGAAGGTAGCAGGGGCAGTGCTGGAGTACGGAGCCCTTAATCAGTGGGATCTGACATTATCTCCAGGTAGATTGTGTCTGTCAAAATTGTTAAATTGTGGGACACCCAGCTGGTTTCAGACAGTTGATTGTTGGTGTGGTCCCACTCCCCTCCCTCTACATAAGAATTAGTATGAAAATTGTTAATAGTGTCTGACTCTTTTGTGTTCCATGGTTTGGGCCAGTAGTTGACTTAACAGCTGGCAGAAACTTACCTGGGAAACTAATTCCTCTTAGTGGTTCTCATAACCTATACAGATACTTAGGTGGGTGTTTCATCTCCTATTTTGTGTATAATTAACTTCCTCAAGAAATAAAATGAGTCTTTAAAATTTTTTTAATGTTTATTCATTTTTGAGAGAGAGAGACACAGAGCACAAGTTGGGGAGGGGTAGAGAGCAAGGGAGACACAGAATCCGACATAGGCTTTGAGACACAGGCTTTGAGCTGTCAGCACAGAGCCCGAGGAGGAACTGGAGCCCACGAGCTGTGAGATCATGACCTGAGCCGAAGTTGACACTTAACCCATTGAGCCACCCAGGTGCCCCTAAAATAACTCTTTTAAATATTGAATGTGATTTTAGTTTTTTAGCTTCCATTTTATAAGCTAGGTCCTTGAAATGCCCTTTTCATGAAAGGTTATTTTTTGTTTGTTTGTTCCTTGTTTGTAACATAGTTTATTAAGTTAGAGCATGCATTAAAATTACCTGTGGAACTTTAAAAAAGAAAAAAAACAACCCTCAGGCCTCAACCAGAACAGTTAATCGAAGTCTTTGGGATTGGAGTGCAGACACTGTACCACAGGTGATACTGGTTCTCAAACAGGATCACGAACCACTATTTGAGTGTTGCTTGGTGGTGTGCCGCTTGAGCTGCCCTTACTCCTTCTTCCTCCATTTTTCTAACATTGCCTTCAGCAGTTTATCAGTGATAGCCCCGTGAGAGAGACCTAACTGTTTCTCTTCTGCAAGTGATTTTAAAAGGCCCTCCTCTTGTTAGGATGGAACATAGTAGACTCTTCTACTTTTGAACTTTGCCTCTAATAAATAATAACACTGTACTTATTTAGTGATTTTTTTCGGGGGGAGAGCTCAGGTCTCTTTAAAAGCCTTATGATTAATCCTCACAGTCCTTCCTAGAGTCAAGTAAGGAATTCTTTTTTGTGAAAGCTAATACCCCGAAATTGCTGGGCCTTGCTATCTTGTTCTCAGTGTTTCTCAACTTGTCCTACTGGGTTGGACAGGTTCCCAGATTGCCTTTTTGGTAATTTGAGCGGTGAGATTTACCACCAAGGTTTTACTTAGCCAGAAGGTAGATCCTGCAAGGCCTTCAGAAAGATACTCTTTCTAATCTTTAGTGAAGAGATCTACTTGATGGGCAGCTGGTGGCTGGGCTTGGATAGTCATAGATGAAGGATGTTGTAATGTTAAGGTTAGTGTGTGATAGTGGGCTTGAAAGCTGGACTGCGCCAAGGCGGAACCAGTGAGACCAGAGGACAACGTGTGCCACCAAGATGTGTCTTTGGCTGATGTTTAAATTGCCTCAAATTAAAGGGTATTTCTCATTCTCCATTGTGGTGTCACCACAGGGCTGAATTAGTGTCATTTTCAGCAGCTTTGAGCTTCTGGACTGTCATTCTCCCTGAGGGTCACAAGGGGTAGTAACCCAGCATTTCACATTCTGAAAAGGCAAGCAGCTTCTCTGGAGGGCTTCTTTAGAGTTATTATTCCAGTTCTACTGAGCTCTACTCATCTTTGTTTTTCCTGCAATGCCTTTTTTTTTTTTTTTTTACCTATAGTAAGAAGTTCATGTTAACTCCTATCTGTCGTACTTAAAAGAGCAAAGGTATTGGGGTGGTGGGGAGAGTATGGCAAGCACCATGTACTTTTTCTTGCATGAAAGTACCTTATAAACCATGGCTCATAGGGACATTTTCCATGTCTAATCATTTCCTAGCAGGATAGTTGTTCAGGTGCTTACTTGGTTCTTACCTTGAGCAATGCATTGTGTGGGGGATGAGGAGGGCTGCAAAGATCTGCAAGGTGAAGCCCCTCTGGTTAGAAGTCCAGTTTGGTAGTGGGAATAACTCAAGCACGTGTTAAACAAGGTAGTATATGCTGTGGGGCTGGGAGGGATACAACCCAAGTGCTATGGGTATTCAAAGAAGAGAGATCCCATTCGACTTATTCTTTACCAGTTGGATTCTGGAGATGTTCCTGCTTGTACCCCTCGTGAGGTAGAAGAAACCCAAGCACGGGCCATTCACAGATTCTCAGTGGGCAGGTTGATGGAGGTAACCTGTTACATACCGCCACACTTAAATTTCGTCTCAGAGATTTCTGTTTTTTCCATTTAAACCCTTCAGTGAAATCCAGCTCTGCAGGAGCCAGCCTCCTATCCAAAGAAACAGCTATTAATTTCCTCTTGGGGGAAAGAAAAAGATTCCAAAGATTGATGGAGGTCTTGATACCAGGGATCGAACTGACTTAGAAGCTTGTCAAAAGCCTCGGGAACCTGCGAAGTGTTGGTCATCAGTTGTGTGTTTTTGCTTTGAAGAGGTGTCTCTGGGGAATACAAGAACTTGAGTCTGCAAGGTGTTCTCCCTTGAAGCTCTGCTTTTTACCTAGACATTTTGTGAAGGCCACTCCTCAGGCAGCCCTTGTCGTTTTGCTGAATGTCATTAAGCATTGACTGTCACCACTCTGATGCCAGGGAGGAAGGTGATTCTTTTACTTTCTCGCAAAATAGCCCCCGGCCTTTTGGTAGCTCTACACTTAAAGGTCAGCACCCTCTCTTTCCTTCTCTTGTCTCCTCTGTCCTCACTCTCATCTTTATAACCTGTTCCTTCTGGAAGCTGTTTTTGAAAAAGGCACTGGAACTATATTTTAAAGCGTGAGGTTTCAGCAAATCTGAAGGTTCTAATGTTGACTGTGAGCTTGAGGTGGTCACCTTGTTCCTCAGGAAGAAGTTCATGATTTGTGATTTGTGGCTCCTGGGAAAAAGTATTGATTTTTTTTTTTTTTTAAAGGGGGCGGGGGGGGGCTGTTTTTGACTTAAGCCATGCATGATTATTATTCTTGGATTATTTCACAGCAAGAATGTATTGTGATCTTGAATAGCTGTCTCACTGAAATCAACCAAGACAGTCATGGTGGTTTTAGTGGAAGAATCTTTACCTCTTGTTGCCCCATTTCATCTCCCAGGCCTTGCACCTGTCTTTATCAACTGGCATGTAAATTGCACATAGATACAAATATTTTTCAAATGTATAACGATAATGCTACTTCTAATGATGAACCTAGAGTTGCTGTAAAAACTCCTTTTAAGTTAAGTTTGTATGTGGTGATTTTTAATGATAGTAGATTATAATATATCTTCCATGATGGTGATTAAGTTGTAAGTTTAGTCAAACATCTGTTTATTTAAGCAAAGTGATCATGAATATTCCCATTGCAATTAACACTGATTTAGGGAAGATCTGTATTTATAATTAATAGAAATTGAAGGTGTGCTAAATATACTTAGGTTCCTGTTCCTTCCTATTTCTTCAATGCCCTTTTAATTTTGTTCTTTTTGTACTGAACTTATTAAAAAAAAATCGGTGTCCTCTGATGAAATGCTGACTTGCTAAGTTAGTCACAGTTTATTCTGTACAGCCATATGTGGCCAAGGTTAGAGGACAGCGAGCATAGAGTACAGTTAGCATGTACAGTGATATAAAGTAAATGTTAGTGCCTGATAGGGGCTCGTTGTTTTTTTTCTGTCTCTTGGCCTGTCTGCATATGACACATTTTGAACTGGGCCACTCAGGTTCCCATGTGAATATGTAAATAATGATGTGCTCATTCTCCCTTAGCTGTCCTATGTTCTCTCTCAAAGGGACCATATCTATGTGATTATCTTTTCCCTTTTTTGTGTTTAAGAAAATAATTTACTGGATGATGATTTCTAATCTTGGTCTCATTCCTGTAAAATGCAGAGTTTAAGTGCAGAAAGAGAAGTGATTTCTAAAGAGTATAAAATAAATAGTGGGAAGAGAGTTGGGAGAGATAATAATATTCCTGTTTACAAAAACATACGTATAACTCTCCTGAATGCTTAAGTGCCCACTTGGAGTCCATTTAAATTCAAAGATGACCACACATGCAACTGATTTTTCTCTAAATTCTGTCTCATTTGCATCTTGAAAATTATGTAATCCCTGAGCAGGATTTCCTTTTTAAAACTTCTATCATGTTCATAAACTGATACTTAGGAAGATTAATTCCAAGAACCTTCAACTATGTAAAAATAGCACCGGTAATCCTTTAAACACCCTTGATAAGTAGAAAGATACTCATGGGATGAGGTGCTCACTCAACTGTGTGACGATTTGGGAGAAAAAATGGAAACAAGGGACTTAATTTATTCAGCTCTTTTTTTGTTGTTTTTACTGTTTTGTTTTGGTAGCAGCCTTAAGACTTGCTGTTTTGGGGTGCCTGGGTGGCTCATTCGGTTAGGCTGCTGACTCTTGATTTTGGCTCAGGTAATGATCCCATGGTGTGTGATGATTGAGCCCTGTGGCTGGCTCAGAGTTGACAGTTTGGAGCCTGCTTCAAATTCTGTCTCCCTCTCCCCTCTCTGCCCCTCCCCCACTTGTGTACTCTCTCTTTCAGAATAAATAAATAAACTTAAAAAAAAGTCTTGCTGTATCTTATTTTCAGAATTTTACTACTTTGGTTACCAGATTTTCTGAGTAGCATGCCCATTGATTGTAGCATGCTGTCAATGACTTGTAATGGTAGAGGGAGACACCTTCCTAACACAAGGGTAAAGTAAGTTGGGAGTAGGTTATCTTTGACAGTCTGTATAGTTAACATTGGTGCACACTTTCTGCTTGCCTTCCAAGGGCAGCCACAGATTATGTAATGGTGATTTTATCTTCTTTTGCTCACTGAGTGGCTTCATCATGGACATAAATAGTTAGGTCTCTGATGACCCTTCCAACTCATGAAACCTTGTATAGTCTGATAAAATGCTGATTGTGAAAGATAGTCCGAATGGCCTGAGCCATTCAAGGGTCTGAATGTTTGGGGGAGGCATCAGGCCAGAGAGTCCCTAACTTCAGCCCGTCTGCCCTCCAGTATTCAGAAGGCTTTGAGACCATGATGGAGTACTCCGTTTTATCTGCTGAGAAGGCTGCAATTGCATGCACACTGTGTGTGCTGCCGTTGTAACTTACAAGCTCAGCGGGGAAACAGTAGGGACTACTTGAAGGGAATGGCATGGTTAAGAATTATGTATCTTTAGAAATCTTTTTTCTTTGTTTCATAGCAGTAGTCTCTGCCTGCCTTTGGGTGATGCTTTGTGATTTTACAGATACTTTTTAAAAGTGTATAGCTTGACCATATCATTGTCTTACAGAATCAGGCAGAGGTCTTAATTTAATTTTCTTACACATTTCATTCAGTTCTTTCTTGCCTGCTGAACTAGCTTTTGAGCCCTCGCCCTTGTGGTCTTACAGTCATTTCCATAACAACGGGTTGTTGTGCCTCAAACTCTAGGGATTGTGATTTGAGGTGGGAGTGAATAGCGGGAACCAATGAATCCTTAAATGAGAAATCTGTTTGTAATGTCACAGACTCATCAGAGGAGGGCATGAGAGATGGAAAAGAAGAATGGAAACACAGACATCCTGCTGGTAGATTGAAAGTTTCCCTCCTTCCCAATTTTCTGTGCCTTATTTCATTGGGCGACGCTTCGTATTGCTTTATGTGGCTGGCCTTTTCTTTACTATTCCTTTCATCCTGTGAACATTCATCCTTTGCTTGCAGTAATGTTTTAGGCTAGACAACTATAAAGTCTGGCTTTGGTGGTACAAAAATACCCATTTATGCTCTGGCTTGTGTAGCTTTGTTGATGTCCAGTCTTTCCCTTCAGTCCACGCCACTTTGAGTTGCAGAAATGGCTACTATAGGCAGCTAACATTCAGTCTTGGCTCCTGAGTAGTCAGCCTGAGCTGGTATTGTTTGACTGTAGGTAACCACTGTGGCTTGATGGCAAAGTGCTCTGGACTTCTTTGCTAGCACACTTTGTTCTGTATTTTCTTTGGTATTAAAATAACTTTTTAAAAACCTTTGTTGGAATAATCGAATAAACACTTTAAGAATGGCTTTGCACTCTGTATATATAAGATGTCCTTCGATTTGTGTATGTGGAGGAGGTAGCTTGGGTGGCAGAGTCAAATTTTATAGAAATGAAGGGAAAATGTGATTTGCAGGCTGCCTTCCAGGTTGGCCAAGTTCTTCAAATTGACAAACATCGCTGTTCCTTTGAAAATTATAGACATTCTGGTATACCCTATCATTAAATGAATTGTCAAAGGCCCTATGCCCTATGTTTTGGATATAAATAGCACATTTGGCTGTAGAAAGGACTCTGTTAAGTGTAAGATTGCCTGTGGCAATTCCTGCCTTGTTTCTCTGAGGAAATCAGGGAGTTGAAATAATTTTTCTTCTGTTTTTTACTCCTGTAGATCACCAACACTTGTACTAACACGACCAATTACTATAACCCACTGTTTCTTTTCCAGGCTCACAGGGTATATTCCAAGGAATTGA
This sequence comes from Proteles cristata cristata, assembly GCA_017311185.1. NCBI lineage: Eukaryota > Metazoa > Chordata > Mammalia > Carnivora > Hyaenidae > Proteles > Proteles cristata. Next base: position 39,245 of record JAESUZ010004594.1, read on the forward strand.
CATTGGATATTGAGGGATGTTTCTGTGAGAATGTGTTTTCTGGACATGGATGATTTTTGTAGCTACAGTCTTGGAGGGAAATTAAAAGTCCAGTAATCCAGAATCTTCATGTCCAGCTTGGAAGATCTTTGAGAAAAATTTTTTTCTAACTGATAGCAGTTATCAGAGCTTGGCTGACATATTTGACAATACCGAACATTAGTAGTTTGAGAAAATGACTATTATTTGTATAGGCCCACAGCATGGTGTTTTCTTACAAGGACTAATTTTTCAGGACATGCCACTGTAATAACTTTTAGCAACACTTTAGCTGAAGGCAACTGATGTCTTTCCATTGTCAGTGTCACCATATAGTATTGTCACTTAGTTGGGCTTTCTGTCCTCCTTCAACTTTTATTTGACTAATATGAAAATAAACTATGATGTAGACAGTGTACAATCTGTTGATTGTAGAATTAATATATTTTTGTACGATGATGGCCAAATGTAGTCACTGTCTTCCTTCCTCACTCTTTTCTATGTGTGTGTTGTATTGCTTTGGATTAGGAAACATCTGGGTCCTTTATATCTTATATGTTTGGTTATCAGCTAAGTCACTGTTCTGCTAACTTGTTCCTTTGACCTTGTTAATGGCCCAGTGGAAACACAAGCTTACATGAAAGCAGGATATTGAGGTGAGAACTTGGCACACATGAGAGTCATTCCATCTTGGCAGCGCTGTGCCTATAATTCTTTTGCTTTCCTGACCTGGGCTCCTGTATCTTTGTGTTGACATGTCGTCTCCTGCCTTTGGATGCCGTGCAAACAGATAGGAATACTTGGTAATATGACTTCTCTGACCAGGTCTCTGCACCTTTTCTTAGGATGTCCCCTGTGAGTAGAGCTGGCCCACGTAGTTATGTACTTCCCAGAGCACTGACCGCCACCCTGTTGGAGGTACTGCTCCATTACTGTACCAGGCAGGTAGATGCTGGCAGTTATTTGTGTGACTTGGTAGCCATTAAGTCTGTTAACCCACAGATGTATGGCAGAAATAATTTTAAGATCAAATTACAAGTTTTCAAAATATACCCTAATAGTATGTGGGAGAATTAAACTAAATACCCAGTGAAGAACAGAAGAGTTTAATATGTTTTCTTTCTCTAAATTTTGAGCCAGCTGAACAAGCTTGAACATACAAAAAGTTTTTAAAAGAAGTGTCTTATAAAACATTGCTATTTCTGTAGAAAATGATTTTGTAGGACTGTATTGGTTGTTAGAAATTGCTGTAGTTATGGGACAGAAGAGAGTGTTTCAAATGGGTTAGAGCAGGGTTGGCTTTAATGGAAGAAATGGCATTTTAGTAGGACGGGAAGGGTAGGTGATTGAAGGGTGCAAGGCATATGTGGGAATTGGGAATAAAAAGGTTTTTCTTTTTTTAAGATTTTCTTTTTTTTTTTTTTTTTTAAATATTAAGTAATCTCTGTACACAACATGGGAGTCGAACTACAATCCTGAGATCAAGAGTCACATGCTTTACTGACTGAGGCAGCCAGGCACCTCTAAAAAGGTTTTTCTACCTCAGAGGCCCCTAAATCATGAGTATAGGGGAATCATTGAAAGACTTAAAAAATACAAATGGCAACAGTAACAAACAGTCTGGTACAGCACCCCCTCTTAATTAAACCAAGGTATCTCCAGTGAGAGGGGATATACAGACAGGGATATGCATAAAAAAATTTCCCCCTGTTGATTCAGATGTATATCTAGCTTTAAGAAGGTAAGCTTCGAAATTTTACTTAGGAACAAAATTGAAAGGTCTCAAAAGCTACACTGTGGGTAGTTTTGGCTTCATTCTGTGGGCTGAGAAGCCTTTGAAGGCTTTAGAGCAGACATTTGTGATCAAAGAGAAGGGATAGGAATATTCATTTTGTGGCAGAAGGCAGTTTAGATTGAAGAAGACCCTACAGTGGAGGGTCAGTAAGGTGGCTTTTGGTGGAATTAATGATGAACAGAGAGTGGGAATTGGGTAGTAGACAGGGGCAAGGAAAGGATGCGGGAATGTTCTTGCTATGAAAAGTCAGCCGAATTTGTTGATACATTAAATTTGGGAGGGAATAGGTAAGTGGTACCGTCAGTGGATATGAAATTGTGAATAGAGATGTATGATTTTGATGCTGGGAGATAAGTATTTAGGTAATGGATAAATTGAAGTGGAGCTAGTTTGAGAGACTGGGTAACCACAGGTTACCACTAGGTAACCACTGCTTTGGGGAAGTTAGCACAACCTATGAGAAGGGAGTGTTCAAGAGCAGGGAGTGAGAAATAAGTGAGGGGTAGCTTGGTAAAATGTGTGGCAGGAAACATTTTTTGATTGACCTGCATTGAGGCTTCTTGTTAATCCAGTGCCTGTGCTACAGATGGGTTGGAGACTAAGTCTTGCGAAAGCTTGAGGGTTGGGTTGGAGGATTTGGAGGCACTCGGTGTGCTGGTTCCCTTGAGTGGAAAGATTTCAGAGCTGGCCACTGGTGGGAGTGATGAGGAGGATTCAGGAAATATAAACCTACACACAGTGCTCTGTCAGAAATCTCCTCAAGAGTCTGATGTTTCTGAACTCAGAAGTTTTTGGATTTGAGAAAGGTTATATTACATGGTACAGGTATGGTATGTTAATTGCACAGTACCCTCAGTGGAATTGTGGATAGCAACCCTATAATTAAACACATTAATATTATCTCCAGTGAAATACGAATATTAACATTAAATGGGATAAAGACTTTAAAGTAGCCTTGTATCTGTCAGGTTAGGTTTTGCAGCAACTCAGTTCTGGTTAGGTTAAGTTTTACAGTCTTTTGGTTTTTAGAGCTTTTTAGAGATCAAGTTCTGGATAAGAGATATTTAAACCTGTAGTCTGAATTATGAATTGGTAGCCATAAATTCTGCCCTTTTTTCCACTTTTGCCAATCACCACCACCACCTACACCTCTTACCCCCTAAACCAGAGATGGCAGAAAGTGAAAGGTATGATGTGGGAAATCTCCTTAAAAGGATGAATTTGTGCTAGTATCTTTGCACCCCATACTCTTCTTCCCCTTCCATTTAAGTGTCGTCTTGCTAGGCTGTATGTAATGGTAATGTGTACGGGTAGTAGAATTTTTCTAGCTTATCAATGGCTCTGTTGAGGGCAGACCATTCCTAGTGTTGCGATGTTACTGAAGCCAATCTAAAGAATTAGAAAATAACAAGCAAACAAATTCATTTTAAGTGGTGCTGGAGATTTGTTTCTATGGCAGGACTTTTGTTGTTGTTGTTGTTGTTGTTGTTGTTGTTGTTTGTCCGAGCCCATTCTGTCTCCCCTCTTGTTAAAAGGGGCAAAAGCTACCTGAATTTCAGGTTATAGATGTTCCGACTTGGTTCAAAAGAAGCATTCTTAGTTTCCCTGGATGGTTTTCACAGATTTTCGCTTTGCTCTGGATACTGGACATTTGATATCCTAGCCCATTAGCTAGGTGGTATGCATTGTTTGCAATATCAGGTGAGGAGTAGAAGCTTGCCTTTTTCTGACTGTGCATTGCCCATGTTGAACTGTGTACCATTTCCAGTGTTTTCTTTGATTTTATATATGGTTTGAGGGATGGATTAAAATGGGGAAGAGTTTCTAAGGCAGACTAAGCTACTGATTTGGGACGGGAGAGAAGGAACTTGGTGGAGGGAAGTTTGGTCTTAACTTTTGTTTGGTCTTTGGACATTCTTTCTAGAGCGACTGGCTTCAGTGTCCTCATTGGTTTGAAAGGCAATGGCTTGGGGTTCTGTGCGACTCACAGCAATATCCCTGCTCCGGCAAATCCTTGGCTAGGACAGGATTTGGAAAATAAGAAATGTCCTTGCAGTTTTCCAGGATTGTTGTTATGGACAAATGACCCTATTGCCTTCCCTAGTTCCTCAGCACTCTCTGGACACTGGCCTAGTCATGGGCAATTGGCTGTCCAAATAGCGTGAGCGGGGACGAGGTACAGCGCTTCCCCAGCTGACTGCTCGCGGGAGCATTACTCAGTGTGCAGCTGTTGCCTGAATCACAAGTAGCATCCGAGTGCAAGACTGGCACTTGCCCCACTCCCCTTCCTTTCTGCTTGCTGCTCTGTGAATATCTGATCGACGGGGCTGTGTGTTGGCTGGGATCCAGCTAAGCCAGCCATGTTGTTAGATATAGCGTTTTAATTTTTTTTAAATGTTTTATTTATTTCTGAGAGAGAGAGTGTGAGCAGGGGAGGGTCAGAGAGAGAGAGAGGGAGACCCAGAATCTGAAGCAGGCTGCAGACTCTGAGCTGGCTGTCAACACAGAGCCTCACACGGGGCTCGAACCCACAAACCATGAGATCATGACCTGAGCCTAAGTCAGACGCTTAACTGACTGAGCCACTCGGGCATCCCTGATGTAGCTTTTTAGCCTTTCCCCTTCCCATGTTCTCCTTTCTTGTCAATATCTTAAGATATGTCTTCCAAATAGAACTGGAGAGTTTATTACAGCAGGAATTGTACTGGTTGTGCTGGTCTCCATGTAAATCAAAAGAGTGGTTTTTATTGTGCTCTCTGGTGTTGTATGGTTTCTAAAAACGAGCATGCAGAAATTTGGAGGGGGTGGATATGTTGATAAACCTGTGGGGGGAGTTTTGGTGTAGAGCCATTAGAATGCTTATATTCACAAGCCATCCAATGACACACTTTATTAAATACCTCTTGTGTGCCAGACATGGGAAATCTAAAGATGAATCTGACCACTTTCCTCTAGGATCCCAGCCAACCTCTCATTGCTGGACAGGCTGCTCTGCTCCTCAGTGGTTCTAGTGGTGAGCTCTGGGCTTATGGATTCTTTTCTGGGACTGGAAGGTGGGGGGGCAGAAGGAGAATTTAGAGAGAAGAAGGTAGGGATTGGCACATTTTCTTTCGTCTATAAGGGGCTACCTAGTAAATAGTTTAAGTGAATATTAAGCTTTGTGGGCCATATAATTTGTCACAACTATTCAATTCTTTGAACCATCCCCACGCACACACACCCCTCCATGTAGAAAACATTTTCAGCTCACATACCATACAAAAACAGGTGGTAGGTGAGAATTGGCCAGTGGGCAGGAGCCTGCCCAGCTCTCTGTATAAGGTTTTGAGCACTTGCCTCTGTATCTGACTTGGCCTCCCTCCTGTTCCTTGCCCTGCGCCTCCACCCCCGCACCCCTGCTATTGCTCTCTCAGGAGCATCTCTTTGAAGAAGGCTGGCTAAGCATTGATCAGGAGCTGTTTTTTGTTTCGGTTTTCAGTTTTGTTTTCCCCCTGCACTCTTGTTTGTGTGGTTTGGCAGCTTTGAGACAAACGTGGTATTGACCCAGTGATCTTAACTCACTCTCAGCTTTTTTAGGGGACAAATAGCCTCCCTCTTCAGGGCTTCAGAGGACCAAAGGTTCAGTGCCTGCTCCTGGATATTGAATTCTTGTCAGGTGTCTAAACTCAAGAGTTTGGTGTAGAAGAGCCTGGGTTCAGAACAACCTGTTTTACATTCTTACTGGAGTATGTTGTGCTTTTGGGAAGGTAATTTGGATGGAAATTTTTACTAACAGCCACAAAGATAATAGGAAACAGTGGACTTTAATCTCTCAAAGAGCAGAGGTAGTACACAACAGGCTCATTGGAGCTGTGGATACTGGAAGCCAGATGTTGTATGTAGATGTGTAGGGCATTAAAATTGAGATGTCGATTTTTTTGCATTTAAAAAGTCCCTTCTATTCACCCTCCATGGTCCTGAGTCCCCAACCAAATCCTTTCTTATTCTGTTCACAATTATTATTTCTGTAACAGGGCTGTGCTAGGTGTAGGACAGGAAAGTCTCCTAGGGTATCTAGATGCATAGTGCTCCTCATTTCACTGTCTTTTTAAGTTTATTTGTTTTGAGAGAGAGCAAGTGAGTGAAGGGCAGAGAGGGAGGGAGGGAGAGAATCCGAAGCAGGCTTCATTCTGTCAGTGTAGAGTCTGACATGGGGTCAAACTCACAAACTATGAGACCATGACCTGATTCAAAACCAGGAGTCGGGTGCTTAACTATCTGAGCCTCCCAGGTGCCCCTGCTCCTCATTTTTGATAAATCTTCTGGTTCTTTTGCAGAAATTCCAAAATGTATAAACAAAATTAGGTGGAACAGGCTGGTCCCTAGATTTTCCTACCCCAATATTACATTCTTTAAGGTACTTTATGTTGTATCCTGCCTCCTTAGGACTCAGAATTTTTCCGACACTGGAATGCACTTCACCTCTTTATGTCTCTTGAACCCTGTAGCTAATACAATTTTGTAAAAATTTATTGTTACTAAAATGGTTACTTCCCTTTGTCATATCTCACCTATCCTGATCATAGTGAGAAAGTAAAATTTTGACTCCTGAAGATCTAAAATAGATATCTTCCCCCCTATTAGCTTTCAGTAGAGGCCTGTGGAAGCCCTCGGAGCCTATTCATATTTTATTCACATTTAGCCCAAAGTAGATTATCAATTAGAAGTGAATTGGATCTAGCAGCCCTAAAGCAAGATAGGAAGCAGAGAAAGATAAAACAGACACTAGACTTTCTATGTGTGTCATTATGTATCACGTTTTTGTTTTGTTTTGAGAACAGAAAATGATTTCACTCTTGGAATTATATAGATTATCTTCTTGAGTGAAAATAAGGCTCAGGTTGAGGAGGTCAGGTAGAATAAAAGAATTTTGCTTTCCTAACATGAACCATCATTCTTTGGAAGATCCTATTCTGTCTCTGATTGGCTGTTTTGTTGCATTTTATTGCAGCATTGGTATCATTGCTGAGACCAAATTTCCTGTAGTCTTTATTTATTTAGTTTGATTGTTTTATTTATCTAGCTAAGGTCTATTGCAGTAATAAAGCTCTGTGGCTTGTGAAAAGTAGAGGTTTATTCCTCACTCACATGTCCAGCATAGGTAAGTTATGGCTCTGCTTCATGTATTCTTCACTTTGGGACCCAGGCTAATTGATCCTTTGTCATGTGGGATCTTACCAGTCTCCGAGTGGAGGACAGGACAGACATGGCAACCAAGAGCTGACTCATTCTCATTTCAGTGGCCATTCCTGAATTCACCAGGACAGTGATGTATAATCCTTCACCATGGAAGGGTTCTATAAGCCACATGGTCAAGCTTGACAGTGAAGTAGGAGATTATTATCCTCTCCCAGAGAGACAGAGAGAGAGACACACACACACAGAGATACGATATTTTGAAACAATACCACAGACTTGATAGATGACTAGACTTCTCCATCTCCAGATGGAGAACCTATATACCTTCGCGATAGGGAGAAATACCTGATTACTTTCAGCCTGCAAAAATTCTCACTGGTCTGATGGGTCAGTAATCATAAGCATTAAAAGCCCAAGGGAATATATTATTCAAGTTGTGGGTCTTATTTTCAATAGCATTTTTTACGTTTACAAAAAAGTTCAGTTTTACATCTGAGCAAATCTCTTTACGTCCAAAGACTTGTTCTGATTTGCATATCTGTACTTAGCTCGGGGGCTGAGTTGTAGGGGTGATCTCCATAACCTACAAAAAACAGCTGGAATATCATTTTGAGTGAATGACACCAAGAAATATATTTTGTAACTGACATCTACTTCCTGTTACCTAAAATACTGGAGTAGATTCTTGCTTACTTAGTACAGCATTGTTTATAGTGGTACCATTGTTTCTTTTGGGTAGCTTGGATCCTAAGAGAAATGACCTCTTCCTCTTTCACAGCCAGTGAAGTAACAACTAAGTGCCTCCCTCTGTGCAGGTGTAGTCTGGAGGCATCTGATTGAAGCTGAAGCAAAAGGAAGTTCTGCTGTTTGGAAGGGTTGTGTGTCGTCGTCCCCCCCGGGTCTTTGCTGGAGACAAATAACATTTGGTGGTTTGACATGAGCCAAGTGCTGATGTTAAAACCCACTATCACATCTGACCACATCTTTTACCCTTGCCAGCCAATCTAAGCATCAGAAGAAGTTGAATCTGTCTTGTTTCAGAGACTTCTCAAAATACAGCCCTGCTGATACCAGACGGCCATAGGTACTTTGTATCTTGGAGTGAAATTTCAAATCCCTTGCTGCCAGTGAAGAGGAGGATGTATGCTGAGTTTCTGTGTCTGTGCCCTTCAGAGTGTGAGGCAACCGCTGTTCTCCTTTGATGTGGTGGCTCTGGCTCCGTCTGAGAGCGGAAGCTGCTGGTTTCAGACCGGCTCCCTGTAGGATAATGAATTGTCATGCCTCTGCTGATTATCTAACAAGTTTGTACAACGTGTAACACAAGCTGACACAACAATTTTATTAATTTAAGCCTGGCGATAATGGGATTGCAGCCCTATATGAATGTAGGGGTGTTATCCACAAATATGGGAATATGCTACCCCACAAATACTTGTATTCTGAGTTTGGTAATGGAATAGTTTTATTAATTTTTTAAAAGTATTTGTCCTCAATAAAATAATATTCATTTGAATTTGAATTGAAAAATACTTGTGAATGTTCAGGGATTTGTGGAGCTCAAATAAAATGAGCTCTTGTGTCAGCCTTTGAAGTATTAGAGCTAATAAATGCCAGTGGGCAGTAGATAAACTTTGGTTTTTACAAACCAATTACAACTAGAGGAGCTTTTGTCTTAAATCCATCTGGAGCTTGGTCTTCATTTGGGCAAGTGTTGGGGCCTTTGAGGGGATGGATTCTATTTTTATGCCCTCAGATCTGCAGTATTTTAATTTCAAATTCTTTCATGTTCTTATATATGAATGCCACAGTTTGAGGTAGTTGAATCTCAGACTGTTGACTAGAAGTGATTAACCTTGTTTATGAAAGAAATTCATTGTCCAAGTGAAACTGGGTAGGTTCAGGTAGATAAGAAAAGAGGTTTCTTGTGAACTCTGTGTAATCTGATTCTGGGTTCTGAGAGAAATGTTCCCAGCATGGAAAATGATCCAGCATAAGAACCAAGCAGCTTCAGAATCTGTAAGAGTACAGAAGGGTAGAAAACTTCAGCAAGAGTGGTTACAGTTCAGAGCTTCAGAGACTGCAACAGTGGGCTTTTCCTTTCAGGACTTCGGGTAAAGTAGCAGGCTCTTGTCATTTGGGTAGCCTACCAACACAGAGACATTTAGAGAGTATAGGCTATAAAATATGCCAAGGTGATGTGGCAGGCAACCAAGAATTTAGGACACTGGCATTAACAAAAACCACCACCACCACCACCACCACCAACAAAACCAGCTAGTAAATCTACAGCAGCAAGAGATTGAGACTTTTGGAATCATTCACTATTTACACCCCACCAATTGTGATGTTACTGCCAATTAGCCCACCTTTCCTCTCTTCTTGGTACCTCCTTCACAACATCTGCATAATAGTAGCTTATATACTGTTGACCCTTGAACAGCATGGGTTTGAAACACACAGGTCCACTTATGCAAGGATTGTTTTTCAATAAATATAGTACAGTACTGTAAATGTATTTTCCCTTATATTTAAAAATGTTTAATTGTTTAAAAATTTTTAAAATGTTTATTTATTTTTGAGAGACAGAGGGGTAGAGATTGAGGGGGGAGAGGCCGAGAGAGATGGAGACAGAATCTGAAGCAGGCTCCAGGCTGAGCTCTCAGCACAGAGCCTGACATGGGATTTGAACTCACAGACCACTAGGTCATCACCTGAGCCAAAGTCGGACACTCAGCTGACTGAGTCACCCAGGTGCCCCAATGTTTATTTATTTGAGAGAGAGAGAGAGAGAGAGAGAGAGAGAGAGCACACTCTCTCTCTCTCTCTCTCTCTCTCTCTCTCTCTCTCTCTCTCTCTCTCTCCCTCTCCCTCTTCAAAGCAGCCTCTAGGCTCCAAACTGTCAGCATAGAGCCTGATGCGGGGCTCGAACCCATGAGCTGTGATACCATGACCCGAGTCAGATGCTCAACCAACTGACCTACCCAGGCACCCCACTCTTATGGTCTTAACATTTTCTTCTCTAGCTTACTTTATTGTAAGAATACAGTATATAATAGTTACAACCTACAACATACATGATAATGGAGTATTATCAGTTCAGTTCTGACCTATTATTAGGAGTTAAGTTTTGGGGAGCCAAAAGTTATACATGGAGTTTTCGCCTGCAGGGGGGTGGTCAGCATCTCTGACCCCCACATTGTTCAAGAGTCACCTGTGCTTTGGACTTGTGTGGTGTTGTTAGAGCAGATGGGGGGGCAGTAGGGAGTACAGGTATATTCTGTGAGTGCATTTTGTAGAACTAAAAAAAATTCACGGACTAGAGAATAGTTGTGATTGCCATTTTGGCTTTCTTCTTCTGAAGCAGAAGCTGTGTTCCCAGAATATACTGCCCCTGTTTCTTCCAGTGTCCTTCCCCTGCTCCTTGTGTCTTCCTGCATGTCTTCTGTTTCTTCCTACCACCCAGCCTCTGCACTAGCCATTCCTCTGAGATTCTTACCCTCCAAGTGGCAACATAGAATCTGGGCTTCCCCAACTCGTATACTTCCTCCAAAACAAATTAATATGTAGCTTCATTTTTAAGAGGTAGAACTGCCAGCTGCTACTAGAAATAACAGTATATTTGCATGGTGGTACAAATTTCAAGTAATTTTCCGAACCTGCTCTCAGTGCTAACTCTTTGTTTAAATGTAAATGGTCTTACTCTGCTTAGCTTTGCCACTTTCTGAAAACTTTTTTTTTAAAGAAACTTTTTAAATTGAGACTAACCATCCAGCCATGTGTTAAGTGCAGCATCTTAAGCATATAGCTTGATGAATTTTTAGGTGTGTATATACCCATGTATCCACCACTCAGATGGATATAGAATATTTTCTCATCCTAGGACGTTCCCATTCGCAATAGTTTTCTATGCCACAAAGTAACTATCGTGCTGATTTTCTATCATCATCAATTAGTTGTGTCTGTTTTTGAACTTTATGGAACTCTGCATTAGGTGCCCTTTTGATTTTGGCTGTTTCATGGGAACGTTGTGCCTCTGAGATTTATGTATGTTGTTACATGTATCAGTAGTTGTTCTTTTGGAACAAATATTCCATTGTATAAATAAACCATACTTTATTCTCTTATTAATGGACTGTTGCATTGTTTCCAGCTTGGATCTGTTATGATAAAGATGCTAATGAACATTCTTGCATGTCTTTTGGTGAATATGCACATTTATTTCTCCTAATGTATACCTCAGAATGGTACTGTTGGGTCTTAGGGTCAATGAATGTGGATGGATTAGGGTTTTTTTTTTTTTTTTTTTTACTTTGTAGCTTCATTAATCTTTTTGGCTGATTTATTACTTGGGATACGTGATGATGAAGGGCAAAGGAATGGCCCAAAAGAACTGACTAGTGTTTGTCTGAAACCAGCCCACCATTAGCTCTGAGGCATTAAGAGGATAGCGAAATGTGTTTTTGAATCTCTAAATGGGCATTCTTATGATTACTTTTCTTAGTTATTGTGTAGTAAATGAAGTTGAATTAAGATAATGTATAGGAAACGTGTAACAAATGTTCCCATGTTTTTTGTTGGTTTTGATTACTTTTTAGGGAAATCTTATTACCTGATGATAAACAATTAAAAGTGCTTGACTTTAACACTAATAATTTTGAACTTTCCTAGCTTTGCCTAGGACAGTCATCTTTGTGCATTCATGACAGTAGGAGAAATGAGTTGAAGTTCATGTATAACTTTGTCAGTCTCAAAATGTACTTCTCTGCTGTATGGTTTGTCATTCTGTCTTCTCTTTGTCGTTATTAAGGGATAAGCCTCTGCAAACTCTTAACCTAATTATCTCTATATCTGATAGTTCTTTTAAGTGCTGGCTTTTGTCCAACAGCTTCTCCTTCTTTAGTTGTCTCTTCATACCTTCAAGCATTGGGACCCTATGTGTCCAGGCATTTACTTATGGCTGGTATTGGAGCATTATGGACTTGAACTAGAAACTGCATTCTGGACAAATTGCAAACTATATTCTGGACAAATTTGTATGTCATCGCAATTTCAGTTCATAGCACGATATAATTTTTAGAGCACATTTAAAAAGTCTAAAAAGATTTCAAAAATAGATTCCAAGTGGTTTATTGCTCTCCATATATACCTTAACTAGGGCTTCTTGAAATCACTGTTTTCATCATGTCTCCATATGGTTTTCTAGGCCACCTACCACTACCGTTTTGGCCATCAAGTATAATAAGATCAGCATGCTGAAGAATTTTGAATATTTTGCCTGACTCTAATTATAATTCAGTTTCTCCTACTAAGTTAATCTTCCCCAAACCCAAACAAATTTCTTTTTTTATGAGGGGTGAAGGTTTTGGGGGAGGGAAGTGCTATTACCATTTACATGTGAATTCCTATATAAAGCAAATCCCTAGACTTGAGTGGTCAATAACTAATGTTGTCCATGGTTATCATTTGACCAGTTGCAGTTTTGTGGATTATTTTTGGTGAATTTCAACATGGGTAAGCTGTGACCATCATCTCATTTGGTATATTGGGGTACTTGACCTCCTCGATTAGCTGAGGAAATGTCAACCAAGAGCAGAAAGCTAAACAAAGAAATACTTAATATGCCAAGGATAGAAGATTTACAGAGACCTAGATATTTAAAATAAACACAGAGTCCTACTTAAACTGTTCTATAACAACAATCTCTTCCATCCTTATATTCTATAAGTCATCAGCTTTAAGAACCTGAAAGTTCTAGTTTTGATGAAATTTCTTTATCTGTGTTTCAAAGCTAGCATCTATCTGGTTTTACTGATCTTTTGACCTCATTCTCCACACCCCTTTTTCCGTGAAAGCTGTTAAAATTAGCTACATCTCCCCGTTAGAAGCAAGTTCTTCCTCTCATTTGTTCAAAGCCCTTGTGTCTTTAAATTATCCTATTTCAGTTTTTCTTTGAAGGCACATCTTTTGTAGAGCAGGTGTGATTGGTATATCCACAGCTTTCCACCTAGGTACATTGTTGTTCAAACTACTGACTGTTTTTTATTAGTCTCAAGAATTGTGTCCCAGAAATTAATTGACTTAAATTTAAAAAAAATTTTTTTTAGTGTCTATTTATTTTTGAGACAGAGGGCAAGAGTGAGCGAGCACAAGCAGGGAAGGGAAAGAGAGCGAGGGAAGGAGAGAGAGCGAGAGACAGACAGACAGACACTGGATCCCAAACGGGCTCCAGGCTCTGAGCTGTCAGCAGAGAGCCTGATGGGGGGGGGGGGCTCAAATTCCCAAACTGCGAGATCATGACCTGAGATGAAGTTGGATGCTTAACCAACTGAGCCACCCAGGCATCCCAGAAATTATTTAAGATTAAATTGTGGGTCTTTGGTATTGATGCTCAGAAATATTGAGGACTCTTATTTGTAATTATTCTTATGGTATAAAGAGCTTTGGTGTGAAGAGACGTATTCTTCCTTGATATTCTGCAGGCACAGGTGAAAACTCCTAACTTCAAAGAGCTTGGTTTTCTGTGAATCTATAAATGGAAGCGTTTGGAGTAGACTGGGAAGAACATGGAAATGTCCTGAGGGGTCAGATTGGTAGCTATTAGTTTGCTAGGGCTGCAGTGACAACGTACTGCAGACTACTGAACAGCTTAAACTACAGAAAATGTATTTTCTCACAGTTCTGGAGGCTGGAAGTCCATGCACGATCAAGGTGGTATTGAATTTGTGTTCTTCTGAGGCCTCTCTCCTTGGCTTGTAGGTGGCTGCCCATTCAATTACATCTGTGTGACCCTGGTGTCTTTCTTTCCTAACCTTCTCTTCTTACAAGGAATCCAGTCACATCAGATGAGTGCCCACCCTACTGACCTCACTTTAACCTAATCACCTCTTAAAAGATCCTGTCTCCAAATGCAGTCACATTCTGAGGTTTAGCATGTGAATTTGGGGGAGGTACAATTTCGGTCATAACAGTAACCTCAGTTTACCTCAATTTAGACTTTATCTTTGCAGCTATGACTGAATCCCAGGTTAGGCTTGACACAACATGCTAACTCTCATTTGCAGAAAGCTAGACATTCCTAAGTAAATTTTAAGTTGAATTCATGATGGCTTCAAGTTTGTAAAATCCTCTTTTTAAGGAATAATTGAAAAAGAAATGAGATGTACAGTGGCATTTTGTCTTTTGTTGGAACCAAGTAGTCAAACTGACTAAAGATCTGGGTGGCTTCACAAAAGGTACATAATCTTTGTCAGAGTAGTCACCCTTGTAAAGCTCTCTTTAAGGAAAGGATTTAAATGAAGAATCACACTTTGTATCTGAAAATGTTTGCTGTAACATGATCTCTCAGAAAAAGTAGTAGTGGTCTTAATAGCCAGAAATAAGGGCTAGGTTAAAGAAATTCTGGGATATCAGTGGTCCATTAAGGCTTTCTTAAATTGAATTATTTTTTTTAGCACAGTGTAGAAACCTTAAGGGTACAGTTTGTTAAACTCTTACATTTGTATATACCTACACATTGCAATTCTGTATCTATGAAAATGACAAAGATTATGTACCTGCTGGGAAGATTATTAAGGATACAGTGTTAAGTGATCAAAAAGGCAGAGATTATCCTATTTGAACCACAATTATAATTGTACAAAAAGTATGAGCATAGAGTAGGGCTGAAAGGGAACTGTTTTTAGAGCATGGTTAAACAGTTGTGTTTGGATAAAAAATAGAGTGAATTTTCTTTTTACTGGATTTGTCTGTATTAACTGACTCTATTTCAAAGGTGAATTTTGATGAGGAAATGTCACATTAAGGCTTTCCTGCATTAGGCCTCTTTAATGCTGTGGGTAACTATCTTTTGAGTTCCTTTGAAATAATAGTTCTCAACTTCTTTGATTTGAGGACTCTTGTACAGTAAATTTATTGAGGGCCCAAAGAGCTTTTATTCGTATGGATTGATTATCTCTTTTGATACCTACTGTATTAGAAAATGAGACATTTAAAGATATTTAATTCATTAAAAATAACAGTAATGAGCCTGTTACGCTGATACAAGTTTTTATGAAAAATATTTTCCAAAAAAATTGAAGAGTGACATTATGTTTATTTTGCAAATCTGCTTAATGTGTGGCTCAACAGAATATAGCCAGACTCTTATGTGCTTCTGCATTTTCTGTTTCGATGTATTTGAAACATTTGAAGAATTGTAGCCCCACACACATCAGTAGTTGGAAAGGGGGAAAGAGAGAGGAGCTGGGGGTCTTTGGGTCTACATTTGAGAGCTGCTGTTAAATAACAGTAGATATTTCCCAAGTGACATTGTCAGTCACACTGAATATACCTCCTGAACCTTGTAGAAAGCTCTTCTACTTGAAGTTGGCTATTGATTGTGGGTGGTACTGTTGATAAAGAAAAGGTGCCATCTGTAAATCAATATCTTGTGACAGTCCACTTAAGTTGTTCACTTGGAGTTGAAACTTAGATGAAAGTATTCACCTGAAAGAGAATGTGCTCTCTAATTATACTTAGGGAAGATAAATCCCTGGAATTGTTAGCCTACTACCATTGTCAGGAGAACAGCAATACTGTATCTAGAATTGTGCATTCTGTGAGTCCTTTGTTTAATGTCTAACTTAAGCTGTTTTTCTAAGCATTTGGGAGAGAGTGCCGAATCCTAACCACTAGACCACCAGGGAGCGACTTTTCTGAGCATTTGGGACTCTGCCATTGTTAAGTTTTATAAATATAGCACCGGTTCCCAAACATGTTCAGGTGGCACAACTCCTAGAATTCTTTGTATATGGACATATTTAATGCTTTCATTTTAGTTCAGGGTAATTCTCCAGGTAGAAAATATATTATTCATAAATTATATATAATAAAACATGTGTGCACCAGAATATGCATTCTGTTAATAGTAATAATGTAATATACTACAAATAATGACTTGATATTGGTCATTGATATATTGCCATTTGATGTTTGATAGCAGATACTCTTTTTTATTAAAGAAAAATTTAGGGACAAAAATCTCAAATGAGGTTATTCTATTTACTGACTTAATTTTTGGTAACATTATTTAAAGTGATTATGACACTTTTTCTGTATTCTGTTTTGGAAGCACTAGTATTCTAAAATTAAAAAAAAAATTTTTTTTTAATTTATTTCTCAGAGAGAGAAAGATAGCATGAACAGGGGAAGGTCAGAGAGAGGGAGATACAGAATCTGAAACAGGCTCTAGGCTCTGAGCTAGCTGTCAGCACAGAGCCCGACACAGGGCTCGAACCCACGAACCGTGAGATCATGACCTGAGCTGAAGTCAGACGCTTAACCGACTGAGCCACCCCGGCACCCTGGATGCACTAGTATTCTAGAAAATCTACTGAAATGCTGTCAAGGCCTATTAAGTCTAATTTCAAATACTAATATAACTATGGAGTAGAACTTCATTCCAGTGTGAACGTTAGAGGACTTTTGCAACAGTAATCTGAAGGTTGCAACTGACTTTTTCCTGGTTGGCATATATATTTTTTATAATCTAATTATGCTTTATTTTTTAAAACAATTTTTTAATGTTTATTCATTTCTGAAAGAGAGAGAAACAGAGAGAGAGAGAGAGAGCAGGGGAGGGGAAGGGCAGAGAGAGAGGGAGACCGAATCCAAAGCAGGCTCCAGGCTCTGAGCTATCATCACAGGCCCCAGTGTGGGGCTCAAACTCACAACTGAGCCACCCAGGCGCCCCTTCCCTGTTGGTGTTAGGGTATTTAATTTCTTTTGCTAGAGGAGCTCTCTCCTGTGCTTTGCCCATTTCTACATAATGGGTACTTTCACATTTCCTTTGGTTAGCTCCATTGAGTAGGTGCAGTGTGTGCACATGTGTGAGGTACTTGAACAGGGAGATTTGACTTTTTCATGGTCCTTAACTCTGGAAGGAACTTCACATTCTCATTAGGTTTCTTATGTTGCTGTATTGTAGTCACTGCCAAAGGCTTCCTCTGCGCTGGGCCGCCATCTTCAGTTGACTTGGTGTGGAGTCAGATAACAAAACCAAGCCTTGGCATGCATGTAGCACGCTGTGATTTTGATCAAAGTGTATTTTTATGTTTGTATATTTTAGCTAATTTTCACAAATCTTATCCTGATTTCTCTTTTGCATTTCTATGTCAAGTGAAAGATTTGGGATCAGAGAAAGAATAATTTTTAAGTTGGTACCAAATGATGTGTCTAGGACTGGTTTGTAGGATCAGATGTGAGTTTTTCAAATTGGAACCTTTTCTAATGGGCCCCTGGGAAATGTCTTAGCTAAATTGCAACAGTGACTGGTGAAGTCGATCGAGGTAAATTGCTCCCATTGCTGAGGGTTCGGAAACCAGGCAGACGAAGCTAAAATTCGTGGGGAAATCGGGCAGAACTATTGCAGATGGTTTCCCCCTTGAATAGAGAAGGTGGCTGGTGTCACTGTTGATGAATGACAGGAGATTAAAGCCTGATTTTGTGATGAATTTGTGACATGATTTTTGGGAAACTAAAGAGAAATTTATGAAAAGACAATCCTTTAGGTGATTTTTTTCAATATTGACTACAAATGAATTTGAGAACATACCATGAGAATATTGGATGTCTAGTAGTTTGTATCACAGAAAAGTAGCACCAGGAAACATTGTCGGGTATACCTTAAGTGAGCTCAGAGGTAGATGGATTCCCCAGATTATTTTTAATATCTATTTAGGCAGCTACTGAGCACTTAGATTTGCATTTAGAAAAACGAACCTGGCTGTTTCTGACTGTTAATGGTACTTATGTTAAAATAGAGGTCATCAAGAAAGTACTTGTGATTGGTTTTCTGATGGCCTGGCTTTTGTCTTTCACAGGTACCTACTGTATATTTGAGAAAGTCCTTTAATCTCCCTGCAAAATGGGAATAATAGTAAATCACAAAATTGTGTGACATTGGGCCTTTTGTAATTGGTAAAACTGCATACTAACAACATCTATCTGTCCATTGAATCTCTAGTAAGGTACAGACAGCACTAACTTAAGGACCAAGCTTAAATCCTTGAAATAACCATTTCAAGATGGAGGCCTTCTGTGATATGGTTCATTTAATTGGTGGGGAATCTTGCGAATATCTGGGAACACAACCTTTTGTGTGTTTTGTCAGTGGAATTTCTTAATGTGATAGTTCTGTCTTTTGGAAATACTTACTTTGCAGGTGTTTTTGAAACTCAAATCTTTTGTTTATCTAGGACGATAAAGGACTTGATGGCTCCTTGAGTTGATCAGAATTGTGTGACTGTTAATTGCGAGAGCTGAAATTCATATGCTTCAGGTTTGCAGCTCTCTCAGACCCCAATGTCATTTTTTGACCTGTTTTTCTTTCCTTCTTTTTTTTAAACATTTAGATGCGTATTCACTATTCACATCTTAGTATTACTTGGGTGAACTTGTCACCATATGATTAGAAAATCATAATTCATGTTTAATGTCAAAGGTGGAAGTTGTCATAGAATCACTCTGATATCAACTCTTTGCCTTCAAGAGTTAAGACTCTGAATTACCGATGGGTTGATTTTGGTTTGTGTAAATCCTTCTTCTAAAGATCACTCCTTAATAATTAGTCCCTTTCTTAACTGCCTCCCAGAAGTATTCTTGCCTAGAATTTGGTGCAAGGAAATATTTTCCTGTTTTCCTCACCATTCCTCTGTCCATTTCTGTTTAGTCTGAGTTCCTCCAGGCTCTAGTGCCTATGTTATATGGTTTGTAAAGTGTTGTGTACTTTTATAGCCTCTATAAATAACAAAATATAGCTCATGACAGTAATACTGTGGCACCCTACATGTTTAGAGATTGTATGTTAGAAAGACAGGAAGAGAGAGACATATTATCTTGGGTACAGAATGTCTAGCATGTAAATCTGTTCATCTTACATCAGTATGGCTTCTGATTTTTGTTCATTTGTAAGTAAATGACATCCCTTGATCTTTGGGACATTTTATAGAGAGAAACTGTTGTGATGCTCTGCTTTCTCACTACTCTGTCCCCCTCTTAACATAGTAGAGATGAAGAGGGGAATGGCTGGTTGCTAGCATGGTGAACTTTCTATCCAGATGTTTGTGTGCTAGGGGCTCAGCTTCCTATCCTGCTCTTACTATTTTTTCTTCAGTGGCTCACTACAGATGTCATCACATATTTGGGAGATGTGAAACTAGAAGCTAGAAGTGATTTCTATTAGCTCTGTCAATATAGTTTGATAAAATGCAAATGTCTTTAAAATGGGTAGACTTCCAATTAAAAGGCTCCAGCAGGGAGTCTGTTTTGATAATGAAAGTGATTAAGAAGTCTCTATTTTTTCCATTGGTATGAATGTTCAGCTAAAATAGCTTGGTTTTCTCTCTGTAATTGGACTTTGCTAATGAGGATCTAATAACTCTGAGGTTCTAATGATTTGAGCAAATCTATTAGCTAACTTTGGTGATCAATGCTGGAGACCAAGACACAATTTCTGGATGATAGTGGTTTATAGGATTCCTTTTCTTTCCCATTCTAAGCAATCAACAAGAGTTAGTGCTTATTTTCTTTAATTCTGTAATCTGAGTGCATCCTAGGTTAGAGTAAAGTCATACATATGTAGTTTATCAGTGTTTATGTTTGGAATTACCTTCCAAACCTGCAGTTTATAGGCGTAGAAGCAATGGTTTTGATGTGTGAAGGGGAAGGACCGAACAACAGAGCTGTGGAATTCGTTGTAGATGAGGCCCTATCTGAGACCTAATTTCTACAGTGTTTTAGTCTCCAAACGCTTTCTTCCATACATAGCCCCATGGAGGAACATGAAAGGATATTCTGGTCAAACTGTGTTGAAGAAGTGAATACATTGTCACATAATCTGGGACATGTATTGAGCTAGAACAGTTGTCAGAGATGAGTTGCCCTGTTTCTCTCCACCTCATTAACAGCCCGTCAGCCTCCCATCTTTCCTTAATATGGTCTTTGTTTTTGTTCTCTCTGATTTTATAAAAGTCTGTCCTTTCACTGTCTATTTTTCTGCTGTATTCATTGCTCATTTCCAAAGGACCTAGGTGTTTGTTTTGTATCACGTTCCCTTATAGCAAACTTGTGAGGCAGAGCATGCCTCTCCTGTAGGACAGGATTACAGAAGCATTCGAGAGGAAATACCTGTCCTGGGTATGCTCTGTGACCTGATTTGCTTTGTTATTTAGATTCATAATCTCTTTTATCTTGCGCCACCCCCCACCCCCTTTTGATGGGACCTCTGGATTTTGGGGACCTCTTGATTTGCATTCCAGAATCTCTTATCTTATTATAGTAGTGGTCTTGTCTGTGTAGCTATCTGAATAGAATCCTTGGGGACTATTACAGAACAAAGACTTTCTTTAATCTTTTTTTTTTTTTTAAATATTTTTTATTTATTTCTAGGAGAGAGAGAGAGAGAGACAGCGCGAGCAGGGGAGGGTCAGAGAGAGAGGGAGTCACAGACTGAAACAGGCTCCAGGCTCTGAGCTGGCAGTCAGCACAGAGCCCGATGCGGGGCTCGAACCCACGAACCGCGAGATCATGACCTACGCGAAAGTCAGCCGCTTAACCGACTAAACCACCCAGGCGCCCCAGATTTTCTTTAATCTTGATACTTGGAGTATTTATTTAATGAAATGATAAAACTGACTAAAGATTTGCGGATGATTAGTCTTGACTTTATGTGAGCATTCCTGTTGTTGGAAGAGCCATTTTTCTCTGGTTTCAAACTTGAATAGATAATGTTCTTATTCTTTGTAGTCAATTAAATATAAGGGAGTTGTGGTTTTTAAATGTAAATATCAGAATGACAGATTACAGTGGAGTTGTATCCTAATGGGAACTGGGGTCTAAGATTAGGGTATGAGATAAAAGTTAGTGTATAGTAAAAATTACCAATGAAAAATCCGTTTATTGTCATTTTGCACAAACAGAAATGCATTAGGATGGTCAGATACATTGTGTGGGACCAGGAACAGTTTAAAATCAAGTGTTGTTTTGTTCCCCTCCCCCACCAGGTATCAGCTGGCTAGACCACTAACAATATATAAACATATAAAATATATGGCACATTCTTTGTCTTCATAAGGAATTGCCCCTGAAGAAGTAAATCCCAAAAGATTCATATTAGGTATAGGAGAGTGAAATGAGGACAGATAAGGTCTTGATACTATTGGTGAAATTGTATCAGTTGAAGACCCACAATTAATAGTGGTCAGGAGAGAGGTCTTCGGCTTGTTTCAAGAGGCACAAAACATTAGGTGGAGTGTTTTTAAGAAGTGGCAGTGTTGCACTCGCTTCAGCAGCACATACACTAGAAAAGAAGTGCCAGTGCTAAACAACTCCCTCTTTCTCTGAATGGTGGCTAACCAGAAGCCTGTGATGTCCTGCCACAGGTCAGACAGGTGTATGTTTTTTGCCCACGGCAGGGTAGAAATGCGTTTGCCCAGCTCTGTTGGATTCTTCGTGCCATTACTGGGTAACTTCCTACCCAGGATATTGAGTTATTGCTGAATTCTGAGGGCCATTGTGGTTTTTCTCTAGCAGCATGTCCAGTTGTAGCTGCTTAGTTTTCTGGCAGCGCCTTCCTGGTTCCTCATTTGTTAGGTATATTCGGACCAGCTTCTCTTCCTTATCCATTTATTTATTTACTCTATTAGGTCTACGCCACATACCTTGTTCTTGAGTAGATATGTCAAAATGTCCTTTCTTTTTCTGGTATAATGTCGGCAGATTTTATATATGTGTATATGTGTATATCTGTGTGTATATTTAATATGGAGTTCCATGTGTATGTATCAGCTTGTGTCTTTTCTATTCCTTTTGCATTACAGAGGCGGCTGTATTAACTAGAACAATGCCCTTTTGTAGCCCACTACTGGAGTATGTGTTGCTTAATCCTCTCTTGCTTTTTAAATTCTCAGCCTGTGGTGAATTAAATAGTTTTTGACTCTTCCTGATAAGGGTATTTATGGGTCAGACTGTCAGAATTCCACAGTAGCACATTAGTGTCTTCTTTGGAAGCATTTATGTAGAGGCATCCTTCTGAATGGAGGGAAATGGAGATACTTTGGGACCTCTCACTGCCTCTGGTCTGCCTAGCCTTACAGCTTTGTTCCACTCACCTTCACCAGAGTGCAGGATGCCAGGCAGCCAATGCCAGGTCCTAAACCTGCAGGCTGGTGTCATTCATGCTTCATTGCCCAGATATTTCTTTAGTTGCTTTATAGAACTTCAATATTTTTCAGTGCCATATTAGTTGTTGAGGGGAAACAAAGGTGTTTCTTTCTGAAAGTAGATTGGTGGGGTGGTATGTGGGTGAGTCAAGATAAAATACAAATAAAGACAATGCAAGGTAGAGTAAAAGTGTTTTAGGAGAGGCACAAAAGCAACAAACCAATGAAATTCAGAGCATTCAGAAATTCAGAGGTTTGAGGGTTGGGAAGCATATAGCTTGATACTGCTGATACTAATGGTAAATAGAACATACCATTTTGCATTTCCTCTGGTGTGCCAGACACTTGATAACAGTTTTCCTGCCCTATCTAATTCTACACAGAGCTAAGCCTTGTGAGGTGAAGGTTTTATTATCCTTTTTTTTCCCCCATGTGGGAAAACTAAGGCTAGGGAAGGAAGGTCACATTACTTGTGCAAGGCGAAACTGCTGGTAAGGGAAACCCTTAGGAATACAATCCAGGCCTGTATCAAGGGTTGTACTTGTAACTACTATCTCTTACTGTTTAAATTCTCTTGATTTTTCAATTCAGTGCTTTATCTAGGTCACCAGTTCTTTCAATTAAAAAAAGTGTGGTGAAATGAATGTGTTGAGTAATTTGTGTTGTGCTAAATGCTTATTGCTATTTCATGCTATACACTTAATTGCTTCTATATGCTTATTGCTTAATTACATAAAATGCAGTAGTCCCTTCATCATCTTTCTGCAAAACTGCTCCTTATTTATTATGACTTAAGCCAATAAAAAAAAAAAGCAAGAGTGTCTGCTAACTTAAAATTTTAGTGGCCAGAATTCTTGAAATGTTTTCTTTATGAATGCACCGATACCTCATTGGCTAAAGCACGTGTCTGGTGAGAATGCAACTATTGAGGATAGAAGCATGAAACAGCTGTCACTGTGTAGCATCTTTTCCAGGCACTGGGTTGATGTCTGGATTCAGTATTTTGGTGCGAGAGAAATGGGTCTTGGTAATCGTGTTGTTATAGGATCATACATCAAACAGACCTGGGGGCTGTGTGTCTCTGCCAATAGCCTTCTGATCATTACTCACTCTGAGTTAATGCAAAGAAAATGATCAGCTTGGGACCACAGGCGAATTCTCAGCATATACACACTATTGGTTTCCCAAAGGACCAAATTTAAGTTTCTTTATTTTCCCTAGATTGGTATAAGTGATTTGGATATTTGGCCAAAGCTGTAAGCTAGCTAGGTGTCTTCTATCTTCTTAGTTGCCATCTGGTTGGCACATATAATTTTAACTATTTGAGGTCCACTTGCTGGTAGAGTGATTATACTTAATATATAAGTGATATATAATGAACTTAAGGGTGAGAATAGCTATAAAGTGAACTTGACAATAAGATTTTTTAACTGTGATAGAAAAAATAAAGCTTTGTGTTTATGAAGTAATCCTGCCTTCTTGACCTTATTGGAAATATACCTCATTTCTTTAATTCTTGAAAGATATGTCCTTTCCCCCCTCCATATTTTAATTTAACATGTCAGATTTCAGGATGAAACTTATTGTTGTAACTGACAGTTTTTAATGACTTATAAAATAATAATGCATCTTACAATAAGTGGAATCTTGGATTTGATTAAATTTGATAGCTCTGCTCATCATTACTTGATCACAGATTACTGTGATCTCTGTTTCTTTTGACTTGGTAAATTGGTTAGTAGATTTGGGACACCTGAGTTCTTTTGATTCTGGCCTGTCCGTTTACTTAAAAAGATGGGTTTCTCACTTTGATCATTGGGTGCTTTCCTACCCATCTTTTTGTAATACTTCAGAGTTTTTGAGACATTTGAAAATTGTAAGTGATGGAAAAGATGCTGGCTAATATAAATGCACCAGAAATGTAGTCTTTGTAAATGTAATCAACGCAGATGGACATTAGAGGAGGGGAGCGGAGCATATATTTCAGTGATAATTTATGTGGATTTAATGCTGTTTACCAAGATACAGAGTAGTAGCTGTGTCCTTGAATTTCAGAGAGGCAGAAACCTAAAGGAGATTATATGAAGATGTCTTTTCTCACCATCAAAATTAGATTTAAGTTCTTCTAATGAATGGTTCTTTTCCACATGAACGAAGGTTTAGTATTTCTTCACCAGTTCTGTAAGAATATTTTCCTATGTTTGCAGTACTTTTATCATAGATAGTGGGCTTTGTGCCCTTGAAAAAACTTTTGTTTTTGTCCCTCCCCCTGCTTATAGATGATAATTTTTAGGATTGGAAGAAATGGATGGTGTTAGATCTGGTATCTGTTCATTACCATATCTAGAGCGACTCCTAAAACGTTAATCACATTTTATGCATTGTTATAAATCATCAAAAATCTCACCCAGTCTCTCATCTGTGCCACCACCATGCTTACAGATGTAAAAGGTATATTAGAGGTCCATTTTGATGCTGTTGTTTACAGGCTGCCTAAAAATAAATTATGAAACATATAGTTTCCATTTTTTTAATTACCAAGTAATTTACCAAACAGACATCTCCAGGCACTGTCTGGCAAGCAAATCATATGAACCAGATACCTTTATTTGATATATTTGCATTGATAGCAGAACAAACCCTCTGTCATCTGTGCATCTGAGAGATCATCTAATATCTGGTGATTTATGTCTTGTCCTTCAGTTTCTTCCTTAGTGATATAATGGGTTTAATTACTTAATTTCAGTTAATAAGCATTTCACCATTTAACAAATCTTTTTTTGTATTTGAAAATCTAGAAGATAGAAATCACAATTTTAGTGTGTTCATATTATGCTAAGCTTATTTGATTGGTATACATTAGATACTGCACGGAAGAGAGGAATGAGTTGTGGTGAAATCCTTCACTCTTAGCCCTATAAGATTGCAAGAGTACATTCTAAAAGTGGTGTTACGCATTATGTGTAATTGAGTGTATATGTAAACATGTTAAAGATCATGAAACACCTCTATAATGATGGCCTGGAAGGACAAGACTAATCTTCCTGTAGAAGCAAATTCACTTCTGACTTAGATGATACTTTTTTTTCCCCTTTTCCGGTTGTAAAAGTACAAGTAGTCCCTGTCTTATGAAGGCTAAACTTAAAAAAATTTCTACTTCGTGATGATCTGGTAGAAACTGTACTTGGAATTCTTATCTTTTCCCGGGCTGGTGATATGTCCTAAAATAATCTCTGGTGATGCTGGGCAGTAAGCTCTATCTCCCAGTCAGCCACTCGATCATGAGGGTAAATGACTGATACACTTATAAACGTTCTGCACTCATACAGCCATTCTGGTTTTCGCTTGGCGTATAGTATTCAGTAAATTACATGAGTGTTCTGAGCATGTTTAAGGTAGACTAGGCTCAACTGATATTCAGTAGATTGGATCTTTTAAATGTGTTTTTGTCTTACTCTATTTTCAGTTTACGAGGGATTTATCAGGATGTAACCCTGTTGTAAATCAAGGAAGATTTGTGGATTCTTACCCCCTAAACTTCGAGCAGTGTATTTGAGAATGAAAATTGTTACTTCATCAGAGGATGGATGGAGTAAGGGTGAGGGATATTTGTTGCAAACATAATTTGGAAATTAGAAAAGAGCAAAAAGGATTTTGTTAGCTATATTGAAGTTCTTTTGATTGAAAACTAGATGGCAACAAGTGTATACTTAGGGAAAATATTTCTTTCTACATTAACTAAAATTTCATTCTTCCCTTTATACTGCCTCCTTGAAGAGAAATTTACTATGTTAGATGTTGGCCCCCACTCCCATAGTGTGTTGAACTGTGTTTTCCCAAAAGGGAAAGTTCTAATAACTGAGTATCTGTGGATATGACATTATTTGGAAATGGTGTCTTTGCAAATGTAATCAAATTAAGATGAGGTCATGCCAGATTAGGCTGGGCCCTGGATCCAGTGGCCAGTGTTATCATAAGAAGGTCAGCCACACACAGATGGAAGAAGGCCACAAAGGCAGAGATGGGAGGGATGTGGCTATAAGCCAAGCACTGATGGCAACCACCAGAATCTGCAGGAGGAAAGGATTCTTCCCTAGAGATTTTAGAGGGAGGTTGACCCTGCTGCCTTTACTTTGATTTTGGAATTTAGGCTCTTAACTGTGAGGGAATAAATTCATGTTTTAAGTCACCAGATGTGAGAATTTCTAATGGTAGCCCCAGGAAACTTAATGCCTTTGGGTATTCCTCACCCCCATTTTCTTCACATCCTGTATCTTCTAAATAAGAATGACTTTTCTTTTTTTCTTTTAAAACAAAACCGCATTTTTTTAAAGGAACATCAGGTATGGCAAGTCGTGTTAAGTTGGAATTTAAAAATGTGTTGCTTTGAAGTGATTTAGTCGATCTTTTAAAAGAACTGGCATTTCTGGAAATTGTGGGGGCTAATTTCTAAATATTGTTCCTCCTGTGGACAAGATGGCCCTTTATGTTTCACCTCTGGGTGCTCCCTGATTGCCCTAGTGAAATTAGGAAACATTTTTTTTCTAGCATCTCTGCTTGTAGTTCTTCCAAAGCATCTGTCTTGTTTCCAAGCATCTTGTTATTCTGAGTGTTGGTACTGGTGAAATATAGTTGAGAGCGATGAATGTAGAACAGAGATTGGTATCTTATGAGTTGTGTGATGTCTCTTTTTCTCCTGTGACTTGTTCATATGATCATGCACAGACTGTCTCCCAGGTCTTGTTTCTAGAAAATAAGAGTGGCTGTTTAGATTAAATTAACTCAACTCGGTGTAAAGAGTTAAGTAAAAATTCAAAAGACCTTAACAAATTTTATGTAGCTTTCTCTTAACTTCTGATGATTGTGACCTGTATATGTGTTACTCTGTATTCTGATATTTACAACTGCTCATGCGGCCACATTTTTTCTTGTTTTTACTAACAGACTTGTCGAGATATAATGGCTATTCAGGAAAACTACACATGTTTAAAGTACATAATTTGGTAAATTTTGAGAAACGTGTATACCCATCAAATCACTACAATCAAGAGAGTGAACATATTCATTCTTCCCCAGTTTTCTCATGCCCGTTTGTATCTCTTCCCATATACCCTCCAATCATTGATCTGCATTCCATTACTATAATTTGCATTTTCTAGAGTTTTATATAAATGGAATCATACAGTATCTGTTCTTTTTTTAATCTGCCTTCTTTCACTCAGCATACTTAGAGATTCATCTGCATTGTGGTGTGCTATCAGTACTTCATTCCTTTTTATTACTAAGTAGTATTCTGTTGTAGGTCCATACCCTGGTTTATCTCTTTGCTTGTTGGTGACTGCTGGGTTGTTTCTGGTTGTTTCCAGTTTTGGGCTATTTACATATAAAGCTTCTATAAACATTTGGATATAGATTTCCATAGATTTCCTTTGGATATATGTTTTCTCATCTCATGAGTAAATAGGCTGGATTGTGGGATGGTTGGACCATAGTAGGGGTAGGCATCATTCTTTCTGATACTTTCCTATGCTCTTTCCCTGGCCTCAGGTGGTTGATATTTTCTGCACACTCCTATGCTCGAGGGCGGCCCTGTGAGAATCTCAGTAGTTCTGTCTGTGCTGCTCTCTTCTCCCTCTTGATGTGTGCCATGAACGTGAGCTGTCTAGGTGTCCCCAGACCTGCCCCCCTCCCCCTAAAAAAACCCTCTTTCTAGGCAGTAAGCAATTGTGGGTCCTGTCTCTTAGAGATTGCTGTTCTTTGTTGCCTGTTATCTAGCATATTGACACCCATGTTTCAAAACGTTTTTGTGTTTTTGGCTGTTTTAAGTGGGAGGAAAAATTTGATCCTTGTTCCATCTTGGTGGAAATGCAGGTCCCACATTTTTCTTTATTTAAGGGACTTTAAAATTTTAATACACACACACATATATTCCATTATGCTAATATCTAATTTTCTAATTATTCCCTTGTTCTAGCTTTCAGTTTTCCTTTTTCTTAAAAAATTTTAATGTTTACTTATTTTTGAGACAGAGAGAGAGAGAATTAGTGGGAGAGGGGCAGATTTTTGAGAGAGAGAGAGAGAGAGAGAGAGAGAGAGAGAATTAGCGGGAGAGGGGCAGAGAGAGAGACACACACATACAGAATCTGAAGCAGGCTGTAGGCTCCAAGCTGTCAGCACAGAGCCTGATGCGTGGCTCAAACACACAAACCACTAGATCATGACCTGAGGCAAAGTTGAAACTCACATGACTGAACCACCCAAGTGCCCCTGGTTTTTCCTTTTTCTTTTTTTAAAAATTGAATTAATTTTTAAAATTTAGATCCAAGTTAGTTAGCATATAGTACAACAGTGATTTCAGGAGTAGATTCCTTAATGCCCCTCACCCAGTTAGCCCATCCCCCCTCCCACAAGACCTCCAGTAACCCTCTGTTTGTTCTCCATATTTAAGAGTCTTTTATATCTTGTCCCCCTTTCTGTTTTTATATGATTTTTGCTTTCCTTCCCTTATGTTCATCTGTTTTGTATCTTAAAGTCCTCTTATGAGCAAAGTTATATGATATTTGCCTTTCTCTGACTGACTAATTTCACTTAGCATAATACCCTCTAGTTCCAGCCATGTAGTTGCAAATGGCAAGATTTCGTTCTTTTTGATTGCTGAGTAATATTCTATTGTATGTACATAACACATCTTCTTTATCCATTCATCCATCGATGGACATTGAGCTCTTTTCATACTTAGACAGTTGTTGATAGCGCTGCTATAAACATTGGGGTGCATGTGCTCCTTTGAGACAGCATATCTGTATCCCTTGGATAAATACCTAGTAGTGCAATTGCTGGGTCATAGGTAGTTCTATTTTTAACTTTTTGAGGAACCTCCACACTGTTTTCCAGAGTGGCTGCCCCAGTTTGCATTCCCACCAGCAGTGCAAGAGATCCTCTTTCTCTGCATCCTCGCCAACATCTGTTGTTGCCTGAGTTGTTAATGTTAGCCATTCTGACAGGTGTGAGGTGGCATCTCATTGTGGTTTTGGTTTGTATATCCCTGATGATGAGTGATGTTGAGCATTTTTTCATGTATCAGTTGTCCATCTGGATGTCTTCTTTGGAGAAGTGTCTATTCACATCTTTTGCCCATTTCTTGACTGAATTATTTGTACTTTTGTGTGTTGAGTTTCATAGGTTCTTTCTAGATTTTGGATCATAACCCTTTATCTGATATGTCGTTTACAAATATCTTCTCCCATTTCATCAGTTGCCTTTTAGTTTGCTAATTGTTTCCTTCACTGTGCAGAAGCTTTTTATTTTAAGTCTTTCATCCATTTTGAGTTTATTTTTGTGTATGGTGTAACAAAAAAATTCTTTCCTCCTTTTTCAAAGATTAGTTGGCTGTATGTCTGTGGGTCCATTTCTGGGTTCTGTGTTCTGTTCCATTGATCTGAGTGTCTGTTTTTGTGCCATTACCATACTCAGGATTTTACTGGCTTCTGTTGTATGTTTAGGTTTTCCATCCATTTTGAGTTTATATTTGTATATGGTATAAGAAAGTGCTCTAGGTTCATTTTTCTGCATGTTGCTGTCCAGTTTTCCCAGCACCACTTGCTGAAGAGATTGTCTTTATTCCACTGGATGTTCCTTCCTGCTTTGTCAAAGATTAGTTGGCCATATGTTTGTGGGTCCATTTCTGGGCTCTTTATTCTGTTCCATTGATCTGAGTGTCTGTTTTTCTGTCAGCACCATACTGTCTTGATGATTATTACAGCTTCGTAATATAGCTTGAAGTTTGCCCTGCTTTTTCTTAATAGTACTAAACATGTACCTTTCATCCTATTTAGGATATTTATTTACTTATTTACTTACTCAAGTTAGTTAACATACAGTGTAGTCTTGGCTTTAGGAGTAGAACCCAGTGATCTATCTCTTATATACGACACCCAGTGCTCATCCTGAAGAGTGCCTTTCTTAATGCCCATTACCCATTTAACCCCTCACCTCCTCATCTCCATCAACCCTCAGTTTGTTCTCTGTATTTAAGAGTCTCTTTTGGCGTATCTTCCTCTGTTTTTATCTTATTTTTCCTTCCCTTTCCCTATGTTCATCTGTTAAGTTTCTCAAATTCCACCTATGAGTAAAATCATATGGTATCTGTCTTTCTCTGACTGACTTATTTCACATAGGATAGTACCCTCCAGTTCCATCCACACTGTTGCAAATGACACAGTTTCATTCTATTTCATTGCCAAGTAGTGTTCCATTGTGTATATATATCACATCTTCCTTATCCATTCATCAGTTGATTGCTATTTGGGCTCTTTCCATAATTTGGCTACTATTGATAATGCTGCTGTAAACATTGGGGTGCATATGCTACTTTGAATCAGCATTTTTGTATCCTTTTGGTAAATTCCTAGTAGCACAATTGCTGGGTCATAGGATAGTTCTCTTAATTTTTTGAGGAACCTCCACACTGTTTTCCAGAGTGGCTACACCAGTTTGCGTTCTCACAAACAGTGCAGTAGGGTTTCCCTTTCTCTACTCCTCATCAACATAGAACTATATTCTCAAAGTGGGTTAAGAGGCCAAAGGATATATAAGCTAATTTTTCAGACTGCATCCCATAAAAACCTACACTTTTCTACATGTAAGTTGGTTTTGTCATGATTTTTGTTAGATTTCTTAGATTAACAGGACCTTAGAATTGTTTTCATTTGCATATAATATTGCTAGTAAGGATGTGCACTTTACATGTGTTTTACCACATTTCATTTACTTTCGTGTATACTTTTTATCTCCCTTGATTACTTTTAAAGTAGAATAATTTTATTGACTATATGTATTTTTCTGGTATGGGTTTCAGATGGGTTTCACTATATGGATATTTTCCTATATTTGGATATTTTATTTTTTCAATAGGTTTCATTTTGTAAAACGATCATTTAGGTCATAAATTCATTGTCTTCCCATAGCTGGGCTTAAAATAAATCTTTTTCCGCCCTGTCTTCCATGTATTTGTGTTAGTGCTTAATTATGTGATGCAACTGGAAGTTTATTGCGGTGTCTTTCGAAATTTGTCTTCTAGCAAATTTATTGTTAGAAACCAACTTTCTTGATATAGAGGTGACTGGTATCCCGGTTCATTCTAACCCAGCTCAAGCCATCTCTTTAAAACTGCTTGTTGAAACCCTGTTGTTGTGGTGGTGGTGGTGGTGGTGGTGGTGTATTTATTTGTTTATTTTGAGAGAGAGAGAGAGAGAAAGCAAGCGTAAACATGAATGGGGGAGAGGCAGAGAGAGAGGGAGATACAGAATCTGAATCAGGTTCCAGGCTCTGAGCTGTCAGCACAGAGCCCAACATGGGGCTTGAACTTACAAACCAAACCATGAGATCATGACCTGACCTGAAGTCGGATACCAAACTGAGTCACCCAGATGCCCTGAAACCCTGGTTTTTTATTCTAAAGGCTGCTTCTCTGAAAACACCTATACAGATATTCTAGAAGCCTACTCTCTAGTGATGGAACACAAAAGTTTCATCATTTATAAAGATGAAAATTGGCTTTAACTTGGACATTGGCCATTGCCTGTAGCGGCTAGAATCCCCCTGAGTGTTGTGGATACATATATATAGAGTATGTGTGCATGTTTCCATAAGTTGCTAGCTGCTACCTTGAACTCTCTTGTGGCTTAGGTTTGGGTAGCTGTAACAAATATTTTTGGGTGGTTCCTAAGGTGCCAGATACTGCTTCTGAGTTCTTGACATATATTATAGATTTAATCCTAATAACAGTATGCGTTTGAAATTCTTTATGCTCAACAGTTACAGATAAGGAAACTGAGACACAGATAGTTTAGTAAACTTGCCCAAGATAAGGCCACTAAACAAGTATCAGCTAGTAAAGTTTGAAGGAAGAAAAATTAATTCTCTGACATTATACTTCATTTTAAGTGTGTGACTGCAATATAGAATTACAAAATAGAAGGATGAATAGTTAGAAACCATACATTTGGTCATGGTCCAAAAAAGTTCACAGTCACAAAGCACAGGTTTCATGACCAAGTGAGACCCTGCATACTGAGTGCCCAGTATGAGCAGGATGCTGTAAATACACCATGAAGCTCAAATGGTGCCGTATAGCACATGCCTGTTCTAGTTGGCTGTTTCTCTGAAACTATAACTGTTTTTAAATAAGAAGCTGACCATTGTTAGGATAGTAATCTGTATCATTTTAATAAAAATTTACTGGTCTACATAATAGGAACTTACTGGCTATATAATGATCAGGTCTTTCTAACTCTACTTTCTAGTGAGCACATGAATTTATACCGACTCTTTCATCCTGTGGCCAAACTAGCATACAACCTTCATTTCATTGGGTCTTGTCTGGTTGTTCTAGGGCAAAGCCTGGTGGAATCTGAGTAATTCATTTTTTTGGGTTGACCTTTAATGCACGGCATAGCATTTGAAATTGCTCTAATAAAAGGATATGCTAGTTTTCCTCATGATTTTTATGCACCAACTTTGATTATCTGTTAAAACTAAAGTTTATATTTACCTTAAGACTCAGTGATTTTTTTTGTTGTTTTAAGAAGATGGGAAATATGTGGGGCAGTGATGCTTTAAATTAGAAGATAAATGTGTTTGAAGTTTTGTATCCTGGAGGCCAGACCATGTAGTATGCAGTTTCCTGGACAGAAAACAAGAATAAATAAAAATATTTATTAATTTTAATAAATATTCTTATTGCCCAGGAACAAATTCTTCTCCTCCTACTGTTCATACTTTCTCTGGGGATAGTGTAGCAAAGGCCTATAAGCATAAGTGGTTAAGTAAAATGTGTGAAATGGTATTACCTGTATAAATGGGTATAGTGAAGAAGATAAAGGGAGAGACTTTGTGTATATGTATATATACTAGTTACTGTGCTATTTAGACATTTAAGTGCAGGGGGTAGTGTGAAACAGTGGGCATTTCTTAAATCAACAGTTCAGACATTTATGGCCAAGCCACAGGAATGAGGATGTTGGGGTAGTATTGACTCTTCCAGGCTAGTGCTTATGCAAAACAAGGCTCCATTTAACTCTCAACTCAGAAAAAAAAAAAAAAGATTTCTGCTCAGGGACAGTTGAGTTTTAAGAATGTGATGACCTTTTATCCTCTGTGATCTGTAGATTCAGGGAAGGCACATTCTTCTTCTCTTCTCATCCACAGAATTGTGGTACCTTTCTTCTGTAGTCTTCACAGCCATCTCCTAATTTTTAGCCTACTAGGGCTCTTTTTATTCTTGTTCACAAATAGTGAATTGTATAACTATTGAGTTGTTATATGCAGGCACCCCACTTGGTAAGGAGAAAATCAGAGTTGTTGAAGAAGATTTGTCTTATGATCAAGGCCTTCTCCTTATCCCCCCATAATGAGTGGAAGAACATCTCTGTAAAGAGGAAGTGATTGAATTTGGGAAAAAACTATATTGTTAGATTGATACCTTAACATGATGTGTAAAATATTATCTTGGAGTTGGCAGAAATAAAAATGGAAAAACTCTTAGGAAGAGTTGATACAATTGTTCAACTTAAGGGAGGATTCAGTAGAAGAAGCTGCTTTAGGATTGAGATTCTTTTAGCCTTGGTTGTTCAATCCTCTTGCTTACCAGGATAAATGCAGGAGCAAGTTCGGTTGTCTGTATTTGGGGAAAGATCCAGGAATGGGCAATTGTAAAAGGATAGCTACTGTAATGCATGAGATTGGATTTTAGGTTCTTGATTTCAAAAACACATAGTCATAGTATACTGTAGAGTAGAATGCATTGTAGGGTTTTGCAAGGGAAAGCAGAAAGCTCAATGTTTTTGTCGGCTTACAAAAAAAATTATTTGACTTTGAGATTTTTATTTTATAGCAGTAATTTTTGACTATAGCAGAGCACATGATGAACCTTTATACATTTCATGAGGGAGAGGAGAGAGACCTTGTGTTTTGGTGGTTTATTATGTGTATTCCTAAAGACCTGCCTACAATGAGGTCTCCTCATTCCTTGCATTTGCTATTGCTCAGCCTCGTGGCTCCGTCGGGCTTCCTCAGAAGTTTGCATTTGATGTTAAATTTGACCCCCTAACTTCCAGGGAAGGTTTCTTGTCCCTACCTGGCCATGTTCGTCTACCCTCTTGCCTGTCCCATTTATATGTGTCTTCAAATTACTCGCCTTGTCGTTGTTAACAGTAGTTTCTGAATTGGGTGCTGTATGTAGAAAGAGGAGAATTCCTAGTCAGAGTGACGTGGGTTTCAAGTCTATTTCTGTAGATTTAGTAGTGACTAATCTTGAATAAGTTATTTAATATATTTGAGCTCTGGCTTCCTTATTGGGAAAGTCATATTGTTGAAATCGAAGTCTTTGGAATATTAAATGGGTCATACAAAGTGCCTGTGCATATTAGACATTCAGATATTATGTAGTTATCTAATAATTATTTTGTCAATCAAGCTTATTTAGTAGCTCTGACTCACTTTGGGTCTCTAAATAAGAAAGTGCCTAAAAGCAGCCTCTGGCTTTTCATTTATTGTACATCCACCTCCCCTAACTGAGAGCTGCTGTCTGCTTCCCTTAGGTCTGATGATTTTTTCCCTATTGAAAGACGTATATTAATAATCTTGGCTTATATTTTGAATAGCCTATTCTCAAGTGTCATTTTAAGTTGATTTGTTATCCTAATGCCTTAACAAATAATGTGCCTCCTAGTTAGTCCACATGTAATAAAGGCAAGGTATCGACGTGCGTACTTGCATACCACAATTTCTATGCAAAAAACCCTTAGCTCAGCTTTGCACCATGGGGGTGGGGTGGGGGGGACAATTGTTGCAGCACATAAAGAAATCTGTTCTCTCTTGGACATGAATGGTAGTGACATATTACACTAGAGAAAATCATGAAAGCTAGGGATACGTGGTTGTTGGAGTCATTTAAAATTGGTTTGGACAGTGTGCTGTTGAACAGACACCCTTTGAGGGGTTTTGGTCCTAATTATGTCTCTCTCTACAAGCATAATGGTCTAACTGGCTTCCTTACCTCCAGTTGTCCATCTTCTAATCCATGTCTATATATGGCTACTAGATCAATCTTCCTGAAATATACCTCTGATTCCACCACTCTCCTTGTCCTAAACTTTCCTAGACAAAAGGGCCAAACTTCTAAGGTCCCATGACGTGATCTAAGCTTCCAAGCTTATTTGTTATAAAATCCTTTATATACTTTGTGTTTTTAGAGCTTTTAATGGGGGAAGTTGGAAATAGGTATGGATAGTTTTTGTGTATGTCACTGGGGGCATGTTTAGTGGATGGGGGCTAAATGTGCTAGCTGGGAGAGTCCTTAATGAGGATTTGACCTAGGCTGAGTGGCTGTGGTGTACTCAGTGAGCAGCAGCATGGCACAGTTTCGACAGACTGGATTGTGGTTTTTCCATACATGCTCATACTTTCTTTGTACTTTTCCTAATGTGCCTCCAGCCTAGAAGAGTCTTTCCCCTTATCTTTATACCAGTGTTACCCCCTCATCAATATTCAGACAGATAGGACCACCTCCACGAAGCTTCCTCAGATCCTTTGTGTCAGAAATAATCTCTCATGCTGAGTTGCCATAGCATTTTATCCATAAACATAAACACATTTTGGCTTGTGGCCCCATTTTCTACTTTGCATTGTAGGCTCCTGCCTCATTTCTATTACTAGACTTTTAGCTCCTTTAAAGGTAGATTTTATGTTTGATTCATGCTTGTATCCCCTGCGTATGCAGCATGATTCCTTATAGGTCATGAACACCTGTTTTACTTAAATAGATGAAGGCATTTGTTCCTATCAGGAATTGCTGATAATTACTTGAAAATCTCCAGTAAAGGGGCTGAATCATTTTGTGGTAGTTTTGATTTCTCATGTTTCATATGTTTTATAATGATTCCCAGATCATACTGACTAAAGTGTGGTAGCTTCTACTTGTGAAATCTTGCCAACATGTGAAACAATTAGAAGATTGTTTCATCTTAGGGTGAGTAGGATCATATTCTCTGGAAGAGGCAGTATGATGGAGTCAGAAGTCCCTTCACCAGTTAGGATAATGCAGTATCAAAATTGTCTGTCTTCGTCCAAGCTCCTAATGTTACAGCATTTGAGGCCCAGTGAGGTTAACTTGTCCAAGGCAACAGTATGATTCCCAGTGGAAATAATTTCAGCATTGTTGTATTTGCTTTCTTCAGCATCTGAAATTTGTACTTAGAATCACCTGCCTCTTTCCTTTGTAATTTTTCTTCTTGGCATAATAAAGGCTGATCCTAGTGTTCTGTTTAGGGTTTAACTCACTAATCATAGTGATACTCTTAGTCTTTTCTTATCTCTTTTGCTAGAATTGTTTCAGTGCTTTAAGTGACAGACAATGAGAAGAAGAAATCCTTAATTTTATAGATCCCTTTTTGTCCAGTTTGATCATTTAGATCAGAGCAACAGGCTAAGTAGTTCATGAAGAACGGGTTTCATAGTGCACCAGGATTTAGTAGCCTAAGCCGCCCTATGGAGGAAAAGAGAGTTCTTTATGATTCTGACAGCATTTAAAATCCTTCTGCACTACAGAGAACTCAGGTTTTATGACCTCTCTATTAGGCTGCACTGCAGAGAAACTATAATATTGCACAGTCAGTGAGAAAGTTTACTAAGTTGGTTCTGGTGGATGTCAGAGAGTAAAACACTAGGACCAGTTATAGGGAAACATTTAAATGTACTTTGAAAAAACAACTTTCTAAGCAAGGTGTTCAGTAAGAGAGTGAGTGGGCTGCTCCAGGAAATGGCAGTTTCCTTTCATGGAAGGCATTTATGCATGGGCTGAATAAGTGCATAGTAGGAAAGGTGTGGAGGGGATTTGACATGAGGCTAGATATAAGTTTTGAAGTTTCTGTTCAGCCCACAGATCTTGTGATTCTTTGGTTTATAAGTTCATGAAAATGACAAGACTAATTGCTTTTACCACGGGAACAGTGCATTTGACCTGTCTTTTCCTACATTCGTTCATTACAAGTGAGGTAGCTAGATTTTGTTGAAGTTTGCCTTTACCATATGACAATGGTGGGTTTTTTTTTCCCTCTTGTTCATTATACTAATCAGTATAATTGAATTATAGAATACATCAAGAAAAATGAAAACTGGTTAATTGCCTATGATTCTGAATTTCCTAAGTCCAGTTATGCCAAGTCGCTGGGGCAAAGACAATAGCGTTTTGAGCTTCTTAGGAATTAAGAAGGAGGAAACTTTTTTGTTCTTTTGAATTTTCATTTGGAATAGAAGTCAGCGTCTGAACCTTATATACTGGTTTGACTTTACAAGTCCTACTTTTAATCCCAGGAATGACTTTTGGCTAGCCTTAGAACAGATTAGCCAGATGCGTATATATTTGATAGAACTTTCTCTTATTAATCATTAAAGTAAAAGCAATCGTAATGAAATGTCATTCCAGTAATAATGAAAATACTCCAAAGCATGTTCAGATTTGTAATCTCAAATACATGAGAATGATTGCCTGGATTATTCACAGTGATTTCATATAGGAGAAACCCTGAAGATACTGAAATTAGGGGATTATTTATAGAATCCAGACCAGGTTCCCTTTTTCTACTTATGATGAGTTCCCATAAAACCTGTGGTTTAGAGACTAGTTATCTAAGTTCTGACCAGGTGTTTGTTTGTTTTTGGTATCTTTGTGATTAATCTGTAGTTCTGTGATCCTACTCAGAGCTGTACATCTTTTATAAAGGAAGGCAGAGAATAGTTTCCTGCCCTGCCTGCCAGGATCCTCAGTTCTAATGCCTATTTACCTGTCTGATTTCCTGTTGGTTTTTGATTGCCTGTCTCAGGCCAGGGAGATTAATTTAAACACACTGACCTCCTTTTGTGGTTGTTGAGGATGATTACCTCTGAGGTCTAATTTGTTTTCCAGGGAGAAAAAGGAAGTTAATTTTAAAAGATCTTAATGGGAATAGTGTTTCCTGTGATTATATGTGTATGAGTTTGAACACCAGAACTAGGATCCTAAATTCTGACATTAGGCTGAAGGCTTTTTGCCAGGGACTTTGGAATTCAGATGAGATGTGCAATTCCTTTGAGATGAAGACACCCTTAAACAGCTTGGGGAGCTTATTTTTCTATTTAAACCTCGTCCTGTCATAGGTTATAATCCTTTCGGTTGTTAGTTTGCTGAAAATAGAACTTAATTGGCTACTGTACAAAGTAATGATTTTTAATTTGGCAAGAGAGGCATAATTCAATCAGCCTGTTAGGTCTTTAAAGTTGTATGAAAGTAAGAAAAGGTAACTAAAACCCCACTTGGACCACTGCTGCTCTGTAACTACAGGTCTATAGATTTCTTTTTGTGATTGTGGGTTGTACCCACTGGAGCTTCTGACCACCATGTGTAGCTGGAGGAGGAAGTGTCTGTCCCACCTCTGAGGAGTGTCAGTGACCGTGTTCATTGGCCTGGAAGGAGTTTTTTCAGCTGCTCTGCATTTACCTACTATAGAAATGCCAAGGACTACAACTGCCTCACAGAGGCATTATCTTCTTCTTCTTGACTTTAGATTTTCCTATTTTACAATGTGTGAGTGATCTATTGGGGTGGCATAGTAATGTTCTTGGCCATCATCTTCTCTTCAATTCAACAGAGATATTGCAGGAGGACAGGGACTTCTGGTAAGCATCTGCTTATAGAATATTGGGGAGGAAAATTCATTCTGGCTATATTTTCTCTAAAGGGTAGTTATCACTTCACCTTCTGTGGCATACACGAATCACTTTCGAGTGTGGCACCCTTTTTCACCTGCGTATGTACTGCTGTGGTAACTCTTCCCAGCAGATGTTGAACCAGATGTGCCTGCTATCACAGAAGTGAAGTCTGACAGCTGCAACGTAACCTCTTT
Organism: Proteles cristata cristata; assembly: GCA_017311185.1. Lineage (NCBI taxonomy): Eukaryota > Metazoa > Chordata > Mammalia > Carnivora > Hyaenidae > Proteles > Proteles cristata. The sequence continues at coordinate 78,373 of JAESUZ010004594.1, forward strand.
AATATCTTTATTCTATCTACTTCAGCCATTTTAGACTTTTGAAGCCTTATTAGATATGAGCAATTTTTGCCCAAAGAAACAGACTTCCTGTTCCCAGTGATTGACAAGATACTGGTCAGGAGACAATGATTAACAGTATGCGTGATTCCCGTTATCCTCTCATGAGTATTGGTGGTAACAGACTAATAGCAGCTTTGTGCTATAGCACAGTCATTTGGTGTCATAGGGAGATAGATAGAATTCCTCCAGTTTTAGCTTTCATATGCTTGTACTTTACCCTGAGAGATGTTGGGTGCTCTTAACACCTTGATAATTAAGGTTGCCAAAACTAAAGGGATAAGCCAAGCATACTTGCATGTTCCTCAGGACTCTTGTAGCGGCTGTACTTGGACTTTGGTTATTCTTTTTGTTATTCTTTTATATTGTATATCCTTTTCAGTATTATATGGTATATCCTTTTGTTATTCTTTAACTTCACTTGACATTTCATGAAAGAAATTTCTCTTCAGTCATCAAGTGTTTATTGAGCACCTGTTGTGCCTGGACCTTTCTGGGCTGTCTTGAAGACTTCTTAAATTTTCACTGATTTGGTTGTGACTTTAGTCATGTTATAAAATATTAAATTTGAGTTTGGATAATTAGTATTCGTTAAGGTGGGAACATAAACTCGTTATTTTATTTTGACATTTTGTGTACTGGTAAGAAACATGTTAAATCAAAATCCTTGGGTTCTTAGTAGATATTTATGGCTTAATGCAACTGTATCTAGATGGGTATTCTTAGGTATAAAGAAAGCAAAGCAAACAAAAAGGACTGACTTACGTTGAATTTCAACATGTGAGATACATTGTGATGACCAGACTCGTGATATGTATTAATGGATTTAAACTTCAGATTATCTCAGAATTCTTCCTCCCCCCACTGTTGAAGCCTTCATTCTTTGTTTCATGTATTGCACAAGTGTCTGGGCACCCTGTTTCAAATATCACTCTCCAATCTGTTGTTCCACACTATTGCTCATTTGGTCTTTGTGAAGTTCAAATCCCATCATTATTCTTCCCAAAAAGTTTTCTTTGTTTCTATATTCCACAGGTTAACTCTGTCTGGCAGACAACATTAGGCCCTCCGTGATCTGTCCTTGGCTCTTTGTCCAGCATTACTTTCTTTTCAACTCTTTATTTTTCCTACTGCTTATCCCTCCCTCTGAAGAACTGGAGAAAAAATGTGCCCCTCCTCCTTCTGACATCATTGCTTCTCAGCACAAACAACTCATTCCCCAGAAGTTAAACAAACAAACAAACACGGACACCTGGCTGGCACAGTTGGTAGAGCGCACAGCTCTTAATCTTGGGTGTAGAGATTACTTAAAAATAAAATCTGTAAAAAAAAACAAAAACAAAAACAAAAATTCAACAGCGTATAATTTCAGAATAGTAGATAGGCGTTCAATCTGGAGTAATTTACATTTGTTCAATGGATTGAACTCACCACAGCATTCCTCCCCTCTTTGATTTTGTGAAAACTTGGGAAATCTTTACTACAGGCTGTTCCTAGTTCATAGACGTGGGTTTTCAAACGTCTTGTATATGTAGTGAAATTGGCAGAAAGGCCGGAGAGTACTGGGAGAGGATAATTTTTAGAGGAAGCCATGAGCAGTGTGAGAACAAAAAATAAAAAAGAAACCTAGTAATTGTGAAAAGGAGGATGACCTAAAGGAAAGCATTTTATTTGACCAGTGCAAGGGAGGGATGGGTTAATCAAAGTAGAAATTAATTGGAAGATGAATAGCACATACAAAAAGGGGGGAGACATGAAACCCTCCTCCAGGATTGTTTAATGACTACTTGGAGTGGATTCCCTATTATACTGAGACAGAAGTGATATTGATTCATCTTGTGAATTCTGATGCATGCTATTCAAAGAAGAAAGAAAGAAAATTCTTTATACAAGTTTATTAGTAGTGAGATGACATTCTTTAAGAAATATCATCCATGGCGACCACTGGGGAACTCAGCCATCTAATCAGCCTTTTGGCCTAGAAGTGATATAACAATTCGGTATCTTTCTGGGTGACTATAATTGCTAGATGTTCGATAGTCATGAAATTTAGTTAACATTCTTGCTGTTGAATTGATTTTTAATGTTTATTTACAAAACCTCAATTGTGTGTCCAAAGCCTTGAATGCTTTCCCAGAGCTATCCGTTGTATACTCCCTAGATATGAAATATCAATTTTACAGGCTAGCAAAATGGTATTTAATAGTGGCTGACAGGATAGTGTTTAAGGACAATATGTATTGGATACTTAAATTTTTCTGTTATCTGACTCTTGGAACAGATCATTGAATTTAAGTTGTCCTGAGATTGCTGAAGATCTGGCTGCCTTAATAGCCCAAGCTATGCAGCATGTTTATTTAGTCTCAGGATCTTCCTTTGCCTTTCTGCTTTCTAAGCATATAGAGAAGAAAATAAAACAATTTTGGTTTCTACCTTCACATCTACTTGCATTAGGACAGATGTCTAAAAAATGTAAGGGACATTTTTAGGATGCTTCCTGAAGCCTGGAGCATACCACTTTTTGTTGTGATTTGTTGACATCAGGTTTCTTTATATTCTCTAATATTTGCCTTCCTTGATTACACTTGAGGTAATTTCTCACATCTTACCTCATTTCACCTTAAAATTTTGAAGCTGTATTTGGTAAATCTACATCTCTAAAGGATACTTTGTTTCATACCCATACATTTTATCTTGAATTTCATTTAAAATTGATTACTGTATTTTAGGCATATGCAATATCGTCTTAATGGCTCCTTGGATAAAATACATTTTTCAGTTAGATAAGTAAATGAAATCTTCTGGGTTACTGAGCATGACTCACTTAAAATCTCATTTGGAATGATTTCTCTTTCTACCCTTTGTTAACCATATATCCTGCTGGTTTGTGGCACTGGGACTTTGCACAGGAGTTAAACCATGAAGTTTAGATTTGTGGATAACAGCTCCTTCTCAATACAAAGACAATGGATCTCTTTCCTTTTTGCTTCTCCTTTGATCTGTTTTTGGCTTCACTTGCATTCAGTGCTGTAGATTTCATAGGTGTTTATTTTTTCTTAGAAAGGTATGAGCATATGAGTTAAAGTACGGGGAATTTTGGAGTGATATAATGGATGTGATTTCCTATACATAACCCATATGGGTTGTCTGAATAAGAAGCCCCTTTATGATAGGCCCATATTTGCATATTTGCTTAGGGTATCTCCACTGTATCCTTGTGGTGGTGCCTCTGGTACACAGCGTACACTCCCCATCATTGCCATGTATCCATCTGCTCATCGAAACATTTGCTACTTACTCCTCTGCCCTTGCCACTCATAATTTTTAAGTTATAACCTCACTGTGGAATGGGGAGGAAAAATATGTTACCACTGAAGACTGTATAAACCTGTTGAGAAAATGGGATGAAAAAGCAGCAAAGCTATCATCGTTTTCTTAATCCCTTATATACTCTCCCCTCTTCAACAGTTTTTTTTTTTTTTTTTTACTGGTGCTAAATTAAATAATAATAATTTGTTAAATGTATGAAAATATAGTTTAAAGGCATTGGAAGTAGGAACAGAGAAAGTGTATAGCTCCCCACGGTAATGTTCCTGGAATATTGCAAATAAAAATGACTACTGGTAAATCAGTTTATGCTTTAGAAGCAGTGGGAAAATAACTTTGTAAAGAAATGATTTTTAAAGTTTCTTTTTAGAGAGAAAAATCTTTTTATAATGCAAATAATCATTGTAGCATTTTTCCCCCTTTGGGCTATATGTTTTCTTCTGCTATAAATTTTAATCTGTGCAACTTGATTTCAGTTTGGATGGATCAACTAGATGTTTGTGGATCGATAAAGAAAATAGGACAAAGTGATGTGATTTACCAAGTTTGAACACATAACCACTTAGAGATACAGTCTATGTTCTTTGAAAATAATCCCAGGCAGAACTTTATAACTAAGACCTAAATTTATTTTATTATTATTATTTTAATTTATAATTTATTTTATCTCAAGAGATCGTGAATGGTGGAGGGACAGAGAGAAGGGGTACAGAGAATCCGAAGCAGGCTCTGCGCTGACATCAGAGAACCCAGTGCGGGGTTCAAACTGAGGAACCATGAGATCGAGACCTGAGCTGAAGTCAGATGCTTAAACCACCTGGGTGGTTTAACCCAGGTGACCCACCGTAACCTACAATTTAAATATTTCCTTTGGACACACTAAGTCGTGTCTCATCTGTTCAAAATCCATGTAGATGAGGTCCTATTATTTTATATTTAAATTCTGATTTTGCAGGTTGAATAGAAGAAGTTCTAGAAAAGCTTGGACAGATTGGAGAGGCCAGTGGAGGTACTAGGGTTGTAGGGGATAATGATTGTGGTGAGGGGTAGGGCACAATTTCCTGTCACTGCCTCATCAGCATCTGGTTCTCTCTGGTATTTCTAGTTTTGGAAAGACTTGACTTCAAATCTTTAAGGGTGTGTGGCTTTGTTGACAGTGAATGTTGGTTATTCATTTGAGTGCTTTGAGAAACTGTTAGTGTTGATGTTATAATTTCTTACAATTATTTCTTATCTGCTGACAGATAAGGAATCTCTACTTTTGAGATTTGATTGTTTCTTTTCTCTCTGTTCTTCCTGTCCTGCCTCCCTAGCTCCCAATTTGGATTAAAACTTAAACAGCCTAGGCCTATAGGACAGAAGGCATTTACACAGTTACAGATTTATTATCTTTGAATTTTTAAAAATGAACTTTTACAGAGGGGCGCCTGGGTGGCTTAGTCGGTTAAGCGTCCGACTTTCGCTTAGGTCATGATCTCGCGGTTCGTGGGTTCGAGCCCCGCGTCGGGCTCTGTGCTGACTGCCGGTTCAGAGCCTGGAGCCTGTTTCAGTCTGTGACTCCCTCTCTATCTGACCCTCCCCTGCTCATGCTGTCTCTCTCTCTCCTAGAAATAAATAAAACATTAAAAAAAAATAAATAAAAATGAACTTTTAAAAAGTTTACATTTTTATAATTTCCAAGTAGTGCCCATATCTGCAGACTGGAGAAGGGGAAGGCAAACAAGTTACACTCATCAAAACATTTTCTGAACAGATAGATCTGTCTTCCGTTTCCTTCTGTGACCTGATTTAATGAAGATATTTTCACCTCGAGGACCATCTCAGGAATAACATATAGTCTCATTATTAGGTGAACGGGTACGGTTTTGTTGTTATGCCCTTGCTTAAATGAGAGTGTTACAACATGGCATATATTCAAGGAGTCCTAGGGAATTGACCCATTTTATGTAACAGTTAACAGACTGATGGGCATTCATATCTAGAAAGAACATCATTTTGATCCAGCCCCTCCCCCTTTTTTTTTCCAGGGGAGGAAATTGAAGCCCAGAGAGATTAAGTAATTTTATTCAACAAACATTAATTGAGCCTGCACCATATGTTAGACCCAATACTAGGTGCTGGGGGCTACAGAGATGAGTAAGTGTAAGTCCCTCCTGGAGATAAATACATAGGTCTTAGATCATACAACTTGTAATTAGTAGGTCAGAAAGTAGAATATTTATGAATCCTTCATATTCAATCAAGTCTTTCTACATTACTATAAAAAACTATGTCAACCTTTTGTTTATTCTTCTACTTTATTTAATCATTTAATAAAGATTTTCATTTATTTGTTTTTAGAACATTTACTCAACCCCCTAAAATCTGACTGAAACTACTCCATCTGAAGTCATCGCCATGTCTAATGGGCATATTTCAGTTTTTATCTTGACTGAGTGTATTGTCCTATCTTCTTAAAACTTTCCATTGGGTTATTGGTGCCCTGATTGTCCTACCTCTTGTCCATTTTAATTTCTCTTAGAGTTTCATCTGCCCACTTCTTATTCCCCAAATGGGCCATACTTTGCAGAACTTATAGAAACTGGTCATTCTTCTTCTTCAAGAGTTAGGATTCTTGAGGAGAGCGCATTCTAGCTGTCTGACCTTTTCAAGATTCTAGACACTTCCATCTCTTTTTATAGCACCTATCTTCCAATCCTGTAATGTTATGCTTTGCATATCGAGTTTTCTTCTCAAGAACTGGGGCCATTTTCTCCAGAGACTGGCACATGATAATGTGTTGTGTTTTTTTTTTTAAAGGTAGTTTATTGCAGAATGACTTCTCACTGGCTCAGGCCCCCCAAGTAGTCTGTCCCTCTCTTGCTCTTTCCAGCTCTCTGCTGGGCCCTATGAGCTATGCTGCTGCCAAGAAACAGCTCGTGGTGGTTCTCTGTTAATGGTAGATTTATAGTTTTATGATTTTGTCAGTATATTAATTCAAGTAAGAAGCTTAAACACAACCCTTAGTTACACGCAAATTGATTGACAAACCTTTTTTAAAAATTTATAAATTATATGTGCGTAAACTTGAACCTTCATCTGTCTGATTAAATCTGCAGTCATAATTAGTTTGAGACAAACAAAATTTTTTTACAGTTAAAAGAAGGTTGTTTTCTAGTTCTCACTATGGGTATCCTATATGATGGTATTTTTTCCATACGTAATTATAACCTAAACATTTGTGGTACATTTGTGCTGGGCAGCCCTCCACGCTACAAAAGACAGTTTCTGTCCTTAAGGAAATACACTGTACTGTAATTAAAAAAAAATAAGTATGCAGATTGATTTTCCCCAATGCCTTGTTATGTGGCCATGATAGTTCTTTTGGGCCTGTTTTCAGGCTGATCCATTTGCTGAGTTAGAGTATTTTTCTCTTCTCCATTTCGTTTGGGTTGCTGACCCTTCATCCTTTGCTGTACACTTGTCCTTGATTAAACTTAGATCAATAAAGCTAAATCAAGGTAAAAAGTGGAATTTCCTCGGGAGTATAAGTAACCATATATTACAATTAAACTGTTCAGAAGAAAATATTAGGTTGGTTTTTGGTTTTATTTTTACTTACAGCCTTTTCTTTTATTTCTGATTAGGACTGATAAACTGTATGGGTTATTCTTTATATTTTGAAAGTATGGAGGGAAGTGAAGTGGATTTTTAAGCAGTGTTTCTGAATTTTTTGTTTTGTTTTGTTTTCCTATAACCTCCTGGTCTTGGGTTGTGTTCAAATCTCTAAGATTTATTAGGTGAACATTCTGTAGCTAAGTGGCAAGATGTTCTGGCTTCTCATTAGCAGTGACCCTGGGTAGTTTTCTCACATTCAGCAACATTTGTTAGGAGCCACCCAGCATTCTTGTCACCGAGTGGTGAGGCTGAGTTGGAGTTCTGGGTGAGGAGGTCACCTTGCACATCTCTCTCGGGGGGGGGGGGGGTGCTTTGTAGGGAATGCTGAAGCTAATTGTGATTTCCGTCTTTTTTTTGCACACAAACTCCACGCATACAGGACAAATGCTTAGTGGTTGGAAGAAGAAGGAAAATGGCTTTTTCTTCTTCCCTAAAGAAGGAGGAGCATACAGGGTCTTTAGATGCCTCATAATAGAATCCAGTATCTATGCGTTGTGGAATCAGAGTTCAGCTTTTGCTCCTGGCATTTTTTTACTGGTGGGACCTAGGGTGTAAATTACACTGAACCTTATTCATTTACTCTCTTGTTTTGAGGATTAAATACAGTTAGGTTAAAAAGGTGAGTATGGTGCTGTTTTTAATCTGGAGTAGCTTCTAACCACGTATGGTATATAAGAAGTCTATATTACTGACATGGGAGAGAATGTGCCATGAGAAAAAAAGAATGTTTGGTTAGAGAGCTCAGAGAAGGTTTCCTGATGGGGGTGGATGGCATTTGAACATGGCCTTTCAGATTTTTTTTTGGTCATTTCAGTAAGCAGACTCTTTTTTTTTTTTTTTTTTTTAATTTTTTTTTTTAATGTTTTATTTATTTCTAGGAGAGAGAGAGAGACAGCGTGAGCAGGGGAGGGTCAGAGAGAGAGGGAGTCACAGACTGAAACAGGCTCCAGGCTCCGAGCTGGCAGTCAGCACAGAGCCCGACGCGGCTCGAACCCACGAACCGCGAGATCATGACCTAAGCGAAAGTCGGACGCTTAACCGACTAAGCCACCCAGGCGCCCCAGTAAGCAGACTCTTTAGTGCTGAGATAGCAGTTCCATCCAAGCAAAAGGATATAACATATAAAAAGAGGAGGAGAAGATTCCATTGTGGTTCTCATTCGGGAAGGAAGCAGTGTGGAATATAATTGTCGGGATTAGAACTGGGCTAACATGTTTGGTTATATCCATAAATAGTGACTGAGTAATCTCTTTTTATCTCTTTGTTCTGCCAACTAGAGATCTGGATTCATATCTAAACTCTCATGTTAACTCGGAATTTGATAGCATGCTGATGTTTCTCCCAGCTCATAGAAATTAGACTGTTGCCTTGAATGAGCTCTACTTTTTTCTCGTGGTAAAAAAAAAAAATCCTGACCTAAAATTTACCATCTGCCATATTTTTAAAGTGTACAAGTACAAGTCAGAAGGGTTAAGTATATTCACATTGTTGGGAGACAGATCTCTAGAAATGTATTTTGTAGAATTGAAGCTCTATGCCCGTTAAACTTTTCCCCTTCACCTCAGTTCCCTGGTTATCATTGAGCTCCCCTTTTTTTGGGGCTGTTGACATGAGAGAAGTATGATAGAATCTATAATACCAAAACCAAAGAATGTTATTTCTTTCATTCTTCCATCTTGCTGTAGAAAAATGACATGTTGTTGGTGTTCTATGCCTGAGAGTCTGGTCAAGCCTAGTAGCCCTCACTTTTGTTTCCATTCCTGTTTATGCTCTAGTAACCACCTTGATATATTGAAGGTTTTTACTTTTCTATCTTTACCATGATCCTAACACATGAAACCATGAACATAGCCTTGTCGTAGTTGTGATCTTAAAAAGATCACAGGAAGGTTCACTATACAAAAGAGCATCTAACAATGTGTCAGGTAGAAAAAAACTTAGGGTGCATTGTTCTCATGGCTTAAATTTTATGTTACCTTCATGGATTAGGCACGTACTGGCTTAGAAATCTTTTTAGTGTAGTGTTTGTGTTACCAGCTAAATCTTTCAAGCATTTCTCTCCATCATCTGTTTTAACAATGGAAGCTTTTCCTGTGCACTCCTTCCATTTTTCTTGGGTTTTTGATGCACGTTTTTGATTGTAGATGGTCCTGATATGTGGGTACTGCCAGAGGCTGGTAGTCTCGAACAGGTAAGAGACAGTATTCTCTGAGGAAAGTGTTGGTTAAAGAGACTTGAACTATCTGGTGTTAACATGTTTCTTTGTCCAGTTATATAGTGAAGAGGCTTTTGGCCATTGTCTTAGGGGATGGAAACCATATCAGTTATTTTAGCAGGTGCAGCCTAATATAAGAAATTATTGATCAGGTATGGGAATACTAAAAAGGCAGAAAGAGAACACTAAGGTTCACACAGTGGTTGGTGTTCAGTACAAGATACAGCCACCATCTGTAGGGTTGGGAAGACAGATAAGAGACTGGAATATGAAAACTTAGAAATTTGAAGGATGGACCCATTGGAAGGCAGCGATGCTCACCACTATACCACCAGTGCTGCACTTGGATGGACCCATTGGAAGGGGGATGCAGACCTCTGTTGAGCTGAGGTGTGTGTCTCTAAACTTGAAGTAGAAACACCACGGAGCTGGGACCCAGAGCTGCCAGGAGGGGCTGCCAGTTGATCAGTTCTGGAGACTGTGAGAAGGTGTACTGAGACTTCTGGGAGTGTTGGGGAAACTGTAAGCTGGAATCTGTTACCGCTACTGGAACAGACCATCATTGCTGAGAGGAAGATGTGTGGCTGTGGAGTAGCCAACAGGACTAGGAAAGAGTTTGTCCCTTCTTCCTGTCCATTCTCCTGCTCACATCCCCTACTGGCAGAGCCTAACAGGGAACCAGCTGGCAAAGCAGAAACGTGCTTGGCAGTTTTCCCATCTCAGCATCACAAAGTGGAATTTAAAAAAGGTTAGATTTAAAACTGAGTGACAGTAGCTTCATAACTGGCACAAATACTGCATCCAACTCACTTCATCTCGATGAGCTTCCCAGGAGCTGGTGGCTTGGGTGGGCATGCAATATGTGTTGAAATTAATTGACGTTTTCAGGTCTGTAGGGGATTGAGTGTGGAACCAGATTGGAGCGAAAAACCTGTAGGTAATCTGTCAGTCCTTGCCACTTCAACTAGTATTGAGGCAGATGAAAGAGAGGAACTAGTATGGGCTCTGGGGCCAGACAGATCTTTTTTGGGGATCTTTTGCTCTGAAGCGTGTTATCTTGGGTGTGTTTTTTCTCTGGGTATCTAACCTCTCGTGTGAGCAAAGCTAGTAATTTCAGCTGAATTGATTGCTGTGGGGATTAGAAATAAGTGTTAAAGTACCAAGCACACAGTAGGCACTCACATGGTTTGGGGTTTTTGTTTTGCTTTTTTACAAAGTGTTGTAGAAATTGAGAGTGGAGCCAGCCTCTTGCGTTGGGGAGTGAAGTCGGAAGGCCTGCACTGGAACAGCGTGTGGTGGTCACAATGGGATGGTGATGTGATTGACCTTAAAAATGTTGTTAAATAGACACAATTAAAGTTTCATTTATGGCTAGGAGAACCAGGGAATTTAGAGTGACGTTACATAATACAGGAGCTTAAACTGCATTCTCTGTGACCAAGACACCAGCCTCGGCCCCATGACACAAACAGCCATGGATGACAACGACTGTTGCAGACAGAGTACAGAGTGGGAGGCTCCCCACCTGTATCCTCCTCTACCCAACTCTTCTGGGGATCTGGTCACTCGCCTGTTTGTTTATCAGGTGCAGATGGCTGGTACATAATAACCTCACCCCCTTCCTGACTGTGTTAATTCCAGATCTGCTGATAGGACAGTCTCCTTCCCAGGAGCAGCCCTTAGAGGTCTGGATTCCATCCTGTCAAGGTCTCGTCCTGTGGTAGGGCAAGGTACAATGTCTGTATAAAGAAATTGCCTTGCCAGCTGGGGGCTGGACATGCATGTCTATGCCGTTCATAGTTCTGGGAACTTGATTTGTCCATATTTCTCCCTCGTGGTAGTGGGTGATAAATGTTGTAGTCTTCTGATTGATGACAGGTAAACTAGGGAGTAAAAGAGAGTAGTCTTTGTTCTGTAGGATTAGAATGATATCTGTCCTGAAAAGGTACAGGCCTCATTTTAGTGAATGAAACCCAGACTGAGAGTAGTTTGAATTTGGTGGATAAAATATGTGGCACTAGACCTGACAGCCTGATTTAGACCTTGGAGTGATGCAACTGGCAAAGCAGAAACTCAGTGTCTAAAGGGAGACCTTAAGCTGTACACTTACATAATTCAGTCTGGGGTTTTGAAATGTACCACAATTTATTGCACAAATTTGACTGGAAATCTGGCTCAATTGAAGGTTCCACTGGCACTAGCTAAATAATGGTGTCCTGTCCAGCATCATTTTCCCCTCTGTGTTCTTCCAGGAAGGAAGTTTAATAATTATTTTTTAATATGGTGAAGAAGGAAAGGCATTCACAAAGAAACCTTTTTCTAACAAAAAAATTATCTTCTGAATAGGCTTCCCTAATCGTGCAGTCTGTTACAGAGAAAATTGGTTTCCTATTGTAAGAGATTTATTTTCTTTTCCTCCTTTTTCTTCCTCCTCTTCTAGAACTGTGGGAGGGCTTGTGGCACATCCCTGTGCTGGACGGGTTTCATCTGGCATGGAGCCTGTACTTTAAGTAACAGGGTTGTCTCTTTGGAGGGCATTGGCTCTCCATTTTTAGCCTGGGGATGAAGGGTAAGAAATGTGGGAGAAGATTTCTCCATTACTAGAAAACATGATTTGGGGCCAACTGGTTAATTATGAGCTTCCAGTGAAAAGGAAAGCAGTTCCAGAAGGAAAGAGCCAGTTGTGGTATACCAGTCCCTGCTGGTTTCCATTACCTCGCAGACCTCCAGGCCTGCTTTTGTCCTTGAAGGTTCTTTCTCCCTGCTCCATTTTCCCTTCCGCCTTTGAACTCTGGTTTCTTCTTTGCAGACATTTTGTGTTCTTTCCAGTGAAGGGGTTTCCCATGTTAACATTGATTCGTGTTTGCAATCAGTCTTCAGACTACTACTTCAGTAGAAAGAGGCCCTAATAGAGAGTCACTAATTATTTTTATTTTTTCCCAGCTCCATTTGCACATTTGAACAGCACACAAAGAGTGCGTCGTTCAACATAACTTTGCACCTGTTAGGATTGTTGCAAGTCAGTCTCCAGAACATAGGAAGGGCCCTTCGGTCTTCCCTGGCCTTCTCTTTTCTTCTGTCTTAACCATCACAAAGACCACCCTAGTACATGCCCTTGTCTAGGCTTAGATTTAATCTCAAATTTATGCATTTTTGGCGGGACACTGGTGCTTTCGATTTCACATTAGGAAATCTCCTTTTATATTGTACATTTACTATCATTTATTTTCGTGTTCAGCTGCCACACTTGATATTTTTAAAATATCAGTCAGCTTTACTTAAATTCTGAACGGCACTGTATGTGCTTTGTAAGGACTTCTTATAGCCATTAGCTAATGATCAAGTGTATTCTTTTACCCCCAAAGATTGTAAGTAATAGAATCCACCATGTCATACTTGCAGAGAGAACAGAAGATTGCTTTAAATTCTTAGCCAGGTCAAAAGAGGGCAGACTGATTTTGGATTTTGTGCATTTGTTTTTTTCTAACATTACACACTGTGATTAGAGTATTACTTTTGCATTACTGCTTACAGAGAGCCTAGATTTTATATTTGTACAGTGAAATATCTAGCCTGAAACATTATTAATCATTATTCAGTAATATAATTTATGTAGTATAGCATCTTACTTGGTAATATTAGCTGGAAGGTAGAGACATTAGAAATAGATCATATTCAAGTAGTGCTCTGTGAGAGGCATTTGTTCTGCTAAAAAAGGTATGAACCTACAGTGATACTGCCTTGCCCGCCCCCAACCTTTTAAAATTCACTTTGATGTTTATTAGCCAGTTCCATTTATTCCTATAAGCATAAGAAGTGTAGTTTGGATTTTTAAAAAATAATCTTTTATTGCCCCATTTTACTCTCTCAGTCAGCATGTTGAATTTTCTAGGATTATGGCACTATGTTAGGCACTTTCTGAGCAATATAAAGGTCTTTTTCCTCTCGTAGCCATCTTCCCTCTTGTGGCCTGGTAGGGAAGATAAGACCTATATGGAGTAATTAAATTACAGTAATACAAGGCAGAAAGTGATTAGTGCTGTAACTTTGGCTTATCTCTCTGTCTCTTGACATTTTAGCTCTTGTTAACATCCATGTTAGATGTTGTAAAACTTAACTCAGCTAAGTAGCATTGCTTCCCTGTAGCACTGAAACTATAGATTTGGTTTTCCCATGGAGTTTATAGTACCTGAGATGTTCCTTGAATGTGAACTTAGTGTTGCTTTCATTTGTACTACTGTGTTTACCCCTTGTATGATTTTTACAGGGTTTTGAAATAATTTTGCCTGCTTTTCCCTCTTTTCACTTGTGTAATGCCAGGTAATTCTTAAATTGCTTATTCTTAGGAGGAAACTGAGGCACATGAGCAGCCTGGAGCTGCTGGTGCCAGAATCATTGTTTAGAGCCCAGCCTTTTATTCTGTTGATCAGCAGCAAGCCACTCACTTACTCTTGATCATTTCTTGCCATTAAATGCTCGAGGAATGTTTGATTTCAAAGTCCAGGGCAGCCCTTTCTTCTCTGACTTCAGGAGTAGTGAACTTGAGCATTGTTCTCTTCAAGGATCCGATGCCCTTTCTGTCTCATTATCCAAGTCTTATCGGCAGAATCCTCACTATTCCTCTAGGAAAGGTGGCACAGACGTAGTTCCCCCTTGAAGCAGACTTCTATTTTCAGAGCAGTTGGTGAGTGGGGGGAAAGATTTTGCCCTCTTACTTGTTGGGAGCCCTCCCTGTGCAGGGAGAAGACAACGAGGCAGGACTCCAGAGTCTTTATTTTCAGTTTTCTTCCGGTGTCTGGGAACAGCTCTGCTGTAGGTTACACAGCTTCTTCCTTGAGAGCTCTGGCGTTCTCTAGCCTTGAGGTCTGTGAGGGGTAGGGCTGTTCTTTTATTTTACTCTCTCCCATGCCTATGCCTGCAGAAGTATTTGTATAAGTGAAGGGGCCCCATATGGTTTGCTGCTTGGATAATGGTTTTGGAGCCCTTAGAGCCTTTAACATATTTATACTTAAAGTCTTGACAGGGTCTTGGGGGGAAAGGATCTGATATTGGCCTCCCTCCCCGCACACCCACTTTCCCTCCCTCAGCCTTACTGCATCTGAGAAATAAATAGCAAGTACTTCTGAAAGTGCTCATAGTTGGCTAATGTAATTGAGTAGAAGAACAGTCTCCAGAATCATTTTCCCCCCTTTCATGATGGTCTTGAAAATGGTACTTTAATTTGGGGATGTGCAAGTTCCTGTGGAACATAATCATATGCTGTGCACTGCAGATGACGGGTGAGTCCCTTCAAGGACATGAGGCTGCCTAAATCTGCTCTGCTTCTTTTCCCTCTTTGGATACTGTGAAGCCGTTTTCCTGGCAAGTTGCCAGAAGACATTTGCAACTGGGCCTGTCTTGGGGGAATTGTCACTTCTTCTCTTTGCTGTCATTGTGGCTAGTCTAGGTCTAGACCACTGTGTGTCTGAGGACAGGGGCAGACAGGAGAGAGGATATGCCTACTTTTTTGCTGTTCCCTGTTAGGGGGAAGATTGTTTTTCCCTCTTGATTGTCCCATTCCACATTTGGTCTTCCTGTAGTGGACTTGAGGAATATTTGAATATCTTGTTTTGCCACCATTACTGGAATGTTTGAAGATGTCTTAGAGTTTTGAAGTTCAAGGAGCATGTTGAGTTACCTCCAACTACATATACAGAGATACAGCTGAATTCTCTCATTATTTAGTTGTTTATTTTGTTTGATCATTTGACGTTAATCGAACACTTCAGTATTGCTTTCTAACTTTTAAACCTTTAACCTCCCTTCACTTGCCATTGTTTTAAGAGGGCTAGGTGCTGAAAATAAATACAGCAGCATTTCTTGAATGTGTGGCCCACAGACCTTGCTCCTTACTAAAAATATAGAATTATGGAAATCACATTCCAGCCTTACTGAATCACAATATCTGGTGCAGGCCTGGCAGTCTGCATGTTTACAAGCTCCCAGGTGAGACTTAGGCACACCAGAATGTGATAGCCATTGACAGGTGATGATTGCTTTTTGGAAGTAACAAGCCCAGAGTACAGTGTCCTGCCCACCAGGAGTGAGCATGGGCCTTTGAGATAGCTGCGTCCAAAGTCCCGGCTCTGCTGTTACTTCTCACCTGAGCCAGGAATGTTCCTGTCCCTTGCTGTAAAATTGGGATCCTGATCCTTGCCACCATCCAGGTAGCACTGCTGTTGGCTTTCAGCCTCCTCGATAGGATTGTTTTTGCAGGTGTCGTAGGGGTCTCATTGTAGGGGAGGAAAGTTTTCCTTCCCCTCTAGGGTCCCTGTGTGGGCCTGAAAATTAAACTGACAAAGATAAATTATAAGGAGAAAGGCATACAGATTTATTTAATGTAAGATTTATGTGACATGGGAGCTTTCATAAGGAGATAAAGATGCTAAGAAACAGACCTGAGTATTTTTATGCTGGGTCAGTGAAGAATGGACCACCAGGTAGAAATATGATAGGTGAAAGAATACGAGAGAAGTGTCAGACCTGTTGGTTTCGATTCTTTGCAGTGTCATTTTTCCTTTGGAAAGAAGGATGCTCCTTTCCTTCCTCCGAATATAGGAAGGACATCTCTCCCATGAGGTTTTATGACTTGTTGGAGGTGAGGTCAAAATGACCTTTCTGTTTCTACTGTTTTCTCAGACTCCTTCAACTTGAATAGGGATAAGGTCAAAATGACCTTTCCGTTTCTACTGTTTTCTCAGACTCCTTCAACTTGAACCCCGTCATTAACCATAGCATTTATTATTATACCTTAAATTCCAGTGTGGTTTTTTTTTTAATGTTTATTTTTGGGAGAGACAGAGAAAAAGGGAGACAGAGAATCCCAAGCAGGTGCTGCGTTGTCAGCAGAGTCCAACGTGGGTCTCAAACTTGTGGGTTGTGAGATCATGACCTGATCTAAAATGAAGAGTAGGGCACTTAACTGACTGAGCCACCCAGATGCCCCAAATTCAAATATTTTTATACATGTTATTAGATCCTTAGACATGAGATCAGCAAGATCAAATATGATTGTCAGAAAAATTAGGAAATTTGAGAGTCCTATGAAAACAGTGGAACTTCAGGGGCATAATCATGGAGTTGAAAGTGCAGCCCTTCTAATCTTATACATGAATTTTTATGTCTTATACGTGAATCTTATATGTGAATTTTTATAATCACCTTTTTTTTTTTCCAATTTGATTTTAGTTTTGATTGTTTACCATTCCCTCTTTGCCTAATGGAGATATGTATGAAGTGTATTATTGCCTTGTGAATTTGGGACTTACTCAGACCGTGTCTCTTTAATAGACCCTGTTTACCTTTGAGAGATACTTTGATTGGCAGAGTGAACTGGAGCTAATTAGGAAATGAAAGCCTTCTTTTTTTTTTTTTTTTTTTTTTTTTTTCTCCCCATGAGACAATTCCTGGAGAAATGTTTGGATATACGAACTTTCTGGGTATGGTCCTTTAGGTAGAATGGTACAAACTGTCTTCCATTTGGCCAAGGAGGCTACAATTTTGAACCTTTCCCCAGGTGCTGACTGTAGCTTTCAAGTTAGCTGACCACTTTTATTAAAAATATTCTATGCTGTGTTAAGGACCATAAAATAGTGGATATCCATGTGGATTCTGTCTCCTGGCTGCCAAGGGAATTGAAAGGTTCTTGATTATAAATATGCCCAGTGCATGTAGTAATGTTCCTGTGTTCAGTCTATAATTCAAATGGAAATAGGAGCCTTTGTTTGTCAAAATGGCGTGTGTGTCAGGGCAACTGAGACTGGGCCATTATTTACTGTTGGAAATTTGATCCATTTTAATCTGATCATGTCTGTTCTTATTTTACTTCAGTGGTCATTTTAAAAATATCTTCATACAGTTATGCTTGGCTACTTTAATTAATATTATTATAGTTCAGGTCTCCTATTAAAAACAAAAATCAAATTTGTTTTTGACCCTGGTTATTTGAGAGCACATTTGTAGTTAAATTATTCCCTTCTGTCTCATGGAAGGATATATCTGTGAACTTTTGTTTTTTGAGGGACAGAATGGAATTTAATTCATTGTTTATGAGGAAAATAATGGCTATCTGTTTGATATTTTACTCCTGTGCAGTGAAATAATCTCTGAGCAAAGGGAAAGTTTTGACCAAACAAGGTTTGAAGTTTCCTATCCCTGAACATTTTTTGCTTAATAAACATTCCAACATTATGGAAGAATAATATAGTAGGCATTCCTTTCTGAGCCTTGGTATTATACCACATGTGCTTTAGATCCTCACTGTTTTTTTTCTTTTTTCTTTTAAAGACCGCAAACCTCACAGAGAAAGTTGGAGGTCCCATGTACTCATCTTCAAACTCATTCTTTCCCTCTGTTCCTTTTCTCTTTTTTCCACTGCCCATCTCACCTCAGTAACCACTGTCTTTAATTTCTTTGCATTTTTATACTTTTGGTGCGTATATAGCTCTATGAACTATGTTGCTTCCATGTGGTTTTAGTAAGTATTTAAGTGGGATTTTACTGTATCATCCAACAACTTGCTTTTCCTACTCAATATTTTTTCAAATTTGTTCATTTGTTGGGTTGCTTTAATTCAGCTTAACACTTCTGTAGTAGTTGCCTCTAGGGTTGTACTATAAACATAGTTACTGTGAATGTTGTTATACGTGTCTTGCACATATGAGACTTTTTTTTCTAGGATATATACTGACCTCTAAGTAGAATTTCCTAATTATATGGGTGCATATCTTCAACTTTAACCAGATGATGACAAAGTAGCACCGTGTCAAGATGCCATCGTATTTGGGCCATTTTTTACTCTCCATCTGTGTTTACAGGGCACTTCCATTTCCCCATATTCTCACTGTAAAAATTTTTGCCAATGTAGTCAGTGTCCTCTAGTATCATAATTTACTTAATTTCCTTGATTATTAATTAAAAATTACGTTTTTATATATTTAATGTCCATTTGGAGTTCTTTTGTGAAATGCCTTTTTATACTTTCGTCAATTCTCCTGTTGGATTGTTTCTCTTTTTTCTTACTGATTTGTTAGAATTCTTCGTTTCTTCACAGAGCAAATCAGAAAGTAAGCAGAACGTCCAGTGATTCTTACACTGTGTCCACTGACCTGACAGTATTTGCATGCATACACCTAAAGCTGAATTAGGGTGCTCATGTGTAAAGCTACTCCCACCTTGCTTATTCAAGGACACTGCTTTGGAAGTTCTGTCCTCTGTCTTCTACATTGTCACTTTTTTCACTCTCTACTGGGCCATTGCCTGTCCTTTCTCTCCTCAAAAATGGAAAACGGAAGCGCTTTCTCTTTTCCCTGCCTCCTCTGCCAGCTGCCACATAATCCCTTCAGACTCCTTTGTGGCACAGCTTTCAAAAGCATTGTGTGTGCCTGCTTTTTCTAGTCCTTTGCTTCCCATTCCTGGTTCCAGTCAGCCTTCTGCCCCCACTCCTCACCCAGAACTCTTTTTGTCCAGTTACTGATGGATGACCTCTACGTAACACAATCCAGCATGCAAATCTTACTGTCCCCCTCCCCTGGTTTGCTGCACTTGACACCATTGGTCATTCCCTCCTTGTCAATTCACTTTCTTTCTCTGGCTTCTGGGGCCTAACACTCTGGTAGTTTCCTCTTATGCAACTCACTGAGTACTCTTTCTCACTCTCCTTTTGCTGATTTCTCTCTTAGCCCTTTTTAATGTTATAAAGTCTCAAGGCTCAGTACTCAAGTCCTATTCAGACTCATAGCTTTAAGCACCACTTATGTGCCAGCCACTCCCAGATGTGTACCTTCACTTCACAGCTTTCCTTCCAACTTCACCCTTGTTTATCCAGCCCATTAGATTTGGAAGTCGAGGATGTTAGGAACTAAACTCCTGGTCGTCTCCTCTGATGACCCCATCCCTTTTTCCTTTTGCTCAGATAAAAACCCTTGCAGTCATCCTTGGCTTCTCCCTTTCACACCTCTCATGCCATCTATCCAAATATTTCCTGATTCTGATCACTTCTTACCTCCTTCACTGTTCCCTCCTTGATGTAATCTACCACCATTTCTTGACAGATTAGTGTCATAGCCTCCCAATTTAGGGTGTCTTTTTGTGCTCCCTTTTCCTTGCTATAGTGTCTGTTATCAACAAAGTGGTCAAAGTAACCTTTTCAAATATTAAGTCAGATCTGTGTCTTCACCCCCATTGCTCTCCCCTTGCGCATGTGACCTTAGCTACGATGATGCCTTTGCTGTTCCTGAAACCCACCAGGCATGCGTCTAACTCAGGGTCTTCACTTTGGCTGTTTTCCCTTTCTCCAGATGGCTCAACCCCATACCTTCTTTGAGTCTTTTTTTTTTTTTAATTTTTTTTTTATTTTTTTACAAATATTTTATTGTCAAGTTGGTTTCCATATAACACTCAGTGCTCATCCCCACAAGTGCCCTCCTCCATGCCCATCTCCCCCTGCGCCCCCCCCACCCCCCCCACCCATCAGTCCTCAGTTTGTTCTCCGTATTCAAGAGTCTTTCATGGTTTGCCTCTCTCCCTCTCCCCTACTATTTCCCCCCTTCTTTTTCCCCTTGGTCCTCTGTTAAGTTCCTCCTAATCCTTCTATACATGCAAACATATGGTACTTGTCCTTCTCTGCCTGACTTATTTCGTTCAGCCTAACACCCTCAAGGTCCATCCATGTTGCTACACATGGCCAGATTTCATTCTTTCTCATTGCCTTGTATTCCATCGTATAGATAAACCACATCTTCTTGATCCATTCATCCGTTGATGGACACTTAGGCTCTTTCCATGTTTTGGCTGTTGTTGAGAGTGCTGCTATGAACATTGCGGTACATGTTTGTTTTTAACAGACCCTGATCACATTACAGCTATGGCTCTGCACTCCAGCTTCCTCTTATCCTGCTCTGCTGTTTCTATATCTGTTTTAGCTATCAGCTACTAAGCATTTGTGCTTTGGCCTGTCACTTTGTTCATGAAGTCTTTTCACTAAGAAACTGCTTTAATTTTAGTGGAATCACATTTATTAGTCCTTTTTTTTTTGCCTCATGGTCCTCCCCCCCCCCCCATTTTAAAGTTTATTTACTTATTTTTGAGAGAGAGTATGAGCGGGAGAGAGAGGGAGCGAGAGAACCCCAAGCAGGCTCCACACCTAGCTCAGTGTAGATCCTGATATGGGGCTCAATCCCACTACTGGGAGATCATGACCTGAGCTTAAATCAAGAGGCAACAGACTGAGCCACCCAGGTGCCCTGTTTTTAAATTTTTTATAGTTTATTTTTGAGACAGAGAGAGACAGAACATGAGCTGGGGAGAGGGAGACAGAATCTGAAATAGGCTCCAGGTTCTGAGCTGCCAGCACAGAACCCGATGTGGGGCTCGAACCCATGAACCGCGAAATCATGACCTGAGCCGAAGTCGGATGCTTAACCAACTGAGCCACCCAGGTGCCCTGTTTTATGTTTCTTCAGGTCTTATTTAAGAAAGCCTGGAGTATCCCTAGGGATATTAGATATTTGAGCTGTAGGACAGTCTAGAAATTAGGGAGTTGAATATAAGGCCTTGATTGGAGGTCTCTTTCGTTCCCTCCAAATTAACATTGAACAGCGTTTTGGCAACAAGCCAAACATAACTCCTGTAAAAATGCCAGGTATGTGTTTAGATGCTAAGATGTGGGTGTTGGACCTCCTTCTCCAAACCAGTGAGAGGTATAGATAATTAATCTCTAATGTAGGAGTCATCTCAGGGCCTATCTGTGTGTACAATGGCCCTTTCTCAGGATGAACAGTGATTACAGCACATATTGTTTTGTGTATTATCTGTCCAGCAGATAAAGAAAGCATTCTCTTCTATTTTTATTTTTTTTTAAATATTTCTGTGTAAATTAGATTCTAAACTAGACAGTCCTTTTTATCAGGCAAGTTCTGCTAAAGTCCTGTTTTTTCAGAATACATTCCATACCTCAATTGCCTCTTAGAGATTTCAAAGGCTTTTATGTACCTGGTAATTTGGAGGAATTGCTTTTATTTTGTGGTTTCCTAGGGACTTCTAATATCTCTCTTGTAAGATGTTTGCAGATGTCAATAGCTACTAGCTTTGAAGGGTTAGAGTAACAAGATCGTTCTATTTTCATTTGCGATACCTTGTTTTCTGCTTGTGCTATTAGTTCTTTCCCAGCTTCATAAGAGACATGTAATCAGACTCTTAAGTTGCCCGTTTTTTGATTGGGATATTTGTTGGTATACTATTTCTTTTTCCTTCATTCTTTGAGAGCATTTTATCTTTGGCCAGTCTTGTTGAGTCTTTCTTATTCAGACAGCCATTTCCTCCCTCCCTCCCTCCTTTCCTCCCTCCCTCCCTCCCTCCCTCCTTTCCTCCCTCCCTCCCTCCCTCCCTCCTTTCCTCCCTCCCTCCCTCCCTCCTTTCCTCCCTCCCCTCCATCCATCCATCCTTTCCATCCATCCATCCATCCATCCATCCATCTCCTTCCTCCTTTCCTTCCATCCTCCTTCCTCCTTTCCTCCCTTCCTCCCTCCCTCCCTTCCTTCATTTTGAGAGCAAGAAAGGGAGCATTAGACTGTAAGCATGGGAAGAGCAGAGAGAGAGGGAAGGAGGGAGGGAGGGAATCACAAACAGGCCCCCTGCTGTCAGCACAGGGCTCTGCGCAGAGGTTGATCTCCTGACCATGAGATCATGACCTTAGTCAAAATCAGAGAGTCAGATGCGTAACCTACTGAGCCACCCCGGAGCCCCCAGACAGCCATTTTCACTCATTTAGATGTGCCTCATCTTGTGACCTTCATCTGAATGCTTGATAAAACTGTATTTCTTAGCTTTCATTCATTGTTTTGGAGTTCCAGTCAAGTGATACTGCCTTGTGATCTCTTTGGTGTTTCAGAATAAGTAGAGTAAGGTTCACATATTCAGGTTCTGTGACAAATCATGAGGCTCTGCAGGGTAAATGTCTATCCATTGTTCAGTTCACTTTTTAAAACATTCACTTAGGCTTCTGTAATTACACAGTTACTCTCTGTAAATAGATTGTCCTCTATTGCGTGGTGAGTATGAATACGTTGGCACCTCTTTATTCCCGAGGGCTTATTTTGATAACCATTGATTTTGTCTTTTTGAAAAATCCTGTTCATTTTTGGCACCTAGAATCTTGTGTCTAGCAAGCATTCTTACTGTATCATGGAGTCTTCATAAGTTTTTTGACTTATATATTACACTTGGCTCCTCAGTCATGACCCACTGATTTGTTTGGACTGACCACATGTTTATAAAATATCCGTAACCCTGTATATCTCCCCTTGTGTTATCCAGAACTTCCTCTACCTGGGCAACTCTCATGTATCCCATTTCCCCTTTTCTTTTTCCTGTAAGAAACAGTTTAGTTCAATGTTTTTGTTTCTTTAGGATTTTCATATTCAGGGTCATATCTTACTTCTTAGACTGTGATCGTGACACCCAGGGCTTTGGTCAGAGTGTGGCCAAGTATGTTGTTCCTGTTGAGAGCATGTGGAGGCTCATACATCTACGAAGGAATAGAAATTTGCCTTCATTTCGGAGCATGCCTCCTTAACGTCCAAGAAGAGTACCATAATGCTGCTGCTGCCTTTTGGTCACTGTTGTTTGAACCAGAAAAATGAGAAGGCAGTTGGATCATGAATATGAAGCCACACTCAGTTATGTGCCTTCTCATCAGAGATTTCTCTTGGTGATATTAGTGAATTGAAATGCTTAAATAATGTGTTCTGGATACCAAAGCTTTGTTAGGGTCTAGGAGAAAACACCTATTTTGGTTCCCTTGACCTCAATCTCATCATTAGGATTAGTTTAAATATGGGGAATTAAAATGATAAGGATTTTTTATTTAGGAGTAGTTGGCTATTTAAGAAAATAAATAATTTGAATTCTTCTTTGAGTGTAGAATGGATTATAAAGAGGTCTTGTTTTGTCAGAGGTGTACTAGATGGTAAAGGTGAGGCCAGGTGAGCTAACTGTATAGGTCAGGTAAGCACCAGCACACCTCTGGGTCAGGAGCTCCTCCTTGATTTTCTTCTTTGTGAATTTTCCCCCAGCATTAATGGTCTGGGAGATTCTGAAATCTGTGCATGTAGTCTTTTAGCTTGTTTGGGTTTTATATATATATCATTTTTCATATTTCTTTTTATTTAGTTCATCCAACTATTATTTGAGTCTGAGGGGAGGTACTATACTTAACTGCAGGGTCACAGAATAACAGAAGTGGATGGGATTCCTGTTCTTGTGGAACTTAGGGGCTTAGCTGAGGAGAGACATTAAAGTAGTTATAGCAAGTGATGCAGCCAGTATCTCCCTATTTCTTTTAACATCCTCTACCCTCCATACCCCTAATCAAAAGGCAAACTTTTCTTGACTTCATGTATGTGTCACTGTGGGTTAGAATATTGGATTTTTCTTTTGTCCCCTTTGTCCATTCTGTTAATTCATTTCTTAAAATCTTTCTCATATCTCTTAAGTTCCTACCCATTCCCTCTTCTGTCAGGTTCCTCTAGAACTTTCTCTCATATTCCCAAAATTCTACTGCTTAGATTAGCAGCTCCACTGGGGATAAGTCTGGGACCTGTGAGATAACGAAAGAATTGTGTATGTCAGTATTCACACATGTGAGTGTTGTGTTGAAATACTATTTAACCCTGCCTCCTTTAGCTTGTTCTGTCTTCTCAACTCTAATTTTCTTCCTAGTTTTTTCTTATTCTGTGAACTCATATTAAGTCAATGAAACCTTGTCACCTTGTCAGTGAAACATTTCCTGATTACTTCTTTCTTTCCACTTCCCCGAACACTGATAGCACTTAGTCCCTAGTCTATATCATAGCTTAGCACTTACTCAAAACTGCGTTGTGTTGCCATTTCATATTTTTTCTTGTGTTAGTCCATTAGTTTGCAAGAATTTTGAATCTAGGATTAGAATTACATTTACAGAGAGCTTTGAATCAGTCTGATAGTTGGTAGGTGCCTAATAATGGTTTATAGAATAATGGAACTACATTCATAGTGTATCTATAAATATTTGGAGGGCCCTAATACTTCCTGAGCTTCTTTTGTACCACAGTTAATATAGGTGATGACCATTTAGGTTGTTTCCAGTTTGGGTAATTACAAACATTCCCTTAGTTATTTTTTATTAAAAAAATTTTTTTTCAATGTTTATTTATTTTGGAGAGAGAGACCGAGCATGAGTTGGGAGGGGGGGGCGGCGGGGGAAGGCGCAGATAGAGAGGGAGACACAGAATCCAAAGCAGGCTCCAGGCTCTCAGCTGTCAGCACAGAGCCCAAGCCAGGGCTGCAACTCACGGACTGCAAGATCATGACCTGAGCTGAAGTCAGACACTTAACCGACTGAGCCACCCAGCCACCCCTCCTGGGTGCTAAATATAATTAGTTATTTTTAAGTCTCTCATGTGAGAAAGATAATCTTATTCCCTGTAAAGCATTTTATCCAAATATTCGTTGATCATTTATGGTATATCTAACACTTAGATAATATCTGTGATATGGGGAGGTAGTATATTTCTAACATAGCATATTTCAGATGTATTCTAGCATCTTGTTTTATTGGCTGTGTTCATTTGTGTGTTTTTTGTTGTTTTTCATTCCTGATGTGATACTTTGCTTTTGTTTTAGGATAAGAACAAGAAACTACGTCCCCTGTATGACATTCCCTACATGTTTGAAGCCCGGGAATTTCTTCGAAAGAAGCTTATTGGGAAAAAGGTAAAGGATGACAGAAGCGTATTTGCAGATGGTTGGGGCCCTCATGGTGGAATCCCAAAGACCTGCAGATGACACTCCTCTACCAAGTCAAGTGGAATTACTTTTGATATGAAGAGGGATGTGCCTATGTATTGGGAAGTGGTATCCCATGGGAGAAATTTAAAATTGGGGCCCTGACCACAGTCTGGTTGCCAGAGCCCTCACAGCATGCTCTTTCTAGGGTCCAGGCTCAATTCCAGTTTCAATAATTGCATATTGCCCTGAGCTTCAGTTACTTGGCTCTCTCGTTCTCTACAGCCACCTCCATTGAAAGTCAGTGCTGCGGGATATGCTATTGAAGGAAGGTTTCCGATTTTTTCTGCCTCTCCTACTTCTGAGGGATAGATTGGCTGTCTAGAACAGGGGCTCTCCTGGAACAGGAGCGTGCTTCTTGAAATGAACTGTGGTGCGGATGCTTCCTCCACTTCTTTGGCTTATACCTCCTGGAGCTTCTGCTGCAAGTGCAAGGGGAACCTTGTGTGGTTTCCCAGGAATTCCTGTGGAGCCTTTGGTGCAGCACGTTGACTTTCTAGTCTAGTACAACAGCTCAGAGGCCTGAAGAGTGCATTTCCTTGTGTTTTTAGAGCTTAATAATCTATGACCAGCTGTAGAACTTGCCGTTCTGGGAGACTGAAAGGGAGCCTCTGAGCATTTCCTTATTTTCCCTGCCCTCCAGGCATGTGTCTGTGTCCTTGATGAACAGAGGAAATGAATGGTGTAGTTCCTATGATGGCAGTTGATGGAAATCTGTTCAAGGAGAGACTGTGATTTGTCTTTTTGATACTTTTCTTCAGTTAGGATTCTTCTGGAAAATACCCCATGTTTTGGGTTGATTCTCCCCATGTCTTCAGAAAAACAAGACCATTTTGTTGTATGTCTGGCCTTAACACATTAATGCCACATTAGCATTCTTTACCTAAATGCAGATTTTTAATGATGTGACAGGTTTGATAAGGCTCCGGCTTTTGAACTAACACCAAAATAGTCTATCGTAAACATAAGCAATTTTATTGTATACCATAGTCACTAGAAATACAAATTCTAGCAAAGAGATTGTGAAGTTGGCGTGAGATGAAATTGCTAATTTTGAAGTACAGAAACGAAACTGGATTTCCTAAAATGAGCGTTAAATCTCCTCAGGTTCCTTCAGAGAATAGGCTCATTTGTCATTGTATAAAACTTGACAGAATACCGTATTCATTCATGAAGTGTAGTGCGAATGATGGCTTTAAGCCTCTTTCAATTTCTAGATCTCCTGTTATCTGATCTAATGTCGACATTTCTATTTCACCAAGTTTATATACCATCATTCATTTACTGGCTCATAAACAATAACATAGAAGCAAACAAGGAATTCCTCAAAAGTGTGGATTTCTATTGAAATCCATCCAAAATCACCTTGAAAGGGATGGTGGCGCATATTTGATTCCTGTGCAGCTATTTGCGTGGTGTGTGTTAAGGCATCCCCCTGGTTTCTTTAATATTTCCCTTGCCTGATTCTGTTTCATCCCTGGGAGCATTGGTCATAGTTCACTGCAGCCACTGCTGAGTGTTCCTAGAAGGGGAGCCCAGGGTTCTGCTCTCAGAACCTATGTGCCAGGCCTCTGTAAAGACCTCCATGACCGGATAGAAGGACCGACCTCAAGTGTCAGATATGGTGGCAATTCTTAAGCAATTAGGTTCCTTCTTGGTGGGAGAAGCCTTGTTTACTGGTTCTTCTGCATAAGACTGATTGGATTCTATTTGTGCTAAGCCCAAGTTTTGTCCCCCCACGGTGACATTGTATAAATGATGAATACTGTATCCCTGCGTGGGGAATAGGATGCTGCTCAGCTCTGCTGGGCTGGAACATTCCTGATGCAAACTGCTTTTCCTGACTCACCACCTGAAACCACTTGCCTGTCTTCTGGGCCCATCAGTTGTGACAGTGAACACCCATGTTTTCTCTTGAGTTTGAGAGCAGGCAGGGCAGTTGCTGCCTCAGGGGGGTGGCTAGCACATCATTGCACATTTCTGCCAATTCCCTTCAGACCTCTGCAGCTGTTCAGCATGACACATGGTGATTAAGAGGCATCGAGAGGGAGCATGTGTGCCTATGTGCCTCTGTGCACGAAAGCTGATTAGGGCAGCCTGTCACAGCTTAAGCAAGATAATGGAGGTAAAATCATCTTCTCTGCCCAGACTATTATTTGACCATCCCAGAGAGTCTATAATATGACAGTTTTGAGGAGTTTCTAGAATGTAGAGAAATAAGATTGAAGGTGAACTGCTGAGGTGCTCTGTTGGATTCAGTGGTCTCCATTTCAGTTATGGAAATTCACTTTGTTTCACTCCCAAGGTTTAAGTCTGGCCGAGTGCTTTAATTAAAGTAACCACGCACCTCTCTGAGCCTTGGTTTCATCGCTTGTGAACTAGCAATATTATTTGACTTCCCCCTCTCATGGGATTGTTATAAGAATCTAGGATGATATTAGCCCTTCATATTTTGCCAGATGCCAGTTAGGTATGTTGTGGTGTTGTGTTCAGTAATACTGCTTTCTTATAGAATCTGGCACAGCCTCCCTTTTTCAATTATGATTTCTTTTTTTAAAAAATTGGCTCTGAGTCATGAGATGTGAACCAGTGTGCAGCTAATTGACAGCCATCAGCCCATTGCACAGATTTGAGTAGTATCAGTTAGATGTGGCATCAAGTTTCCAGCTTCCACAAAATGAGTGCCAGCTCAGGCATTTGTGCATGTCTAAAGTGTGTATGTGTTGTGTAAAGTGTATGTTTGTGTGTGTTTCTCTGGATGAGAGAGACATAGAAGGATACGTGTGTATCTTGGAAGTGTTTCAGAAGCTGTCTGAATTGCCATAGTGCCTGGTAGAATTCCCTCCCCATCCTCTGTTTGCCATCTACCATCTGTGCTTTCACTGCAGTCTTGACTAAGGAATATGCATGGTGAAGAACGGTCTTGTTATTTTCTTCTGGGGTTCTTCATGGCCCCAGTATAGTGGAGAAATGGAATCCATGGTAACTTCAACACATTTTTCAGTTTTGTAGTGTCATACCCTAGGTGTGCATAAGATGGTGAGAATGACATCTTCCAAAAATAACCAGGGCCACAGCCTTCTTCTAGCAGCGGGAGCAGTGTCTTTCTATGTATATGTCTTTTTCTTAATGCCTAGAGAATGTCAGTCCATTGAAAAGGAAGAGTGTGTGTACCTAAGTCATTTTGTTCTCCGTGGAAGAAGGTAATGATAAGAGATCTTCGCTGGGAATTTTCTCCAACTGTCTCATAGAATCTCGAAAGTAGAATCTCAAAATATTTTAAATCTATCTAATACAGCTTTTACAGATGACCTGTGAATCACTATAACTCCTGTCCCTTAATTGCACAATTTCCATCACCATGGGAACTGTAGCATTCAGACTTGTTACTTGTTTGGACAGTTGAAGGGTCAAAAATGGACAGGTGGAAGAGATGGAAATGCAAGAAGCAAGAGTGCGTACATAGAAGCTTCAGCTTTGGCATCATATGCTCAATCCAGGCTCTCTTATCTCCACTTAAAATTGAGCATTTTTCTTGATAAATGCAGACACTTGGGAAGTTACTGAGATATAAATAATCCCGGGAGTTATTTCAAATTCATATTGCTTTAGATGATTCTTTTGAAAAGTTTGTACTTTTCTTCCTGAAGTTTGTACTTTTGGGGGGCATGGAGCTCTTTGGGGCAGATGGAAATGATCTTCATGTGCACCAGACTCATAAATCCATCATGTTCAAAACCAAAGTCATATTCTGTCAGAAAATTTGGGCTCCTCTTGTGTTCTG
The DNA here is from genome assembly GCA_017311185.1 of Proteles cristata cristata. Taxonomy (NCBI): domain Eukaryota; kingdom Metazoa; phylum Chordata; class Mammalia; order Carnivora; family Hyaenidae; genus Proteles; species Proteles cristata. The sequence goes on from JAESUZ010004594.1 coordinate 107,274, forward strand.
GAAGTCTGCCTCTCTGTTGCTGTTGGGAGACATCTTTGATGCTCTCTCTTCTTTTACCCCCTTATTCTAGTCCCTCATCAACTCCTGCTGTGTAGATGTGTGTATTTCCTCTTACTTCCATTTTACTGCTCCTGTCTTGTCTTAGGTCTCCTCTCACTGAGGCTCCTGGGAACTTTTTTACTGCTTTCCCCACTGCAGTCCATTCTCCACCTGCAGCTATGGGGAGCTTCAGCAACAACAGTAACATTGTGCTCTGCCATTGCCTAAGACTTTTGGCTTCTCATTGCTTTTTGTGGCTTACAAGGTCCAGCATAATCTGGTTCTTGCCTCCTTACAGAAGGAAGCTCCTACCCCTTTTCTTGTCCACCTCCTGGCCACCTTTTGGCATTCATTAGGTTTCTGAAATACATTATGCTCCCTCTCAGGTGCTTTTGCGCTTAGAATTTGTTCTGTTTGGGATACCCACTTTGTTCTCCTTTCCCCTTCCTGTTTATCTCATAATTATCCTTCAGATTTAATTTAAACTTGACTTTGTGGAGAAAGTCAATCCCCCTTTTCCAATAATTTATACGTAAATTTTTACAACTTAATGTAGTTGAGAGATTCTGTGTTAATATCTCTCTTTTATTAGATTCATTATATTAGGCCAACTGCGGCCCACATCTGTTTTGCTCACCACCCCAGGGCTCAGTACATGCAGTTTATGATGCACAGTACGTGCTCAATAAATTCCTTCCAAATTAATTAACTTTAGGGGAAAATGGGAGCACCAGATGATGTCTGTGGATCCAGATATGAATATGCTAAGTGAGGTAGAAATTGGCCCAACCTGATTTGCCCAGGGTTAGCCAGATGTGGAGACATAGCATGAGATTGTCTCTTCCTGTTAGGACTCTCGAGTCAATCTGGAAATGGTTGATATTATATGTAAATGAACTTCGTTCTATTCTGGGTTAATGTGCTTTAAGTTGCCGACCCAACTACTATTAATAAGCTTATTTCCTTAGGATGCCAACTATAGAACAAGATGTGGCTCATTTGCAATTTGGTGAATACTTCTGTATGATTTTCATGCCATTCTAATTTGTACTGTGAACTAGACAGACTTCTTAGGACACTTTACATAATGCTCATTCAAGCTTAACAGGGTCATGGCTGTCATTTACTGTTTCTTTGTGGTAAGCACTGAGTATTTTCACTTTTATTTAATTTTACTTAATTTACTCAATTTTACTCCATTCCAAGATTTATCATTCCTATTTTTATAAGTAAAGAAACTAAAGCTCATATAAATTAACTGTTTTATCTAGGTGTCTATGCATTTCTTTGCTGTTCTAAATTAAAGGCCATCTAGAAAGGCCCACCACCATGTTGTATGTACTGAATAATGTAGATACATATGGTCATGGTATTTTTGGGATAATGTCAACTTTTGTACATAACACATAGCTGACATATACTACATGAAGTTGATTTCTTTAGCTGTAGTATCCTGGTCTGCAGATTTCAGCAGGTGATAAGAGCACAATAGACCAGGCTTCTGAATGCCTTCAGCCCTCTAGACATGATCTCATTAGTCTTTGAGATGACCCTGTGAAGTGATGTTTCATCAAATTGTTCTTCAGGGAAACCTATGTCAGATTACATGTTCTTCTGCTAGTTATACAGACAATGTGAGGTCATAGGTAACTTTGCTAAGCCAATGTAGCTGCTTGATTTCCTTTTCTCTTTGATCTCTTGGCATAGGTGTGACTTGGGAACATCTAGGAGAAAAAAAAGGTCAGGTTGCTTTTTCATCTTGGCCCACAGCCAGGGAGTGGTTGAGGTGCACTCAGTGCTCCTTCCCCTGCGCAAGGACAGATCTCTGAAGGTACCTCGAGGAACGTTCCTTAGCAGAAGCAGTTTTTCACTCAACTTTTGGAAGCTCTTCAAGGACCTGGAGCTTTCTTGAGGAGGAACTCCTTCACTCCTTGCTTGTTATTTAACAGGGCTGTCCTTTTTCTTAAAAACACTTCTAAGTTCTGTCTTTTGCAGTGTGTTACTTAATCAGCTGTGTTAAGTGCAAAGCTGGCAATCTGGGGATTTTTGTTCTTAATTACCTGCGATGTATTTTAGTTTGGTTTTTATAAACATTTCCTTTGTCATCTCCTCTTTTTCTACTTCATATTAATTTGACTCACTCACGCTATGGAAAAGTCCTTTACATTAATGATCAAAACAGGCCCTCGGGTTGTGAATGTGTTGTGATTTAAATTGACAGGTTTATATGAGGTTGCTTGTCCTTGCCTTCTCTGTGCCAGCTGTTACCATCAATGTGGCTGTAAATTTTTTGAATAAATGATTCACCAAATCCAGAGATGTTTTGAATGACTTGTGATTTCTGACTGTGTTTTTTTCTAGTAAGACTTCCTCCATTTAGACATGAAGGCAATGTATCAGGATGCACTGGAGACCAAGAGTCTTCTAGATGCTCTTTACCTTACGGATTTTGGGGATGCTCCTTGACTCATTAGCTCACTTGTCTGGTGAAAGTAATTAACAACTGTATCATTGTCTATTTCTGAAAATTTGGCTGTTCTCAGCAAGGTAGCTTTCTACCTGCTTCCACCAAAACACCTTTTAGGTAACGAGTTATCGAATGTTTTATGTGCAACTTGTGAAAAGTACCTCTGTGCTTTAGGGGCCGTCGGGGTGTGGAGCTGAGCACATTGCTTCTTGGTGAAAGTGTGGTATTCGTGTGATGTATTTTGTAATTTCCTCTTCAGAAAGCATCTCTCTCTAAGTTAAATGAAAAAACTAAAACCTTCAACTGCATTCCTGGAAATTTCTGTATGCTCACCTGTGGGAAATGATTCATTAGCTACCAGAATCCTCAAGATTCTCCTATCTGGGTAATACTCTTAAATGTTACCTTGCTTATTATTAAAGACTCTCCCCTGGACTCCCAAGTTGCTCACAGTTTTCTGGTGAAAGTTTTTCTGTTCAGAACATGATTTGTGGTCAGTCTCTCTTAAGCCTCCCACTCCAAATCTTTTTAGCTAGGTTTCTGAAATGTCGTCCTTGGGGCTGGAACTTTCCATGCTTATTCTCTGCAAACTAGGATTTTATTTTAGGGGGAGATTTGTGCTGAATCAGCTCAGCTGTGTTTGGGGGTAGGGAGAGGACAGGCTTTTTTTCCCTCTTTAAAAATAACCCTATGTGCCAAAAACCTTACAAAATGTGCTGAATTGCAACTCTTCAAACGTCCTATACCTCCTGGTTTACAGAGACCAGATTCTTTTGCACTTGGGCTCTGTGACAGTGTACAGAATATCTCATGTTATAGAAGAGTGTAAAGTGAGATGGAATATAGACGTACTCAACTGGAAAAGAAAGTCAACTCTTGCTATCTTTCTCAATACTTTTTTCTCCAATAGTTTCATCTTAAAAGAACCTATACAGAGATAAGGCATATAACTTTTCTAACAAGAAAAAAATCTTAAAAAACATCTTGTATGTTTGCAAAATAGCACATCATTCAGAATTGGTGAATTCCATTTTTAAGCACTGATTTTCCAGGGTTTCCTTCTCTGTGACCTCTGTTGTTGTTTTGTTTTTGTTTTTTATGTTCAGAGGGGTAGGCTAATACTTATGGTTACTTGCATATTACTTTGCTGAGGGTGTAACCAACCTGTGTGTGTACAGGAAGGCAGTGTATATACAGTGTCTGTTGGTTCTAAGGTGGAGATTCCGTCAACTCTTCATTCACAATTGGGTGATAGAAATGGTGTTTTAGGGCTATATCTTCATAATTAGGGTCATGTAGTTGTAACCTCTTTGTTTTAACATGTTTCAGGTCTGAGTGAGGTTTTTTGCTCTTATCTGAAACAAGTTCATTTATTGATAACTGGAACTGCCTTCTTGCTTTTTTTGCATTCTGGTTAACTTTTCTCTGGCAAATGTTCAGGTATTCCTAAATTTTTGCAATTTTATTTCATGAGGATTGCTGGCTTGGGCAATCTTTCCTGGTATTTTCATGATGATACATTTAGTGGTCCCGCCCTCCCCCCTCCCAGAATTCATGTCCATTTGGAACCCCAGAATGTGATCTTATGTGGAAATAGGGTCTTTGCAGATGTAATTAAAGTTGAAATGAGATCATACTGGATTTGTGTGAGCTCTACACTCAGTGACCGGTGCCCTTATCAGAAGAGTGACAGTGGACATGGAGATTGAAGTCAGGTAGTTGCAAGTCAAGGAATGCCAAGGATGGCCAGGAGCCACTAGGAGCTGGGAAGAGCCAAGGGAGGATTCTTCCATTCAGCCTTCAAAGAGGGAGCATGGCCTTGTCAACACCTTAATTCCAAACTTGAAATATTCACAAGGAAACTAGTATAGCTTCTTCATGCGTCTGGCCTCTTGGCTCTTGGTTAGAGTTCTTGTTTCTGGGTTTGTACCTTGGTAACGACCTCCTCTGCAAAATTGATCCACAGGAAAGGGTCTGAATGTTCTTTCACCTTTGGTCCCCTGCCTGTCTTGTCTTCCTTTTTCTTTTTTTTTTTACTTTGTGTTTATTCTTTTGTCTTACTTAGCTCGGTTTATGCATTTGTTGTAGAGTAATTGATACTTGAGAACATGTTTCTAGTTTTGTCAGTAGACTCACCCTGACACTTGTCCTGTTTCCCTTCCTTGGGGGATGAATGCTGCTGTCCACTCAAGAAGGCTGCCGTAGCCAGGGCCTCTGTCGCTTCTACTTAAGTAATTAGTGGCATTTTGAAATATGACATGCTCTGGGAGGAATCATTCCTGGCAATAGCTTTTGATGAACCATGCTCATCCCATTCAAGAGTGATGAATAGAACATTAGGAATAATTACAAGGCTGTATTCTGGAGCATCATGTCTAATGTTTTGCCTGCAGAGCTATGCATGAATTTCTTTCTGTAACTATAGGAATCTCAGGTTTTGTCTTCAGTCAGGCCTTTTTGAGCAAGGTATTTTTTTTTTCTGCAACTTTGCCTTTTCTCCTTTTATGGTTTCAACAAGTGTTTGGATTGGGCTATGCTGGGCAGCTAAGCAGATAGTTGTCTTCTGAAGACAAAGGTCAAGTAGATTTATTCTCTTTGAGGACTCAGTCCCAAGAACTTTGGTGATGCCTAATCACCTGATATGTTAAGAAGGCCAGGAGTGGTAGCCTAGTGAAATCAACTCATTTTGCAGATATTTTTTGAGCAACTACTATGTGACATACCTTATTCTAGACATTTGGGTTAGACCCTTATAAACTTCTGTTCTCATTGAACTAGTATTTTAGAAAAGGGACATATGGTTATTAGGCACCTTCATGGAGGTAAAGATGAGTAAAAGATCATATGTGTCACCAGTTGCTTAGTATGACTGGGATAAAATTACATCAAAATGCATGAAGTTGAATTAGGGACATACTTGAATAACTGGTGAAATAAGAGAAATGTGTCTCTTGGCAGTATGAGATTAATACTAATGTGAATTTTATAGACGATAGTTTTCTTTCATAAACAGGAGAAGTCTTAACCTACTGTGTGACCTTATCCACTTACAGGTTTCAGCTACCACATGTACTGCTGACACTTATGTGTGAACATTTCCACTTGTAACTTCTTTCTCCTTCTGTTTCTAGCCGGTGACCCCTGGTTACTCAAGTACAGATTCCAGTAAATAGGTGACATCTATTAGGTCCAAAATGTAGCTTATGGCCTCCATATGATTTTTCATCCCTGCCCATAAACTGTCTTGATTACCTTTGTTGTTGGTCTTAAATACTGTCCCCCCTGCCCATTGTCCTGAACTTTAGTGTCTGTGATGCCCTTATTCTAGGTTCACCTGATTCTGCCAGTTACCATTTTCAAATTCTCCTTTACGGGATACCTCCAATGACTGTTAGTCTTGTTTGCTCCTTATATCTCAGTTTAATTATTGCAACTACACCTTAGTTGGTTGGCCTGCTCCTTCAAGTCTTTGCAAACTTTCATATTGCTGTCAGACTGCTTTCTGTATGCACACAAACTCTGGGGATCCCCACATCCCTCCAGAAAAGCATCTAGTTCCTTACGTGAACATAAAATCAAAGGCAGTTGTGTATAAAATATCGTAATGCTACTTCCAGTCTTCCTATTCTGTTGTGCATAGAGTATGTCACAAAGAATTTCTCAACATTTCATAGAAGAAAGAAAGAAAGGAAAATCCCAGAAGTGACTCAACCACTGATTAGAAATCACCAAATCAAGTTTTGGTGAAATGGTACCACAAAGCAGCTGGTGACATTCTTATTTTTTTTTTTTACAGATAAGAGATGTAATCTTAAGTGTATGGTCTGAGTTCACAGAGCCTCTTTAGTTGGAAAAGGGCTACGATATTTTGATAGCTGTTATTTCTTCGATGCACTAGTGTAGGGAGGAATGGATGCAGAGCTGTATTAGGAGTAACTTTCGGACAGGACAGAAAAAAACTTTTAAGTTCCTCTGATTGAAATACAAACTAGTATCTGAAAAGCAGGCCTCCAGCCTTGTCTACAGCTTATCAACCCACGTTACAGTGAAGAGGTAGGACATTTCTGTCATCTCAGAGGCAGGAAGATATGCAGCTAAAGTTTGTGTATGTTCATATTCTTACACTATGCGTGAATTTCTTTCAGTGAAAGAAAGAAATTTATTTTCTTAAATTGTGAGATGTAACGAAATGGAAAGGATGGAAAATACATTCTCTAGAAAGATGATCTTAAAGATGATCCTAAAAAAATCCAAAAAGTCTCAATTAGTCATCATAGTGTATCTAATCAGAGTCTGGTATAACAACATTTACTGATAAATGTGTATTTTTCCTAGTAGAGGCTCTGGAGGACGGTGGGCATCGTAAAGGGCTATAGTCTAGTTTACCAGTGGGGCCTCTTTTCTACTTTTCTAGGACCTGTGTCTTCAAATGATTTTCTCTCTTTTGAGAGCTGGTATTTGTTTCCTTCCATCATTCATCAATTCACTAAATTTTGGAATGATGGCTTTAGAAGCCAAATCCATCAGAATGATTGATTCTTAGACATCTGCCTGGCACTTTTTCCGCACTTCCATATTATCCACCAGCTTCTCTCATTGCCAGCAGTGCCGCCAACTGTGTGGAAGAAAGGTAGCATGTGGTTTGAACTCCCTGGGTATGAAGTTGTTGAAGATGAAAGACAGAGATGAATCGTGGTGTTGCTCTTCAGTTTTTCTGGTTTGGTGGTCACTAATCATAGCTTTCCAAAGGGAAAATGGTAATAGGATCACTAAATCTAGGAAGACTTAAAGCTATTTTCTCTACTACTGAGAAAATCAAAGTGGTATTGATAGTCTCTTTATCCCTCCTTTTACAGACACAAAGTTCCTCTTCCTTTGCTTCTCTCTTTAACCTCCTTGTGGTTTTCCTTCCTCCCTCGGTTTATTCTTCCTTTTCCCTTCCATTTCTCTGCCTTACATTTTCCACCCCCCTCCTCAAAGGTGCCTAGACCTTCAACACGAACAACTTCAAAATTCACAGCCTGTAGTAGCTCTTGTTTTTCAGTATACACACCCCATCTGCTATACTGTCTGACTTGGCTGTTGCAGTGGATCCCTGGGACCTTTCTGGCCTTAAGAGGAAAAAAGAGATTTGCTAAATGTCATTTTTTTCTTGTTTCTGTTCTTCCTCTCAGCAGTATGAGACTTGATTCAGTACCAAAGTTGATAGAGCATTTGCTTCTCTCTGAACAAGGTCCACTTAGGTTGCTTGGTGGTTCCAGTTTCTCTTTGGGCTTGGGTCCTCTTGGAAGAACACGAAATTTTCTAGGCTAGATAATAATTGTTGTACATTTAAAACTTTTGAGTGCTTTAATTGTCATTTCTTACTATTCTGGGAAAAGGGAAAACATGAATGAGGAAGCAATTGCCAGTCACTTTTTTTAGTCTGGATTTCCCTTCCTGCAGCATTTCTAGTTGATGGGCCAGGGTATGTGTGTCCTTGCTAAGTCTTCTAATGACACCTCTGCTTGGTGCTGCCCCAAGTACAAGTACCAGTGAGGGACTTAAACATTGTATCCACTAAGAAAAAGTAACTATTCCAATGACTTTAGAATCCTTGGGAAGCCTGTTGCATGGCTTAGCTTCCTAAAATTCACATTCTAGTTTGTTTCTTCCTTGACTCCATGTCATCATCCCTGTCCTCCCAAATCCTGTGTGTCCAGAGTGATGAGTAGTAGTACAGGGTTGATGGCTTTGGGTCTTGCCTCTTCCCTTTGGAGATGGCTCTTTGCATTGGTGTGATTTCCATGACAAGGCAAAGATAATTTTCTTTGTAGGATTTTTTAAATTTAATTTTTAAACAGCCAGGAAGACAGAATTGAAATGTTTCTGTGATTTTATTTGACATAGCGAGTTCTTTACTTTTTTAAAAAATAGATGTAGATTACATTTTTAGAAAGTACATATATGGATAAAGTAGTGATTCTTTTTTTATTTTCTCCTAAAGATTTTCATAGTCAAATCAAGAAAGTAAATGCTTTTGGTTGCTTCGTTTGCTGAAATAGACATTTTGAAGTCATTTGGCAAGATAGCCAGTACAGAAACCTAGGATATGTTTTGACAGACTATTGTATAAAACAGGCAGACATTTAAATTAGTTAACATATCTTTTATCTTTCAGACACTTTTATTTACTAGGAAACCAATAACATTGACTTAAAATTTTCTCTTTTTGATGAGATGTTCAATTCTTATATTAATTATTTTGAGTAGGTAATTTGTCTCATTTGATTCAAAACTCAAACGATAATAAAGGGTATACAGTTGGGAGAGCTCCCTTCTCCCTTGTGCCAATTCAGTTTTACCTTCTCAAACAACCATTATTACTACTTCCTTCATTTTCCAGAGATATTTTAGGCCCACATAGGCAGATGTTTGAGGGTGGGTGGATATTGTTCTCCCTTGTAACACAAATGCTAGCATCATAAATACAGTTAAAATTTTGTACAGATAACCAAAAATCCTATCCTTGCATTTGTATTTATATGCTTAAAAGGACTAACTGGTTGTTGTTGATCTGCGCAATTTAGGGAAAGCTTAGAATCTTCCTATAAAATTTCAGTCTAGTTTTCTATGTACCCATCACTTTCCTACTTGATAATATAATTATGAAATCTGCTAATATTGGTGATATTGTCCATTCTGTTTTGGTTATGATACCGTATTTTGGTTTTGGTGTTATGTTACAAATAATATTAACTCCCCATTTTGTCAGTCACAAAAACAACACCGATTGTTCTAGTCTCAAAATATATTTAAAAAAAGAAATTAAAGCAAGAGGAAACTACTGCCCAGGGGTAGCATCTGTTAATACTTGAGTGTATATATTCCAATCTTCTTTTTATATATTTGGGTATTTGCATAATTTTCAACTTAGCTTGTAATTATATGGTACTCACTGTTTTGTAACCTTCATTATGATGGTTTCCCTGTGTCATTAGGCTTCTTCATGAGATACTTTAATCATTTAATATCAAGTGAATGTTTAATCAATATCCTAATGTTGGCTGTTTGTAGTGGTTTAGCATGTGGACTTTGGAACCAAGCAGACATGGGTTTGAATCTCTGGGGTAGCATTACCTAACACAGGCCTGACGTGAGTATTAAGTGAGGTAATATATGTTAAGCATTTAGTGCAGTGCTTGGCATATCATGAAAACTCAATCGATAATTGCAAATTACTGAGTCAGGGCTTAGGAAAATTAACAACAGGGAGCAGTATATAATATGATGACCAAAACGAACTGGTTCTATTCTCTGTCTTGATAAGGTTGATTGAGAGGTAGAGAGAGGGGCAACTGAAAAGGCAGCACTTGTGAGAGTGGGGAGGAATAGAGAGTGAATTCTTAGGAGAAACAGTAACCAGCAGTCTTTTTTCCTTAGGCCCTGTTGCCTTCAAAACCAGTCTAACAAGTTTAAAATCTATTGCTTCCTGCTTCTTAAGATTGTTTTTTTGATTCCCAGGTGCTCTTTGGCCCTTGACTGGAGTTGGCCCTGACTCGGGTGCCTCAGAGAGGAAGTGGGAGTGGGTGTGGGTAAGGGAGAGCTTGGAGAGGACTTCACATGCTGTTTCCTTATTTTCTCAGAATTCTGGTATGTTTTTCACAGCCTGGTAGAGTTCCCATGGGAACTGGCAGGAGATCTGATGAGAATTTAATTTACTGTGACCCCAAAGGAAGGGAAATAAAGAGCCAAGTATGTACCATCCGGCAATTCCTCCATCCCCTTCTTTCTGAAATCCCAAACTTGAAGCTCAAAATTGAGGAGTCTCCAGGGCGCCTGGGTGGCTTAGTCGGTTAAGCGTCTGACTTTCGCTTAGGTCATGATCTCGCGGTTCGTGGGTTCGAGCCCCGCGTGGGGCTCTGTGCTGACTGGCAGCTCAGAGCCTGGAGCCTATTTCAGAGTCTGTGTCTCCCTCTCTCTCTGACCCTCCCCTGCTCACACACTCTCTCTCTCTCTCCTAGAAATTAAAAAAAAAAAAAAAAATTTGAGGAGTCTCCTTCTAAACCTACCTATCCAACCATACTGTTTGATCCTTAGAAATAAATGTTGGATAGCTGAATTAATTAATTCAGCATTTCAAAATATTTTTTATTTGCAGACTTGACACTTTTACTTTTAAAAGCTGGACTGTTAAGTTGAAGAGTAGTTAATTCAGATACTCATTAAATGTGAAGTTTCAGACACTCATTAAATGTGAAGTAAGTTTGTTTCTAATTCTAGAGGCAGTACATTTTGTTTAAAGTACTGCACCTGATACTTGAAGTGAGAGTCTTTGAGATGTGTATTATAGAGTGATGATTTTTGGTTGTTCATATCTTTAGTCAACACTTAAGCAATTGAGGTTTTACCCTCATGCTAAGTAAGGAAAATGAAGTACAAATGCTGTTTATTTTGTTTGGTTTTGTTTTTAATGTAGGCAAACTGGTTATACAGATACAATGTAGTTTTTCCATAGTGTTACTTTCTCATTTCCATTGATTCTAAATGGTGTCTTTTTTTACAGTTTAGTGCATGTTCACCAAAAATTTGATTGAAATAAATGACCAGATCTTCTAAATATCCACAGCACTTTTGTCACTTATCAATGCAGAAAAATTATCTGCCACTTCTTTGAATTTGTCATAGAAAGGCAGTTATAAGAAACCTTCATTAAAGAAAGTAGTGAGGTTTTTTTTTGTTTTTATAAACATCTAAGCTACATTCCCTCATGTAATTAAATCTGTTTCTCTCCTTGGGCACTGGACACAGAACAAGTGTCCCGGGCCACCTCTGTGATTGCGTTTATGTCATCTGAAACTTCATAAGCGTATTTCAAGGACTACACCAGCTTGGGTTTGGAATTGATTCCCTTTGGTTAGATAGCCTAGAATGTGAATTCCGATTTCATTCATTTTCTCTGTGTTAATCACTTCATCTGTTTATGTCGTCCCTGTGGTAGCGCTAGCATTCCCACTGCTAGGAAAAAAGGAAAGATTCCTTTGCAATTTCCAGAGATAGAAATCCCCTTATGCAGTCCCATTTTTATATATTTTAAGTTTGCGTTAAAAAAAAATGGATTGAGGAATGGAGTGACTTCATTTTGGGTAATTCTGATGTTTTGCTACTGTTAATCATCCTGCTCCTTTAGTTCTCAACTTTGAAAGCTTTGCAGACTTGTAACTTGAACTTTTTTGTGAATAACCCCAGTGATTTCCATCTTCAATTGTGATTTGCCAAATTTTTTTAATCTGTGTTTGGGAGGAATATTGTATACTTACCATTGATGTGTAAGTTATTTTTGAAAATAAGGAGGCAGGAACATATGAGAGCTGAATCAAAATTGGTCAGTTGATTGCAAGCCTTGTGAAAACCTACATAGAGACAGGGAATTTAGTCTCCCCTGTTATCAGTGACACACAGGTTACTGCTTTTCAGGAATTTCACTGATAATACCTTAGATTATCCTTTAACTCTGATGATCTCTTATTTTTTTTCTATGATTATTTTTTTTTCTCATTATAAAAGCAGTATATGTTCATTATAAATTTGGGAAGTATGAAGGAAAAATAAAATCATTTCAAATTACTGTTAACATTTTGGGGTATTTTTTTTCTTTAACTTCTGTTTCTACTGGAATCATTTATATGGCCTGATTTTTTTCAAGTTACGGTGTAACCAGAACATCTCCCCACATCCTTCAATGAACTTCTAATGTAATAATTTCAATGACGGTCATTTTATTCCATGATTGTATGATAATTTATTACACCAATTTGTTCATCTTAATTTTTTAATTTTTTACCTATGACAGTATGATTTCATTTTATGCTTTAATAAATACATCAGTTGTATGGTAGAATTAAATAGATTGACTGAGCTTACAGATTCACAGACTTCTTCATCTGGGAGGATCTAAAGTTTAAAAGAGTTATTCCGTTTTGTTAATTCATGGTGTTAAGTACTTTTTTTTTTTAGATAGGATTTGGTCATTTAAGAAGTGTAATAGCTAACCACCCCTTTAGTGCTGTACATTTTATCTTATTCAGAAAGTCAGCCTTGGGGGCGCCTGGGTGGCTTAGTGGGTAAAGTGTCCGACTTTCACTTAGGACATGATCTCACGGTTCGTGGGTTCGAGCCCTGCGTCAGGGTCTGTGCTGACTGCCAGCTCAGAGCCTGGAGCCTGCTTCAGATTCTGTGTCTCCCTCTCTCTCTGACCCTCCCCTGCTCACGCTGTCTCTCTTTCTCTCTCTCCTAGAAATAAATAAAACATTAAAAAAAAAAAAAAGCCAGCCTTGTATTAAAATCCTGAGATTTAATTCTCTAATGGTAAACTTAATTTTATTCCCTTTTTCCTTTCATTTCTTTTTTTTTTTTTTTTAAATGTTTTATTTATTTCTAGGAGAGAGAGAGAGACAGCATGAGCAGGGGAGGGTCAGAGAGAGAGGGAGTCACAGACTGAAACAGGCTCCAGGCTCCGAGCTGGCAGTCAGCACAGAGCCCGACGTGGGGCTCGAACCCACGAACCGCGAGATTATGACCCAAGCGAAAGTCGGACGCTTAACCGACTAAGCCACCCAGGCGCCCCTCCTTTCATTTCTTTTAACCTTGCTTAATTTTTTGACCTTCCATTATCCTCTTCATCATTTAAAAACAACATAGCAACAAGATAATCTCCTTGTAGTTTTATTTTTTATTTGCTTGTTATGGATTGGTGGGGATAGCTATAAATAGGTAGTATTGGAGGAGCTGGAGTCAATAACAGAAGTTGGAGGCCAAAGTCTCTTAACCATCTCATGAACCTGCATTATATCATCCTTCATCCACCTGCATTATATCATCCATTTATTTTAAAAGCAACTTCTTAGATGACTCAGACTTGAAAATTTTTGGGCAAGCCATCCTAGACTATAATTCTCTCTAGGCACATAAGACTTAATTTACTGAAATGACTTCATTTTACTGTGGATTACTGTTCTTATACTTTCAGATTTTATTTGCTCTAATGTTTAGGATCTAGTCATAACTCTTACACTGGATTGCTGCTCAAATGTGGGGAATTCACATAAGTTCACTGAATCTGCTTTCTCTTGTATAGTGGTATATGTTTGCCCTAGGGAATAACTGTGGCCCCTTTCATTCTGATTTTAAATGGCATTCATTTACTTTATCCCTTAAAAGTCCAATCAGCTAATTAGGTGTTAGAATTTAAAAATGAAATTTTTATATAATATAAATCTTAATCATTTTCAAAAAAGTAACTTATACAGATGAAGTTACTGATATCAAGAGTCAGGCATTAAACTGACTGAGCCACTCAAGTGCCCTAACAAAAGAGTGGCTTTCTAAAAAGATGGATTTGGTTGATTTTCTCTGAAGTGTGTGGATTAGGAGATTAAATAGTTCTCTTATATGATTTGATTCTGATGCTTTAGTTGTGTTTGTTAATGATAAGTCTTTTGCTTATGCCATCAGTTGGTTTCTCAACTGATTCTCAATGCATTTCATGGTATTATAAAAACTACGATTATTGCTATTATAAAAAAATCTTATTAGAGTGGTTTTCAATTCACTTTCTGTTTTTATGTCTGCAATCTCAAATGTGTATCTTCATGGACAAGCAAAATAGGTATACACACACAGTACATCTACTCTGCTATAAAAGGACATCAAGTACTGACATACAGAACAACCTGGATGATCATTAAAAGCATTAAACCATGTGAAAGAAGTAAGACACAAAAGACCACTTAGTATACATTTCCATTTATATGAAGTGTCCAGAAAAGGCAAACCCAAGGAGGCAGTAGATTACTGGTTCCTAGGAGCTAGGGAAAGGAGTGAATAGGGAGTGACTGCTTAATGAATAAAGGGTTTCTTTTTTGATGATGAAAGTGTTCTGGAGTTAGATAATGGTGATGGTTGTATAGCGTTGTGAATATACCAAAACCCACTACATCAGTATACTACCTCAAAGAAGAAAAGGTACATCTGCATATTGGTGGAATGGCTGATGAATAAATGGCAAGGAGCACTTAGTATTTGTTTCTTGATGCTATTGCTGGCTGGCATTTTATACAGTGAGTTAAACAGTAGATGGTAAGGTAGGCAGCTGAAATGTATGTATGAGGAGTTCCCTCATTAATGGAAATATATATTTGTGCAATGAGTTGGTAATTCACAAAGTGCTATTGAATAATCACCTTTAAATTGGACATTTGGTTAACCTGTGATTGATACCATTCATTTTGGTATGTTCACTCTCTCTCTCTCTCTCTCTCTTTTTTTTTTAAATATTTTATTTATTTCTGAGAGAGACAGCGTGAGCAGGGGAGGGTCAGAGAGAGAGGGAGACACAGAATCTGAAACAGGCTCTAGACTCTGAGCTGTCAGCACAGAGCCCAACATGGGGTTCGAACCCACGAACCATGAGATCATGACCCGAGCTAAAGTCGGATGCTTAACTGACTGAGCCACCCAGGCGCCCCTCATTTTGGTATGTTCACTGTCTTTTATCTAAACTTAGTTTTGAAAATCTCTGGCTCTCATTTTGGAAACTAGTTACTAGTTACTCGGTGTAGATAACAAGGCTTTATACTTCGAGATTTTCTGTTAGATATAGACATGAATGTAGGAGGTAGAGATATAATGTGGCAAAGACTAGAGGCAGTTTTATTGATATCGAAACACATTTTACCATATTTTATTATCTTCAAGGTTTTTGCTGCTATGAGACAGTGTTCCGTTAACCACCAATTCTTGGCCCATGATGTCACAGCTTTCGCTAATCTGTGCAAAACATTATACTAAAACAGGAAACCCCATGGGTTGACATCAGTTTTTATTGACCATACTGTGATGATTTAGGGAATGAACTCAGTTTGTTGCAGTGGGAAGTCTGTGCTCCTTGTCTGCTTTACCAGTGGGAAACAGAATTAGGACATGAATTGGGGATGGGGCATAGCCTTTCAGGCATTAGTAGCTCTTGGCCTTAGAACTAAAGAAAGAATAGCAGGTTAGCCTTTTGGAGAATACTGGGGCTTAGTGAATGGTCTGTTGGCAGAGTACTACTTTGTATCTTTCATCCACTATTCCTAGCTATATGAAGGGCTGCAACTAGGTATAATATAAACCAGTAGTATCAGACTTGTCACTAATCAGCATGCCAAAATGCAGTTCCTTGTTACATGACAAGTAGAGAAGACATATGGCAGGCAGGTGGTGGCAGCAGCATCATTACCAGCTCACAGTGAGATTGGCAGTTCATTTGCAGGTAGTGATGCCCACCTGCCATGGAAACAGTACACCGCTGGGCACCCGGAAGCCCTCCTGATTGTGTCCTTCTAATAGTGTGTAGCTTGCCCTGCATAATTCTTATTGGTTGGCAGACACTACCAAATGGTGACTCTGGCCTCAGCCTGGGAACTAGTGTGATGTAATAGATATTCAACATTGAAGTGTCTGGTTGTGAGCAGGCCAGTTTGTTGTTTGTTGTTGCTGTTCATAAAGGTACATATTTTCTTTTATATATTTTATTGCAACTAAGCATTTGTTTTCTTAAGTTTAATATACTGTTTTCTCTTCCAAATGTACCTTACAAATTTGAATCTTAGAAATTTGTGGTGTGAAAAACTGAAAGTACCCTATAATTGTACCTTTGTTAGGTATATTCCTCCAGATTCTGTTGTCTGTCTTGAATTCTCCCAAATAGGATTGGATTATATGTACCATTGAGCATTTGCTTTTTTATTTAGCCATGTTTTAAAGCAGAATATGTAGATCTCCCTTGTTTCCAACAGCTATAGAAAATTTATTGAGAAGTGCTGGTAATATACTAATGGGAAAAATAGCCATGACCACTACCAACTTGGAACTAATGGGCTGCTATGAGGGTTAGATCATAACTTGTAAGTGTGCTAAAGTACCATGAATGTAAAGGACAGAGCGCTTGTATATACATCTTTGTTACTATAGACTAAATTCCTAAAAGTGGAATTGCTGGGTCAAAGGACATCTCCATAATATGAGTTAATACAGTTGTCACTTTGACCTCCAAAGATGTGATATACCAATTTAGGTTTCTGCCAACAGTGGGAAAATACCGTTTAGTGAAGCATATGAAAATTGAAGGCTCATTAGACAAAAGTGTTGGTAATAGTGATTAGAGTCAACTAATGGTGAACTAGACAGGTGGAAAAATTGTGGTGGGGCACATTGAAAATTCCCTGAAAAGTCTAGATCTACACCTGTTTTCCTAGGGAGGTCTATTCCTCCTGGAGGAAATGTGTCCAAGCACAACACGTCCAAAATTATTTGACAGTTTTATAGGAGGTCAATGAGCTGCAGATTACTCTTACTCTGTGACTCCCTCTGAGAAATGGTGAAGCAGGTGACATTTAGTTAGACGTGTGGTACCTAGACATGCAGCTTGAATTGGCTCTTCTTTTTAGAAAGTAGAAAAATATGTGAAGATATTTTATGTCCTAAGAAGCGTGGAATAATTTGTCCTCCATGACTACCTGAGACTTCTCCTTTATTTTAATGGATTATTGGACAGAACTTCTCATTATTATTGCCATTGGCTAAACATCTGTTTTCTGGGAATGTGTTGTAAGATTCTGGAGTTAGCTAGGTCTGAGATAGGAGTTGTCTGACCTTTGCCTGGCTTGTGCTGCTAAGTTATTGCCTAATGGAATGTGTTTGGGTAGAAAATCCTAAGCTACCCTTCACCCCATCCCACCCCGCCCCATACACATTTAATTGTGGTAAAATGCACATTACAAAAAAATTATCATTGCAACCATTTTTAAGTGTACTGTTTGGTTGCATGACAATCTCAACACTGCTAAACTCCAGAACCTTCCTCATCATGAAAAACTGAGACTGTGTACCTATTTAACTACACTTCCTCATCTCCTTCTCCCTCTTGACCCTAGGAACCACCAGTCTTTGGAGTTTGATTATTCTACACATCCCGTTTAAATGGAACTATACAGTATTTCTTTTTGTGATTGGCTTTTTTTACTTAGTATAATGTCCTTGGGGGTTCCTCCAAGTAGTAATAGCATGTGTCAGAATTCCGTTCCTTTTTAAGGCTGAATAATATCCCATTGTATGTATATACCATATTTCTTTTATCCATTCAGCCATCAGTGGACATTTTGTTTGCTTCCACTTTTTGGTTATTGTGAGGAATGCTGCTGTGAACATGGGATAGAAATATCTCTGAGACCCTGCTTTCAACTCTTTTCTATTGAATATACCCAGAAGTAGAAATGCTGGTTCTTATGGTGATTCTGGTTTTAATTTTTTGAGGCACCTGAGCAATAGTTCTGCTTTGTGTCTCTGATAACTTAGCAGCGGAGAGTGGAAAATTAGAAATCTTGGAAAAGGTTTGTCTATCCAGCTGCCTGGAGCTTAGCTTCATGAATTTAGGCTGTCAGGTATGCAAATGGCACATTTAATCTAAGTTTATCATCCATTGTTATATTCATCTGTTTTTTAAATATGTATTTGTGTTTGTGGGCTGGGGAGTTGGCTGTGTGCATGTAAACTTTTTTTTAACAGTGGCTCCATACAAATCAAGAGACTTGAATTTGGAGGTGGACACAGACGCAATGCAGGATGGTCTCTGATCACTCTGTGTGTAGTTTCAGGCATTGACCTTAGGTGTTACTGCTCTGTGCATGCTGTGGCTTTGATCAAAGAACTTCATTTCATTTAGTAGGCCTCTATTTTCTCTCTGAAGTACAGGGAGACGGTGGTGTGTCTAAAGGAAAAAGGCCTAGAATGCTAACACCTGTCTATCTTGGAATCTTTTACTGGCATCAAAACCAAGAATAATTTATATTAATACAGAAGAGCTGTATCTTTTGGCAGTCTTTCTTTGTGCCATTGGCGGGCACTCCTTAAGAATTATATTTTTCTTCATAATTCTTCTTGGAGGTCATGAGACTAACTTCTTTTAGTCCAATTCACCATTCTAACTTTGACCTTTAGTTAATTTACCTGAATATATCTTCCCTTTGTCTGAGTGATTCCTAAATGCCAACTCATGGGTATGCTGGAGAAATGGGTGTGCTTTGAACTGTAGTGAATGCAGGATGGCTTTTCTATACTGGCTTTGTTCACCCAAGCAACATGCAGCCTCAGAGCAATAGGGATTTATTGGAAGTCTTGACAGAGTGAATATGTTAGCCTTCACTTTTATTGCTTAGGTTCTCCAGTTTGGCCTTTTGGTGAGTGGAGACATTTTCTTCACTGACTGGCATATATTTGCAGAGAAAATGTAACCTTTTGTTTTTATCCATGTCTTAATAATATCCTCTTTTCCCCCAGTAATTCTTCTCAGATGCCATTAAGCAAATCCTCTTTCTTCATATGCCTGAGCCTCTCGGTTTTATTAACTGCTGTTGTTTTAAAGACTGAGTGACACTGTGTGTATTCTACACAAAGGCATACATATCTGTGTATATTTGTGCTCCTTGTGTGGTTGGAAGTACTCCAGGGAGAATTCTGGACAAAATTACTTAATTTCCTCTGACTACTGCTAACCTTGGAAATTTTGGACACAGATGCCTGTGATTGACACTTGTTCAGGGGAGAAAAAAGACCCTCACACAACTTCCATCCTTTAGATGAAAGCAGTGGGAGATGGTAGCTCTGATGAGGAGTAAGAAGAGCCATGTGGAAACACAAGGTTCAGTTCCTAGTATTGCTTCTGGGGCCCTAGCATTCTTTGTGAGGGATACTGTGGCATTACAGTTAGGTATTGGGATGAGTTATACCATGATATGGTAATCAGTAAGGTGATAGAACGTTTGTGTAAACACAGATTACACTTTTTACGTATATTGCATACTTGTAAAGACTGAAGATTCAGAGGATTAATGAAAATAGTAGCAGCTGTGAGGTTATTTTCATATAGTCATCTCTTTGTTTTTCTCTGTGAACCTTAATCAATTTTACTTGAAATATGTTCAGCTGTCAAAACTGTATTTTTCTGATTTTTATATGTGCCCATTATTTACCTCATACATAAACTAAGGAATATTTTGAGACCATTTTAATATTATGGTTGTCAAGTTGTTATCACTACTTCTAGAAATCTTTGCCAGTCTTTGTTGGGTCCTTATATACATTGTTTTCACTTGTACATATGGATCTCCTCGCTGTGTATGCTTTTAATTAAATATTTGCCCCTGAATGTTTATCAGGAAGCAGTGATGTCCACTTAAGTGAATGCTTGATGTCGGGAGAGACTGTCAGTGTCTTCACAGGCCCTGTCTTAAGCTGGATTTCTGCCTCTCCTCTCAAATAGATAAAAGCATCTGCCCATCCAGCAGGGTGGTAGGGGGTAAGGAGTTCATTCTGTCAGAAGTACATCAAATAAGAATGCTCCTCAACTCCGTGCTTACACACGTTTGTAAGCACTGTAGGTTAACATTCCATTGATGAAAATGGAATATGCTCAGAATAGTTCTGACTCTGGGTGTGGCGGGGGCAGGGAGGGGGAGTTGGGAAGGATGATTGTATCGTAGATGGAGGAGAGCCACATAAATATATGAATAAACAACCAGCCTTAACACCTGATTACAGTGATTTCAAATGGGGGTTGTTCCACAGCACATCTAGGCTGGATGGGAGAGGTAAGAAGGGAGGGTTTGTTTCCTTATCTTTGCAGTATAGTTGTATAATTTTTTGTCAATATATCTATAAAATTATTTAAGTTCCCCACTTTGGCCTTTTGTAAAAATTGTTTTAAGAGATAGCAGAACTCAGTGATGTCCTAATGAGACCTAAATTTCAGCTTTTTTATTGTTGTTATAAAAATAAATATTCCGCATCTACCAATTGATCATTTTCTTTCTAGTTATCAGTACTCAGTAGAAATACTTATCACAAAAGTAGATTATTTCCTTGACCTGAGTTTCTAGGCACCATCCATCCATTAGAATAAATTCCAGCCTCTTAAGGTAGAGAATTCTAGAATTATGTCAGCAAATCAAGGATAGATAAAATTTAGCCATTGAATCGGTAGAAGTTACTGTAAAGTACACTGATCATATGCAGAACAGGATATATTTACAATAATAGTCATAAATTAAAGGAATTTTTTTCCCTTTGTACAAATTTATTCTCCTACCTGAATTGTTTTTAGGAACTGAGAATTCTAAAGCTTTCTAAAGAAAATGAAAGATGAACATTTTATTTTTATACCTGGTTTTTCATCCATGTTTGTTCAACTTTGGTTTAAGAGTGTTTACAGGGATTCATAAAATATAAGATAATAGAAGTTCACGGGAGAAAATTGAGAAAGAATCACAGAAGGTAGGATCATCTAATATAGAGGAATGAGGCCTTACCCTCATTAAGACTGTTGTGCCATAAGAGTGTAGGCTCGCACAGTCCAGTGTGGTGACTTAGAGCTGTGGGTGGCTCTTGAGCACTTGAATGTGCCTGGTCCAGATTGAGATGTACTGGCCCTGCAAAGTACACAGCAGATTCCAAAGACTTCATATCAAAGAAAGAGAATAATATCAATATCTTTTTCATATTGGTTATTTGTTGATAGGATGTTTTGTAGTTTATTTAAATAAATACTAAAAGTAATTTCATTTGTTTTTCCTTTCTTTTAATGTTGCTAACTAGGAAATGTGAATGTGTATATGTTGCTCATATTTGTGACTCACTGTGTTTTTATGACCCTGTGCTGTCTAGGATGAGGTCAGTTTGATGTCCTCTCTTATAAGCGTTGAGTGGCTCTGCAAGCGCTTGGATCTGAGTAGCTAGCTTGGCTATGGGGTTGGGCCAGGGAGGAGGGGTTGTGGTACTCTGAGAGCATGCCCAGAAGCAGGACTTAGAGACTCCTTGGCAATTTGTTTTGAAGCTCATCCTATATTGGGCTGAATGGGTAATTGAAATTTGTTTCAAAATTAAAAATATATGTATATCATATTTTTACAATAAATACATAAGGTGGATTTTAGCAGGGGAAAAAAGAGTAAGAATATATAAATACTGATGAGCATTGTGGAAGGTCCTGTTTTATCCAGAGTAAAGGGAGACTTGATCTCTTTGTTCATTGTCTTCCTAATTTAGTAAGGCAAGGAGTATCTTCTCAAAATACTTCTAGTTAACCTATTAATTAATTGAGATTATTCCCCACACTCTGCTTTAATTATCTTTGGTAAATAAAATCTCCAGTAACTGGTACCTGCAAAATCAATCTGGAAAATGTGTAAATAAATACTAAATAGTGTGTCATTCTTTAAAATAAGCCCTACTCATCTCTAAGTTGGGATGAATATGTATGAAGTACATATTCTTGTTTGCTGTGGCTCCTTAAGGAGAAAAGTGTATTTAACTGAGTCTTTCTACCTAATGATTTCAGTAGTCTAATTATTTCAGTCAACACGCATCTTATTTATGCATATATGTATGTATTCATGTATTTATTTATTTATCTCACATACACTTATTTAGCACTTACTTTGTGCCAGGCTTTCCTAAGAAAATCAGTACGCATTTATCTAAAAATAACTGATGCATAGAGCTTACTCTGAGTCCAGCCATGTTCTAAATGCCTTGTGTATATTAATGCATTTCTTCCTGTAACTATGAGGTAGGCAGAGTTATCCATGTTAAACTGAAGCACAGAGAAGTTAGGTAACTTATCTTAATTCACACAGCTCTTATGTAGAATTGCTGGGAACCAAGTCTTTGCAGCCTGCTGGCTCCAGAGTCCATGCTCCGATTTAAGCTGTGTCAAACAGTTTGTTCTACTTACTCTCCCAGGTACATTAGCTGGACTTGCCCAGATGATGATACTGTCTTTTCTGGGGTTCATAGAAGCTTTTCATAACCACCTGGAAATTCTGTCATGAGAGTGATGGGTCATTTAAGAGCTTATTTCCAGAGGCAGGGTATTACAGCTCTTTGTGAATTTATGATTGGCTGTGTGGAATAGTGGGTGGGATTACATGGTAATTATGCAAAATAGCCTTATATAACAGCCCTAGTTTTATTAATACTAAACTCAGACTGTGACCTGGAAATGTTGTGGATATGCAGTTGTTTTTTCTCCCTTCCTTATCCTTTACACGTAGTTCAGAATTTGTCACTTTGTTGCTTCATTATCATCACCTTCGTAAGGCTTATGAAGTTCTTTGGTAGTTTGACTTTTTTAGAGATCAGATGTATGAAAAATATCCACCCATAGATCCTCAGAATTCTGTAGGTGTGGCCCAAAGCTATTCTGTTGAACTAAATTACTTCCATACTTTATAAGATTGTGATATAAATTTGGTCCTAAGTTTTCATCTTCCTTCTTCTGAAAGGTCCTTGATATTCCTTTCAAAGGAAGATTCCATAATGTAATGGTCTAAGGATGAGTCTTTGAAAACATCTTTGAGAAACTAATAATATGGGAAACTACATGTATTTTGCTTACATGTAACTTGTTATATGACTGACTGTGATTAAAATTTCATCCTGATTTCAAATACTCCTTCATGTTTTATTTTTTTATTAAAAAATTTTTTTAATGTTTATTATTTATGACAGAGAGAGAGCAAGAGAGAGAGAGCAAGAGGGAGGAAGGAGCAGAGGCCGGGAGACACAGAACCCAAAGCAGACCCCAGGCTCTGAGTTGTCAGCACAGAGCCCAATGCGGGGCTCAAACCCACATGAGATCATGACTTGAGCCGAAGTCAGACACTTAAGCGACTGAGCCACCCAGGCGCCCCATTTATCCCCAGTGTTTTAAATAAAAACGTTTTTGTTATATAAAACAGCAGAAAACTAAAAAACTTGACAAAGTGGTCCTCAAAACTGAACCTTCTCATTTTAAAGGTGTCCTTTAGAATTTTATGTCTGAAAGGGCTCCTGACTACATATATCCATTCATGCAATAAATGTTTGTTTACTGTATACCCTCCAGCCACTGTTCAGGCCCTGTGACAACAGTTTTAGTAAAAGGCGTGGCCTGCCTTCTGGAGCTTACAATCTGTGTGTTCCAGTTTACTGTAATAAAGTAAAGGTATGGAAAACACTGTATCATACACCATATCTGGCTAAGTTATGTTTTGAAATTCTAGAATTGAGTGATACTCTAGAGTTCTAACCTAGTGCTTTAATTTTCCAAGAGAAAAAGGGAGACCCAAAGATGGGATGAGGTTCTTTTACAAGAGAATCAAGCAAGAGCCTAGGGCTCCGTGGGGTCATTGCTGTAAAGAGAGATCAGAGATCAGGCCCTGTGTTTGTGTTACATACAGGTTTAAAATACTTGTATACTAAATATTCCAGGAGTACCTTTGCTTGAAAAATGAGGAAACTGTCTGCATACTTTTTAACTCCTGCATTCCAACCCACAAGCACAAAACTCAGGTTATCTTTTATCAGTCAAAGACCTTGCTAAGATTTACAATTTTAATTGAAACTGTTTAAACTGTGGCTCTTTTTCAAGTGATTGACAAGTCAGTGATGAGTATCTAGAGATGGCTCCAAGGTAGAGAAACAGATCTCAGTATCCACAGGAGAGGGACATAAATGCTAATTACACATTGACTTTAAATCTTGGTTTGTCATTGCTGCCTGCAGGTGTGTGGCTTGGCTGTGGGCTATTCTCAGGGCCTCATTTGTACTTGAGATTTACTTTAATAATGTTGCCTCCCCAATGAGCTCTTTAATCTCTTATTTTCAGTTCTTTTTCTAGATAAAGGAAAAAATTGGGAGATGAATATATTTATTGATTCTTTAGGTTATTGAGGATTAAAGTTTTGTTTTGTCTTCCCATGTATTTTCCTGAAAGACAATTTTGGGATAGGGTGCCTTTTGGCCTTCTGAACTGAACGGTGGTCAGGTGTTCATTTTTGTTTATTATTACCATCCCCCCTCCCCCCATCAGCACCGGCATTATTCTGGATGAAGTTTTTTGTAGCCCCTCTCGTTCCTTGTCCCATCCTTGGCCTGTATTAACTCTCACCAGCTGCATACAGGCAAACTATTAAAACCTCTTTGTTGGAGGTACTAGTTAAAACCCATCCCCCTCCTTCCCCGCCCCCCCATCTGATCATATCCCTCACATTTACCCATCTTCTTAGCTTTAGACAAGTTGATGAGACCTAGACGTAATTCCAGTGTATACAACTGACTTCAGGAGTCTTCTACGTATCTTCTTCTTGTCTCTGTTGTTGTATTATGACAGCACTTCTCATAAGAAAGATTTACCTTACCTTCAGTCCTTAATTGGCTTTCTCTCCAGTAGGGCTTCCTGTTGCTTTTAAACTGTTATTAGATGGAGCATTCAAGTGAGTGATCTGACAGTCCGAATTTTGAGGCAGCTGTCCTTTTCAAAATTTCCGTATTCACTTTTAAAATGAATTTTTGAGGAACAGACAGATTGAAAGGATTTTAATGGTGCTCACCAGCACTTGAGGTCTGTGCAATATGCTGTCTTCAAGTGGATCAGTGGGAACTAAAGACATGTTTAGAAAACAAGATTCTGGACTTTCTGACTGTGAGTATGCCTTCAGGATGTTTGAACCAGTGTATTTTCAGTGCAGATGTATAAACGTTGGCCATGGCCAAAACCAGGTATATACCTTAGTTCTCTAAAAACAGACCCTGAATATTTGTTAAAGGATACCACACACTTGTTCAGGATGTCCGATCCATATATTGTATATTTGGATTAAAGAACTTTTTCCTAACCTGTTTGCTGTGTTTGTTCGTTTTTTGGTGTTGAAGACCCATTTAATGAGGATGCTCAAGACCTGGACTGGGCAGAGTGGGGAACGCCCCAAATTGTGCAGGCAGGCAACGCATGTGGGTAGCAAGCCCACAACTGACCCCAGGAAGGGATGTCAGGGGGTAGGGGTTGGCCCAGGCAGGCTGACCCAGTAGGCGGGCTGAAGGCCAGCCCTTAAAAAACTATCTAAGCCAGGTGGTGAGTGCCCAGGCCAAGGAGGCAGGGCCGGGTTTGGTTGGGGGCTCCCAGAGCCTAGGGACTGCCATTGCTAGGACACTACCCAAGCTGCTTACGGAACTTAGGGCATGTCTGCCAGATGGACTCATGTAGCTTCTGGAGGCAGCTATGGAAGTGGTTCTTCTCCTTCAGGTAGTCCAGATAGAACTTGGATCTAATCTACCATGGAGTTGATAGCGGCATATTTTTGCTTCCCCGAGGCCATTGTCCTTGCCTTCCACACCTGCCTCCACTGGCACGCCTAGGTCCCTGTTGGTGTGCCTCGCAAAAGGTGGAGGTGTTGGATGGAATGTGGGGCCACCCTAAACTATGCATATAGTTTATATACATATATTTTCTTCAGAATGTAAAAAGTTCTTCTAGTTCCTTCAAGCTTTTTATTTCCTCAAAACTTCCTAACTGCAGCTCTGTTGGTACTGAGTGTAGTTAGCAGTGTCATTTTTATTTCCATACAGTGATACCAGTTCCAAGCGGCCTTGTGATTGTCATCTTGTTTGCTCTCCTTAATGTTCCTTAACTTGGTTCCAGAGTAGGTATAGTAGACTGAAATTATGTGCAGTTTTTGTGTCGAGACATTCATATTTTTAAAAAGGAGATCATCAGGGGTGTTGAAGAGGTTAAAGAACTGCTTTACATAATGTTATCTAGGAATCCTGCAGGAATATTACCATTCTCTTCTCTATTAAGTGTAAGCGTCAGACCTTAAATGTTTCACTATTTGACTTTCTCTTTTGGTATCAACCATTTTTTTTTTTTTTTAATTCTTAGAGCAGTTTTAAGTTCATGGCAAAAAAAAAGTACAGAGTTCCCATATACCCCTACCTCTACACAGCCTTCCCCACTATCAGTGTCCCCCACCAGAGTGGTACATTTGTTATAATTGATGAGCCTACATTGATAACATCATCACCTACAGACTGTATTTTAACATTAGGGTTCACTCTTGGTATTCTATGTTCTGTGGATTTTGAAAAAACGTATAATGGTATGAATCCATTGTTATTGTATGATGCAGAATAGTTTCCCTGCCCTAAAAATCCTCGTATGCTTTTCCTGTTTTTCCCTGTTTCTTCCCTCTATCCCCTGGCAACTGCTGATCTCACTGTCTTTATCATTTTGCCTTTTTCAGAATGTCACATAGTAGGAACCATACAATATGTAGCTTTTTTCAGGTTAGCTTCTTTCTTTTACATGCATTTAAGATTCCACTATGTCTTTTCATACCATGATCACCCCTTTCTTTTTAGTGCTGAATGATACTCCTTTATCTGGATGTACCACAGTTTATTTATATATTCGTCTACTAAAGGATACCTTAGTTGTTTCCAGATTTTAGTAGTTATGAATAAAGATGCTATAAACATGCTTATGCAGGTTTTTGCATAGACATAAGTTGCAACTTCTACGGATAAATGCCAAGGCACGTGATTGTTGGAACATATGGTAAAATATGTTTAGTTTTTTAAGAAACCACCAAACTGCCTTTCAAAGTAGCCTTACTGTTCGCATTCCCACTAACCATGAATGAGAATTTCTGCTGCTCCACATGCGCACCACCAGGACTTGTCAGTGTCCAGGTTTTGGCAGTCCTAATGTAGCCGTAGCTCGTTAGTGTTGTGATTTGCATTCCCCCAGTGATAGGTGTTGTAGAGCATCATTGCCTTCTGAAGGTCTTCTTTGGTGAGATGTCCAGGGCTTAGGCCCATTTTTAAATCAGGGTATTCATTTCCTCACTGTTGAGTTTTAAGACTTCTTTGCATATCTTGTTTCACAATCCTGTCAGATAAAGGCTTTTGCAGATATTTTCTCCCAGCTTGTGGGTCAACTGTCTTTTAATTGTTGCTTTTTAAAATTTAATCCCAGAAAAACCAGATGAGGTGATCCTTGACAACTGGGTAGGTATACGCGGCTGCTAGTGAGCTGTGTTGCAAACTCTCAACCTTAACTCCCTTGCTTCTCTATTTTCAGGTCAATGTGACTGTAGACTACATTAGACCAGCCAGCCCAGCCACAGAGACGGTGCCTGCCTTTTCAGAGCGTACGTGTGCCACCGTCACCATTGGAGGAATGTGAGTGTTCTAACTGGCCGGGGCTCAAACTCAGCTACGAGTTGTCCTCATTTAAGTGTCTCCTTCCTTTTCTCCCTTATTTCCTTTCTGTTGCTCTTAATACAGTGGTTTATAATTGTTATGTCTGTGTAGCACTTTACATTTGCAAAGCATTTTATAATCACTCATTAGCTAATCATATTCTTTCATTATTGTCATTTAAGATTTATTGGGCTCTGTGTGCTTGACACTATGTAGCATATATTATTACTATTAATAATGCCATTTATTGAGTGTCAGTAAGACCCTAGGTACTATCTGACATTAGGTAGAAAAATTATCTGCACATTAGTTTAGGCAGTTCAATTATAGACCAAAAAGGGTAGGCAGAGGAAGAAGAGTTCATTGGGCCTTTTCTTTATATAGATGTATGTAATCAGTAATGATGGAGCCTTTCTTTCTCATCTGTGCTGACCATATCCTGTTATGTTCCAGAATCTCTTGGGAATTTGGTTGATGAACAGTCTTTCAAGGGAGGTGTCTGCTGGGGGAAGGAGGAAGCCTGCAGCTTGCTGGGCCATACTTGCACAGCAGATATTAAAGCAGTCAGTCCCCAGTAGCAGTTCTTTACTCTGCATAAAATATACCAGCCTGATAATCATTTCCATCTCTGGTTAACAATCTTAAATGCTGTTTGTTACCAAACTAGTATTTGTCTTCCCTTTTAAGGGGGTATGGTGGAGTGAGGAAAAGAATAGGTTTCTCATCAAAACAGGGACTGTCTTATTGAAAGTACAGTGGAGCCTATTAGGAGAAACATCTAAGCTACAGCATTCTTCTGAAAGGAAACAGGGGATCTGTTATCTAAATTACCTTCCAGAAGCTCTCCGACCAAGTAGGAGCCTTCTCTGCTCCTTCGTGCTGTCACACTTGAAAATAACTATTTATAGCCATTGTTATCACTTCTGTATTTATGTAAACATTACTGTTCACACAACCATCAGAGACTTCATGGAGAGGAACTCAGTATACGATTTTGTTGTCATTACCTTAACACCATCACAAGTGACATATTTTCTTACCGGAATCTTGACAAATCAGATGATATTTTTGAAATGGGAGAGACTAGGGCATATTTTGGTTATTTTTTCTGCCTGTTTAACTTGCAGTAATGATTATTACCACTTTGTCACCACTTCTTAGGAGTTAGATGCATGCTACTCCTATGGAGAGCGGGAAAGTTAGTATTCCTATATGTTAAAATTTTAACCTTCAGAAAGAATCATCTCAGATAACAGCTCTTACTATCTAATTACTGGTAAAAACAACAGCATCACTACTGTAAAAATGCACACCTTTAATTTTGGTAGATGGTTTCCACCCATTTTAACAATCCGTTAGAGTGGATTATTTCATTTAGTTACCACTGAGGTATATATTTTTTTAATTAAAAAATTTTTTTTAATCTCTGAGAGAGAGGCAGGCAGTGTGAGCAGGGGAGGGTCAGAGAGAGAGGGAGACACAGAATCTGAAACAGGCTCCAGGCTCTGAGCTAGCTGTCAACACAGAGCCCGACGCGGGGCTAGAACCCACAAATTGTGAGATCGTGACCTGAGCCGAAGTCAGCCGCCCCACCGACTGATCCACCCAGGCGCCCCGTGAGGTATATTTTTAAAGTAAATTTACACTGCTCAATATTACATATTCTGTGGGTGCCTGGGTGGTTCTGTTAGTTAGGTGTCTGACTCTTGATTTTGGCTCAGGTCATGATCTCAGGGTCAAGAGATCGAGCCCTTCGTTACTCTCTGTGCTGTTGTGGAGTCTGCTTAAGATTCTCTCTGTGTTCCTCTCTGCCTCTCTGTGTGCACTCACTCTCAAAAATTTACATATTCTGAGTGTATTATAGGGTTGTTGTTGTTTTTTTTAATTTAGGGCACTTTGAAACAGGTAGTTTAAAAATTCCATAGTAGGGTATTATGGGCATGCTGCATGCCAGGATATCTTTAGGTTTTAACTGTGTTTATCTTGGCTTTGATTTAGATTACTCCTTCAGACTAGCATGGCTCTCTGCAAGGGTGAGGTGAGTGTTCCAGTCAAGATTTTGGTCTGTAATCAAGCCTTCATAAGAAACTATCAGCCTTTTTTTCATTGGTTGATTAACAAAGGTTGATTGTCTTTTTTTAACTTTACTTATTGATTTATTTTTTGAGGGAGAACACGCATGTGTGCACATGAGTGGGGAAGGGCAAAGAGAGAGGGGAGGACAGAGAATCAGAAGCAGGCTCCATGCTGACAGCACAGACCCTGATGTGAGGCTTGAACTCACAAACTGTTAGATCATGACCTGAGCCAAAGTCGGACACTTTACTTACTGAGTCACCCAGGCACCCTCACAAGTTGATTGGTCTTAACTGACAGGATCGACTATCCGTACTTTAGGTTCATGGCAGAGATGATAACCTTGACTTTTCTCAACCACTCAGTTCTTGTAACTGGATTATAAGAAATACTATTTTTGTATGATTTACCAAAGTGTTGATCAGTGTATCAATTCCTCTAGATCCCTAAGTTGTCTCCTTGGATTAGATCACCCTAGCAGGGTGCCTAGGAAACATAATGAGTTTCTTTATAGAGTTGTTTCTACAAACTAAACTTTGTGAAGCAGCTACTGGAGTGCATTTAGGAGAAATAACTGGGATTTACTGATACTTTTGAGACAAACTCTCACTGGACAGTAAGCTCCCTGAAGAGAGGGATTTTTGTCACTTATATTCTCTTTTGTAGTCTTAGTATTTAACATATGGTAGGAGTTTCAATAAATTTTTGAATTATTTATTGTATTGCAGAGTGTCACTTTGTGAAGCATAACAGGAGACCTTAGAAGTCTCTGGGGCGCCTGGGTGGCTTAGTCGGTTAAGTGTCCGACTTTCGCTTGGGTCATGATCTCGCGGTTCGTGGGTTCGAGCCCCGTGTCGGGCTCTGTGCTGACTGCCAGCTCAGAGCCTGGAGCCTGTTTCAGTCTGTGACTCCCTCTCTCTCTGACCCTCCCCTGCTCACGCTGTCTCTCTCTCTCTCCTAGAAATAAATAAAACATTAAAAAAAAAAAAAAAGAAGTCTCATTACCTGGGACGCTTGTTTCTGTTGATCCCTGAGTTTGTTGTTATGTCATCAGTACTGAAAAACTTATATTGCATAGTTTTCCTTTTTTGTTTGATTATTGGGACATCATTGCTAAAGATAGGTCATGTCTGGAAAATGAACCTTTTAATTTTTAAGTTGTACTCCTAGTTTCTCTTTATTTTCCCTTTGCCTTGATTTTGTTTTTATTCTTTTTCTGAATTTTCTGTACTTTTGCAAATCAATCCAAATAAAATTGTAGAAGAGTTGTGTGAATAAATAACAATGTTCAGATACTCACCTTATATTCAGAATTTAGGTATACTAACAGCCTTCTGAGTGTAATGGTTAACTATTCAAAACCATTGGCTAAAGAAGGGAATTTTTTTTTTTAAGTTTATTTATTTTGATACAGAAGGCATTAGCAGGGGAGGGGCAGAGAGAGAAGGAGAGAATATGCATGTAGGCTCCATGCCGTTAGCACAGAGCCCAGTGTGGGGCTCGATCTCATCAATTATGAGATCATGACCTGAGTCGAAATTAAGAGTCAGACACTTAACCAACTGAGCCACCCAAGTGCCCGGAGAAGGAATTTTTAAAATCGAAAATATTTTCATTTCATTTTAAACATTAAAATGTGCATATGTTTTCAAATCTTTGCTGTATGGGCAGAGTAGATCAATTATTCAATAACCTGAAAAATTGCATAACTTTCTCTTTAGAAGGAGTACTGTTGAGGGGTGCCTGCGTGGCTCATTCGGTTAAGGGTCTGATTTTGGCTCAGGTCATGATCTTGCAGTTCATGAGTTTGAGCCCCACATTGGGCTCTGTGCTGACAGCTCAGAGCCTGGAGCCTCCTTCAGATTCTGTGTCTCCCTTTCTCACTGCCGCTCCCCTGCTCGCTCACTCGCTCTCTCTCAAAAATAAACACTAAAAAAAAAAAGAGTACACGGAAACACTAATTATGAAGCCCTAGATTTTTGTGATTTACATCCCCCTCATTTATTTTGCAACATTTTAAAGTCATTCAACTTATTAAACCTTTTCAGCTGTTTTCATAAACACGTGTTTTTTGTGTACTCATATTTCACTTAATAAAATATCTAATGAAGTACATAATTAAAAATAATAAGCACAACCAGTATATATAGTTTTGCAGACAGAAACAAATGGTTCAACAGGTTGGGACAAGTGCACAGGTGTCTGAGTGGTCCTCAGTCATTCTGATTGGCATCATGTGAAATCCTAGAATCTGTGCGTCAGTTCAGGGAAGGTTAGGAGAGCACCTATAGTAATGCATCACCTCTCGGAAAGACAGTCTTTGTTCAAGCTTGTAAAAATGTTGTAGAGTTTAGAAGTCATCCATGTAACTTATGCCTGTCATCCTCTGTAGGCTTATATACCCACATATGGCCTTTCTTAACATCTAGAGGCTTTCCTGTTGTTCAGGAGATCAGCTGGGCTCTGGCTGTGGAAGAGCTGCTCTCAAGCTGCTGATCACAGGGTGATAAGGAAAAGGAGGCAGATGAGATGGAGTCTCTTTCAGTTATTTCAAGGCAGATTTTTAAGTGTATGTCACATGCTAAAGTGTGTGAATTGTCTGTATCCTCAACAGAGTTCAGTCTAGTCCTTCTCTTTTTCTTTTTGGTGTAGAGGAGGAGGTGGATCACAGGATCTCTGTGAGGCACCTTCGGTGTGACAGTCTTCTGCTCCCATCTCTTGCCCCCTAGAGTATCAATGGAAACGAGGTTCATCATTCCTTTAATAGATTAACATTTTTTCCTTGATTAACTTCACTGTAGCTTTGGCAAGAGTTGTTATCTGTTAATCAAAACATTTTAAATAAAAAATAAAAAGATCAAACTTAGAGTTGTTTCTCATTCTCTGGCTCCCGGGCTGGGAATTAGCTGAGACTTTTAGGCCTGGTTTGTGACATGAAGCTGTCAAGATGGCGCTTCCTGTTAATTACTTTTTATTGTATTTAAGACACTTAAATAACTCTTCTTGTGATTTAGTCTTCTATGTAATTAGCTTCAGTGATTAAAATCTCATTCTTTCTTTATTGTCAGAGCCTTCTTGAAGAGTGAGATTTTTCTGGGGTGACCTTTTCTTGTGCTGGACTTCCCAATTACTTGAAGCTCCAATGTAGCAAACGCATTTTAGAATCTATTAACTAGTTGCTCACCTCTTTCTGCATGTCACCTTTTCAAAGAAAGGTCTTAAAATCTGTTCACAGATTTTAGGGGGCACCTAAAATATATATCTTTGGGGTTTAAATGTCACATACTCACACGCCTACTTACCACCACTTCAGCCATGGACAATTGTAACAGATCCAGTAAATGCAGTACCACTAAGATATTTCCCCAGTGTTTTTCATTATGTGTGAAGTATTTCACAATGGTAGGAGACCATGGACGTGACCTGTTTGGGGATGTAAAGAATGGCATATAGCTGGAAGCGTAGAATAGGAATAGTGGGAAAATGCCTCTTTTTGTACAATGTCATATTTTGGGGGGAAGGTGATTTTTTTTTTTCTGACACTCTTTTTGAAACCATGTTTCCCTCACTGCTTTCCTGTATTGCCTTTGTGCTGTCTTTCAATCTTGTGTAGCCACTGCTCCCTTGATGTCCACACAAGTGTGAGGCCTTACTGCCAGAGGTATTGTCAAAGATCTTTTGGGCTTGGGACATCTTAGTTACCTCTTTGTTCTAGTGACTATCATCCAGCAGCCTCAAAGCCATCCTATGAACTTTTCTTTGTGTGTCTCTGGATTCTTCCTAGATAGAGTTCTTCTGTTATTATATTTATATAAACCAGGCAGTCATACTTGTAGGGAATGAGACTTCTTTTTCCCATATCTTTGGTTCTGGTTTGCAGTAATACTTCTTTCTTCAAGTGCTCTATAAGTGACCAAAGCTTGAAGTCAGGTCTTGTCCCTCTTCTGGAATAATCCTTTTCTAATCCAAGTTTGGTTTTCCTTAGCCACAGTAAGAGTAAGTGTCCTATAATCCCCAGCTTCTCTGGCTTGAGTTCTGTAGCTTTAAGGCTTTCACAATCAGACCAAACCTCTCTCTCTCGAGTTTTCAAATCTTAAAATATTCTAATATCTGACTTTCAAGCTAAACATAGGAAGTAAGTGGCCTCTTGAAACCCTATTTTTGGGAGTAGGGTTTTGACTTAGAGTTGCCTGCAACATCTCAAAGGCACTCTTTTAGTACCTGAAGAAGTGCGGAGACATTATTAATGTCACTGACTGGGCCATGAGGTAGAAACTGGCTGGTTGCCAACCCTTTTCTCCAGATTTATTCCTTATACTTTATCAGATTTATTGGGGGCTTTCCACCCCCCCCCCCGTCAGTTTTTTCCTGCTATGAAGGAAAAGGGACATATCAGAATAAGGGTCCCCCCGGCTTTAATCAGAAACATCTATCCTCCCCCCTCTCCCCAGCTACAAGTATGATAGATTGTTTATTGGAGGTCATAGGCTGCTTGATTTATATAATTGCTTCTACTGTGTTTGGTAGAAGTATGCCTATCTACCATCCTGAAGACACTGGAAGATTCTATGGCATTTAGTTTAGAATACCTTGGAAAGAAACAGTTGAATAACTGGGCTTCTCTTCTGCTAGCCCAATCAAGTATTGTGATCATTTTAAGAGACTGGTTCCGTAAAGCACTTGAAGAAGGAGCTTAGCCATTGCAAAAGATGTAGGCTGGGAATCACGAAAACACTCAGTTTCAGACAGATCAGTCTCTTCATATATTTTGTGGCTACCTATAGAAATTTCATGCTGCCAGATGTTACTCCTTTAAAGACCTCTTGGTTTCAGATTACTGTATTATCATCATCTCTATATCAAAGTTCAATTAAGTTTTTCATAAGAGAATCCTTGGATCATACCAATCAGCAGAATCCATGCTCAGCTCTGTGTTATCCCTGTACCTGTCTACCAAGAGCAGTAGATTTATCTGTTTATTCATACAAGAAATATTTGAACACCTACTGTGTGCCAGACACTGGAAATATAGCAGTGAATGAAGCAATACACCGTTCCACATGATGAGGCTTCTCCAAATGCTCTTCATTCTTGGGATTTCTTGGCACTTGTTCATGCAGCCTTAAGTACCCTTGCAAGTATTCGCTGGCTTTGATGCGCTCAGAACCTTGTTTATGTAGAGTTTTGCTTTAAGAAACACAAGTGACTTCATTTAAACAGTGCCTGAAAATGTTTTCTCTTCAGTTTTGCCAGGGACTTTTAGAGACTTTACTACTCAGAAATAGATTAAAATATAAATGAAAGATAATGTCTCTTCATCTCCTTATTTTTAGATGAATCAATGCTTGAGTGACTCCTCACTGCCACCCATCTGCCCCTTTCCTCCTCACAGTATAATTCCTGTCTCACTCAGTGTACGTGCAACTCTCTGAATGCTGACAGCTCCCCCGTGGTTCCCATCCTGGTTCCCATCCTGTCGTGTGTTCTCTTCAGGGCTTCAAACACCGCTTAATTTACCCCACTGCCTCCCAGAGATGCTTGCATAGAAGCACAGATGCTAACTTTTTCGCAGTGTCTGCTTTTCACTTGTGGGACAGTTATCCTTACAACTTTATAAATTAGAACTACTAAACACAAAATATTTGACGTTAAGTCATACGCATTTACTTCTTTATCTAAACGATGAATGTTTTTAACAGACTACATCCTTTAATCCCTAATTTTGTTATATTATTTAAGTTTTACCATTAGTGAACTTTTTAAAGTTCAGTTACTGTTTCTGATTAACTTTACAGAATATTTCCCTCTCTGAAAGATTACAGTTAGAATGCTACCTTTTCTTTTTTTTTTTTTTTTTTTATTTCTAGGAGAGAGAGAGACAGCCAGGTGAGCAGGGGAGGTCAGAGAGAGAGGGAGTCACAGACTGAAACAGGCTCCAGGCTCTGAGCTGGCAGTCAGCACAGAGCCCGACGCGGGGCTCGAACCCACGAACCGCGAGATCATGACCTAAGCGAAAGTCAGACGCTTAACCGACTAAGCCACCCAGGCTCCCCAAATGCTACCTTTTCTTAATCCTCATTCCTTTTAAAAGTTTTTCTATTTCAGGATTTGTTTGCATTTACTGTTTTCTCCTCTGTCAGTAAGTAATTATCTTTTAAGCTTTGCTTGTAAGTTGATCCAAAAAATTTACCCTCCATCATAGCAGTTTCAAGTTGAACCAAGTATAATAGCGTGAGAAGACGCACAGAAAAACAAATCCTATGTAGTCGTATCCCCAGGAAAATGTTGAATGAATTCCCCTTGTGTGTGTCTCTCTGATGTGTGTGTTTGTCTGTCTCTCTCCATTTTGTACTTCTTCCTATCCATCTGTCCCTTGTATCTCAGTTCATTCTTTTTGTGGTATTTCCTGTTCATTTGATGGAGAACTTCGATTTTACACGTGGGGGTGGTAAAGTTTCTGAATTTCCACATGTCTGAAAATGTCTTAATTTTGTGCATATTCCTGATTGTTAGTTTCTGTATGAGATTCTAGCTTCAAAATTATTTTCCCAAGAGCTATGAAGGCACATTTTTCTATTGCTTTATCATTGTTTATGAGAACTAATTTTCCATTCCTTTAAATTTCTATTTCTTCAACATTTGCTTTTCCCAGACTCTGGAAGCTTTTACAATTTTATGTTTATTTTTGGTTTTCTAAAAATTTATTAAAACATTTCCAGTGTGGCCTTTTTGCTGCATACTCAGTGGGCCAAAAACACTCATGTCTTCCTTCAACTTGGAGATTTTTTCTTTCTATTCCTTCTTGAATTACTTTTTTATCTCTCTTTTGCCTCTGACTCTGGATATTCTATCGGCATTGTATCTTATGCTTCATATATGTCTAAATTTTCTTTTCTTTTTTTTAAAGGCCTCCTTTGCATTTTGTTCTACATACAAGGAACTGTCTTCAACATTATCTTTTGGTTTGCTTAACCAAAGATCCATGCATAATGAGTCATTTTCCACTCTTTCGCACTCTTAATTCATTCTTCTCATTCATTTACTTACTCATTAGTTCATTTATCAAGCAGTTATAAAATACCTAGTATGTGCTAAGCACTATGTTAAGCATCAGGAATGTATTGGTAGTTCTAAAACTGAAATAATTTCTTCTGCTATGAAATTTACAAAGACTGTTCTCTAGCTCATTTAAAAAATTTTTTTCGGCATTCATCTCTAAATTTTTTTGTTCTTTAAGTGTTTTAATAGCAGCCTGTTCTTAGTCCATGAATATAATACTTTCTCCGTCTCTGAGAGTATTATTTAAAGATTTAAAAATTGGGGCACCTGGGTGGTTCAGTCAGTTAAGGGTCTGACTCTTGATTTCGGCCCAGGTCGTGATCTCACAGGCTGTGGGGTCGATCCCATGTCAGTCTGTATACTAATAGCATGGAGCCTGCTTGGAATTCTCTTTCTCTCCCCCTCTCACTGCCCCTTCCCCACCCAAAATAAAGAAACCTTTTTAAAAAATTAAAAAATTTTCAATTTCATTGAATTACCCTCATCACTAAGTGTTCTGTTTATTTTGTTCCTTTTCTCTCATAAGTCCTCAAATATTTGGGAGCCTTGATGTCTATGTATGAAGTACAGATGAATGAAGGAGTTGACCAGTGTCCCAGTTGTATATACCTGCTTCCGCAAGGCATCTTTTCATGAAAAGGCATAGGTGAGAAGGAAGTATCAGAGGCAGCCTTCCTTTCCGGTGCCTGAAAGTGTTTGGACCTGGAACATAGACGAAGCAGGCAATTTCCAGACCCCACTAAAATTGTGAAAGCAAGGGCCGGGTTCCTTGGCTGGTGAAGAACTAATGTGTACTTCACTGGGTGAGGTGAAAAGGGGATGTGATGTGTTTGTCCCACCATGTCAGATGCTGTGCCTCTGCTTTTCTTACAGGCTGCAACCTCCAGCTAAGGTCTTTTGCCAGTTAAATCACCTACCTTCTGTTCTATAACCTGTGTTTTTGTGAAGCGAATTGTCTTATACATGGCCTTGGTAATCTGGGAACTCTTGCTGGCATAATGTTGAAGTTGTGTTCGTATAAAAACAATATTCCCATAGAGTTAAAATATTGACTCTATAAGGGGTAAGTCTTCTCCCATTTAAAGGGAGAGCTTTAGCAATACAGAGACTTATACAAAGAAAAATCTTAGAATGTGAAGTTGAGAAATCTACAGCAGTGTTTTTCTTTAGTGTAAGTCATGACTACTTTAGTGTCTTAAGGAACCTGCTTGGTTAACCTTGGTAGCACCCTCCAAGAGTAGTTGGAAAAGCTGTGAAGACACTTCCTCCAGTCTTTAAACAGTGGATTAATGAAGAAGTCTACAGCTTGATTCAGATTTTATATTGAGATTATAGTGGTGTCTATTAGAAACATAGCCCCTCTAGAAGAAGGAGAGTACAGGAAACCCCTGGGATTTAAGGCTACTCTGCCATTAGAGATTTAACTCTAGTCCTCTTTTTATTAGGGTTGCTTTTGCTAGTCCTTGGGCTAGAAAGTTCCATTGGGTTTAAGTAGTCTACCCATAATCCAGTTTTTCTTCTTAAGCCCTATTTGTTGAGGAGTTTGGGGTGGTTTCATAGATTGTGAACTATTCAGGAACACACATAAAAGTAGTGATACAAGAAATGCTTGTACTTGCTGGTAGATTCTTTCTTGGGTATTTGCCAAGGGTCAGAATCCTCTGCTCTTAATAACTTTGTAGGCATCATAGGGACAGGAAAGAGACTGGCTGATCCAGCTCCTTTGTATGAGGGTCCTGATTAGTTGCTCAGATGATGTCCCCAAAGTCTCCTCGCTGTGGTACTTTGTATTTTGTTGATAAAGGCCCTTGGGGTGCTGCCAGTTCTCTACCAATCAGATCCTATCCGCTTTCTGTCTTTCAGGATTTGTGCAAACTTTCTGATATGTTGTTAACACACTTTCTTGTTTTCTAGCACCATTAGGGCTCTATTCTTGTCCATATCTGTCTTTTCTGTCATTTCAGTGGGACTTTGTAAAGGATGTCATGTGGACATAAGTTCTCAGTCTGCCATTCTGACCTCCTTCAAGCATTCTTTCTTTAAACTTTCAGATAATGCAGTTGATGTGGTAAAGAGAGGGGACATTTGACATGGTTACCAATAGGCAAAGATCCTGTGTCTTTCATATGCCATTTCTCAGCACCTTTCTATTATAATTCCTGTCCCAGTGTAGTACAAAGTGGTAAGGTAAATAGGATTGGAGTTTTTGTAGATTTCTTCTGTCTCCTGTTAGTGATGCTGCTTCACGGCGATTTACTCCAATTCATACCGAGTGGTTTTTTTTAAAAATAATAAAACATTGTAACCTTTTTAATAATTTAAAAAATAAAGGGAAATTACCCATTATTTAATCATGCTAATATAATAGCTCTTGTGTGAGGTTACTCCTTTTGAGTGCTGGTTATTTTTTGAGAGTTGAGTCTAGGAACAGAAAAATTGACTACTTGGCCTAGTGCTGACATGAAGTCTAAGGCAAGTGATAAAGTAGGCTTTGGAGATGAACAGACGTTGAAGTAAAACCTCAGCTCTGCTCCTGGATAGCCATCCAATGTTGGGCCTTAGTTTTATCTTATATAGCATAGATATAATAATCTCACATATTATGGGGTAGTTGTGAGGATTAAATGTACTAATGCATTTAAAATGTTCAGCATATTCACTAAGACTTATCAGTGTTCACATCAGCCCAAGCTTCTAGACTGGACTGGTTACTATTGATCTAATTTTGTATCTACTGGCTTCTGCCCTTTCTCTCTTTTTAAAAGTTATTTTATTTATAATTACTACTACTACTACTACTACTACTACTACTACTACTACTTCTTCTTCTTCTTCGTCGTCGTCGTCTCCTCCTCCTCCTCCTCCTCCTCCTTTTTTTAAGAGAGAAAGTATGTGCGTGAGCAGGGGTTGGGCAGAGGGGGAAAGAGAGAGACTCTTAAGCAAGCTCCACATTCAGCACAGAGCCTGACGCAGAGCTCGATCCCACGACCCTGGGATCATGACCTGAGCCAAAACTAAGAGTCAGACACTCAACCAACTAAACCACCCAGACACCCTTATTTATTATTTGTTTAAATAATCTATACACCCAACATGGGGCTTGAACTTATGACCCTGAGGTCAAGATTCGTGTGCTCTGCCAACCGAGCCAGCCAGGCACCCCCGTCCTTTCTCTCTTTGTCCTCTTTTATACACTTCTGGCCATTTATTTTCATTCAAACTTCTCTTTTTAAGGATTTTCCTTGAGCATTTATATTCCATCCTTTTGTTAGTCTTTACAACTCTTCCTGGCCAAGCTCATCCACTTACAACACTGTTGCTTCACAGAATGTTCTACATATTAGCTGAAATCAGATACAGGAAATGCCAAAACAAAATGCCTCTTTGGATTATGGCTTAGCTTTTGTAGTAGTCCATTTTTGTTGTTCCATGGCAGGCCCTTTGGTTGGATTTATCTCTTTTCTCACTTTTTAAATTGTCATAATGGCTAACTTATATCCATTTTTCCTCTATATCTTAAATGTATACTATGTTAACCAGTAATGATTAGTAAGTACTTCCATAAAGGTAGAAGCGATATTTATGAGTAAGTTTTTTGTTTGTTTGATTTGGTGTTTGGTTTTGGAGTTTTGGGTTTTGGTTTTTTGAGAGAGAGTAGGTGAGAGAGTGAGCAAGGGGCAGAGAGAGAGAATCCCAGATGGCAGAGTGGGGTCAGGGTTGGGGGGGAGAGAAAAAGAAGTGGGGCTCACCTGATGTGGGACTCAGACTCACAATCTGTGAGATCATGACCTGAGCCAAAGTCAGATGTTCAATGACTGAGCCACCCAGGCGCCCATGAGTAAGTAAATTTTAATGTTTCAAGAAGTTTAAAACACATACAATTTATCTCTTAATAAAAGTAATTTATTGATATTGCCTTCAGGGGCTCCTCAGTGGGCCAGTGATTTAAGCGACCGACCTCGTCTCAAGTTATGATCTCACGGTTTGTGGGTTCAAGCCCCACTTGGGCTCTGTGCTGAGGAGCCTGGAGCCTGCCTTGGATTCTGTCTCCCTCTCTCTCTCTCTTTGCCCCTCATATGTGTGCTCTCTCTCAAGTATAAGCAAATATACATTAAAGAAAAAAAAAAAAGAAAATGACTTTCAAAGCAGGAGGTGTGCTCGGAAGCAGCCTACCTTGGCTACTGTGCTCTAGTGATCTTCCAATCTCCATATCTGAAGTGGTTGAAAAGGCAGAGGGCTACTAACCTTAGGTGTTTTAGAAAGTGCTATTCTGTACTCTCCATCTGAACAGTTCTCCTGAATATTATGTTCTGTGGAGCTTACAGAATGACCCTCTCTGTTGTGACACCTTTGTGAACTTGTGTGTCAGTAAAAATATGTTGACAACAAGTGCAACTTGGAGAGGGTTAGGAAATAGTTGGACCTTTGAAGTCAATGTGTATGATAGTTTGGAGATGTTTCATAATAGCACAAACTTCACAACACATTAAGGAATCTTGGGGCTGTCTTCTATCAAGTTTCCATTGTGGCTTTTACATGCAGCCTTTTAGATCTCTGATATATCTGCTTATATATCAACTGTGACTCAGCAGACCATTGCCTTAATGGGAGCTTCTATTGTGTTAAAAGTGTGATTTATAAACTATCACATATCAAGTCAGCAGCCAGGGGAATTATATTATGGTTCTTAGACCATCTCTTCTTTCCACTGCCCCACCCCACCCCATCATCGTGGCATTGTTTGCAAAGTCACGTTTTTCTTTTAAGAAGCAACTATGCAGAGCATTTATTCTTGTCACTTTCTCAGATACCTCCCTCTGAAACTGTCCTTCCATTTGTCACGTAGCACAAGCTGTGGCTGTGGAGAGATCAGACCATTGAGTGAGGGTTGACCACAAAGGCTTTGTGGTGGCTTACTGTATTTCAGAGCCAAGAACCAGAATAACCCTGCCCTCCCCAAAGGGTAGGAGAGAAGAAGACATTTCAAACGCTTTAGCCTTTTTGTGGGGCTCATTTGTTGCTTATACTAGAGCTGAGAATCATCTAGTGAAAAAGTATTAGGTCTTCTAATTCTTAGAGAAAAATGCTGACTACCAGAAGGCAATTTGGTTTTGACTTAGTTTTCTAAGTAGAGACTCATTTCTAGAACTTTTACTTGCAGAGGTCCTAAACTTTATTTATGCAGTGAACGTCTAAAGCAGTTACTGTATTCTAAACTGTAGCCACACTGACATTGGGCCTGGTCCAGTTGCTAATGGATTCTGAGGAACAAGAATACCACTCGTCCTTTCCCGTGGTGCCAGCTGGCTGGGTTGTAGACTATAAACCATAATGGGACAGGGAGTGGAATTCTTTACTGGGCCCTCTTTTTCCTTCTGACCCATATGACCAAACTTCTCTTGAGCTTCTACCCTAAGAAGCAACCTATGCCAAGATAATTTTTTAAACCTTCTCTAGATTAATCGGGCTTTGTAAAAAGAACATGGAGTTATTCTTTCGCTTAATAGTGACTTCGTATTTCTCAGAGCAGAATGACAACCTTCCAGACCCTACAGTATTATTTTGAACCTCTTCCTCTAAACAAATCATTGTTTATGTATCTCAACATTTGCATGAACTATAATAGAAGACTTGAAAATGACTCTCTGAGGCTACCCCATCCCCACTTTGGTCTTTACTAGACCTCTGTGATTTGACTGGTTTGACTTGCATTGTCAGAACAGATCATTCCAGATGCCATTATGTAATTTTCTGTCTTGGGGTATGTGTTTGTGTGGGCGGATGGTTTTGTTTTGTTTTTAAGTGGTGTTTAATGTCAGGCTAATAATAAACTGGGTACGTAGGCCTGGTTTTGTCATAATGGCCACGAGTTTGCTTATTTGTCCCTATTCCCCTGAGAGGCGGAGAACTGCCCCCCCCCCCCCCCGTGATGCCTACATTTTAGAGGAGGCTCTGGTCATCACAGCTGGCTAGAAAATCCCACATGGCAACCAGCAGTTCTATTCTGAAGAGACAAAGATGGGAATCTTAGGAATCTTCTCTCTGTTGACTCTCACAACCCTTTACTTGTCTTCCTCTGACCTCAATTGAACCAATAGGCATGAATTTGCTATTCATAAACCAATTCCAAAAATTGGTCTATGCTTACCCACAATTCTTAGGTTCTCGTCCTTCAGGGAGTGCCAGGTTCGTTATCACATTTATGATTCTCGGGGCCTTAAGTTGTGCCGGCTCATTCTTGTTCCCTTAAAATTTGGAAAAAGAATATATTAGTTGAACTTTCCTGTCTGGGCAGTTTTTCTCAAAGCTATATAAGGTAACCACAGGGGGCACTTAAAAAAAAAGTAATGGTGCTCCATATTTAAAATCTAGGTACCCATATTTGTTCTTCTAAAAATACTATTCTTCACCCCTAGAGATTCTGGGTTTATTGGCCTGGCATAGGGCCTGGTATTGGTGTTTTGAATAGTGATTCTAATGTGCAGCCAGTATAAATAAGCACTATGAGAGGAAGTCTAGAAGAAATAGGAGGTTCCAAAACCAACATTCTTCTCTATTCTCTGGTAGGTATAGATATGGATAATAGGAAGAATAAAAGAAACTTTATAAATATACATTTTTCTCAGGTCAGCTTTGGTCCCTAAGCAGAGCCTTTTACCTCTGCTAATTTCTCATGTACCAACTCTGCTTAGAATAAGTACAGCATGGCCAATGTGTGCAGAGGCTAGAGGGGTAATGGTTATTTCTAGCTCTGCCTTCAGCATGTAGAATGACCTTGGGAAGTCATTCACTCACCCTTTTTGCCTAAGGCCCTTATCTGACCATTTTGAGAGAGAAAGTGGCACAAACAGTATTGCTAATATTCTTTCTTAATCTCTTAGAATCTCTTTTGAGTAATCTAAAGTTCCTTTAAGCCTGTTGTCAGGCTCTTAAGAAACAGAACTTTGACTGGGGTGTGATTGGGGTGAGAGTAGCGGAAACAGTGAAGCCACAAGTTTTCCCACTGGCTTTAAAGTCTAGCTGTGGGTTTTTTGTTTTCCAGAGCAATAAACACCTATATTATATGACTGAGGATAGAAGGGAGAAGAATTTATTTGCCTTTCTGGGCTTTGCTTTTCCTCAGGGCTCTAAGTCCTTGTCCTCTAGCACATAGCCATCAGCTCTGCCACACTGGCCCGGTGTTGGCACTGCTCCTCCACAAGACTGCTGCTTTCGGCATTCTTTTTCCTTCTCTTTGATCGTTTTTTGTTT
This sequence comes from Proteles cristata cristata, assembly GCA_017311185.1. Classification (NCBI taxonomy): domain Eukaryota; kingdom Metazoa; phylum Chordata; class Mammalia; order Carnivora; family Hyaenidae; genus Proteles; species Proteles cristata. Next base: position 151,261 of record JAESUZ010004594.1, read on the forward strand.
AAAATCTCTTCCTCCTTGACAGTCTACTTGGCCCCTTTCTCGCAGCCAAGGGAAAGTGCATAGTGGGAGACTTACCACTGTCGGTAGGGTGTGCTGTCTTCGCCAGGGTTTTGGTGCTGACCGGTTTATTGGTGGCTTGCTTTATGCAGTATCAACGATCCTTCTTTTGCACGTTCAACACTTGGAGCCCGGGGAAAAGTTCCCCATGTACAGCCTCAAAGCATCGACTTCTTCCTGCCTAGCTGAGCACACATGCGTGTATACGGCAGGGGCCAGTCTTAGTGCTGGCAGTGGGTGTCCCGGCTCATACCTCCTTTCCTATGATAGGCCTCTCTCCTGCTCCTTCTCTTGTGGCGCTTGTGCCAGTCGTTCTGAGGTGCCCGAAGCTCCTGGCGTTGGCTCTGCAAGAGCTAGCCATGGATTTCCTCCTCCCTGGGATTTTGATAATAAATGCTACTTTACTTCGAAGTCTGTGGACTTGCAGAATCAGACTTGACCCAAAAGTTAACTCTTCGTGATCACTGCCCATTGATTGATCTTTGCCATTAGCCACTGACATGACCTCAAGTGAAATTGTTTACCTGAAGTAACAACGTACAGTGTTGGAGAGAACTTTGAATTTAGACCTAATATTCTTTTTACCTCTGTCTGTAATTATCAGCTTCATAGATTTTCATCTAACTGGCAACTGATTTTGTTTTTTCTTTTTCTCCTTAGGAGGAAACCTTTGGCAGTATAAAGTGTTAATGTCTTTGTTCTTGGTCATTTGTTGCTAACTAACCCAGACTGTATTTTTAAATACTTTTGGGGACCAAGGAAATTCATTTGTCCATTATAATCCATTATAATGGACAATAATCTGTCCATTTTTCAGACACAATAAATGCTGGTTATGGGGTTTATTAAAGACTCAAGCCCATAGGTAAATATATAAGAAGCCCTGGAGTCCATTGTTTTCTGTTTGGGATGTAGATAGATGCATCTGAAATTAATGATGTATGTTTTGGTGATTGAGGCATAATTATGTGGCAGCCTTTAATCTAAACTAAACTAATATCCTCAAGTGAATTTGCTGTTTTATGTTGATGCCCTTCTAGAGAAAACAACATTTTTGACCCTGGCTGTTTTCTTGCATGCTTTTCTATTTTCATAAACAAGGCTTATATTCAGCTGATATACACAGGCATAACAAACTAGCCAGTGCCGTAAGGTTGAATATCACTTGATTGTAATACATAAGAATTTGCATTCTATCACCTGGTCTTAGAGAATTCTTCAAGACTTGTTTTCAGGGAGAGATGTCAATCTTGACTTAGAGTAGGTTGGCAGAGGGGGAGAGACTGGAACAAGAGGTATTCCTATTATGGTTTGGATTGTTTGAATTGGAGCTATTTTCCTTACCTTACCTGCATTGATGGGCTCTGTGTGTTGAGAGGGTATGGTTGAAAATCATTGCCTATAACTTTGAGCCTCAGCATCTCTTTGGCAACATCTAACCAGTGCACCACCCAGGATAGAACCTTAACAAGTAAGTAGAAACCTCTGGACGGAGGCTGTGTTTTTCCCATCCAGAAACTGCATAGGTATAGGTAGGTCAGAACCTTGCCCACCTGAGCCACTTCCATGTTTTTACCATGCTTTATCTTCAGAGTATTTGTTGAGGGCTTTTATTTTTCACATTGATAGATTATGTCCAGCAGGAAGACAGTACTCATTTGGGATGAGAAGATAGTTCATTGGTGTCATCTCCCATCCTTCGCTCTTCCCCTCATCCAGCACCCTCCACAGTTTACCTTCCATCTTAACATCTGAGTAGTCTTTTTCTGGAAAGTATACTTTATTTATGGCAGCTTCAAAAACATGAGCTGAAGAATAAGTTCACTTTTCCTTGAGTCTGGCAGGAATAGTGGGACTGCAATCAGAATGTGCTTATTCTAAAATTTTTCTAGATTAAACCTGTTTCCTGGACATAAGTGTTAATATCCCCTCCCCCCAACACACACACACACACACACACACACACACACACACACACACACACACACACACACACCGCAGCCAAAATAAAAAATAAATCTGGTCAGTGTCAGGACTTCTCCGTCTTCTTGGCTTTCAGAAGTTATTCACCTCCAAATTCACCTGGGATTTTGTGATGATAATTTCCTATTCTTGACATAACATATATGTTACCCACTCTCTCTTTCTCCTGTAATAACAAAATTGCTGTGATAGCCATCCAGTCAGTTTAAAAAAAAAATCAGGTAATTCATTTCTAAATTGGAACTTGTTTCTTTCTAATCAGCCATGTAATGTATTACAGACATCACTCTCAGCATTGGCTACAGAAGTGATTTAATGCTGGGTTTTAATGACTCCTTCATTAATCCTGGTATTCCGGGATTTATCACTCACTGGCCTTTGACCATTGGAAATAATGAAAACTTTGATTTCATGCATATTGGATAACACTGGACCGTTGCCGCCGAAGCCATGAATCTTTGCCTCTGCAGTGGCATGTGTGATTGGGAGTGCCGTGGCTGGGTGACTGCTCTCCCAGGCCGGGCACTGCTGCTAAAGGGGGAGCGCCCTCTGTCTTTGTTGCCTCAGGTGACCTCTTCCCAGGCCCGCTGGATTTGAAGTACAAGTCAGCTCTGATAGCTTCATCTGCTGGAAAGGTCTCTTGACTTGTGAAGTCAGGCTCACCCACCCTTTCAGCTCTTTCCTGAAAGATCCTTGCTTGAGGAATGTGTGTCTTAATGTATGCAACTTAGAACATTTTTTTTCTTCTAGTAAAATAAATTTCGTTTCTTTCACACAAGAGCCTCATGAGGTGACATTCATGGTGCTGTAAGTCCAGCTTTCCATGTGACGCTTCTCTGCGCTGATTGCTGCTGCTCCTGCTGCAGAGAGGACAGTGTTGGTTGCTTTCCTTACTCTTAATGGTAGCGCTGTGAATGTTGCCTAGAAGAGAGGGGCTCATTTTTATACTGTGTGTCTTGGGGCTAGAGTGAAATATCTTAAGTAAATGTCAGGTGTGCTCCCTCCCCCACGCCAGTGCTCAGGAGAGAGGAACTCACCACTTTAAACTGCTCAGAGGCTCATGTGTTACCCAGTGCTTTCTCTGTTTATTTTGAACTTGTCATTGAGCTTGATAAAACCTCAGACAGTGCCACATGAAGATTGCATGGCAGGATTAATAACATGGAGCCAATTTTTTTTACAGGATATAACACTTACTCTGCTGAGTATGTCCACTTAACTGCAAGCGCTGGGTGTCATAGGAAGTGACCTTATTTTTTTTAAGTAGGCTCTATGTCCATTGTTGGGCTTGAATTCACAACCCTGAGATCAAAAGTTGCATGCTATACTGATTGAGCCAGCCAGGTGCTCTAGGAAATGACCTTTTAAAGTTCTCCTGTGGAAACCTGGGTGATGCAGTGGGTTAAGCATCCGGCTCTTGATCTACGCTCAGGTCATGATCTCACAGTTCTTGAGTTCGAGCCCTAAGTTGGGCTTTGCACAGACAACACAGAGCCTGCTTGAGATTCTCTTTCTCTCTCCCTCTCTGTTCCTCCTCGCTCTGCTCTCTCTTTCTCTCAAAATAAATAAACTTAAAAAAATAATAAAGTTCTCCTTTAAAAGGGGCACCTGGGTGGCTTAGTTGGTTAAGCATTCAACTCTTGGTCTCAGCTTGTCCTGACCTCAGGGTCCTGAGTTCAAGCCTTGTGTGGGCCTAGCATGGAGCCTATTTAAAAAAAAAAAAAAAAAGTTCTCCTTAAAAAGCAGTACTCTAAGGCAGGAGTGGCAAACCTTTTCTGTACAGGACCAGATAGTAAATATTTTAGCCTTGAAACCCATGTGGTCTGTGTTGTAACTCTTTGACTCTACCTTGCAGTGCTTAAAAAAAAAAACAAAAACAACCACAGACAATATGCAAACAAATGGGTGAGGCTATGTTCCAATAAAACCTTAATTAAAAACGCACTATGAGTCTGCAGCCCTTATTCTAGGGACTCATGCTATGGACAAATGAATAGATGCCTATAGAACAAGAGATAAAATCAGGGATACCAATGTTGGTGAAAATGAATCCTTGTGACTTAAGGAAAGTATTTCTGATAGTAGCATCATACATAGATGCCAAAACTGTTACGTGTAAAATTTTTAAGATGGAGGAGAAATTGAAAGAAAACTCTCTCCAAAGGTGGCTCTAATGATGCAGCATTCTGTATTGCATACACTTATAGAGAGTATAGCTTGAGGACAGATATTTTTGAAATGTGTTTTAAACAATACTTCTAGATTAATAAATATTTTAAATAAATGTCTGATGATTTCACTTATATCCAAAGAGTTATATGTTCAAAATGAACAAGAAACTCTTCCCACCTTCCCTACCGCCTGGAAACCTAATGTCCCTTTACGTGCAACTGCATCTCTTGTGAGGTTTTCTCTTGACCCCTACCAGAAGTTCACTTTCAGAGGAAATGCTGGTTTTGGAAGCTGTTTTCAATATAATCTTTTGGTTTTTCACTTCCTTCTAATTGAACTGTCTCTACACCAGTCACTGGCGATAGAACAATTTACTTCCTCTGTTTGGTGGCACAGGCAGCTCTCTATTGTACTTCTAATTGATTGTGTTTTTCCAGTTACTTGGTCCTATGAGCATGTCCTTGTTTTTCTAGATGTCTGTGTGCCATTTTTTGTATAATGCTACCATGAGTCTGTCTAGAACACCAGAATTTGTAAAAACAGCAGAGTCTTTCCTGTTAGTATTATATTATTTGCTACCCATTTAACTTTATGATTTCTTTCTTTTTGCCTTTCTCCCTTTTGTCACTGTCCCCAGATCAGCCCTGACTTGACCATATGTCTTTCCTCTTGAAATTTTCAACCTAATCTAGTTCAAGGAAACACTCCCCTGCATAGTAGTTTTGCCAGTCTCCTAGAGACAGATTTTCTTTTTGTTCAGCATGCCCCCTTTCAGATGCATCTGGAATAACAGCTGTATTCCCACTCTTGAATAAAATATTTTAGGAAAGCATCTCATGGTAAAGCACCTGGACTCTTAAGCAAGATTGGGGGTAAACTCCAAATCAGATCCATCACCAGCAGGGTGGGAGGATCAGTTTTCATGGGGTGGAGAAAGACCACACGAATAAGGATATGACTGAACTGGTGTTATAGGCATGCCATTTGTATCTGTTAAATGTAAGGGATTAGATAATCTGTCATTATGCTAATTCTGGGTAACAGATGGTGGAGAGTTCTGCATCTCAACAGCAGTATTCACCATGGGGGAAATTAGCTTGCACCCAAATCAGCAGTCAGTCAGGAATTCCATTGAGAGATGAACACTACTGGTGATTACATTAGTGTGTCCCTCTAAGGACATCCGCACACATGCTGGCTTTCTTGAATTTCTCTGTAGTTTACTTATCCTTGCCCATTGCCCTTTGGAGGTTACCAGACCTCTTTGCTCCTATCTGTAAAGGATTGAAGGTGGTTTCTCTCCATTTGGTTAATTTAAGATCAAGATTAGAAGTAGGTTGGGTAAATATCGCTCAAAGGATTAGTGTTTTGCATGTTTCTTCAGAGGTAAGATGTCATACAGCTGTTGAAAACAATGTTGATTGTCAGACAGCTCTAAGGGTCCATCTTGATCCTGCTGGTTTTTTTCTCTGTAAATGATTTCCCTTCAGTATTTTGTTAATGCAGAGCTTTGATGATTATCAACTTTCTCTTTGCTTATCCCTCCTCCTAACTTACCATATACCTGCTTTCCATTACCATTTGTATGTCCTACTCTCATCTCAAAACTATTATGTTTAATACTATTGTTGATTAAAACTGGTGGCTTTCAAACTTGTGTACCCTGGAATCACCTGTGTAGCTTATTAAAAAGGCACTCCAGGCAGTGGGGCAAACCCAGATTTTGTAGTGCTCACTAAAGTACCATCTTCTTTCAGGTGATTTTATTTCTTTTCATATCAGTCTGTGACGCAATGAGCTTGGACAGAAGCCAAGAATTAGACTAGGATCATTGTGAAGAATTGTCCAGGTTGATTGGACAGCTGTCCGAATTGATCATTGCTCATACGGGGCGTAGTTGCAGATGTGCTTTAAATAAGCATGGTCATTGAGGTTTGTTTGACTTTTTTTTTAATGTTTTATTTTTTCTGAGAGAGAGAGAGAGAGAGAGAGAGCAAGCGAGCAGGAGAGGGTCAGAGAGAGAGGGAAACACAGAATCCGAAACAGCCTCCAGGCTCTGTGCTGGCTATCAGCATAGAGCCTGATGCGGGGCTGGAACCCATGAACCGTGAGATCATGACCTGAGCCCAAGTCGGACTCTTTAACGACTGAGCCACCCAGGCGTCCCACACATGGTCATTGAGGTTTAATGGGTCGGTAAACTGGATTATGTGCCTTTGTTCAAAAAGGGGAGCAAACATTTTGGATTGGGATGCCCAAAAGTTGGGGGCAAGTCAGGGGCAAGCCATCCATAGCTTCAGTTCTCACTGGAGCTGAAATAACTGAGGATGTTTGATCCTGCCTTGGTGACTTTTGGGGGCTAGGGAGAAGCAGTTTAATTAGGAAGGTAGGGTGGATTAGTTTATTTGTTAACAAATTCCCTTTCCTATTCAGTTCTTTCCTATTTACTTTTGCCCTCATTCTACTCCTTGTACTCAACAACTCAGACCTAAATCAATTCAGCAGCCTTCTCGATGAGCCTTTTCTAACTGCAGTTTTCCCATCTCCATTTCTTCCTGCATAATGCTGCTGGCTTAATTTTACAAAAATGCTGTTTTCATGTTAGTTCACCACAATAAGCTATTTTAGATTTCACAGCTATCTTCAGTCAAGCCCCCTACTCTCTTCTCTCGCTCCTCATTCTCAACAGACAGCCTTGTTCCTACTTTCTGGAGAAAACATGGCCTTATTTAGAAAATGCCTTAGACTTATTCTCTCGGCTGCAAACTTGTCTTCCCCCTGCTTGCTTTCTTGCCTCCTGCCTTCCCATCTCCGTGGCAGATTTCAGCCTCTTTCTTTTCAAACTAGCTTTTCTGCATACATGCTCTCAATTCTCTCTTTTAGTTTCCTTAGGGATTATGTGCTATCAGTTAGCCCCTTTCTTTTTAACTAATTTTTAAAAATTGTCCTCCAATCCTCTCTCTTTATTATAGCAACCTTTCTCCTTCCCTTCATAGCCAAGTTAATTAAAATTAAAAGAGTTAGAAGAAATTTTAATTCTGCCTCCATTTCCTCTTCATTCCTTTACCATCTGCTCTGACCCTTCCAAATCATTGAAGCCGAGCTTACGTAGGAGACCAATGTTTCCCTCAAGGACACTTCTCAGTCCTTGCTTGTACTTTATCTCTGCAGTACTTCAAACGTACCACAATCTTTTCTTTTTAGTAAGTTCAAGTTCTATTGACTTTTTCTTTAACTTTTATTTTGAAGTAATTATATATTCACAGAAGTTGCAACAGTAGTACAGAGATCCATCCCATGGACCCTTCAGCTAGCAGGCCCCCTGCAAAGATTATATCTTACATAATTATAGGAAAATAACCAAAGCCAGGAGTGTGGCATCCGTGCAGTGTGTGTATCCCTGACCTTTTATCACATGTGTAGATCCATGTGCCCACCATCACAATCAAGACAGAAAACTATTCAGTTATCAGAATGATCTCCCTTGTTCTACTAACACACCTTTCCCCTCCCAATATCCGTGACAGCCAGTAATCCATTTTCCATCTCTGTGATTTTGTAATTTCAAGAACATTGTATAAATAGAATCATACAGTGTGTAATCCATTGAGGCTGACCATTTTCATTTAGCACAATGCCCTTGAGATCCATCTGAGTGGTGTGTAGCAGTAGTTTTTCCAATCTGTCTATGAAACTGGGGGCAGGTTGTTATAGTGGAAGGATGCCTGTTTTATGACTTGAGACTTGAGTTCTAGTCCAAGTCAGTCACTAAGTAGTTTATAATGTCTCTGAACCTCAAATTAGCAGTCTGTAAAATGAGGGACTTGGAGTAGGACACTAAGAGTCTTTTAGCTCTAACCTCTGTGATTATAGTGAATGAAGTATTTCGGGTATTTACTTATATCTCTAGTAATGAAGTCTACCTGTCTTATTAATATTTACTGTGCAATAATCTTCTATAATCTCAAAAGGGCTACTAAAGAAACATCTTATAATTGTTTTATTGACGTGTTGCTGCTACTTACATTATTCCTATAAGTCTGATAGGTCAAAATAGTACTTGGCAAACTATGAAAATGTAAGGGTGAATCTGATTTTTTTTTTCCTGCTGTGTTCAGTGATAAGATCAGTAATAAACCTACTCTGCATAATCTAGTGAGCCACAGAGGTGCAAGAAATGTAATAAATTCCTGTTAAATGACAGCTCTACTCTTGAATCAGTTCTTTGAACACATTTCTATTAATGAGTTAAGTCAGTTAGTTGCCACTAAGTACTTCACTGAAGTAAAAGAAATTAGGCAGTGAAGAATCCAAGAGTTTGGACTTTAGTTTCCTTAATAGAAAATCTAGCATATAAGGGCTCCTGAGTGGCTCAGCTCAGGTCATGATCTTACCATTCATGAGTTCAAGCCCCACGCCGGGTGCCGCCGTGCTGACAGCTCAGAGCCTGGAGCTCCTTTGTATTCTGTCTCCCTCTCTCTCTGCCCCTCCCCTTCTCACACCTTCTCTCTCTCTCTAAAAACAAAACAAACATAAAAAAGAAAGAAAGAAAATCTACCATATATCTTTCTTTGCTCATCTCTATCCCCTCTTTTAATACACTTGAACATTTGAGTAATGCAATATATCTTTTTTTAAATGTTTATTTATTTTGGAGAGGAAGAGAAAGAAAACACAGTAGTAGAGGGGTAGAGAAAGAGGGAGACACAGAATCCTAAGCAGGCTTTAGGCTCTGAGTTATCAGCGCAGAGCTGGACACAAGGCTCAAACCCATGAACTGAGATCATGACCTGAGCCAAAGTTGAACGCTTAACCAACTGAGCCACCCAGGTGCCCCAGTAACATATTATATCTTAAAGAAATAGTGGACATTAAAGTGTTGAACAGAATAATATTTGTCAGGAACAAGTAAATATTTATCGAGCATAAATAAATTTGTGAAGCAGCCTGGCTTCCCATCCTTTACCACCACTGTGTGTGTGCCCAGAAAGAATAGGGTTCTTCCAGACCCCATAGAAAGAGTGGAAGGAATTGTGTCTGCTGCTACAGTGCTCCACAAACCATAACCAGAAATGTGTACAAGCATACTTCATGCTTATGTATTTCCTGAAATGATACACAATCTACATTGCCTTGAATATTATCAGCTAGTGCTATATAAAAATTCTGGTGGAAAGATAAAGCTGTTATAGAATATGTATGACTATTGATCAGTAAATGGTAGCTCATTTTTAAATTATGTCTAGCTCACATACACTCCATCTAGTCTCATCTACTTCCTTATTTTATAGATACAGAAACTGGTGCAGGCTTAGCTCCTTTACAAGAGTTTAAACAGCCGGAGAGCTGGGGTAAGAACCCAGATCCTCTGCCCTGAATCACTGCTCTGTGCCATGAGTTCTTTATGAAACAAGCTCATAATTGCTCTCTATGGCTGCAAAGGCCTGGAGGAAGTGAGAAACATTAAGTGGCTTTCACTATTGAAGAATAAATAAAAATGCTGTGTGTAACCTCTCAGAGAATTGAGCAACATTTATGCTTAACATTTCTTTTTTGCGATATTCATGTTTTACTGTGTTATCCTGTATCTTCACTCATTTTTTAGAATTTAGATGAAGTTTTTTTTTTACTGTGTTATCCTGTCTCTTCACTCATTTTTTATAATTAAGATGAAGATTTTTTGCCCTATGAAAGTGTTGACATGAGATAATGTCTTGTGTTAGACCCTCCCTTTAAAAAAAAAAAAAAAAAAAAAACTCAGCCACACTGTGAATGTCTTTTTTAGAAAGTCAGTATCCTCTTGTGTGCATTTTGGAAAGCAAACAGACCAAATAAACTAAGCTAAAATGGAATGGTTATAGTTTCTAATGATAGGAAATTTTGGACTTAGTAAGCATTTTACCACCTCTAATTTTTTTTTTTTCTTTCATTAAAATGGATGTAGTTGGGACATCATTTTTGTTAGGAACTCAAATGAGGGCGTCTGGGTGGCTCAGTAGGTTAAGCGTCCAACTTCGGCTCAGGTCATGATCTCATGGTTCGTGGGTTTGAGCCCCACGTCGGGCTCTGTGCTGACAGCCAGCTCAGAGCCTGGAGACTGTTCCAGATTCTGTATATCCCTCTCTCTCTGACCCTCCCCTGCTCACGCTGTCTGTCTCTCTCTCCCTCTCTCTCTCTCTCTTAGGGAGGGGGAAAAAAACATTAGAAAAAGAAACTCAAATGAAGTAACTAGTAGAATATCTCTTTCACTAACAGCCGACCTACTTTACAATTACTCGTGTTCATTCATTTTTAGAAGCACTTATAATTGATCCCTGCCCCTAAATGTAGTAAAACCTTTATAACAACATAGATCATGTTTTCTTGACATTAAAATATTCACCCTTCATATAATATGTGTAGCTTTAATATGTTTTTGGACATCCTAAACTAACTTTTATTCTTCTCCCAGTGGCTGTATCCTCATTCCATCCATACTTCACCTCTCATCTTCTCCTGCACTTCTATTTTCCTTAGCAAGGTGACTGGAATTGTAGGGGTACAGGTTGTTTGGGGGAACCTTAGAGACAATCAGATATTCAGGTGCAGATCACATCAATAAGTCCTCACCCAGCTAGTAGTGGGAGCAAGATAGGGTCATCTTCCCTTACACTAAGTACCTAAGCAAAAAGTTACAGATGACTGCTGCCCTACCACCTGCCTTGTACCGTGTGAGGGAGTGACATTTGGATGATACAGTGGGACTCTGGGAAGAGAGCACCTTGTACGGCCTTTGTTGAGCCTTCAGATTTCTGCAAGCCTTAGTACACCACCTACCTCTCATTCTAGGCTTTGGCTCCCAGGTTTCCTTGTTTAGAGGATACTGTGACCTGTGTCATGCTTAGGGACTTTGTCTTTAAACTCCTGGAAATGCATGATGTCAGTTAAATCCATTATGATGCTATTGGTTACAAGGAACAACAATAAGTCGTCTTAAAGAAGAATATAGGTTGGGAAGTTATGAGGAGCTAAGAAAACTGACCTAAGGCCAGAACATCAGACTTGGATAATAGATGGATATCAGGGCAGCTCCAAAGGGTCAAGAAACAGGATAGTCTTTACTTTGGTGCAATGTGGCTTGGACACCATTGTAAATGAATTGATTGCCTCCTCTCCTTTGTGTCACTCCCAAGGCAGGAGCATTTAATTGACAGAGCCATTGTCAGTGTGTCCATGCGCTCGCTGCTACAGACAGAGTAGGCATCTGATGATTTTCAACTCTCATGGTAGAGAGCTCCAACAGTGGTATATTGCCCTCTGTTAAAAGGGGCTTGCCGATTGTCTAACGTGTGTAAAGACCATGCACATAAGTATGGAGTGACTATGATCATCACTTGTAGCAGGACCTCTTCTGGGTCAGTGAATTAATTAATGAGTCCAAAACAGTGGTAGGGGAAGGAGCCCCCTGAGTGACTATACACATTCAGTTAATGCCCCCCACCATTACGGAGGGAGTGACGTTTGAGGATACTCTCACTACACACCTCTGCCCATGCCTCCCACACTGCTCTTTTGCAAAATGTTCAATTCTCAAGGGAAAGGGGAGCATAGAAATAAGCGGATGAAGAAAGCATACTTAGGTTTACAATGTGCATTTTTACCTTGTGTTGGAATATAGAGAGAAAAGTCATCACACATTTTTGAATCATTTCTCCCTGTCCCCCCAAAAAGTCCTCCAATGCCTGGAAGACAATTATTATTATACTTAATTCTTATTGTTATAATTAAATGTTTAGTATGTATTTAGGCTAACATTAGTAATAGAGTGATCAATTTATAATATTTGGCTAGATTTTTTTTTGATGTTCTGATAAGTAATGTATTAAGGGTATCTTGGGTAATTCACGAACACAAAACACATGTTCCTATTTTGTGGAATTTTTAAATGACACCAATATAATAATGGGAAATAGGCTGAGAAGCCGAAGGATCTTAGATGCCCATAGTGGTGGTGTCACTCTGCGTTTCTTTAGACAACCCATTTGAACATGTTCAGTTTTTGTCTGGGTCTGTCTTCATCTGTCTTTTGATTAAGTATCTACTAAGTGTTTGTTTCATTTTTGTTTTATTTTTTTGTTTTTTTCTGGTTTTTAATATTTATTAATTTTCGAGAGAGAGACAGAGCATGAGCAGGGGAGGGGCAGAGAGAGGGAAACACAGAATCTAAAGCAGGCTCCAGGCTCTGAGCTAGCTGTCAACACAGAGCCCTATGCGGGGCTTAAACCCATGAACCGTGAGATCATGACCTGAGTGAAGTCGGACACTTAACCAACTGAGCCACCCAGGCACCCCAGTGTTTGGCTCATTTTGATCTGGTAAGGAATATGATCTAGTTAGGAAGACCAGATGCGTATGCAAAGGAAGAAAATAAGATACAGTGAGGCAAAGATGAGTGCAGAGTGAGTGAGTGGTGCAGCCAACAGCATATAGACGGGAGAATGGAAGCCACTTGCTGGGTAGCTAAATAGACTAAGATTGAGCAGAAGTTTGAAAGGCATTTATGGAATAGGTTTAGAGAGATATATGAGGGCTCTGTTGCAGAATGCCTTTAAAAGTCTGTTACTCTAATTTGTGGTACTGTTTAGTCAAAGGAAAACTGGAACTGGAATAAAAAATCTGCCTTCTAATCGTGGCTCTGATACATAGAAGCAGGATTGCTTGTGGTAAATCTGAAACTGTTTGCTGTTTATACATATCATCTCTGCACTGCAAGCAGAAGTAAATTAACGTGTGTTAAAGGCCTATCCGATAGCAAACTCCCAGTTGATGTTCATTAAATCTGAAATTATCTTTTGAGTGAAAATCGAAGAAATAGTTCTGTCATCTGATGCTTCTAGCATGAGGTGTGAGTAAGGTTGTTAGCAACGTCCTTTTCATCACGGAAATGCCAGTTCTCTGTGCATAGCTTTTCTTGGTTACAACTTGTTGCTTATGACCTTTATAAACTTTCTGCATCTCATGTCTCTCACCTGCAAAATAGGGTTGATGAGAGTTCCTAACGCATCAGGATTTTGTGACCATGAAGTGGATTTAATAAATGCGTTAAGTGTCTTAGGATAGTACTAAAAAAGAGTCCATTTCCCCTTTTTCCCTCTAACTACTTTTCTTATCCCCCTCCTCCTCCTTCCTTCTCTTTTTCTGTGTCCCCCTTCTCTCCTTCCCCTCCATTATCATATATGATAACTTAATGTTGTCTCTGTGTTGGAAAATTTCAAACAAAAGCTCTCTTAGGATTGTGGTGGATTTGGGAATGAGGATTATTAGCCAGACCAATTCTTTTAGAGGCTTCAGCGCACAGTGCTTGGTTTGGTGGGCATTGCAAGGACAGTGAGCAGGGGATGGTGATTCAAGTGGCCCAGGTGAGAGGCAGTGAGAGCCACAACTGGGGTAGAAAGAAAGAAAGAAAGAGAGCATTCATGAAACATTAGAGATTTGAGTTCAAAGTTTTGACAACTAATTTTATGTGGAAATAAAAGACAGCAGGCTGAGGGGACTGGGATTATGATGGCCCTCCAGTTGGAGACGTTAGGAGAATGAGCTGATCGAGTAGATTTTAGAAAAGCTTAATCTGGGGAAGGGAGTGTTATTTTTGAAATGCTGAGTTTTACATGGTGATGAATCATACGAATTCACATGTCCTGCAGAGAGTTGGAAATGTAACTGCATGGCATATTTAGCATTGAGGGGACCAGTTTGGCTGGACTGGGAGTACATATTTGTTCGACAGTTTACTTTCTTCAAACTAGATCCAACATTTAATTGCTTAATTGTTTTTGAAGGATCTGTTTATCTCCTGGGAAAGAAGCATCTTGTCTGATAGAGGGAGTGTCACTTTGGGTACATACTCCATGTTCTGTCCTATAGTATAAAGGAGATTCAGAAAAGTCCATGCATATAGTTTCTGTCTATTAAACAGACATTTTCTTCTTGACTGTTTTTCTTCTGTCCTACTTTGATGGTTACAGTTTGGGGAAAATATTAGATATTTAAGGGTGGACATCATTTCATTGCCACTTATATTTAATATGCTCCTCATACATCATCCAAGGTTCCTCATTGTCCTGACTTACTCAGATATGACTGGTAAGTGCAATGATACTCAGAGGAGCTGGCATAATAGAGTATAAAACAACAGTTTTCCTTGTCTTATAAAGCCATAACCATGATATTGCTGAATGAATGAAACTATCGTGTAAGAGGTGGCAATCAGATGACAGTACTGCAGAAATCCCAGAGGGCAGAATAAAATTGTCTATTTAGTAAGCATAACTATTTTATGTAACTCTTTGATGTTATGCTTTTCCCCCTCTCCTTTTCTAAATCACTTTGACCCATATTTTTCAACACTCTTCTCTCTACTAGCCAGAGTTGTAAAGTGGGTTACATGTTTAATTCTATGGCTTCCAAGTATGCTTCTGTTGTATTTTCCTGCCTATTAGTTGTTCTTTCAGGAGATTGAGAGTCGGTATGATCTTGTGTAGGGCCTGAGTGGAAATAAGGCAATGGGCGTGATAAGTCTTAGAGACATGTTGAAGTAGAGAATTACCTCTTCTTGACCCCCACTTTTCAAACCCTTGTCCCTAGATAGCTTTGCTTTTTTTCTTCCTAAACCAAAGAGCACTGTTGGTTGCTCATTGAGACATGGCTGAAGCTCAAGAGGCTTTTGTCAGTGCTCAGGAGTAAGCCTGTTCTTAGTAATGACGTTCTGATGATGTGTGCTGTGGGGGTTCAAGGACTTAACTGTCTACAAAACAATAATTTATTCACGGAATGATCTTTGTTCTTTTTCTTTCCCCTCCATCTTCCATTTCTCCTTCCCTCCCTTCTTCCCTTCCTCCTCTCTTGTGGGTCTTTCTTCCTGCCAGTCTTGTTTATGGACCTTCTTTGGTTTCATTCGAATTGTGTATCCTTTTGAATTCTTCAGATGAAAGTAGGTCTCTATCAGTGTTCACTCTTTCCTTCCACATCCTCCTCCCCCTGAGGAAGAATGATTAGGATTCATTAAAGTACAAAGAAAAGACCATCATTCTCAAGAGTTCTTGATTTTCATATCTCAACTCTAGTCTTTAGAAAATGCTCTCATCGACAGAATAGTTGTGTTTAGAACCTGTACATATTCTGAATGCTCATTAAATTTGAACTAAAACTTATGAGAGAGCTTTTTTCAGAACACTGGGTTGTTTTGCTTGTTTTGCTTCTAGGGTGTTTGGATCAGTCCCATTCCCTACTTGGTTGTTCTTGTCTTACTTGCTTCTCTGTAGGTCACACCGTGTCTTATGGTCCATATAACCACAGCTGGGTTGGTGGATCTCCGGAGTCTGGACCAAGGATGTCATATCCGAAGACTTATTATAGCCCATGATAATGATTGCTTTTCTCCCTCATTTCACCCTAGTCTCTGGCTAAACCTGTCTATGGGACATCAAGGCATTTGAATCTTCATTTTCAATTTGTGTCGTGAATTCTGAGAAAGTCTCTAGGCATTTTTCAGATCCTTTGGTGGTCGTCCTTGATAACAGGACTTTTTAAACAGAAAAGGGAGCCTTTGAGAGTAAAAAGATTTTAAAAATCCATTTTAGTTATTTTTAGAATTACATTAGGTCAAAGGGGGAGTGAAAAAAATAGGGACTATGGTAGGAGAGAGATTTGATAAATTTATAAAGGATGTTGTGCCACCTCAGATGTTTCTAATTATTGATGCTTCTAAAACAGAATCTCCTGTCCACATATGCTGGTTGGTTATGTGGGAAGTGCCTCCTGGCTGTATTTTAAGGAAGATGTGGATCATTGTTCCAGATTCATGGGACCTCAGTCTTTGGAGATTGGAGCATGAAGGACTCTGGGTGCAGGGGACAGTGTGTGATCCCCTGGAGACTTTCTTGAGTTTTCAGAAGCTACTTGTTGCTCCATAAAGACTTTTTCCTAGTTTGAGGCCTGATGGAAAAACAGTAACATGATAAAAGAGACCTATTCATTGCCCATTGTCTATAGATGCCTCTCATCTAGAATTTCACTCTTGCCCTTTATAGCCTTATTTTGTCAACCTATAAAAACTAAATCTATCTCAAGTCTGAAATTGTCAGGTTCCTGCCTCAAAGGACATAGATATTAGAGGTCTTAGTGTGAACTTGTAAGGAAGATCTAAAGGGAGCCTGGCTTTTGGGCCTGTTAGCCATTAATCATTTCTCCCACTTCTGCACTCTTTTAGAGTAGAGAGCCAACCATAGGATTAAAGGTGGACCTAATATTCTGAAGAAAACAGCTTTCTCTTCCTTGCTGCTTTCTGCCTCTTTGTTAAATCCTGTGGTGACCTCTCCCTCCTTCCTTTTCTCTTACTTATTTGCAAAGAAAGATGTCAGCACCCTTTAGCTGCTTCTCTGTGGTTCAGCCCCACAGTAGAACATCCCTGTGTAGCTGAGGCAAAGTGAGATGTGCCATCTGGTATGTTAGAAATCAATACTGGAACCCTGTCAGCTGGGGACCTCCATCCCAGCACTTGTGAGAAAGCCTCTCTTTATGGCATAGGTGCAGCCAGTATGAAAAGGATGTGAAGGCAGTTTTTTGGCTTTAAGACATTGGAGTCTTTGAGGGTCATGGGTGACAGGGAGCCAGGCTACATGCCTGATGTCTTGTTGGACCCATGTTCTCACAGTGAATAGCCATGGCCTGCATGTTGTGCTCAGTTTATGAGATTTGTCTACAGGGCCTTGAAGGTACTGTAAACATTGTATGAAAAAATGTGTGCGTGCGTGTGTGTGTGTGTGTGTGTGTGTGTGTGTGTGCATGCACACATGTTGAAAAACGAACCTCTGATACAGACATTGTGACTTTTGTAAATGAATTGAGCTGTTGATTATCTTTCAACCCTTTCTTTAGCCTTGACTAGATATGATGTAGAGCCATTTCTTTATAGGCTGACATTCTGAATATGTGTCCACATGTATGTTTGCTTTGAGGAAAATATTCTACTTTTGCAATCACCATGGACAGCTCAGTGACTGATAAATGTAGATGGTATTCTAAGTGGGAAATGTTAAGCTCCAACAGCTAGATGAAGATCCCTGAGCCCTAGCCATTGAGAGTTATCTGTTAATCCCTGTTCAGATGGAGAATGTAGCAGGTGGGGGGCGGGGGCATCCATGCATGTGTGCAAGTGTGTGTAATGGTATTACTCTCTGTTCCCACTCTTGAAATACTTATCCGTGTAAACTCAGGTTCTGTTTTAGGGGGTTTTGTTTTATTTATTTAAAAACTATTTTTTACTTTTAGAGAGAGAGCATGAGTGGGGGAGAGGAACTGAGAATAGAGAAAGGGAGGGAGGGAGAGAATGAAGGGGGGGGGAGAGAGAGAGAGAGAGAGAGAGAGAGAGAGAATATCTCAAGCAGGCTCCACACTCAGCACAGAGCTGGATATAGGGCTCAGTCCCATGATCCTGGGATCACGACCTGAGCAAAAATCACAAGCAGATGCTCAACCCACGGAGCTACTCAGGTGCCCCACCCAGGTTCTGTTTTATCAAGTGATGCATTCCCTTAAAGTTAGTTCTACATTTAGGACCAAATCCTGGAAGTCACAGAGTGTGTGAGTGAGACAGTGTATATACCAAAGTTTATTCATATAAGTTAAACTGTTAAGGATAATGGAATACAGGTTTCTTGCTGTCAGAAGGAAAGGAAGAAAATGAAAACTGTGGTGTTGGGGTAGGATTGTAGGTATCTTTGTGAACTCCCGGTATATTAGTTCAGGTTCTCTAAAAAGCTGATGCCAAGACAGAATTAGACATGAAGGAGATTAATTGGGGAAAATCCAATTGGGGGAAAATGGGAAGAGACCTTGAAGAGCCTGGGAGTGCCATTAGACTGCAGTACAGGCCTAATCTCTGGCAAAGGGTGGGAGGAAAGGAAGGTTGAATTGGAAAAGTCTAATTGGCCAAGTTCTAAGAGAGTTCTCGTAAAGCCAACAAGGAGTCCTCAAGCCAGAGTTGCCGTCAGAGGAGTCCCACATCTCTCAGTAACAGGCCTGCCTCGGTATCCACTGTGCTCAGGCTATGAGCAGCTGGTGGAAGCATTGCCTTGGCTGGAACAGTGATGGATTTCAGAGCACAGCAGCTGGGACTGTCAGTCAATTACACTTCCTGCAGTCAGAGATCCGAAAGGCACATTTTCATGACTGCCGCACATGGTTTTCAGTAGTTATAGATTGATATAGAAATAAATGTATAGAAATAAAGATGTGAATGTTGGCTATTTAGATAAATGACTAATTTCAGAACTGCAGGAAAATGCACAAGATAAGCTTGGAATATGTTGTTATACCAGAAAGCAAGGAAATACTCAAGGAATGATGGGGGAGGAGGCATGTCCATAGGAAACAGAACCAGCTTGACATGGCTCCCATTGGCCAAATTGGGAACAATTTCAACATCACAACAAATAATGATAGTAATGGATTATGACTTTAAATGAAATGATATCCCATGACATTATATTGATATAATTAAATAAATGAATAACTTGGGATTTTGAGGAATGAAAATTACATAATTTAAGGGGTCTCCTCAAAAAATACCTGTCAATTGTAAAGAGAAAAAGAGTAACCTTACAGTGGAGAAACTGGATCAAGTGATCAACGGGAACATTGTCAGTAAATTATACATTTTGTAGGAGGCCAAGGGAACAATACATCCTTCACTCCTGTGGTATTTCTGCCGAAGCTGCATAACTCGTATCTGATCACAAGAAAACATCAGACAAACCAAAATAACTGACCTGTACTCTTTACAAGTGTCAAGGCCATGGGGTAGCCTAAGAAAGATTAAGGAACTGTTCTGGACTAAGGAGACATGGATCCTCCCCCCGCCCCCCCGCCCCAATATTCTGTTGGAATAATTGGCAAAATTTGAGTAGAGTTTGTGGATTAGATGGTAGTAATGTGTCCTTCTGTTCATTTTATTTTTGAGTTTGTAGGAAGATATCCTGGTTTGTAGAAAATGCACACTAAAAATTTTGAGGATGAGGGTATAATCAGTTGGTTACTCTCAAATGGATCAAAGAAGGAGGGTATGTTCTTTGTTATAGCGTGTCCAACTTTTCTGTAAGCTTGTTTCAAAATTACACACAATCACACAGCTAAGTAATCAGGGCGATCTTAAACAGTTACCTGACCTATCAATGTTTTGGGGTAGGGGCTAGGCAAAATGTGATCAATTATAAACTACCGTAATTGAAATCTACTTTTGAAGAATCCTCTTCTTGTGTGTGGGCCTAGAACACCTGTTCACTGTGTTGGCAGAATGTAGTACCCCATAGTTTCAAACGTATCTTATATATTAGGAAAGTGTGAGCTTTTTGCAACCTGCTTACTGTGAAAGCAAGCGGGCAGGGAAGATGTCAACTACATTGGGACCTTTTGAGAAAGCCTATATGTGCGGCCTGTGTTGCTTGTGTTTGTATCAGAAACACCTGATCACGCCTAATAGTAATGGTTCACTATTACCAGAATATAAATTTATCTTTTGGTTTGTAGAAGCATTTCAATCCCAGCACTAATTCCGTGTATTTCTAGCTGATACAGAGAGATGATTTCCTGTTAGACTTCCAAGGCTGCTAGGTCCCTTTTTGTATGCTGATTGTGAATTATCCATTCGCGCCAGACATGTGTAATTGGAGTAGAATTACTGATACACTGAAGAAAGCAGAACTTATAAATTTGTCTAAAGCAGCCTAATGCCATGGCACACAATTTAAATGTTCTACTTTTTTCACTGGGCAACTGATGAATACACCAGTGTCAGGTTATGAGCCATCGTTGGCCAAGGGGAAAATCTCTGGACCTTTCATTAGTGGCCAAAAGAAGTGAATGAGAGCGTCAAGTACATAGACCTAGGATAATTGAATTTTTTTGCTCTCCCATTCATTCTCTTTCATTTCAAATTTTAGATGATGGGGAGGAGAAAGACAAAAGCTGGTAAGGCATGTAGAAAGCTTTTGTCCTTAACTCTATGCAGAGCAAGGTTGGCTAATAGATGCTTAGGATAATAATGTTTCAGGGCTGCATTTCCATAGTGGTTAGGTGTTTTTCTGATAATCCAAATAGTACCTCAAAATTTTCAGGAGGTATTGAAACAATATTAAATGTGATTTTGTCCCACCTAAAAAGTTATCCTGGGGTGCCTTAGGCAGCTTAGTCAGCTAAGCATCTGACTTTGGCTCAGGTCATGATCTTGTGGTCTGTGGGTTCAAGCCTTGCATCGGGCTCTGCGCCGACAGCCAGAGCCTGGAATGTGCTTTGGATTCTGTGTCTCCCTCTCTCTGCCCCTCCCTTGCTCATGCTCTGTCTCTCAAAAATAAATAAACAATAAAAAACAAATAAATAAAAAGTTATCCTAAATAAACTAAGTTCATTTATAAATTATTTATTGCCTACTTTATGCCAAGTATTGTACTAGGCACTTCAATCCAGAAATATGCAGCCCTTGCCCTCTTAGCCCTCATATTTTAGAAAGGAAGATGAACAGTCAATTTATAATTGTAAGATGGTGTAATGAATTCTCACAGGGGAGCACACACCAAAAAAAAAAAAAAATACATATGATGTAATGTTCACATGCTTGGCTTGTAGTAAATACCCAATAATGACAGCTGTTATTATTTCGTGGGCTTTTACTCTCCTCACTGCTCACTAAGCACCAGCACCACTGTTTCTCCAGGAGAAATCTGTAATTAGGGATAAGAAGAGAAGAGAACATGGCTTACGCTCTAAGCTGTGAAGAGAAGGGAGAGGCTGATCATGGGCAGGTTGTGGAGTGGGAATCCGAGGTCTTACCTGGTTTGTCTAAGAATATCTGTTAGCTGATAGGATACAGAAGGGAAGGTTTGTGACCTTAGTTCCCTGCTGGCTGTGCAGCTACTCAAGTTCAGTTCTTTAAATTGATTTGAACAGCATTAACAGAGGTGGATCATTAAACATTTGTACTGTTTTGCTTTGTTTTCTCTATCTTTTCGTGTAGAAGCATATTTGTGTGAATCTTTCTTGCCTGTTCAGTCATTCCGGCTTTCTTCTCCAAACCCCATGTATTGACTGCAGTAGTTCAGAATGCAGTAACCAATAGGTGTTTGTTCTTCGGACTTTTCAAATTCCCAGGACCTCTCAATCCGTCACATGGGACATAGGTAGAGGTTTCCCCATTCTCCTCTCTGGCCCATTGATGGGTGAGGCCACCATCCTGCCCTTTTGGGGGCTTCCTGGTAACACCCTCAATTAATTCTCAACGTATAGCAATACCTACAGCTGCTGACTCGGGGCTGTTGGCATTCTCCATGCGGCCAAACCTCACTCTGTGATAATGACAGTGTTTGCCAGCACACTTCTGTGGTGACTCAGGAGACAGGGTGGCCAGCAAAGCAGCCTTTTTGTGGGAGTGGATTTTGAGAAGTGCTAATTCCGTGGCGGTTTGGAGATAATAATATCGTGCTGGCAGTAGATAAACAGGCAGCAGAGGGGCACATAATGAGAGAGAATCAGCCATAGCATCTTTTCCTATTTTCTCTACCCGCACATATTTTTTTCTTCTTCTTTTAAAAAAGTTCCCGGGTTTTGATGAAGAGAGCCCTTCAGTGGCTTAAATATGCACATAAAGTGGTTAGTCTAGTCATCAGCACCTCCAGAGTCTGAGGTTCTAAGAACACTAGAGTGTTAAGAGTTAACTACATTTCCAAACAACACTACATCCTAGCATATGGTACGGTAGCCTATTGCTTACCCTGCCTCCTCCCTAAAGGGCAGTCAACCAGATGGTTTGAGTGGGGCCTTTGGTGCAACTATGACAGACACAAAGAAAGACATAAGCACTACTCTCCCCCAACAGAATCATGCCTCTTGTCTTCCAGTGGTGGCTACAGGTAATTTTTGGAAATTTGTTTTTTGCAGTTTACAGCTCGTTTTTGCTTCACATCAAAGGTTCTTTTCCAGCGTGGGGAGGAACCAGGCGAATATGCCTCATTAGTTGTCTGAGTGTCATTTCCAGTGTACTCTCTAGTTAGAGTATACAGAGGCGACGTAGACGGTGACACCTGTTATTCTGATGAAGAAGATTCAACACATTTGAGAACTGCTTTAAGCAGGATTCTAATCAGAATATTTCTGTAGTCCTAAAAGGACTCTTTATCTGGAGTATTGCTCCAAAGCTGCTCATCTCAGATTTTATACTTTTTACTTTATTTGTTCCCCCATCTGGTGCCATTTCTTCATAACAAACTCTCATTCCTCCACAGTAACCCTCCCAAATTCATTCATAGCCTTACCTTCTAGAAGCCCCCTTTGGGTTGGGAGAACCACTGTCAGGAGTTCTGAGGAGAAGAGAATTACTGGGGGTGTTATGTTAAGCTAACCTTTCTAACATTGCCAAGCTGGAATAAGGCATTTTCTAGTTACACTATAGGCTAGAAAGGAGATTTTAAGAAATTTAGGTCATGCTTTTATGTGTTCTGTTTTTTTTTTATCTGTGTGCCTGATATTTTAGAGCAGACTTTTCTTGAGGGTAGTGGCTTGTTTATAACATTCTGTAAATAGCCCTGTGTAATGTGGGCTTTGTACAGATATTTTCTGCTGGTTTTTATGTATGGATTGGTATAGCATCTGACTGTAGTAACTAGAAAGATGCTGAGCTAGAGAACTTTGTTATTCCACCTTTTATTTGGATTTCTAGCCTAACAACTCACTGATCTTGAAATCCTTGGCTTCTTCCCTGTGTCAGGATGCGTTAAGACCTCCAGGTGCTGACTGTTATTATTTCTGTTGACTGAGCCCCGTGTACACCTCTGGTGCTCACTGACCCACCTTTTCGGTTGCAGAAACATTGCTGAGGCCCTCGTCAGCAAAGGTCTAGCCACGGTGATCCGATACCGGCAGGATGACGACCAGCGCTCCTCGCACTATGACGAACTGCTTGCTGCAGAGGCCAGGTGAGATGAGTAATTACTAAAGGGAACACAGTGGGGCCCACAGCCCCGCTTTCTTCTTTCCCACTATCCTGCCCATCTTGGAGCAGAATATAATGGAACGCAGTGCGCTGAGAAAGCTTGTATGCTTTTATCCCAGTTCTTCCCCATCAGAAGAAAAGGAGCACACTTAGAATGTGCTGTCTAACCTTGAGCTGTCTAACACTTGGGCCTCCATTGGTTTTAAATCTGTAAAATAAGCGTATATCAGATATGATCTGATGTAGATGTGAAATGACTCCTAGGTGAGAACATAACTGTGTTATGGTTATACTTTTATACCACCAGCCTGTCCTTCCCTGGGACTCACAAGGAAGCTCTGCCTGTGTGTGCAGGACATTTGCCTCAGGTTATTACCTCCAGAGACCTCTGCTCCCGGCCCCTCCCATTTATCACCTCTCAACCTTTTGTCATGTACGAAGGAAATGAAAACATTTATTAGGAAATGAGTTTTTGTTTCACACTTCTGACAGCTGGCAGGAGAGCACTTGAGAAGCCTTGTGACATTTTACTCTTGTCCTTCCTCCCTGCCGCTGGTTGCCCCAAGGACATGCATACTGCTCAGGGTTATTTCCTACCAGTGACATTCCTTTTGGCTCTTACAGAGACTTCTGTCATTGGGTGGTACCGGTAGTTTAGTGATTCCCAGATTTCCTAGGAAAGAGCAAAAACTGAGCTTCTATTGGTGAACTGACCTAGGTAGTTCAGCAGACTATTTGGTCTCAACCAAAATATACCATATTTCAAAGAGGTGTATGCCACACTCGACCACTTACTTAGTTCTAGAAGTTTGGTAGTTAACCAGCTGGTGCTCTACAGCTTGAGGGGGAATGGGTTTGGGCACCTGTTATCTGTACTTCAGATTTTGTCGTTGAGATCACTTCTTTTGCTCTTTGGCCCAGAACATTGCCCTGATATGTGACATTTACCTCTAACACTATGTCACATCCTGATGGATAGAGCATCTGTAGAATGTCACACAGAATGTCAGCTAAGAAATCAGTCTGTCAGATATTTGTGGCTTTTTGGATTCTTTCTTGTGGGCTTTTCCCAATAGGCCCTGTCTACAGTCTGATTCATGAACACAGAGAGTTCAGTGAATACACCAATAACTTTGGTCATTTAAGGTACTTTAATGGCCAGCATAAAATAACATGATATATAGTCCATAATTGGACTCTTAATCTCTTAATCTTCCTCGGTTCCTCCTCCTTACCTTGCCTAGGCAAGCAGCCTGGCTGTGAGAACCAATAGAAGGAAACGGAGCTTCATATCTCTGAGTACTATTTGATAATCTAACTATTCTAGGAAGTGGACAGTGATTACACTGCAGTTTGGTGGGATTCGAAGGGGGAGCCTCTGCTTAGCCTGTGGGTGGGCTTGGCGAGGTGTAGCGGTAAGCTGAAAACTAGGTTCTGAATCCCCAGCATAGCAAGAGCACTAAGCAGTTAGGTAGGATCTAGACTCCTGTGTTCTGCCCCTGGGTCACTCTACTGGCAGTTAGACTTGAAAATAATTGGCGTAGCTGCTCTGGAAAGTGAGCCCACAATAGGCTTTCTTTTTCTTTCTACCTTTTTTTTTTTTTTTTTTTAATTAAAAAAATGTTTAACGTAAGCTGTACATACCCAATGTGGGGGCTTAAACTCACAATTCCAAGATCAAGGGTCTGCCCTTAGTTCTACCAACTCAGCTAGCCAGCTGCCCATGTATTCTTTCTTACACTGTTGGAAATAGCTACATCATGCTAGTTTAATGAGTATGTGTCTAGTGAAATTTTTATAGACTGTGTTGTAAATATTTTAAGTTTTTATTTAAATTTCAGTTAACATACAGTATAATATTAGTTTTAAGTGTCCAGTATAGTGATTCATCACTTCCATACATCACCTGTTGCTCATCACTCTTTAATCCCCATCGCCTATTTAACCCATCCTCTCACCCACCACCCTCCGGTCACCATCAGTTTGGTCTCTATAGTTAAGAGTCTGTTTCTTTGTTTGCTTCCCTCTTCTCTTCCCCCCTCCACTCCGCCACTTTGCTCATTTATTTTGTTTCTTAAGAAATCTGACATGAGAAAATCATATGGTATTTGTCTTTCTCTGACTAATTTCACTTAGCATAATACTCTCTAGCTCTCACCATCTCATTGCAAATGGAAAGGCTTCATTCTTTTTTATGGCTGAGGAATATTTCATCATGTAGTTATATACCACTTCTTCTTTATTCATTCATTAATCATTGGACACTTGGGCTGTTTCCATAACTTGGCTGTTGTAGATAATGCTGCTATAAACATCAGAGTGCACGTATCCCCCTTAACTAGTATTTTTGTATTCTTTGGGTAAATACCTAGTAGGGTAATTGCTGGATTGTAGGGTAGTTCTATTTTTAACTTTTTGAGGAACCCCTCCATTCTATTTTCCAGGATGGCTGCACCAGTTTGCATTCCCAGCAACAGTGCAAGAGGGTTCCCCTTTTTCCACTCCCTCACCAACAGCCATTGTTTCCTGTGTTGTTGATTTTAGCCATTCGGAGAGGTGCAAGATGATCTCTCTTTGTAGTTTTGATTTACATTTCCCTGATGGTCAGTAATGTTGAGCATCTTTTCATGTGTCTGTTGGCCATGTATATGTCTTCTTTGGAAAAATGTCTGTTCATGACCCTGCCCAATTTTTAATTGGGTTGTTTGGTTTTTGGGGTATTGAGGATAGTGAAATTTTTTTCAACTTTGAGGTTTTAAGAAAACGGCTCTTTAGCACTCATTTTAAGCAGAATCAATGTAACAACATGCTTGTCTGCTAAAGCAGCGAGCAGCCTAGAGATAATTGTGTTGAGCCATTGCTTTCAGACTGATGGTGGAAAAACTTGCTTCGGGGTCATTGCACTGTTGCAGGTTGAGTAAACAGAGAGGAATTTAACTTCCCCAAGCCTGCGAGGCACTGCCATAAGGCAGTACAGACCTCGTAAAGAATTAGGAGAAATGGCCAGCGTGAACTGTGAGTCTTCCTTTAAAGCAGTATTGTTAGTGAGTCCCAGGAGGGCAGCCCCGTGCCATCTTCTAGATACTGACTCCCAGCGAGGTGAATGAAGACCCAAGAAAGAGGCGCACACCTGCCAGATGGTAATGGGGGATTTGTAGCCATTAAAAAGCATTTTCAATGCAGAATGTACCTTCCCCCCTTTTTAGTGGTAGAGTTGACCTTGCTCATTTAAGACCCCCTGTTTTCTGGCCCTCTGCTTTATTTTAGTGTGCTTTCACTTTGAAGCGCTCCATTCCCCCATGACACTGTCCTCGTTGTTGCCTTAGCGTTCTTACTTGGTTCTGTCACGTTGCAACATGTCAGAGCTCTTTTTACATGCTTCTCCTGCCCCTTATTCTGCCTGTCCATTGAATATTATCCAAGTGTAGGATTGTTTTCCCCTAGATGGATTAGCTATTTTTTCCAGTTGAACTCTGCCTTTTAATTTTATGCCCCCGCCGATGCGGATCCTCCACCTCCCAGCTCAGTGTGCTCTGCAGATCTCATTAGTGAGATGTTTACCCCTCTCCTAGGTCCTGAATAGAACCCCTAAACAAGAATGGCTTTGGTGTTGACCCCAAGTCTCTCATTGTATAGACTGTCACTTAACTATCTTTTGATTATCATCCTTCAGCTACTTTTTAATCTTTGATGATTGTGTGCTGGACCAAGCCAATTTGAATTAATTTCCCAAGTACAATTTCTTGAGGTACTGTATCTAATGCTTTAGCAAAGGCTAAATTAATAACATCTGCTATATTCCTATCAGTCTTTCATCCTGGAACTTGTTAGGTAAATAATATGTGAGCGAAGGTAACGTAGCAAAGCCAGCAATTTATTTTAGCCCTTCCCCATGAGGGTGTTGATTCCAACAGATTACTTTGTCCCTGACCCCTGGCTTCCTGTTTTTCCCTTTGGTTATCACTAGTGATATTGGCAGTGGTGCACAGTACTCTTCCATTGATTTTGCTTTCCACAGCACTGCTTGGCCATTAATTCTTTTAGGGAAACCTTGTAAGCTTTGGGGAAAGGGCAGCCTGTTAACTCAGCTGACGTCTTGGGTCAACACGGCTGCCTGCCCAGGAGTCAATGAGCTTTCTCAGGGCTTTGCAGCCACTGCTTCCCCTGCAAGGGGGTACATCCTGCTGCCCTTTCTCAGGCCGTGATGGGAGCTCTGGGAGTGATGTGTTCTGTGCTTACTGGGAAGCCAGGAAAGAGAGAGAGAGATGAGGACCAGCTGGAAGTCTGCCTGCTGCTTTCGAGCATGTCCACCTGCCTGCCAGAAGTGAGCTCACACCACTTAAGCAGCTGTGTTCAGTGTGCTGACCCTTTGAGGCCCGTTCCTTCACATGCCTCTCCGCTTGGGAAACCCTCATTATATCTCAAATACCTGGCATATTTAGAAGAAAGCACATCTTTTCTGTTGAAAGGATGAATAAACCCCTAATCCCAATAGACACCTTCCTTTCCATTTTAGTTGTCTATCATCAGCTGCCTCCTCCCATATTACCTTGTGTCCTGGCAAGATAAGGTTTTGGCATGTTTGCTGGTACTCTCCCACCTCGCTCCTCTCACAGGCTCCATTGAAGAATCGTTGATTCCCTCCCCCACCCCCACCCCCAATGGTTCTGAGAGCACCAGTGTGTGTCCTTCGTGCTTTTAATAAAAAAAAGACCTTATGTACAGCTGACCCACACTTTGTGTTGACATTGCTGAACTTGGTTCCCCCTTTTAGGGGCCTCATATGGCCTTCTTTGGGAATCTGACGCTTCATTTCTTTCCTACACCATCCTAATTTTTCATCCCCATATTAACTTTCCAACATTTTCTGTTCTTGTTTTATTTCAGTACTTCTCACTCAGCTGGCTCACTGAATTACTTGTCTGGATGGGTGTTCTAAACTTAAGGTGGGGCTTTTGACCCCTTCAGAGAATCTGTCTCCTATCCTTCTGAGGTATTTCCAAGAGACTGAGTCATCACTGGGACCCTTCTCATTTTCTCATAATCTAGCCTGTGTATTTGATATGACACATTCAGTTTAATTTGAAGTAGACCAGAATGTGAATTTCCTTAGTGTTCCAAGAGGTCTTCCAAGTGGGGTTTCATTGAGCTTGTTATGGGCACTGACGAGGAACTGGTAATGCTTGGAGTCAGATCAAAGCCTGGCTGTGTGCCTTGTTTTCCTTGGACGTCCAGACCCGGTGGATATCATCTGTGTACATTCTCCTAAAGTTACCAGTAACTTTATTTAAAAATGTAATATTTTAAAATTTCCTAGAAACTGTTAGAATCTGTGGCTTGTTGCAGGAAAACACAGAAGTTATGTTAGCTCAGTGTTGGGGCTTTATTCTTTTAAGGCACCTTTTACTTCTAAGATTTTGTGATTTCAACATAAGGATGTATATATTCAGAAAAGAAATTGATGCCCCGGCTTGACTATGGGAAAGCAATTGCATCGAACAGTCTAGTGTCTGAGCAGATTTAAATGAATTTAGATTCATTCTGGACATACATAATGAGGTTAGGGTTATCTTGGGAGAAGAAAAAAGGGCAGGCTCTCCCTTATCTTTTGGTTTGTATTCTCTTTCTTAGCTGGCACACTGCAGATTTAGAAAACTGTCAGTGTCCCCTGTCGTTGCAAGGCAAGCCGAGCCTTCCCCTGCTGCAGCTCCGCCTGGGCTCCCTGTCTCTCCTCAGCCTCAACACAGACTCATTTTTCTCCTTGAACAAACCTTGCAACATACCCTTTCTTTAAAAATGAAAACATAACAGCTAGTGCTCCTGCCTTGCTGACTTCTGCACGTCTAATCTCCAAACTCCATAAACACCACTCCTTAATTAAAATCCTATGGAATAGCTTTTGTGTTCACCTAGGATGGTTGAATCTCTAGGAAATCTGTGCTGGCATTTCCATCACAGACTTTGATCAGAAGGCTAGAACTTGCTAACTCTTTCCTAGGCCAGTATCAGTTAGCCGTTTAAGAGGGAAACTGAAGTAACATTCTCTCTGGGTGATGTGGTAGTTGGGGGCCGAGATGGGCTTACTAATTTCTGTGCATTTCCACTGAAGTGCTTTTGGTCTCCCGCTCCTAATTTAGCCATAGCAGCTCCACTTTCTCCCTGATTTATAGTTTTTTCACAAAATTTCAGTAGGTGAAAAAAAGAAATTTCAAGCTCTTTCTTGAAAAAAAAAATACGAAACTTTTGGATCAGTTCCCTCCTCTCCGTATCTTTAATTAAACTGGCATTTACAGTATTGGTTATGAATGAAATCTGAAGACTCAACTCACCAGCACTTTCTGTTGCTAAGTTAAAACCTCTGGCTCTAGTATTCTGAAATGGAAGAGCTCAGCACCACTGGTTTGACACAGTTCCAATTTATTAAATGTCTTAATAAAAATCAGGTTTCATCCCTGTACCAATCCAGGGAGAAAATTGGAGTTGAATTGTGTGTTTTGAAAATTTGAAACTAACACATCCTTTCACAATGTATAGATTATATGAGTTAACCAGTTCTCCAAGAAAACAAATCATTTCTCTACTGGAAATAGTTGTTCAAGGCAGGTTTTTCTTGCCTGTGATGGCTTTGCATTCATTTCTTCTCTCCATTCTCATTTTCTTGAGTGTATCCTGGGTCCCAGGCATTGGGGATAATAGTAATGAAGAAAAAAGATAATAGACTCAAGCCTTATAAAGCATGTAATCTCAGAGGGACCGACATTAAATAACTTTAATAGTACCTCTGGATATTGCGATTTTCCTATTTCTTCTCTTTTCCTCCTGTTTTCTTAGCCCCTCCTCTTTTCTCCTTGTCCGTTATTAACATTGCTTGCCTTACATCTTCTTTTATTCTGTCTCTCATTTCTGTTAAATTCTCCCATGAGAACATTTCCCTGAAATTCATCTCCTCTATCTAGCTTCTGTTCTTATCTTTCTGATGGTTTAATGGTACAGCTTTAAATAAACCAAGATTTCTCACTTTGAATCTAATGACCTCAACAAATGAATATTTCTCTTTGAATAAAACTAGGTCCTACTGAATATTGTTAGAAACAGAGCTTTGATTGGAAGTTTTCTGTGTTTCTTTACTGTTTAATCATGGAACTTTGTCACCGGGGTGTTGAGTTTTTAGCCCAAGGATCCTAGAAAGCTGGAGCCAGGTGAATGATCCACGCTGTCTGCTCAGCTGCACTACAGTCATGCCTGTGCAGGTTGGAGGCCAGCACAGAGAAACGGGGCTGTTCTTTCTCTTCAGGATCCTAGTGACTTCCTTTCTTTTTTTTAACCCCTGGAAGTGTACACCCCACTACATGTTGTTTTTACAGTTGGGGGTCATGGTTATGAGGTTGTTCGTGGGATTCAACACATGTCAGTTGGTGGGGGGAGGCGGTTCGCTGTTGGGGAATAGGGTAGATTCGCTATTACAAGTAGGATAACGGAAAATGCAAGAAAAGAACTGGTGTGGGGAAGTGATTTGACGATACAGCTGAATATGGGGAAATTTAGCTTTTCCCTTTCTTCAGAAAAGATGATGCACTCAACATCCAAATAGCAGTAATCAATCTGCATTTAAAGCAACACAAATGGCCACTTCTGGAGAGCTGTGTTTCCAGATAGTTTTCTCCCTCAGGATATTAAGAGGATCTGCTCAGTCTCTTTATCCTATCCTTCTCTTCTTCTCTTCCTGCCCCCAGTTCCTTCTGCTGGAACTCAAGTTGTGAGATGTGTCTTGATGACCATTGTGAGGAGTTGGGGACATTTGGAACTCATTAGGTTTTCTTGCTATGTTGTACACAAACCCAAGGGTGGATCAGATAATGAACTCATAATTAATCTTCCTTGCCCAGTCTTTTCAGTAATCATTGGTCTGCTCTGATTATATTCATTCAGAAGAAGTGCTAGAGTTATCTTTCTACGTAATTTGGCTTGTCTGCACATACCACAGAGTGTCTTACCCTCACACTGTCTTCTTGGCTAAGAGACTCATGCTTCTGTCATACAACACTTAAATATTTGGTTTCAAAATGTATTTCAGAAGTATTTCAGGAAAACATATGAAGATTCTCATGCTGGAAATGTAATTTTAATCCAAAATGAATTGTAACAGTAAAGTGAGAACACTTGACATTGACCCTTGACTCCTTCGAATGCCTTACAAGTCGACTCCTTAACCCATTGGTTCTGAAAGTATGATCTTCCAACCGGCAATGTCATGGTCACTTAGAAACTTGTTATAAATGTGAATTTACAGACTTCCCCAAATTTTCCCCCTCCCCAGGCCTATTGAATCAGAAACTCTGGAGTTGAGTCTCAGCAGTCTCTTAGAACATATACTTCAGGTGATTGTGGTGCACACTAACATTTGAGAACCACTGCCCAATTCCTGACCACTGTAAAACAAATCAAAATAGGTGTCCTTTTATGGAAATTAATAATCTTTATTATCATTGGAATTACAATCCTGGTTCTCAGTAGTAGAGAACAAGCCAGGGAATGGAGAAGCTTTGGATTTCTTTGGATTTCTCTGCCCGATAGTGCCTTCCCTGTGACGACAGCCATACTTGTTACCCATCAAGCCAGTTAAACAGCTGCCTATTCCCTTTGACTCTATCCCCTTCCTCATACTCTGCATTCATGGCTCCTTAATTTGATTTCTTCAGAGTAGCCTCCACCAGCTCTTGGCTAATTTAATGTGAAGTCATCTTGAGGGTTGCTGTTCTTGCTTGATTTGGCTCATCTGCAGTGTCAGGTGGTTGAGTGGGTTGGAGAGCTGAGTCTCTATTACCAACATCCCTCTCCTGCTTTTGCTCTAATCCTTGGAAATCTCTCAGGACTACTGTAGTTCAGATAATTAATCACTGATACATCAATGTGCAGAATTTTATAGCTGCTTGTGAAAAGGAAATCTTCATAGCTTTCTTTCATTTCCAGGATTCTTTGCATCTAAATTTCTTATAAACTGTCTTGTACACTTTTGTTTTATCTTAGGCTGCCCCCGAATCTTCCCTTCGGAAGCTTTGGGTACAGAAGTTGAGAAGGATTACTTCCCATTCCTCTTGCTTCTGCATCAGATTCAGAGAGCCAGGTCTCTAGTGGAACAGCAGTGAATCTTTCCTAGTAGGTCCCAGTAAATGTAGCTCACATTGGAAAAAACATTTTCTAAACAGTGAGTCTGTTGCTTTTCACTCAGTCAAAAGACACATTAAAACATTCTCTGATTTTTTTTTTAATGTTACAGTGACAAATATTTATCAAGTGCATTGGGGATAAAAAGAAACACATGGTTTCATGGAGATTTGGATGAGCAATTAAATCATTACAAATACAGTTGTAAGAGTGGAGGTAATGTAGGGGTGCACAGGGAAGCAGCACCTTCATCAAAGAGATCTTATCCCCTGAGTCCATGAGCTAAGGCACATTGTGCTGGTTCACCTTGGTAAAGGGAGGTGGAAACCAGTATCAGTATTTATTGCCTGGTGACACAGTGGTTCCACATTTATGAATTTGTCCTAAGGAATGATTAGGGAAGCACCCAACAGTTTATTTATGTCTGGGGGCACCTAGGTGGCTCAGTTGGTTGAGCTTCTGACTTCTGCTCAGGTCATGGTCTCACAGCTTGTGAGTTCAAGCCCCGCATTGGGCTCTGTGCTGACAGCTGAGAGCCTGGAGTCTGCTTCAGATTCTATCCCCCACCCCCACCCCACCCCGCTGTCCCTCCCTCCTCACCTCTCTCTCTCTCTCTCTCAAAAAGAAAAAAAAATTTTTATTAATTGTCAAAGTTATTCCTCAGACATTATTTTTTAATAGTATTGTATTCACATAAGGAACTAGCAATAGGTGATCAATTAAATTATGGAGTTTGCATTCATGTGATGGGTTCATCTTCAATTAATATGATATAAAACATTAATAACATAAGGAAGTATTAGTTATCATTTCTAGCAGAAAAAAAGAGACCACAAAACTATTCCACAATTTTTTTTAAAGTATAGGTGGATGGGTGTGTGTATCAGCATTTAAAAATTATGTTAATGGTGCTTTCATCGTGGAGTAAAATTGTGGATCATTGTTTCACCATTTTACTTCCTGATGGTCATATATTGCCTTTGTGATCAAGAAAGTTATAAAAGCAATATTGTTGGGGCAGGTTTGAGCTGTCATTGCTTCTGATCTGACCTTTTTTTGAGGCCGTGTCCTTTCAAAAAGACTTTAGACTGATATTGACCATTTCTACCTAGCTCTCACAGTCCTTTGGTCCTAATCTAGGACAATGGAGTTTGCTTGTGTTTCCTGTCAATCTAGCACTGGGATACCTCTTCTCTGGTAGTCATCTGACACAGAGCTCACATTCCGCCTCCCTCTCCCGTCCCCCTTACCTAATCTCTGCAGATCTGTTGTCACACTGGGCACAATAGCGTGTGTCTTGGTTTCTTCTTGTATTAGTTTTAGGTGAGATGACGGCTTAGAGTTTTTTGTCATTTGCTTTACTCCCTCATAATACCTACTGACTCATTAGTCCGCCTACCTCCCCTTGACCATAGGATTCAATTTTCTCATTTCCAGTCTGTGTACACTCCATCTTTTCTGTCTTTCTTATCAGTAATTCTGATGTCGTTGAAAATCCAGCTGCATAATTGTAGCACCCCCACCTACCATTGTGCACCTGTGCCTGCTCTGTATCTTATTTCCTGAGTGTGAGGACCCTGTTGCTTCCTCCAGCTGCCAAGGAACCAGTAGAAAGGCCAAAGGAATTGTTTATTGCTGCTGTGTTTCATTGATATCTATATTTGGTTCATGCTGAAACACGTATTCATCAATGTGACCTGAAGCACAGTGAGAGGTGCTTTAGAAGTTTAGCAGGTTATTTACTCTTTGTTCTGCTTTTTAACCTTTTCTGTTGGAATTGTTTTCTTTTCCTTTCAGTCATTTATCCTGTATTGTCAAGCAGGAATTTCATACAACCCTGCTGCTTTGTTCTGTTTCATTGTTTATTGTGATCAGAGCTTTGCTCTCTCTCCCCGTCTCCTCTAGTCCTCGATGTACTTCTGCTTCAGTTCAGAGGCCGGGCTGTAAGCTCCTCTGCCCGGAACTGTTCCAAGGAGCAAAGCCAGGATGCCTACGAACTGGAGCATGTATCATGAAACTGTGTCCAAGAGTCAGCAAGCCTCACTCTTTTGCCCTGCAGATACTTGGGCATTATGCGTGTCTCCAATTTGAAATATTTTCAACATTCTGCATTCGTCAGTCACCAGTCATTTGTTCAGCTTTATTTGGCAAACAATAATGGAACTAGATGACTCGAGTTTATAACTATGTGAACATAGCCTCTGTGTCAAATACCATAACAAATAATGACAGAATCCTGACCCTCGAAGGTGCTGAAGTCTATCTATAAGAAATAAAGAGGAACACATAGTGAACTTTGAAAGTAATGTATTACATTTCATGATTGTATGCTGAACTGAGTGACACACACCCTCATATATTGATAAAAATATAATGATTTTATATATTTGAGTATGATTCTACCATCATTTCAAAGTGTAATTCATAGAGACCCCCCAGCATACAAACTGCAGCTTACCTAGGACCCCAGGTTAAGTATTCCTGATGTAATAACTGATTAATGATTGTGGTGAGCTTGTTGCTATGGATACACTGTAATTCTTTTCATTCTATAGTTTGGACCTGTCTGGGCACATGTAATGAATAACTTTCACACAGGTGGCCTGGAGACAATGGGCTTACTCAGAAAGAGTAATAAGGAAATCATGTGAAGACATGAACTGTGAATTTATGGTAGAGGCCCATGAAAATCAAGCATTGTATTTTTCACTGGACATCACAGGCTTGTGGTCTTTGTTTTGGGTGTAAAAGTAGGGCAACAGAATGACGAAATGGATGGTTATGGGGAAGTCATGCAGCAGTGTGTGCAGCATCAAATCAACATGACGTGCAGTGTCAAAAGAGATTGAGCAAGTCAAAAATTTCCTGATGTTCGGGTGCCTGAGTGGCACCGACTTTTGATTTGGGCACGGGTTATGATCACCCAGTTTGTGAGGTCTGGCTGCATGCTGACAGTGCAGAGTCTGCTTGGGATTCACCCTCTCCCACTCTCTCTCTGCTCCTCCCCCTGCTTGTGCACATGTGTTCTCTCCCCCTCTCTCAAGATAAATATTAATAAAAAGCTTTTTAAAATTTCCTGATGTTATCTTGTCATAAATTGCTGGGGACTTGCCCTAGGAGGGTTACAAAAGGGCCAAGTGAAGTTAGGAAGGAAGAGGGGTGCCTTGGTGGCTCATTCTGTTAAGCATCTGACTCTTGATTTGGGCTCAGATTAAGATCACGTGGTTAGTGAGATGGAGACAGAGCACAGAGTCCGCTTGGCACTCTCTCTCCTCCTCTTTCTGCCCCTCCCCTGTGTACAATATCCCTCTCTCCCTATCTCTCTCTCTCAAAATAAATAAATAAATCAAAAAAAAAAAAAAAGGAAGAAAGTATTGGATGTAGGTGATGAAGCCAAAGCAATTAAGAAGCAAGTTGGTTCCTAGTTACCATGAAAGCATTGTTAAAGGGAAATTGTGGATTTAGGAGCTCTTAATCTCTCTCACTTCTAAGGCCTCCCCTGCCTCATCATTCCCCTGCTGCCTCTCTGTTGTATGCCATTTCTGCCATCCATCACTTTGTCTTATTTAGATCTCTTTTATGTATGAAAGTAGTTGTGAAACTGTGTTGGAAGCTCCTGTTCCCCAGGAAAATTCACATGTGTAATTTCACCAATTCAAGGTAGTTTATAGATACTCCCAGCGTCCTAAATGTGAGGCTCCCTTATGTCCCCAGCTTAAGAATTTCTGATGAGACAACTGTTTTATGATTGGGTCAGGTTGAATCTAACTGTATAGCCTTTGACTTTCTTTGTAATCACTCAAAAATATACATTCAGAATAACAGTCTACCATCACTGAATTGGAATTAAGACCATGGCACATTTATGGCATAAGATGAAATGTTGCATGTCATAACTTCCATGGAGAGGTTTGGGCCCTAGGTGTTTCTGCCTGAGTATGGGATTCTAAAACCTTAGAGCAACTCTATTCCTTTTCATCAAAAGTGATGAGATTCTGTGGGGTGTCTGGGTGGCTCAGTCAGTTAAGTGTCCGATTTTGGCTTGGATTATGATCTCATAGTTCCTCAGCTCAAACCCTGCATCGGGCTCTGCTGACAGCTCAGAGCCTGGAGCCTAATTCAGATTCTCTCTCTCTCTCTCTCTCTCTCTCTCTCTCTCTCTCTCTCTCTCTCTCTCTGCCCCTCCCCTGCTCATACTCTGCCTCTCTCTTTCAAAAATAAATAAACATTTAAATTTTTTAAAAAAAGAGTGCTTAGATTTTAATCCTGTGGTATGAAGCATGGAGGAAATCTCAGTGTTCTCACTTGTCTTTGCAAAGTTCATGTTTTAACTTCTAGTAGGGAAGCAGTAGCATCGCATACATGAGATTTTCGAACTTTGCTGTTTAAAGAAAGGTTAAGTATTGGAGCGCCTGGGTGATTCGGCATCTGACTCTTGGTTTCAGCTCAGGTCATAATCTGACAGTTTCATGACTTCAGGTCCTGTGACAGGCTCTGCTCTGGCAGCGCAGAGTTTGCTTGAGATTCTCTCCCTCCTTGGCCTCCCCCCACTCATGCTGTCTCTGTCTCTCTCAAATAAATAAACAAATGTTAAAGAAGGAAGGAAAGGAAGGGAGGAAGGGAGGTGTTTTCCAGTGATTGGAATGGGATTCCTCTCCCATACTGTGGCTTCTAGAAGCACCCTAGAAGGCTGAATTTTCATCCCACTTCTGCCCTGTTACCCCTTTGTATGTTTGTGGACATATATTCACTTGTCCTGTCTGGTGATGATTTCTGTCCATTATCAACACTGCTTGGCTTTGCCATCTTTGTACTGATGCTTCCTGGAGAAGAAAGCTCCTGCGAGGTGCAGGCTGTGTTCTGCCCCACTGCCTCCTTTCTCCTGGCTGGCCTGAGCACCAGCCTGCTTTTGTGAGAAAGCAGCTATTAAGCAGACACAGCAGGAGAAGTTTAGAAGTCAGGAGTTTCATTCCTTGCCTAATGAAAAGGGATGTTGAGCTGTGGTTGCAGCCTGCAGGGAGAGAGAGAGTGGGTGTGGGGAGGGGAGTCAGATGTTTGCTCTGTGGAGCAGGTTTCAGTGGAAACAAACCTGCTACCTCTCCACCGTCCCAGGTCTCAAAGAACAAGCTTCCCGGGGCGCCTGGGTGGCTCAGTCGTTTGGGGAGCCAGCTTTGGCTCAGGTTATGATTTCACGGTTCGTGGGTTTGAGCCCTGCATCGGGCTCTGTGCCGACAGCTCAGAACCTGGAGCCTGCTTTGGATTCTGTGTCTCCCTCTCTCTCTGACCCTCTCCTGCTCAGGCTCACTCGCTCACTCTCTTTAGCTCTCTCGCTTGCTCTCTCTCTCTTTCTCTCAGAAATAAGTAAAAAAAAAAGAAAGAAAGAAAGAAAGAAAAAAGAACAAGCTTACCAAACCTGTCCCAGGGAAATCTGGTTATAGTATAAGATGCAGGGAGGCCCCACTGAGAGGTAGTAACAGAGCCATGGAAGCTGAGTCTCCCCTTTATTTACCATTTATGCAACGGTTAATAGGCAGTCATGTCACTATCCTTAGAGTCTTGTAACAGGATGTATATTCCGTTTCCTTTGGCAAAGAACCACGGCCAGCCCACCACTCTTGCTGTTTGCTCCTTTCCTCTTTGGGCTACATGCATGAACTTCTATACTGGGCACTTCCCCCGGGTGCCCTCCTGACAGGCTCTTGCTGTAGAGTCAGCCTTGTCTGCAGGGGTGCCTCCCAGGTCATTTCCACAGCAGTTTGGGGACCGGAGCCAAAGCAACCTCAGCACAGGGAAGGAGACCCAAGCTGAATGAGACTGTGTAGCTCATTTCTCATCCTTTGCAGCCTGCATCTGGTGTACCACTTACCCTTTTCAGTGCTTCCGACACTCAAATCCTTAACTTTTCATTTTGCCACTGTTTTCTTAAGAACTAACAGTGAGAACTGTTTCTCAGTTTGTATATGATGATGTTAAAATACTGCTTTCTTGCTGCCTCTTGAATGTACCTGAAGTTGATCTAACTTAGCAGTCATAAATCTGGTAAGATTAAGTCTTTGAAAGTTTTTCCAAAATTAATGTCTAAATGCAAATAAATATCTGATACATAGACTATAAAGCAGTTTTTCTTTTTGCCAAAAAGTTTCATTTATATTTATTATTATATTATTATATATTATATCTATAATACATAAAATTTTACATTATATGTTATTTTTTATTATTTATAATGCTAAGGAATTTTGTTTTAAATTTTTTTTTAAATGTTTATTTTTTGAGTGAAAGAGAGAGAGAGAGAGAGAGACAAAGCATGAGCAAGGAAGGGGCAGAAAATGGAGACAGAATCCAAAGTAGGCTCTGGACTCTGAGTTGTTAGGACAGAGCCCAATGTGGGGCTTGAACTCGTGGATTGTGAGCTCATAAGCTGAGCCGAAGTCTGACACTTAACTGACTGAGCCACCCAGGCGCCCCAAGAATTTTGGTTTTTAAATGTCATACATACACTATTATTCATGTGTTCTGGCTTTAGGGTATTATTTTCTCTTCCTTAAGC
Source organism: Proteles cristata cristata (assembly GCA_017311185.1). Taxonomy (NCBI): domain Eukaryota; kingdom Metazoa; phylum Chordata; class Mammalia; order Carnivora; family Hyaenidae; genus Proteles; species Proteles cristata. Next base: position 190,206 of record JAESUZ010004594.1, read on the forward strand.
ATGCTTAATATTGGTTAAGTCCAGATTTCTGCCTTGGGGTCACAAAACGAAAACAGAATTTTTGGTTTATCACCTCACTGCTTTTGCCTCGAGAACCTTTGTTTTATAACTTACTGTTCAGGCCCTGTTCTTTTTCCCTTGTAGTTTATATGAAATGCTCTACAGCCCCCATGAAAGGCCACAAGTTCAGCTGTGCTGTCACATGAACCCGTCTGTTTATAGGGCAGGTCCATTTATTTTGGTTGTCCTTGTTGTCAGAAGAGGATAAGGCTGTAGGCATTCTGTGCCCCTAGAGGACCTGCAGAAGGCTTAGCAAGCCTTGCCTTAGAGGAAGGTGAGTTATAATCAGGGTGCCAGTGAGCTTGCCTCGCCTCACGGAGGCTTCTTGTTCCTAAGGCTGTTCCTTTGAGTTGATGGGAGCAAAATTAGGAGAGCCTCTTGGGGGCAGATGTATGCTGGGCCTTGTGGGGTGGGAGAGTCAGATCTGTTGCTGGCTTGTAGCCACTGGTTTTCCATATAACCGTCCTCCCATCCTGGCCATTAGTTTACAAATCTCAAGGTTCTAGCAATACCTTGAAAAACAGCCATGGTCTGTGGTCATTTAACACATCCCCTGAACTGTAAATTACTGGACTAAATTGCAAATGGAAAATTCTGACCCATTTGCAATTTCTAAGGCCGAAGCCCTGGATTCAAATTCAGGGAACAACAAAGCATTTTCAGTTAGCACAATTCAGAGTAACTGTTCTGCTTTGCTTTTCCTGTTAAACATCTGTACTTTCGTTTCTTACCCTCTTCATGGAATAGAAAGTATAGATGGTAAGGAAACCGGTCGTTATTTCAGAGTAGACATCTTTTCAGAGTAGTTGGGACATCTCCAGGGATGGAGGAAGGGGCAAGTGGTGGGTGGGAACAGCCCAAGTATATAAGAAATGGGACTGTGCCACTTTGCATAGAGCAACAGCCACCCCGTTTGGTTTATGGGATTTAGAAAGTTAGGACCTAAAAGTAACCCCTGCAGAGTAGTGGCCTCTACTTCTTGTCATTAATAAGTGAGGGTCTGAGTTGGGGAAGGTCCACTGTGGTTGCTAGTGTGTAGTGTGAAGGTCCAACATACTTACCCTGGTCTGGGCAGTTTTCTCTACACTTTGGAATTCAGAATCTCTTAAAAGGCTAGTCTGCAGAGTTGGGTACACCCTCAAATCTCTGCTTTTCATTCTCCAAACTCAGAAATGTTCCTTGCTTTGGCCTGAAATCTGGCAGCACAGAGAAAGGTCTTATCTAATAGTGTAGTGAGGTATTGTTCACTGGTCCTTCACTGTTAAATGAGTGATCACACCCAGTGACACTTAGGCTTCTGTCCCTGAAGTTACCACTCAAGGGATTAGGAGGTAAAAGGTCAGAGTTTGGAGCAAACCAACCAGTGGTCAGATGTGTGACAGAGAGTCCCCTGCTAAATCCAGTTATTATAACCTGAAACTGATTTAAAATGAGACTTAATGTCAATTATGTAGCCTTTGCTAATTTTTCCCCCAGTGTTAGAAATGACTCCTGTACAGTGTTTCTTCATTCAGGGCAACTTATCTTTTTACCTGGGAGGAACTTATTTCCATTAGAATTGGAACACTAGCTGCATATTTTACATTTAAAATGTTTCATGTGATTAAATGCAGAAAGAAACATTATTACTTCTGTTTCTTAGGAGTGTGCTCTTCCAACTGATTCTTCTTTTGTGCCTGGAACAATGCCTTTAATTTGGAAACAAGTTCAGGAGCTCCTTCTGATTACCAGGCACACTGTTTGCTGAAACCAGTGGCCAAGTTCTCGGAACTGGGCTTAGAAGAGCAGGCTTGTGTTCTCCCCTTCACCAAAATGCTCCTGCAGAGACTGGCTACTCAGCATGTGCAGTGTGACTTGCGTAGTGATAGACCTTTCATGTGAATGACCTTCTCACCCCTTTTTCCCACCCTCCTACCCCCTCCTAATGTGATTTGTATATTAATCGAATTGTTTCTTCTTCCTTTACAGAGCTATTAAGAATGGCAAAGGGTTGCATAGCAAGAAGGAGGTGCCTATCCACCGTGTCGCAGACATATCTGGGGTGAGTTGTGTCCCTGAATAGAGCTGTGTGGCCCAGAGGCGCCAGGAGCTTGGCTGCCTACTTACCAAAGGACTTCAGCTTATGTGTTTTCTGTAGCTCATTTGTCTTTAGACACAGAATGTGAATTTTTCCAGGGCTGCTGCTTATCATCTATGGAGATCCTGTTTTATATTCTGAAAAGGCAGAATTCAAACTAGGGCATAAAACCTTGCCCTATCTTTTCACCTGAACTGTTACTGTGTTGCTTTTCCATTTTTTAATTATTAGGAGTTAGAAGATATTTCTTCCTAATTGTAGTTTAAAAAAATTATCTCCTTTTTAAATCCCTGTTAATTCCCCAAGTGACTGGAAAGTCTTAATGGAAAAAGGTCAAGTGTAGATTTTAGGACAACCTTAAATATTACTTAATAATTTCCTTATGGCTTCTTTTTCCTCTGGTTGCCTCGAAGTGGGAGGAATGTGTACGCATCCTGTGAGCTAATACATACAGATGACACAGAAGGATGGAAGGCATGAATACTTATGAGCTCCCAAAGGGCTGTGTCCAAATGACTACTTAGTGAAAAAGACTTTATTCTTGCACATTTAGGATCTTTTGGCCGAAGAAGATACCTTTTTGTTGAGACAGTTTATTCATTTATTCAACAAAGATTTGAATACCTACTGTGCCTAAACTTCTCTGAGCACTTAAGAATGTAACAATGAACAAAACTTCTAAAAATTCCTACCCACAAGTGGGAGAGGGCAACAGCAGTGTCAGGTGACAGCAAGTGCTATGAAGAGAAACAGAACTGACCTGACTGAAGGAAGAGTGAGCGGCTCAGGTATGGATTTGGCCAGGTGCCCAGAGAAAGTTTGTTGGCTCATCAGTTCACCTTCTGCTCCTGGGATGCAACACCATCCATTTCAACTCCATTGTAACGTACCAGTTAAGGAGGAGACCCAGGTCATGTGTAGGGGGCACTACATTGCCCAGGGGAGATGACTGAGGAAGGGCTGGTAAATCTTAGCTTGCATTCTCAGGGAGCTTGCCTTGGGCACCCAAAAGCAAATGTTCCTATAAACAAGCTTCGAGACCATAGGCTAGCCCACAGCAGTGATGGATTAGAGTGTATTATCTTCTTGTTATGTTGTGTTCCCAAGCCTGGCTGAGACTTCGCTTATTGTGCCTTGTGACTGCGTATTATAAATGTGTCTGGCCAGCAGTCCCTTGCCTAGGTATAGAGGTACCCTGTTAATTTTAAGCAATGGCATTCTGTTGAGCTTTTCTTACTCTGTAACCAGCCACTGCAGACTACAGAGTAAATAGTGTTCCCTACGTTGAGTGGATTTCTGTTAAAAAGTTTTGCCTCTGCTTAATGAGTGAGGTACGTTGACACACATTCTTTGTGGCTAAGATTCCTCCGAAGCCCAGAAATCTGGTGGCTGAGGTGTATCTCCTGAGGCTCCTTGTTAACCGATGTGATTCCTGGCGTTGCTGGTGTTAGGCCTGTTTTCCCTGTGGCTTACCTTGCTAGGTTATTGTTGACATATATAATAATTGTTGCATGTGTCTCTTGTGGCATTCTCAGCAGTATTTTCCTTAATATTCTTTTGTTGAAGATATTGGAGTAATCAAAGGGCAATTTTTTGGCTGTTCAACTGCAGGGTGAAAGAAGTTATAAATAATTGTTTTGGAAAACACAATGGTGACTCCTCTATACCAGGGCCAGATGTGCCCATCCAGAAACTTATGTCAGCTCTACACTTCGGGGCTTTCTAGAACATGAATTAAACTTTGGGGATATTGTTCCCTTTGGCCTGTAGAGTTCATGTTCTTGCCCAGATTTCCCACTGGCAGTGAGTGACGCCCTGAGCAGGGTTTTGAGATGGAGGCACGCTTGCTTCGGGGCTATGCTGTTGGTACCTGCCAGCACAGTGTTCTCGTGATCTTTATTACCATCTTTGAATCTTAAATTTATACCTTACTATGTTTTGGTGTTTTCCTTTTTGTAGCAATGGTCTTAATGAAACTTGTCTGCATTTTCCTTCTTCCTTTTTTTCACTCTCCCCTCCCCAACTATAGCCCATTTTAATGCATGTCTTTATCTTTTTTGTCTTGATATTGGAGAAGTGGTTTGTTCTTACGTTATTTAAAAATACATGTGAGTTAAATCTCCCTCGGTTACCACATAAATTAAAAAAAAAAAGTAAGCTTGAACAAGTGGGAGAGAGAAAGTGAAAAGGCTATTCCATTTAAATAGATGTCAGAATGACCTTGTCTGCCTCCATCACACATGATTCAGCTCTGAATACAGGCTTTTTTTTTTTAAGCTCTCTGTAATAGAGGAGTTTTTCTCCCTGCTTCTAACCTCACCTTCTTTCTGTCACAATGTTGTGTTAAGTGTGTGTGTGTGTGTTGGGTTCCCTTGTGCCCTTTAAGTGAGATGTATGACTTTTCAGCTTCCTGAAGCATGCTGGCCATGTTACCGTCCAAGGGACAGGTGAGTGTATAGGGTCAGACAGGCAAACAGCCTACAGGCGGGTGAAGACAAAACACCCCCAATAAGAGCAATGAAATACACACATTTATAATAGTTTTGTAAGAGTTTCTGAATCATTTTTATTTTTCTTTTTAACTGGGTCTCTCTACCCTTCATTGCTCCCCTCTTAGTTGCTTGTCATGATAAATGGATGTGTTTGTTGAGCTGATCAGATATGCAATGTACTGCCAGCATAACTTAGTATGGACCGATATGTATGCATAATGCCTCTTCCCATACCAATACACATCCTTGGAATAAAAACAAAAGACATATATAAGCTCATCACATCTTGTCTCCTAAACACACCCAAAAAATGTGCTATACAGAAGATGTTACATCATGAGGAAATTTGTTCTAGACTTAATGGCCTCCAGCATTTTCAAAGATGATTTCATTGTGTAAAAGTCCAGAGAGTGTCTTAAAAGGACCCTTAATGAAGGCTCAGCACATGTAAGGCCTGCTTGGCTGACTTCCTGTGGTGGGAAGGGAGTAATCCCAGCACAGGAATGGGAAGAAGAGGGCCTGCTTTGGGCAGAGAGACACCGGCCTCTGGGCAGTGAAGCCAGGAGGCCTTTTCATATCTACTTCTTCCCGGGGCTGGACTGGATGCCTGGTTGCTCCTTGACACGTTTTTCAACTTTGTGCTCCACTCTGCCACTAGAACATCTGGTACCACTTCCCATGTTGTGATCTTGTTACAGTTTTTTGATTTGTCTAAAACGTTAGTTGGGTGGTTCTCTTCTCTATTGTTTTCTTATTGCTATAGGTGATTCCACTAATGTCACCTGAGAGCTGTGTTTTCCACAAGGTACACCCATCTGTGTGTACCATCAAGTGAGTGAACCCCACCTTTTGGACAAGGGTTTGTTAAACTTGGCTCTTCTGCATCTTTTACAGCTGTTTTCAGGGTAACCACTAATGAAGAAAATACGGCCCATCTGGTCATTTGGATCCTGAAGAAATTACTAGTTTCCTTTATTTCTCTTTTTTCAAGATGAAGGAAGTGTGGTGTTTTAAGTACTGGTCATTGTTGTCTTTTCTGTAATCCTCTGGTTTGCCTACAGGCCAGGATGTTCCTATGAATTTGAAACTAAGAAGAATTTGACAGACTTGGCATTAGATCTGATTTGATTTAGAGGATGGTTCTGTGGTGGTTATTTCACTTTATAGATTCGCATTTTTATTCTTAGAGGGGTTTGTTTTTCCTTGATCCTGTCTCCATTCCCTCCCTTACCAGCAGACAAAAGTTGGGATATGCGTGTCAGTGGAGTATAAGGCTGTTTCTTATCTTAGGTTTATTATTGTTTTTGCTGTAGCCTTTTATGTAATAAATACAATCTCCTGCAGATATAGAATGTAAAACAGGCAATAAAATGGGGCTGGTGCGTGGCTTACTGTTGTTCTGGTAAATCAGACAAATCAATTATAGTTCTGAGAAGCTCCCCACCCCTCAGGTTGCAGCCAGCACACACCGACTTCTTCCTGCGCCTCCCTCCACTCCTTTTCCATTTGTGTGGGAATAGTATTCAGTGAGTCACACTGTTTCCTCTTCCTCTATTTCCTGCCGTGTCTGTTCTTTCCTCTCTGGTGTGTGAGGAGTTTAGAATCCTGTTTGTTGACAGCAGTGCAAGAATGATAGAGCCTGGGCCGGCATCCTGGCCTCTCCATTAGTACTTTTCCAGGTCTCTGGGATAATGTTTCCCTTGTCTGAACGTCTCTGCCTCTTCATGATATGGAGTCGTGGCAACTCCTCTGTTCATATGGCCGTTGTTTGCTTTCCTTCCTTGCCTTTAGTAAACCCCTGTGTCTTCTTTTTTTTTTTTCCCTGTAAGCTGCTGTTGTGTTCACTTGGACTTTGGTTCCTTGCTCATGTTACACACGAACTTTCTTGTAACCTCCTCTCTCCATGATGATTTCGTTGGGTGTGCATAATATTAATGATAAGCATTTCCTTAAAGCAGGGCCTGGAATGATCCAAAGACTAGCTCTAGGAGAGTGAAGCACATCATGCTCGGGGGGTGTGTGTGTGTGTGTGTGTGTGTGTGTGTGTGTGTGTGTGGATACTTGAGCAAGTGATATACTCTTGCTCTAGTATATCATGATGAGTAATTGTGGAATTGACCAGTAAGATTCTAACTTGCAAATATAAAGAATCAAAGTGTTCCTTTAAAGTAAATGAATCAGATTTTTCTGCAGAGTCTCCTCCAGACCTTTCCCTTCAGTTCCCAGTTTTTCAGTTCCTTTTTGTACTTGAGTAGCACTATCTGTCTTTCCCTTGAGGTATTTAAACTGTCCTCCTTTTGTAAGAAGCTAGGGGCCCTTTAAAGAAGTAATCTTTCCCTAACTACCTGTGGAGTTGGGCTCCAGTGGAAGAGTTAAATAGTAATACTCTTTTTGGCTAAAGAGAAGTTAAAACTGGTTTGTCCAGGAAGTGTGAAGAAGGTAAATGCAGCTCCATAACCCAGAGGCTTTGTAAGTTAGGTCTGTGTTAAATTAGTTTCCCTTTCAAGTCTTCCTGGCCCACGTTGTTTAGATGATCTCATATTAATCTAGTCTTTTTCAGGTACCTTTCTGTTCTTTCTCATCACTGTACACCTTAATGGCACCATTGCTCATTTCTTATTTGTTGTTTTCGTTCAATAGCCCTTCCTTCTTTTACTCTCCCTTAGCCTCAAATCTTGTTCTGATGTCCCTTTTATACCAGCCACACAAGATCAAGGCCTATGGTTCTGCCCCATGGGCTTCTGTGACCCAGAGGGTTGCTTAGCAATAGAGCTCTATTCATACTATAGCCATGGCCCCACAACTGGGCTCTGCATTTGCCACCCTGGGGAAATCCCATAAATACCCTCCCTATCTGATGAACCTGCTCTCTAGAGCAAGCATGATGCGCTCCATAAATATGATGGCGCCTTACGGGGAAGCCATGATTAGTACTGGGGGTGGCTTCTCATAGTTGTGTTCTCACATCTCTCCTGTATATTTGGAAGCTCAAGTTGTTGCCAATTTAGGGGAAGGCATTGCTCCTCTGTCCCCTTCTTTTCTCTGTCCCCATTCAAGGTTCTTGAGCTTTGAGTGGATTGCAGCATGCCGCTCACTGACTTGCATTCTCGCAGCACAGAAACCTGTACTGCAGCCCCCGCAGCACGAGGTACCTGTGATGCCAGAATGGCCGCTCCTCTGCAAGTGTCTCAGCTGCTAAGAAGGCAAAGGGCCTTTTCTTTTCTCTTCACCTTTTTCCTCTCCTCCCCTCCAAAGTTGGATGTTGTTCAGGTGACCTTGATTGTGTCGGGGTAGTTTGCTTCAGCTAGTTGTTCTCCCTGACCGTTGAGGCCATCGCTTCATTGTCTTTTGTCCATTGTCCCTTTCAGCTATAGTCCTATGTGGCCACTTAGGGTTTTTTGAAGCTCTCTGTTCAAACTCCCCAGAACTGCAGGGGTGTCCCCTTCTTCTAATGAAATCAAAAGCAGTGGGCATCGGACGGAAGCCTTTCTCAAATGGAACAAGTTTCTCAATGAAACCTGAAAAGAAATGCTGGAATTGTTTCAAGACTTTTTCTGCATTTAGCAGTTTGTGATGGTTATGTTTAAGGCACCTCCTTTGACAAATTTAATCCACTTTTCATTGAGTTCTGTTCCCTTTATGTGTGCGTCCATGGTTTTGTTAGTGGCCGTATTTTTCTTTTTTTTCTTTTTTTGCACCATAGGGTACTAAATTTGGGACATAGTATCTCTCCCTTAGTTGAGGATATCAGGAGAAATTGTTAAAGACTTTGGGACAGGCACAAAGATTACGCAGTATTCTTTCACTGGAATGTTGGGTTCTGCCTGGTAAACCCTTTGGGGTTGTCTGATTGTGTCAGGCCTGCTCCTTTGTAGCTGGGCTGTTTTGTACCTCTGCGGAGAGACACTTTAACTTGTGAAGACCTGATGTAATGATAATGATTTCCTGCTTATACAGATGTAGTCCTGTACCTATGACACAATGAATTTCTACCCTGTCAAAGACGTGATTTCAAATGTTACATTGTAACCCTGTGGTTTTTTACTCAACAGTTTTGGATTTTTAGTAAATTCACTTCAGCATCCTAGTTGTGTATATTTATCCAGTTTTCAGATTCTCTTTTGAGTAAGTTGTAATATCTTCTTGGTTCCCTCATTAATTAGTGGGTTAAAATAAAATATTTGACGGTTTCATTTTATATTTGTATTAAAGTCATCGTTTTCAAATAATTTTCAATACTTTCAAAAAATTATTCTTTTAAGAGGGGAAGCAGTTGCAGAAACAAGAGAGAAATAGAAAACGAATTTATAAATTGGGCATTAAAAGATCAATTATGTGCTTTGAAAAGTCTTTGTTTTATTACCTGCTGTATACCTTGAAATGTGAAGAGCCCTTTGGTTGTGAAATTAATTTGTTTAAAAAAGTTCTAAAATGAATATCCCTTTCATCTACAGAATGCCTCATTCCATGCCTGTACCTTACTTGGTCTACCATTTTGTTCACCGGTAGGCTTTTGTAGAAATGTAGGCACCATAGCCAATTGAGGTACACAGATTGGGCATTGAAGACAGGGCCCAGTTTGACATTTGCTGCGTGTGTCCCAGCTGTGCAATTCAACACTTCTAAAGAAATGTTTGATCACGTGACTTGCCCACAGGTGGAACACTGTCAAAGACAGGCATTCTTTATTTGTTGCTTCTGGTAATAAAGTCTCTTCTTTCCAGTCTAATCACACTTGATATGTCACTGCACTGAATTCTGTTTTCAGGAAGTTTTCTGCCACAGATTTTTCTAGTTCCCTTCTGATTCCTTATTTAACTATGACTTAACACAGGAATGCATGCAAATGACCCCTTAGAAACAGGGTCCTAGCTTTCATTTAAGTGTCCTGAGCTATAATAATGACTTTTTACTTTCTTCCTTTGTTCAATGGAAAGAGAAAGGGAATTGAAGTTCAGGAGCATTTTTTTCCCCAAACAAAACGACCTCTCTTTCCAAAGGGAGTGGCCTGCCTCTAGCATAGATTTGGCTATGACTGGGTCATGCCCTTGAGTACTCTTTTCGTGTTCTCTGAGTGCATGTGGATCTTGTTCTTTGATAAGTTTCATGGATCCAAATTGTTTAAATGAGCCCATTACAAGCTTGGCTAAATCAATATTAGGATATTTTGAAGGCAGTTGATACAATTTTTGATTCCCAGGTTCAGGTGTGTGATTGGGTTGTCTCCTCTGTCCCATGGCTGCTGAGTGATGTGATAGAACTTGAAATGTTTCTACCCAGCCTTGGCTTCCCTCTTTACTTCACCATCATAACACTACTTAGCCCTAGATTGAACTCATTTTGTCCTGTGGCTATTGCTTATATAAACATCTCAAAGTAAGTCATTTTTACTAACATAGACATTGTGCTTACTCGTATTTAAAGGCTTTATTTAGCATGCTTCCAACGTATTCCCTACAGAATATGTTGTACAGAATTTTGGACACTCTTTGCAGTGTTGACATCCAGATAAATATCCTTGAATCAGAGCTCAGGGTCAGCTTGAAATTACGTAGTAATTTTGTGCCTCAATTCTTTAGGAAATGATGTTTTTCAGAAGAAGATAAAATTCCCAATATAGTATCAGATCTAGGAGGTGTCTGAGAATATAACCTGTTACGAAGGTTTTGAATTTGGAGTTCTGTTGATAATACGTTACTGCAGCATGTCTGGATACTTTACCCACTGTAGAGACCATTCATTTTCTTTTATGTCATATTCAGTCTATCCTCATTTCAGTTTCTCCATTCCGACTAACTTTGTTATTAATTGGCGTTTCTTGAATGGCATTTCTTCTTCTTGGAGTGCTATCTCTTCTCTTCTGACCATGCCTTTCTCCTCCTTCACGGTATCTCTTTTCTTCCAGGCAATTTCCCCTTTTTATCCTCACTGCCTTCTGATCGTGCCTTTCTTTAGCATTTCCATAATCACTCATTACCAGGATTTTGCGCTTGTTGGTGTATTGATTGTTAACTATTCTCAACATGACATGTGCAGTGGTTTTCCTCACTGGTTTCTAAACGCCTAAGAAAGGGAGGTCTCTTTTGTATCTCTTCACAGAGCCTCATTTAGATTTGACGTGCCAAGTGATAACCTAAAGCAATATGATCTTGTGTTAGGAAAAATATGTGACCCTGGCTGCTAGGTATAAGGTTAGCTTTGGTGGCTAGTATCTAGACGTGGACAGGCTAGTAGGAAGGGTACAGATTTATTAGCATGTAGTGACAGTATGGAGTCATGATTAGTAGCATGGGTCTAATATCTGATCGCCCAAGCTCAGGTCCTGGCTCCATTGCTTGTTATCTGCCACCTGAAGGAAGTTATTTAACCCCTCTATGCTATGGTGTTTCCACTGTAAAATGGACATTAATGGTCCTTTCCTCATTAGGTCATAGTGTAATTGAATGTGTTAATCCATGCAGAGTACTTAGAGCAGTGAGAGCTCAGCAGAGGGCAGTGGTTCACATGGTGGTGGTGATTAGTGTTAAATTGTTGAGCATGCTGCTGAGTGTATAGGAAGTCCTCTGTAAAAGATAACTACCCTCATCATCATCATCATCAGTTGTATTTGTATTGTAAACCCTTATCCAGTTCTAGTCCCAGCTCATAACCCTCCCTCTTCTGAGTTCTTTTACCGCCTCTTTATCTCTTGAGATATTTAACATATGCCATCTGGCCTGTTTTTAAATGCATTTGTCATGTTGAGTCAGTGAATGAGTGAACAAACAATAAGAATTATATTGAGTGCTTCTTATATGTCAGACACAATGCTAGGTGTTGAGGACATAACGTTGAACAAGACAGTTACAGTCCTTATAGGACATACACAGTTCTTTCTATAATTACAGTTGTGCTAGTAGTGAATATGTGTGCTCAGGGCCATAGGTTATTCAACGTGGTTCAGAAAAAAATCTTTTAAGTGCTTTTAAAATGAGGCCTTAAAGGGGCGTCTGGGTGGCTCAGTCAGTTGAGCATCTGACTCTTGGTTTGGCTCAGGTCATGATCTCACAGGATTGAGCTCCGTATCAGGCTCTGTACCCATAGTGTGGAGCCTGCTTAAAATTCTCTCTCCATCTCTCTCTTTGTCCCTTCCCCACCCCCGAAATTAATAATTAAACTCTAAAAAAGAATGAGGCCGAAAGAAGGAGTTATTCGAAGATCTTGTTCAGAGCTAAAGAATGAAACTATGTACGGGAAGGTCCTCAGCTAGGAAGTTGCTTGGGTTCAAAGGCAAGGCCATTATTGCTGACATGTGAGGATTAAGATGATAAATGATTGAAACATTTACACTTTGTAATCCTTGAGGAAAGATTTTTAAATTTGTCTGAAGAATCAGGAGAAATCATTGACAATGGAGTGGAACAATTAGGTCAGCATTTTATAATTATATATCTTACCCTCCCCCACTGCCCTCACCTTAGCTGCTCTGTGGAGATAGACTTGAACCAAAGAGTGGCATTAGGATGCTGGTTACCAGGGGTAAACAACTAGGGTTGTGACAGTGGATGTGGAAAGATAAATTTGAGATCCAGTTTGGTGGTAAAACTGGTAGAATTTTGACCACTGCTTGCATCAGGGGAATGAAACCAGGTGTCATGCTTGAGCATCCTAAGTGTCTGAGTGCAAATACCTGGTGATTGGTGGTGCTGCTTTACCGTATGGTAAACACTGATTGTGTAGATATGGGGCGGAAATTAAGAATTTCTGGACATGTTAAAGTTGAGGTACCCATGAGCCATTCAGATGGTCCAGAGCCCTGAAAAATGGCTTGGGCTTCCTGCATGAACTTAGGATTGTTGGGGACACACACACACACACACACACACACACACACACACACACACACACATATTCCCCAGAGAATATTAAAAGTCCCTAGGTCAAGCCACTTGTCTCTAAAATTTAAAGATCATACATAGGGGGGACATTACTTGCCAAACAGACTTGAAAAGATGGTTCCTGAGCTGTCAGAGGAAAATCCTAGAAACTAAGAGGAGAGAGCCTTACAACACAAGACTTGACTATGCTGCTTCAAGCTCGAGAAAGAAGAAGATTGAGAACTATTCAGTAGATTTAGCAGCACCAGTTACTGGTGACTTTAGAGCACTTTTTGTAAAATGAAAGACATAGGGACCAAGAGCTAGATGTCCTTTAATTAGACTTACCCAGAAACAATGTCTTAAAAATGAAAGACATAGGGACCAAGAGCTAGATGTCCTTTAATTAGACTTACCCAGAAACAATGTCTTAAGCTCTATGCTTTCACTTTTAGGAGTTTCCTAGGAAGAGTAAGTAGATAAATGTGAGTAATGATGGTGCCTGTGTAGTTTTCAGTGAGTGAGAAATGCAGAGCAGTCATAATTACATATGCACTCATGAAGAAAGACATGACAGTGATGTGAGATCCTCCAAAATCCTTCGGGTACCTTGATCAGAAGTCTTTGTGTGAATTCTCTGCCATCACCTGTGCATTCTGGGGCACATCGTTTCCATTGATAGGCTAGATCCTTAGGGTCTTACTTCTAGAACCCGAATATAATGTCCATGTGTGATTACATCATGCCAGAATTGCATAGTCACTAGGGGAGGCAGGGTTAAATCTGAATGTTTCTTTAGGAAGAATTAGAATTCTCTAGTAAACTCAAAACACTACTTTGCTAACTACCCTTTTCTAGCAGAGTAGTTTCGTTATGATGTAAGCCAATTATCACTTGAGAAAATGTTGAATTTGGCTCAGAAAAAACTAGAGAGACAGTTATCTGACCTGATTCAGCTTTGCCCAGATAAACTCACAATCAGCACTGAATGTTAATTTATTCTCTTTTGAAAACAAAATCTTACACATTTTTTACCACAAATTTTCTGTAAAATTTTTGGCTCTAAAATGCATCAAATATAAATAAGCCAAAAGAAGAAAATGACCTGTACTACTACTATAAAAACTGAAAATTTTTAATAAAAATATACCTATTTACCAAAATATGGGTTTGTTTTAAAATTTCTTTGTTTTATTCATGTTTTTTTTTAAATGTTTATTTACTTTTGAGAGAAAGTGTGTATGCAAGCAGGGGAGGGGCAGAGAAAGAGGGAGACACAGAATCTGAAGTAGGCTCCAGGCTCTGAGCTGTCAGCACAGATGACATTTTTGGGAGAGTGCAAGCATGGGAGGGGCAGAGAGGGGACACAGAAGATCTGAAGCAGGTTTATGCTGACAGAAGTGAGCCCAGTGTAGATCTCGAACTCAAGAATCACAAGATCATGACCTGAGCCAAAGTCAGACATTCAGCTGACTGAGCCACCCAGGTTCCCCTTGAACCGTACTTTTAATGTCTACCTGGTAACATCGTTATCTGTAAATCTTTATTGAGTAAAATGATAGGTTTTTGGTTTGATACATTCTTCAAAACACCAATCACCTTCTGTCTTAACTATTAATAAACATTAACTGGGGCACCTGGAGGCTCAGTCAGTTAAGTGTCCAACTCTTGATTTCAGCTCAGGTGATGATCTCACAGTTTTTGAGATCAAGACCTGCATCGGGCTCTGCACAGAGCACTGAGCCTGCTTGGGATTCTCTCTTTCCCACTCTCTGACTCTCTCTCTCAGAATAAATAAACATTTAAGAAATAATAATAAACTTTTACCAAAATAGTTGCCGTTTCTCTCCATGTCTCAAAAACTAAACTTTCTTTTCCACATTTTAAAATTACCATTTTTTATTAACTCTTTTAAAATATAGAGTTCAAGAAAACAAATTAGACATAATAAAAAAAGCTTTAAAATTCATTGGATCTAAATTAGTATGTCTCCAGGCAGAAATGTTCAATGTTCTCTAAGGGGTTTTGGAATTATTTTAGTCCTCTAATCTTTTATAATAATTATTTTGATTTTAAATTCTATGTCACAGGTTGCTGCTTTTTTTTTTCTTTTCCTCTATTATTTTCTGAAGTTCTTATCTCAGGTGGGGTAGAGTTTAGTATGCCGTCCATTTCCTTACCCCTGAGTTCTTGATTTGCCCATGAAAAGAAACGGGTACTTCATTAGACTGTCTTTTAAATTCTTTACTTTGCACATACTGTTATATCTTAAGCCATTTTTTGCTTCTGTAATAAATTCTTACCTCTTGCCTATAGAGACTTTGGAAGTGATAAAAATTGATCTGAAACTTTCAAGGAAAAATATATTTCAAACCTATTAGTCTTATTTTTTTTTAATGTTTATTTTTCATGTGATAGAGAGACTGTGCATGAGCAAGTGAAGGGCAGAGGGAGAGGGAGACAGAATCTGAAACAGGCTCCAGGCTGTCAGCATAGAGCTCAAGGTGGGGCTTGAACTCACAGACTGCATGATCATGACCTGAGCTGAAGTCGGACGCTTAACCGACGGAGCCACCCAGATGCCCCTGTTAGTCATTTTTTTAGGCGTGGTCTTATAATTGATATCCAGAACAGTAGACTGGTGGGGTGCTTTCTTCTAGATTCTCACTGTCACCAACCATGTGTAAGCTGTGTTTTTAGATCAGCTGCATGTCCTCTTTTTCCAAAAATGTTTAGGATGTCTACTATGGTATTCCTATAAAGAGTCATCATTTCATTCTTACAAAAGTAACAGCAGAGTTTTTTGTTTTTTTTTTAATGTAAGTGGTCTTTTTCTGTTATCTTTGCTTCTGCTTATTTTTACCAATTTAAAAATACCTTTAACTATATTTTTAACCATTTAATACTTTATTACAGATTAGATGTCTACAGTTTGTATAAATCACATGTTTTTTTGAGAAATATTTAACCTGAAAATAATTGGAAGATATGTCTTCCGGTGTGTTAAGCTCCTCTAGATAACTTATTACTATGCTGATGGATAATGAGAGGAATTTATCTGTTGACTCAGAGTACTTACAAATAGAATACTGAGAATGAATATTCTCCTGAATAAAACTGCAAAAGCAATACTGTATTTACTTACCTGACCTCAGAGGAGAAGATATTTTATGAAATAAGAATAGGATTTTTTAAATTATTATTTTAATAGAAAGGAAGTAAACCAAGAAAGAGGAAGTCATGGATCTCGGAAACACAACCCAGGATAGGATGTGAAGGGAATTTCCGGAGTCTTGGTGAAGGGAAAGCCCAGGACATGCACTGTGCTACAGGCCTCACGGGCCACCTTGCCGAAGTCAGCAGGAGGAAGGAGGGGAGCATTCTGGGGAGGGCTGTGATTTACAAAGTCTTAATGAACACTGAATATCAATTTAAGAAAAATTATAATAATCTGATGGGAAGTTAGAATATGGAGAGTATTCTCTATGGAGAGAATATAGGAAAAGGAAGTGTTCAGGATAGGGATGGGGGTGAAGGTGGGTTTTGTTTGTAGAAACTTTTCTGGACTTCACAAGTTCCAGGCCATCACTTTGAGGTAGTTCATTCTGTGGAATGGCAAACTTGAGGAAGCACATTCCTTGGCTCGCCACCTCCATGGGCTTCACAGCTCATCCGAGGTAGAGAAAGAAGATTGAAGATCAGAGAAAAGCAATCTTGGGTAGTTGATAGTTTGTTCTAATTAGGTAAATACTTCTCCCACCATCTTCTCTTTCTATGCTATACTTAGAGTCCAGAGGGGGGGAAAGGTCCTGTAGAATAAGCCAAGCCAAGGGCATTGTATTTTCTATTGATGATAAAATGCAGATTTTTCCACTAAAAGGCAATGACTTCATTTCTCAAGGTTAAATTGAATGGTTATCACAGTATAATTTTAGCTAGTTAAATTTGGGAAATTGAAAGTCATTCAATAAAAGAATAATCTTTGAGCCAGTATAGAATTTTCATTTGATAGAGAATTGGATATTATTTTATTCACGGTAAGCCATATCACATGATTTTATTTCAAGGTAGGAAAGAAGTGCCAGTAGAGGTATGTACTTAATAGTAATTTATGTGAACAAAACATTTCCTCTATATGGCCAGTTGAGGATGGCATCATGCTTTCCTTCCGCCTTTGCCTAAGAATTAATCACTTTCTTATGCTGCTTTTGGGAAACCAATAAGATTTATTTTTCTATCCTTCCTTTAACCCCACGATTTTTCTCATCTAAACTATTTCCTGCTTGAATTTTTAACAATACTTTAATTCATTGAACAGTTAGATAAAGTAGTTTATCTGAAGCATAGCTAGTGTTTCATTTTGAACTTGTTACTCTGAGCTACTAACAAATTAGTTGACTAGGGAAAAAGTTTTCTTAAGTTAAAAATTAAAATATTTCATAGTCTAGACCAATTTTTTCATTTTAAAAATTGGGGTATAATTATATACCTAAAATGTATCATTTGTAGCATCTAATTCTATCAGTTTTGATAAGCATGTACATTTTGAGAATCAGTGTATATACATATAATCATCATCATAGTCAAGACAATGGAGCTGTTGCATCATCCCAGAAATGTCTTTTGTCCCCTGGGAGTCAGCCTGTAGGCCTTCTCCTAGTCCCTGGCAGCCACTGATCTACTTTCTGTCCTTTGTGATGTGTCATATAAAGGAAATCATGCAGGGGCACCTGTGTGGCTCAGTTGGTTAAGCATCCAGCTTCAGCTCAGGTCATGATCTCATGGTTTATGAGTTTGAGGCCCTCATTGGGCTGTGTGCTGACAGCGCAGAACCTGGAGCCTCCTTCAGATTCTGTGCCCCCTACTCTCTTTGCCCCTCCTATGCTCATGCTCTGTCTCTCTCTGTTTCTCAATAATAAATAAAATCATTAAAAATAAATTTTAAAAAAATCCTGCATTTGAGAGCCACCCATGTTGTTGCCTGTATCCCTGTTACTGCAGAGTAGCATTCCATTGTATGAGTGGACTGCAACTGCTTTCTCCATCCCCTGTTGAGGGAGCTTAAAGCTATGTCCAGTTTGGGGTGATTACAGATGTCCAGGCTATATTCTGGGGCTCCCTAATCTGTTTCTGTAATGTGATTTGACTTTTTTCTTAGGCTGCCATGATTGTCCATCAGAACTCTGTTTTGCCTATTTCTCTTCCATGCACAGTCTGTCTTCTCATCTTAACATCACCAAGTGCTGCTTTCTTTTATCAGTATTTGACCTTTTGGAGAGAAAATAGGTGGTAGACAAGACCAAGCAAATACAAATATTTATAGACACCTGTCCTTTGCAGGGCTCCTGAGAGTGACAGGCACATCCTTAAAGTTTGTTTCAAGTCTGATTTCAGAGAAATATCTTTTCCTCCATATTTGGGACATGAAGCCCCACTTGCACTGACATGCTCTGTGGCTTTCTTACAGTTTGAGAAGCTCCTGTTGGGTCTGTCATTGGTTTGCAAGTTTGGAAGCTTTGCTTAGCTAGGCCGTCTTAACCTAGTAATTGGTAAAGGAATAAAGACAGAGGAAAACAGAAGATTGTGTTCTCAGTTGAGGGTGCTACAGATTGGAACGCCAGCCGATCTCAAAACTGTCTTTGAGCTTAGTGCTCCTTCAATTGTCCTCTTGATTCACACTCCCAGGAGTGGAGCCCAGAGCACAAGACATTGTGTCTCCTACGCTCTGACATGTTAGAGGCCTGAGTGAGTTTTGTGCCAAGGAGGTAAATAGTGTGAGAAACTGTAAACTACAGACCGCACTTAATGAAAGATTATTGATGGCCAGGCTTTAGCGCCTTTCTTTTTTTTTCTTGTTTCCTTGTAATTTTGTTTGTTTTAGGCAGAGTGTTTTTCTCTAGGTTCTCTGCTGTGTTCACTTCATTCCTGTTAAATTTGCACCTGACTGATGTTTATGTCCCCAGTTCCCTCACACACAACTCAGCAAAAAACATCGATAACCAGCCCGGGAAGGTTGGCTTCACATTTTTTTGGTAATATTTTTTATTTATTTCTTAGAGAGAGAGAGAGAGACCGTGTGAGCATGGGAGGGTCAGAGAGAGAGAGGGAGACACAGAATCTGAAACAGGCTCCAGGCTCCGAGCTCGCTGTCAGCACAGAGCCCGATGCAAGGCTCGAACCCACCAACCACGAGATCGTGACCTGAGCCGAAGTGGGACGGGACGCTTAACCAGCTGAGCCACCCAGGCGCCCCTGGTTTCAAATTTTTAAGTGCTTTGTGGTAATGTTGGAGCTGGATGGCACTCCCAAGTATCTCCCCCAGGGCCCCATTTTTATCAAGAGATTGTCATGCTGAGCTGCTTCCTCACTGAGAACCACAGCCTCAATTCTGTGAATTGAAACGTCCCACTGGGGCCATAGAGCCCAGGTTTTGGGAAAGAGGAAGAGTGTGGAATGATGGATGACTTTCTTGCCCTTCTAGTAGGGGATGTACTATTGTTTTGTCTTCCACACAGCTGCAGGGAAAGTCTTCCTGGCCTCAGGAGCCATGAGAAGTTCCTGAACTATGACTTGTCACAATATGCCTTAAAATGTGTGTGTTCGCGTCTTGTCCTTAGCTATTCTGATCTCCCTGTTCTTTTTCCCCTCTGTATCTATTATCTGATCTTTTGTATACCCGGATTCTGCTGCTTCAGTATTAGGATTGGTTGCACCCAAACAGCATTGTGCTCTGGAGCTCTTTAGCCTTGGGTCAGCACCTGCAGGGTCCTCCTTTGCTGGACGGGGCAGCTTAGGGGCGGGAGGAAGCCAGGCAACTTCTGTCAGGTTGGTGGGCTTCTTTAAGCTGTTTCTCCAGTGCTAGTACCCCCACGGTACCCTAATAAGCCCTGCACATGTTTGTTTTTAGTTCTTTTTGCTATGATGTTAATCTAAGAGCGATTGTGATGATGAAAACCAATTAGCAGTTCCCTTTTGAGACCTGCCCATGATAATCCTGATTAATGGTTAACTAATGGGTTTACTCTGATTCCCATTTCCCTGTGCTGTTTTGTGTGTTGAGATGTTTGCTTCTAGCCAGTAATGTTAATGCCTACCCTGTGGGTGTTTTCAGTGGGAAAATCCTAGAATTCACTCTGCTAAGCATCTAGTACAACCTGCCAGCCTCAACCCTGTTCGAGAATTCACAGAACTTTGATCTATGTAAGTTGTGCTCTTCTAGGGTGCTGAGGCCACGGGTGTCTGAGTAGAGCTGTCCTGTGCCTGGCATACCTCCGCCTTGTCCCTGCTCTCTTCTGCCCCCAGCCTGCCCACTTTCCCAAACTTGGTGATTTGTTGTATTAAATTATATGAAACGTGTTTGCTTACACAGCGCAGGTTCTTTGTAGAGACAGGTTGCAATCTAACTGCTGAAGGGAATTTTACTGGCATTGACACATGTACCTGCATTTGGAAGAGGTTTGGCCTGATCGGCCGGAAGTGAGGACAGCATAGGAGTATATAATGGCGTTGTCTTTTAACCTTTCCCTCTCCCTCAGGATCATCCTGCCTTTCTTTGGGGTCATTCCAAACCCCGTTCCTATAAGTTGGAAGTATAGATATTAACATCCTTCGAAATGAAGTCACCCCAGGCACATTTGTTGCATCATTACTTTCTCAATTTCAAGATGCATTGAGGAGGCAGAAACATTCCTTAAAGACATGCCATCCACCATAGCAAGTTAAATGTAGCTAATGCAACCTTGAGTTAGCTTTTCTAGGATTACAGGAAAATACTTATGTATGCTTTGTTTTGGAGCACAGGTAATGTGAAAACTAGCAGTGCAACAAAAAAAGACTTACCTGCACAGAAGTATAGTTGCTTTTTGATTATTTACACCAGTGGAGGGGAATATTAGTACAGAAAACTAGAGCTAATGTGTCTGCTTGTGTTCTCAAAGCCTTGAGCCAGTGTCAAGCCAGAGAAGTATGGCGACTAGATTCCCAGGCCTCGTGTACTTGAGTCACCACATGGAAAACCTGAGGATGAGAGTCTCTGCAACTGGACTTCTAAACAGAAGTATTTGATACTGAATGGTCTTACTTCGAAATGAGCCTTTTGTTATCTCTTTAAATCTGAGGCCTTTTATCTTTTTTTTTTTAAATACATTTTGAGGTTATAAAGAAATCTTTGATTTCACCGAATCTCACTAGGCCCTCCTTCAGGCTTATTGGAGAATTTCAAATGTCATGTTAATGGTGTTATTTGAACTTTCTCACTTTACTGTCCTTAAGATCCACCTGGCGTGTTCAACTCCTCAGTGGGACCTAAACTGCTCTCTGTTTCACTGTTACTCATAATCCAGTTTTCTCTTTATTACCTAGTGTTGACACCTCAGGAGTGTGAGAGACTGAAAAGCACATGGCTGTGCTTACACAGGCTCTTTGGAAGGCCAGTCAGAGTTTAACCACGTTCAATCAATTTTATGGTAATAACAATCAGAACTCCTAAAATAAATAAATTCCACAGCTAAATTAGCAGGGAATGGTTTTTGGCTACATCACCTGAGGGAGCTTGTCAATCTGACTTACCAGTCTTTTCATTTGAGCCTCTGAAATGAATTTTGAAGGTTTTAAGCACTTTTGTGTTGAAAAGGAACATGCCAAGCCAAGGAAGCAGTCGAGATGACAAGGAAAGACAGACACTACTGTCTGCCTGTGAGAGAGATTTGGAAGAGCTCACATTCTCTGGTGCTTACATTCAATTTAGTTGAATTTTTATTCTTAAAAGTCTGTGAACTTGAATGAAATTTCCATCTTTTCCCTTAACTGGTGCTTCAGAGGAATATCGTCTTGTGCAGGCCTGGGGAACACTTGCCTCCGGAGGATCAGGGAGCTCCGTGTCTCGTCTTGTGGTTTGGCCTCTGGAAGTAAATATGAACAGTTGTGGTAGGCTTGCAAAATTTGCCTTCATGCCTTCAGTCGTCATAGTTGGCTTTCACTTCTAATCTTTGTCATAATCAGTGGCATGTCACATTCTCTTTGCCATCTTCCCATATGTTGTTTCTGGATTAGGACTGTTAAATTGTAGATTGAAACCTAGGAGGAGCCAAGAACATGTATTTTGTTTTATTACATGGCTGATAGTAAGGTACCTTTTGTTTCTCCTTGGTTCCTGGTCTGCAAAATTATCTCTCTTGATAAAGTAGGTAACCGTCTAGCAAAATAGGATGCGAGTCTGCTCCAACTTTCTTTCTGTATTAATACCTGTGTGTGTGATGCTGTTATTCCTATAAGCACCTTTGTTCCCCCTGCAGATACATATATCCATAAGACAATGAGCAAAAGTTTGTTTCTGGAAAATACAGATTACTGCAGTTTTGAGGGGAAAGGCCCTCTGTTCAGAGACATTAAGTCACCTCATCATTTGTGATAATCAGTTTGATAATTGTTGACTTACTGGCTCAGCTCATGAATAATGTCCCAGATTTAGACTAGTGTAGCAAAAGGATTTTAATCAGGTAGTGCTTTCTTTCCCATGGAGCATTTGTCTTGCTTGACTGTTCTGGACTTCAGCCAACTGCCAGAAAGGCATTGTCCCACTGTATATGGATAGTAGAGTATGTGTTGCTTAAGTGTTCACTGGGGGAGTTCCCAGCCCACTAAAGCTCATTGTTACCTTACCTTCTCCCAGTGTGCCGTTAGAGACACCGAGAATGGATGACTGTCTCTCCTTTTCTCTGAGAATCTGTTTGAAGGGAAGGATGAATCTCATTACTATAAATATTGTTTTCATCCCAGCCTACCTCACTGCTTCTGAATGAGAGGAGCCCCTTTGGCTGCTGTGAAAGCTCTCAAATACTTGATGGCTTGTTAAATTTTCATTATCTAATGTGCATTAATTTAGATACAATAGCTCTGTTGCTAGGAGCAGAGTTAGAAAGGCAGAGCTTGGCGGAGTGCAGACAGCTTGTGTCGCAGGAGTCAGGAAAGTGTGCAGAGCTTGCGGTCCTCAGAAGGAGTTCCCAGTTCTGCTGGCTGGGCTGAAAACCTCGGAAACTCTGATGTCTGCGGACTATTCCCCCCGCACATGCAGTGTGATGTTTTGATTCTTGCTTACTCGATCATTTGTTTAATTAGCTTGAGAGACTGAAAACTGAGTACTGTAGCTGAGAGCTTTAAGGTTCAAAATGTCCATGATTTGGTTACTCTTGACTGCTCTTGACTGTAGAATGCGTGCACTTTGTGTTTTGTGCACGAAAAAAGTTTTAAAGTGTTGCACCGTTTCGTGTGTTGTTCTTGTTTCTATAATTGTTGATGCTGACATGATACGGTATAGGTCCCCATGAACATGTCCTACAGCTAGAAATTTCCCAGGCTGGGACCAGGAACAGTGGGCCCAGGTCCCAGCTCACCCCTGAAAAGCTTGTAGAACAAGGCTTCCTGTACAGCACCCAAAGAAGGCTGCACTCTTCACATTCACAAACAGTGAACTCTGAATCTATGTAACCTATTGAAGTTTCTTGGGGAAGAGGCTTTAGATAACACAGTCTGGGAGTCACTTTTTTTTTTTTTTTTAATGATAATTAAAGGGTAAATTAACCTCCAAGGAAGGTTAGTATTAGTCTTCTCCCCTCAATTTGTGTTCAAGGGAAAGAAGCCCTTTTTCCTATCCTGTGAGGAGTGAAATTTTCATTTGAAAGCACTTTCCTAACTCCTATATCTATTGAGTGCATAGTAACAGAATCGAGGGAAGCACACAGAGTGTTCTGGAAGTCTCTGATTAACTATATTTCTTCTATGGATGTCACATGGGTATCTTGCCTGTGTCATATTTTAGACTAGTCTGATCTTCTAGGGTTATTTGCCAGGCTTCTGGTGGTCTGTAAGACTTTTTGCCCCAGAACGGAGAGAAAGAATCATTTGCTCAGATTCTATTACTTTTTTTCTAATGATTCTTTCCTTTTATCCACCAGGATACCCAAAAAGCGAAGCAGTTTCTGCCCTTCCTTCAGCGGGCAGGTCGTTCTGAAGCTGTGGTGGAGTATGTCTTCAGTGGTTCTCGTCTCAAGCTGTATTTGCCAAAGGAAACTTGCCTTATCACCTTCTTGCTTGCGGGTAAGTCTCGTGTGTTCTGTGGCCTGATCATTCTTCCTGGAGCTCAGAAGTCCTGCATGGAGGTCACGTGCCCTCCTTTCCCTTGTGTTGTGGATAGAACCTTGAACCCATCTGTTTTCATCTCTAATTGAGATATGAACACAAAATTTGCAAGTTTGATCCCTTTGTTACGACAGACCCAGCACTGCCCTCCCCCGTTCTTCATTCCTCCCAACCACAGGATATTTGAGTAGAGTAGCTTAAAAGCAGCTAAAGATGTATCCGCATACAGCCTGTCTGAAGGGAATTCCAGACAAAGAAAAATCTTAATGATGGAATTCTCACAGTGGTTATTTCCCAATTGGGATAGACCACCCCTGCCATGTGAGTCTTGGGCAATCTCCCAGAGGGCTGCCACCCCCTCCCCTCGTGTCTCCCTAGGCAGTGCCCTTTGTCTCTCTTTTATTCTTTTCAGGTGTCATTAGGATCCAAATCCTTTATGAAATCTCAGACATGACATTACCTACACAGACTCCTGCATCTATAGTATTTCTCTTTTGCACTAAGTTTGATACGCTAGGGCCCTTTTCTTTGCTAACTGAACGTGCACCTTTCTTATCCTATCTTCTCTTCTAGTAGCTTAATATTTCACAAGCCAGCAAGATTCTGTATGAACTGTGCTCTTCGAGCAATTTACATTTATGCATTCAAGGAGCAGACTGCTTTATTTCTTCCCTGATGGCAGATAATAAAGTTATTTATTTCCAGTCAGTACTTCGCAGAGACTGTAGTCTTTGAGAGAAAGTTCATTTTACCTCAACACCCCACACCCCACTTCTGTACACACAAACATACACTCACTCACAAGGGGCATATTCCGCTGTGTCCTCCTGGTGCACGTTTCCTTTTCTGTTGCTACTCTGTTCTTCCAGCACTCCTTCTGCTGGATTCTTGAGCAGAATTTGCCATGGGGGAAGAGAAACGGGAGCCATGCTTCCTGTCCCCTGCCAGATTGCCTCAGCCTCCGTTTCCTAGAAGGAACCAATAGTTTCTTCTCTGGATAAGGGCCACCCCCAGGCCCTGACTAAGTGGGTTGTTATGTGAGATAAATCACTCACCAAACACATGGCCGTGATGCTTGCTGCTGCTGTTGGGCCGCCACTTCTGGCTGAGGCTCACTCTCATACTCTTTAGAAGTTAATTATCACTGCACAGCTCTGCACGCTTTCTGAAGGGACTAATTGAAGTATGACATGAAGCTCGGGGGCAGCTGTAGAAAGGAAGGGCCCAACCAAATCCATATCATACTGGAAGACTGTGCTCTTGTGAGTTGTAGTACACAGAGGGGTAGTGTGGCAGTGTGTGAGAGAGGCCATTTGTGCCCTTTACTCAAGGTTTCTGGAGCGGAGCAGTTTCTTATCAGTGAAGTTTTGTTGTTACAGAGTTTGAAGTATATATTCAGCTTTTCCTTTGGTCTGTACCTACAAAACAAAAGTGTGGAGCTTTATCCCAGAGGTGAACAAGAGAAAAAGTTGTTATTCTTTCTGGGAAACTTGGCCACAGGTCCGTAGGGGAAAGAAAACATTGAAGTTCTGGCTTCTAAACTCAAAATGACCTGAATGGAGTCAGCTCAGAGCTTAGATCTATCCTGGCTGGATTTTTTTCTGCAGAACCCTTCTGGTTGTACTTTCTTTCCCATGGAGCATTTGTCTTGCTTGACTGTTCTGGACTGAGGCCACCTTCCAGAAAGGCACTGTTCCGCTGTATATGGATAGTAGAATGTGTGTTGCTTAAGTGTTCACTGGGGCAGTTTCCAGCCCACTGAGGCCCAGACCCAGGCAGCCTGGCCACTCGACTCTGTAGCAGCACTTCCTGTGTGGACTTGCCAGTATTCAAAGCTTAGCAATTCAAAAGGCAGTGCCTACATTACCTTATATTCTGATAGATTACCAAAGCAAATATATGATAAAATAGAAGCTTTTACATTTTTCTTCTGCCATACTATATGTGGTTATATTCTGCACCTTCTGGTTTCTTTAGAAACCTAGCAAGGATACAGGACAGTGAAAAGTTGTAAGAGCACGCAGACCTCAGTTTGAATCTGCACATGCAGGTGACTTTAGAGGAGGTTTTTACTCTCTTGAAGCCTTAGTTTACACATCAGTTAACCAGAGAGTGTTTCTTGCCTCTTGGGATTTTTGTGAGGGTTTAATAACATGTACAAAGGGTTCAGAACAAGCCTTCCGTAAAGTAGATTATCCCATAAATATGTTTCCTTCCCCTTCCTCTCACAAAGACTTGGTGAATTCATTCATAACTAGAGCTTTTCTTAACTCTTCATGTAATGGTAAAGTTGTACAGTGCGAGTGCACCTCTGTGCCTCTACTATGGAGACTTTGACCTATCTGTTAATTGAAATAAATCAAGGAAAGGTACTGTTCTAGCCTCCTGCTGAATGAGCAAAAAGCTCACTGGAGGCTACTGGCTTTTCCCTTTGAGTTTAGAGCAAGCAAGTTTGCATCCTGGGAAGACATGGTCCTAGATGTGAGGACACTCTAGCGCGAAGACAGACATGCAGACAAACTGCAGTATTGGGCACTAGGTGAAAGAAGTATTTACAAGGCACAAAAGTAATACAGAGGAGGGAATGATTGGTCAGAGTTTGCCTCCCTGATACCTGATACCTGAGCTGTGTTTTGAAGAACAAATAGAGGAGTTTGCAGTGCTGGGACAGAAGGGGCAAAGGAGGAAGAGAGAAACCTTCTAAATAGAAGTTAACAGCATGTACGAAGGTGTAGAGGTTTGATACACCCCGGTGTGTCAGACAGCTGTGGCCCTTTTGGTATTGGTGGAGTATAAAGAGTGAGAGGTTCAAGTGGGATGAGGCCGCACATGCAGACAGAGTATACTGTGGACCCTCAGAGTCACCAGCAGATTGACCAAGAGAGCAATATGCTCACACCTGTGTTAAAGGAAGTTTACGTTGATGAATACATGGGAGTAAATGAGGCTGGAGGCCGGGAAAACCATTAAGAAGCAAGAGGGATAGAGGCCTAAAGTCTGGCAGTGAAGAAGAGGCGAGTTGAAATAATATTTAGGAGAAAGAACTTGGTAATTCAGGAAAAATCCAAATGGATTTTCTTTGGTCAGAAATGGGGGTGACATTGAGTGTAGGAGGAAAGTACCTTGTCCAAGGCTTGAATGTTTGGGCAGACTGGGATGCCCGTCAGCATGGGCAGCACAAAAGTAAGAACAGATTTTAGGAACAGATAATTGGTGGTCGGAGGATTAGGTAGAGAATCCTGGGAGTAATGTTCAGGAAGCCAGGAAAGGAAAGAATTCCAGGGAGTCAGCAGTTTCAGATTATACCTAAAATATCAAGTCGGTTAAAACTTTGAAGCAATTTTATACTGTTTATCAATTAGTAAGTCACAGATGACCTTTGTCGGTGCGATTTCATCAGACTTGATTCAGCTAAAGGCAGATTACAGGCGATTAGGGTGTAAATGTGGGAAATGAGGAACAAAATCAAAAATAGAGTGCTCATTACAAAATTCTCACAGAGAAGCAAAAGGAATACATAAAAATGAAAGCTAAAGGGTCACAGTAACAATCTAAGGATGTCAGCAACTTGACTACTTTTATAACCATAATGTTCTCAAGACTGGAACAGAACCTGGCTTGTAATTGGAAAAGCTATTCAGTATATCTATTGTTTTCTTTCCTTTTTTTTTTTTTTTTTAATGTTTATTATTTATTTTGAGAGGGGCAGGGAGAGAAGTGGACAGAGGTTCTGAAGCAGGCTGTGTGATGTCAGCCCAGAGCCCGATGTGGGGCTTGAACTCATGAACTGTGAGATCATGACCTGAGACAAAGTTGGACGCTTAACCGACTGAGCCACCCAGGTGCCCCTCCCCGTCGTTTTCATAGTACCAATTACAGAAGGTAAAACTTAACAAAATCTTGGCAAATGAGATCATGAAAAACATGGAGTGAGAAAATACAGGAGCATGAGATGCACTGGTCTGAATTCCGAGAAGAAATGAAGAAAGGCTGCAAGGAAATGATTGGCAGAGCAGTGACCTAATGGAGACTGAAGGAACAAGATGGATAGAGAGCAGGGAGGAGGGATTGTCCTTAGAGGAGGGGTCTCTTGGTCGCCCAAGACCCACTGAACGTGGGTGTAGACACAGACGCAACATTCACATTGTGGGGCAGTTCACCTGGACGGTGAACCTCATTGCACGGCTTTGCAGGTGTCTGTGGGATGTGCCCTACATCATGGAAAGACAGCTTTCTGCTGGAAACGATGTCTCTCTGCAGCCAGGAGGGAGTTTGGGCTGTGATTCTCAAGGGGAAAGTCAAGGGAATTGTTCAGCAGTCCCATATGTGCTGCTCTCATTAATCCCAGCCTTTCAGAGAGCCCTCTGGACTTCAAGGTAGGCTGGACACTTTCCATTTTTATGTGGCCTTTTTTGGGCAGACGGCCCCACAGCTTGATAGGGAGTGGCATTTGGCCCGAGCCAGCTGGCCTCTCTGTCACGGTTCCTGCACCCCTGTATGCGGAATGGTTGCTTGGTCAGATGGGATAGCAGGTGGGGCTGGGCAGAGTCAGCTGTAGCTAACAGGTCAGTGCCTCCCGAAAGCTCTCGCCCTTTAGTCCTCTGAGCACCTGGCTTAAGTTTGGTCAGTGAGCAGGTGACCTCACACCATCAGAATGGAGACTGTTCACGGTCCCTCTCCTTGCTGCTGTGGCCTCCTCCTATGCATACTTACTCCATTCACGGAGGCGGTAACAGTCAGGTCTTGTCCTGAGTTCACAGGGAAGCTAGGGTGCCCAGGTACCCTGCATTTGTTTAAAAGCATCCTTTTTCCTGTCCAGCGTTTAGTGCCCCCTGTGCTCTTCCTTCCATTAGAACAAAAGCAGTTTACCCCCACTCTGGTTTTCATTTCCTTTCACTTGTCATGGGTTTCACATTTTAGTTTTCCTGTCTAAAGGGATACTGAGGCGCACATATTTGCAAATCACTTAGCCTTTGATTCACATTTTTATTTAATGGTACCAGTGGACATGGTGGGTGTGTCATATTGCTATGACCTTCATAGTACATTCCACATTTTGAATGCTTTCTTAGCCCTGGAGTATCTGGGTCATGCTAAAGGCATAGTTCAGGCAGTAGTCCTGTTGGCTAAGCAGATCAGGCATCAAGCTAGTGCCTGTAAACCAAATGCCTGAATTATAAGAGAATAATAATTTGAGGTTTCAGTGCAAAGTAATCTAAGTAGTCTTATATCAGGTATTTGGTGTCTTCTGCTAACTCACTGCGCTCACCCCATTTGCATTTCCTTGTTCCTCACGGTAGGACAGCACTATGTATGACAAATTGTGGACTAGGGCAGGTTTGGAGGGTGGAGGCGTGGATGACGGTCATCTTGGTTGGAACTCACAGTACAAATCACCTAGAAGGTAGCAGCCACCTGGCAGGGGGTTCCCGTGTAGATCACAGCAGGTGACTTTTAATTAACCAGTTACCTAGTCATATGAAACAAGACTAGAAAATGAGACTTCCCTTTGCCTGCCCTTTAGCATTTTTCAATTTCTCTCTCTCTCTCTCTCTCTCTCTCTCTCTCTCTCTCTCTCTCTCTCTCTCTCTCTCTCATTACAACTTCCCACTGCAGTTGCATTATAACAAGGAAACAGTGAGAAAAAAGGTTCTAGGTATCTAGAGTTTGATAAATTTTGATATGCATGGTGGATGAGCTAAAGGTTCGACTGTGTGTCTTCCACCCTGAATGTCTTTGAGTAAAGTATCTCATGTCCTTTGTTTTTAACGCCTCTTCTCCAACCAATCCAAATAGGAGTAGCAACTTCCTGTTTCTCAGTAGACAGAAACTTCTAATGAGAGAGGAAAGGGAAGGTGAACAGGAATATCATCGCCATCTCCTGGCCCCAGGAATGGTGTATCCCCATTGATTACCAGTGCCTCACCAAATTACACAATTAAAGCCAATGTATGTTTAAGTGAGAAATCCCATTCTGCTATCACAGAGGTGCTAATGAATCAGGCTGTTATGTGGTTGTGTTTGCTGGGCTTCTATCCTTAATTAAGCAATTACAGGGTCTGCTGATACTTATGAATTCCTTTCAGATGCTTTAATTGAATTGCAACTTAATGGGTATTTGTAAAGTGGGGTATCCTTTCTCTTGGGACTTGCCAGTTTGATTCTGTCTCCACCACCTACTTGCTTGCACTTGGGTCCCATTACCGGAAATGGGCAGCTTAACATGCCCATTTCTGGAGCTGTTCTAGTTCTTCTCTTTTAAAGATACCATTCTATGAATTTTTTGAATTAATGTTCATGTCAGGATGTCCTGGAAGGTCACTCGTTAGGAAAACATGAGCACGATAAACGGGTTGGGGGAGCCTTTTTTAATGAGGCCAAGATTTTGCAAGCCCACTGTAAGAAAATGCAGTCTTTGATAGGTAGATTGTGGGTGATGCATAAATTAATACGACAGTTTCTGCTTCCTTGAATAGCTTCTATTCTAGTAGCATCGACAGCTATATGAAAGACTTGAACAAGGAAAAATAAAAAGGCGTTGTGAAAAGTATAGGCAACCTACCAGGAGAGTGCAGAGGGAAAGTACAGTTGGGGAATGGCAAAGACTTCACAAGGGAGGTGGCATTTGAGCATCCAAGATCTGGTACATTTCTTTTGGCAAGCCAGGTGTGATTCATGTAGGCAAAACAACTTAGCCCATATCATTAGTTCTCAGGAAGAATAGCCTAAAAGAAGTGAATGTCCTCGTCAATCATTTTTCTCTCTGCTTTTGTATAGGGGCATAAGCTTCCTTCACTGCTCCCCTGCCATTGAGCGCTCAGCAAGTACTCTGCCCTCCTCTGCCAGTCTTCGCATGTATACCATACCACCACCCCTGGTCACGTCACGTGGATGAAAGTGCAGGCCTACAAAGATAGCCTGATTACTTCCCATCTTTAGATTACGAATCATCCCCAGAATGAGCCTGATCATGTTTGTGGGTCATTCAATGGCATGGCCATTTAATAATTTATTTCCATTGGGCCCTGTGCTAGGGATTTAGAAATCTACAAATTCCAGACTTCAAGCAAAGCAGTTGTATCTGCTGAAGTAAAGAATGTATAGGCATGAAGAAAAAAAAAATACATGTTTAAGAAGGCTAAGAGTAAGAGAAACGCACATTAAAAACCATACAAATGAAAACCGCTCCTGACTTTCATAGAATAATCATGTAAGTTGTGGTACCGTCAGGAAGGCCAAGGCAGTCCTCGTTTACATCTGGGGAGGGGTGGAGCTGAGTGCTGGTCCAGTGCAGGGCGGGGCAGGCCTAGAGTAGGGTACTCCATCGCAGGACCACCCTTTTGGGAAGGATGTCAGCCGACTGCAGAAGGATCGGAGGGGAGTGACCAGGGTGGCAAGAGACCTAACAATGCCAGGACCTGAGGACTCGCAGTAGATAGCAGAGGAGACTCCCAGGACGGAAGGGCTATCTCAGGGCCCAAAGGCAGAGATTCAGTCTGTTCAGTAGCCCGCTCTTTCCTTTCTTTCTTTCTTTCTTTCTTTCTTTCTTTCTTTCTTTCTTTCTTTCTTCCCTTCCTTCCTTCCTTCCTTCCTTCCTTCCTTCCTTCCTTCCTTCCTTCCTTCCTTCTTTCTTTTCTTTCTGAGTCAGAGTAACAAACAAAGACGTCAATAAAAATGAGATTTGTTCAGCATGGTGTAACAGCAGTCACAGACCTTGGAGCTACAACACTTAAAGACGAATTCTTGCTCTGCTCTCCTGCTTCCTGGTTAATTATTTCCATCAGAGCGGTCTGCTTATCTTAGTGTGATGCCGGGACTTAGAGGTGAGGGAGATGGCGAGGCCCACATGGCAGTTCTGTGCCAGCCTGTCTAGAGACCTGCAGCTGAAGGGAAGCACATTAGCAGTGTACAACCTTCTGTGGAACCTAGCAGACGGCTGAGGGTGGCGCAGCCTCCTAATTGGGATGCTGAGCCCTCACCCTCTCAGTTGGGTTTTCTGTGCCAGGAAGAGAAAGATGTTGATTTATCCTCAGCTGTTATGGGATGGGCTCATTCACTCCCCCTGGATGGATGGGTCAACATTAAGGGAAGAGAATCCTTTCCTCCCAGATTCTCAGACTTCTGTCATCTACTGTTGCTTTTTACTCTTGATGCTTTTGAGTTTTAATAATAGTTGAGACAAGAGAAAAAATATCCCAGATGGGATTTGGGCCGATCGCGTGCAGAGCTAATAAGAGCCAGTAGAGTGGTACGAAAGGGTCAGACCTGGGAGCTTTTCCTTCAGGGTTCCTTTTCTGTTCCTTCTTCTCCCCTCTTACTTGACTGTTCTTTCTGAGTCGGTTACAGGTTATCTAGACTGCCTTGCACATGGTGGGCATGGTACGGAGGGAATGGGAAGCTCACAAAAATCGGATCATTGCTCTCTACTAGAGTGTTTCCAGTCCCAGCACCTGTCTCTGGTTGTGTCCAGATACCTCCTTGTGGCTTTCCCAGAAAAATACATTTCAGTGTGGGTTTTTCATTGTCATCTTGTCAGCCTATCGGCATTTGCCAGCAACCATTTAGTAGTAGTGGTGGCAAGGAGCAACAGCCACGATTGGGCTACTCTCCACTACCCCTGCCCTGTGGGGTGTTTATTTGGCCAGCCTAATAGTAGAAAATGGCAGGACCTGGGTACAGGAGAGGGAGTATAAATGGTGTGGTAATTTGAAATTAAAGGGAAATGCTTTGAAATCTGGTAATGGGCAGCCCCAGGGTGAACAGTGCACACTGCCTATAAGACTTCATCCTGGTTGCCATGGGAACCACCTCTCACATCCCCTTTTCAAACAGAGCGATGACTGGGTTTAAAAAAAAATAGTTCCTCATCATGAATAACTATCTTTGCCCCCAAACCCTAGGTCATTGCTCACCTTGGATTCCTTTTAGCAAGTTTTCCTGAGGCTTCCCCAACCTGGTGGGCCCTCTGGTGCCACTCTGTGCCTGGCCCTTTGTATGAATTTGAATGAATGGCACCACTATGGGAATTAGAACACACTAGGTGCCTAGTGTGGGTAGCTGGCCCAAGCACACCCTCCTGTTGCCCCTAAGTGGACGCCACAGGTGTTTACTCAAGGAACCGGATAGAACCACTGGCCATATGGTGCATGTCCTTAGGCCTCAGGTGTGTGGGGCTCCAAGGAAGCCCACAGGTCTGCAGTAATCTCGGTGCCATGCGATTGGTCCTAGATCCTGATGTAGGGCTACCAAGCACAGAACTTGTGGGAGCAAGAACAATTCACAGAAGTTCCTTTCATATCTGAAAGGCATCTGAGACACAACTGCATTCTCTGTCGTGTTCTTTCACCATTTGCACTTTTTCCCACTTAAGTAAATTACGATGTTAATCCAGACTTGTTAAGTTTGGTCCTGTGTGTGTATATGTGTATGTTTTGTTTTGCTCTTCTTTAACCACCCTTTGCCTAGGATAAAGTAAATGAAGTCTCCATCTCTCTTTGATAGCCTTTGAGTCCTGGACATATGGCTTCCTTCACGGTTGGCTTATAGGCTTCCGAGTGGGCTCTGGAGAAACTTTGTTTAAGCTTTCTGGATTCCCTGTAGTTTTTCCTCATTATATCTGTGCTTTACAGTAGTAGTCCTGACTAAACCCTAGTAACTCCCGTGCTTACCTTCACTATATGTAGGAAGTTCCTTAAATTGACTACTTAGTCTACAATGGGTAGAGAAGTTCCCATTTCCCTGCCCTGGTGTGCCTCCGTCTCCTGAGCTTGTACATCTGCTAGTGATTTTTCTAGGGTTAATTTGGGTGTTTTTATTTTTAAATTGGAACATGGTGTCTGTCTCTTCTCTGTGTGTGTTTTGGATGCAGCCCCTGTGCTAGGCATGCGGTTATTAACTCCACTGATACACCAGTTCGCTCATTAGCATTTGCATTTTAAATTACAAGCTAGAGCAGACGACATTTATGCTATATTTGTACCATTGCCTTCTTCATGAATGATGTCGTATGTGCAGGGAATTCAGAAATAACTCTTCTAGGGCCCTGATGTATTTTAGTCTCTCTTTCAGCTATTTCTTTTTCCCTCTTGATTCTCATTGTTTGATAGGGATTTTTTTTTTTATTCTGTTCCAAGTTTAGACCTATTTGTGAGTGCTACTGATTGGGAAGTGATAATGACAACCCAGCCCTTTGCATCAAAATAGGCATATTGCGTAGAGTGGCCACCTTTCCCTTTCGCATTGTGCTCCTGATAAGCAGTGCGCTTTGATTGGAAAGGAGGGAATTTTCTCCTCCATAGTTTGGTAGGTGGGAAGACATGGTAAAGGACACTTGCTCTTGCTTGTATTCATGCTCAGATCCCTCTTTATTATAGTTGATTAGTCAGTGGTTATTTATTAAACCTATCATTGCATGGTGCTGCATGGGGAAAAAGGGAGACTATGCCTTCACGGAGCTGATTTTTGACAAGAAGCACATTTAGATTGCACTAAGGACAGCACATACTTTAATAGTACGAGAGCAGGTTAGAGGTGGCGTTCTTTTTTTTTTTTTTTTAAATACTTTTATTTATTTCTAGGAGAGAGAGAGTGTGTGTGAGCAGGGGAGAGTCAGAGAGAGAGGGAGTCACAGACTGAAACAGGCTCCAGGCTCTGAGCTGGCAGTCAGCACAGAGCCCGACGCGGGGCTCGAACCCATGAACCGCGAGATCATGACCTAAGCGAAAGTCGGACGACCAACCGACTAAGCCACCCAGGCGCCCCTAGAGGTGGTGTTCTTAAGTGAAAGTTCAATCCTCTTGGGGGAACTATTGCTGTTGGTACACGGTGACCTCATCACCTCCAGCACAAGGAGCAAATCAGAAATCCCCAGCCATGGATTGTGGACCTGGGAGTGGAGCCTTCCTAGGCTTAGATGTGCCCCACATCAGCCTAAGCTAGTGTTTGGCTAGTTTCTGGAAGCAGATTAGGGGCAGAGCTCTGGTAGATAGGTCTATGTTCATGCCATCGTGCTGTTTCTATGTGTTCTTCAAGTTTGGTTCTCCTGAATTCTGTCACAGGGACCCTTCCATTTGGTGAAATCTAACTTTTAAAACATCATGAAAAATCCTAGGAAATCATATGGGAAGTTGTGCATTCTAGGTAAGCAAGCAAAACTTATCCAACTGATATAAAAAATTTCTGTCCCCTCACCCCTCCCACCCTCCTTCTCACTAAAGACCTTCTCTCATGTAGTCCTCATTCTGCAGATTTAGCTGCTGGAATAACCAAAACACAAAGAGATGCATTTGAAGCTCGTGATCCAAGTACAGATGTGTTAGTTTAGAACCTGATCCCACTAAGGTGTGTCATTGTCACACATGGCATTTCATACAATAATAAAAGACATTACATAGTAATGTGTTTTTATTTTATTTTTATTTTAAATGTTTATTTCTGAGAGAGAGGGAGATACAGCATGAGCAGGGGAGGGGCACAGAGAGAGGGAGACACAGAATCCAAAGAAGACTCTAGCCTCTGAGCTGTCAGCACAGAGCCTGACACGGGGCTCTAACTCAAAGATCGCGAGATCGTGACCTGAGCCAATGTTGGATACTCAACTGACTGAGCCACCCAGGCACCCCACGTGAAAATGACATTTTAAGCCTACTCTCATGTTGACCCATTTCATCTTATGAGATCAGCCTCATGGTAAACCCTGCTACATCACATTCACTCCTTATTCCCTTAGCAAATAGAGTTACCCTATGAAGGAGTCCTTAGTAACTTTTTTCCAGCTCCAAATCGTACTCCACATTTGATTCACCTCTGTATATTTTTCTTGATTCTGTTAGTAAGCTTTGTAATAAATTCTGACCTGGAAATCTGCTGATTCAGTGTTCTCCAGGAACCTCACACCGTGCACTCCAGACATTGCAATCAGACCTCCAAATGGGCTCTGTTGTCTTGTGAGGGCCCCAGAGTCCTGTGAGGGGGGCTTCCGTTTAAACATGTAAGAGTTCAGGGACAGTTCTCTCTCACAACTTTACACTAGTTCCTTTCCCAAAAACCAAAGCTCTGTGAAGTCCTTTGGGAAAGCTCATGGACGAGACAATATTAACAAAGAATTCTTACCCACTCTGTATTCCTTTTCTTTTTTTTCTTTTTTTTTAGTATTTTTATTTATTTCTAGGAGAGAGAGAGAGAGACAGCATGAGCAGGGGAGGGTCAGAGAGAGAGGGAGATACAGACTCCGAAATAGGTTCCAGGCTCTGAGCTGGCAGTCAGCACAGAGCCCGACGCGGGACTCGAACCCACGAACCGCGAGATCATGACCTAAGCGAAAGTCGGACGCTTAACCGACTAAGCCACCCAGGCGCCACCGTATTCCTTTTCATGCATGCAGCTGGTCCCTGTTCAGCACATTCATTGTTTGCTGTGTACTTTAGCGGCTCCTGTGAGCTCTGGACTCCATGGGCCTTTGCGCCTCAGTGTTTTCTTCTAGCCTGTAGCTTCTTTTGGTCTCTGTGCCTTTTACCTGGCAAAACTGTTCTCCATGAATGAAGCTGGGCCTAACGGGGTGTGCACAGATAGCCTGGAGGGGACGTGGGATCTCTGGAGACCTGAGAGCGGTAAGGCTGGAGCCACCTGTGCAGTCAGATGACGCTGCATTTGGTTGTTGGTGGCAGGCATCTAGAGGGCATTCGGAGTAGCGTTCTTTCGGTAGCATTTGTAAATGCTACTTAGTGGTGCTGATAGAAGCAGCTGAGACAAACCACTCACTAAAGAACCGAGGAATCCCACACACTGTCTTTCATGTTTTCATTGCAGGCATTATCCAGGTGAAGGGCTGATTGCAGCCAGTCACTCCGCGTCCTGCTGAGCTGGCGCTCCCGAGGGGAGGGCCGGGGCTGCCTGCGTTCCCCGAGCTGCCCAGCCATCCGTCCCTCTCACACTTCTCTGCACCTTCCTCCACTCCGTCGTTGGCTTCTGACAGAAACCTTGAATTAAGTGGGCTAGGAATAAACTGCTTGAATGCGTTTGTGCAAGATAGCTTCTCTCACCAGCTATCTGAAGTGCTTTTTGAAATACATGGGAGCCCTTTGTAAGCTGTTTTATAAGCTGTGAAGTCCATTGTTGCTGCTCTCTGCAGCCAGAGTGTCTCTAACCTAAGTAATGTCGACTTGGCTCTGGTCCAGGGCTTGGTATTGGAAACTCGCGTAAGCAGCAAAGCCGCCCACCAGAGTCACTAGCAGCTGTTGCAGGTTGGAGGATTTGCAGAAATTGAGATTGCTGTTCCCAGATATTGGCACTTGCCTGGTGATGAATAACCGAGTCTGTGCGAGGGGACTCTGTATGCTTTCCTTCGGACTTTTCTTCTCAGCCATCTATTGTGGCGCCTGCTCAATGGCTCCATTGTGGAGGAGGGCGGCTGAATGAAGGGGTGAGTGGCCTGCCTCTGCCGCCATTCCCTCCCTCCATTTGCCTAAACAGAGACATTAATAATAGCTCTTTGATCCCCTGAGCTGGTTCTTGGAGCAGGAATTTTCGTGGCACCATAGCACAGATGCTAGGGGCTAAGAATCTGACCTCCAGAGGGTAGAGAAATGAACTTCACCTGAAAGAGTGTGATGTAGACTTCGTTTGGATAACTCTGGTGTCCTTTTGCCTTAACCCGCCTTTCTGGGCTAGAATAGCCAGGGAGGTAAGACCAAAGACCAGAAGTTTATTTTGATGAAGTCGTTAATGGCTAGTGTGTTTATTTCTGATATGATTGCCCAACAGTGAAATTTTTAGAGGGTGATGCCACTTTGTCTAATTTCTTATCCCATGTACTTATGCATATTCATATATGCATATGCTAAAACCAGTGTTAGAATGTCATCTTCGTAGAGATTAAACTGCAAAAAAAAAAAATCAGCATGAAAGGCCTATATAAGAGACCTCTACCCTCCCAACTTCCAGTCTCCCTCTCATGTCACCTTTTTATTTGCTTTATAGCACTTGCCGTTATCTGGAACTAGTGGTTCATTCGCTTGCTCTTTTTTGTTGACTCACTGCCTCACCAGAATGCAAGATACTTGAGGGCAGGACCTTGTCTGACCTTACAGCTGTTGAAACCCTGTAACAGCCCCTAAAACAGTGCCTGACCCACAGGTAGCATTCAGTAGACAGTTCTTGGATGAATGGATGAACAAACACTGAAGTTTCTGGGCTAATACTTAGCTTATTTTAAAATTCAGAAAACAAAAATACCTTTGTTCCCTTAGACAGTGAGCCACAGCAGCCCTAAAATAGCAAACAGAGCACCAAACTAGATGTCTGTTTAGAGAACTAGATTAAGACGTAGAACTATCCCCACGGTCCCACAGCTTCTCTGGGCCTTGGGATTTTTCTTTGAGTTGAGGGAGTGGATTATGTTGCTCTAGGGTTCATTGCAGGTCTGAATTGCTAACAATAGCTTTAACTTAATGGATGTTGATGCTGTGGATTAACTCAGTTAATCCTTACCACAGCCATATTTGGTGGATATCATTACTATCCCCATTTCATAAATGAGAAACTGAGGCCTAGAGCAGTTCATTACCTTGCTAAGTGAGCAGTGCACATTTTCTGGATCATGTTGTAGATGTTGTCGTTTAGAATGCTGTGCCTGAGTTGACATTGAACATACTGTTCCCAAGGTCTTAACCTCTTCTGTTTCTCCAGTCTTCCCTCCTTTAATTGCATCTGCCTATGTTCCCTTGTTGGGGGTGACCCAAAAAAAGATTAAGAGGACATTGGTAGTGGCCCTCTTTAGAAAATGTAGTAATGAGGTTATGAGATTTTCATTGTTTTGGAGTTTGAATTTGTTTTCTGGTCCTCCGGATGACACCAATGGCTCCCCATCTGAGATGAGAGCACGGCTGGGACGTGTGATTGAGGAGCAGGCAGGTCAGACCTGTGGGATGGGTTTGTGAGCTGGGGCATTTATGGACAAATTAAACTTTAGCCCTGAGTAAGCAAAGTCCTAAGCCAGTTATTACTGCTCTGGCACTTCTAATGGATCCTATGCAACCCTTATAAATTATTCAGCTGCTTTCCTAATGAAGCCTGGTCCTGGTGGTACTTAAGCATAGCTTAGAACAGGTTAGAGGGAGAGAATATTTGCTGACCATCCAGGAATCCTTTGTAACTTGGAGATAAAAAGGTTAAATGGACTACCTTGAGTAGTAGAGTTTTGAGAGAGAGATAATATATGAAACTGGTGTTGAAATGTTAACATTGTAGACTAACAAAAGGCTTTCCTCTAAGGAAATGCCCACTCAGGTTCCCTAGACTTACCTGATGCACCCCTCACAGTGTCATGACTCTGGTGATTCAGTGCCCCAGTATGTCCAACATTTAAGCATCAGAAGTTGTTGAGATTCAAAATAATAATAATAATTCCTATAACTTAATTTTGGCATAATTTCAAATTTGTAGAAAAATTAGCCAGTAGTACAGAGATCTTCCATTTACTTTTATATATTGCCCCATTTGCTATCAGTGTATTTTTAGAATCAAGTTTTTTGCCAGGTTGCCTCTCCTGTTAAGTAGCATAAAATAATTGCTTCCATTCCATACAGAACACCCTTAAAAAAAAAAAAAGTTTGTGTGTCACCTTACTTGCTCCTTGGCCACAACCATGATATTGCACCAGTTTGGAAGATGAGCTGTGGCCTTTCCAGGGAAACTCTTGCTTTCAAAGTGCTGTAGTCAAAGTTCAGGCCTAGTGTCAGGCCAGTGGATCTTTTTCAAAAGATCTCATTATAGCAGCTTTGGGCCCTGTCAAGCTCAGCTGTTTCCAGGGGATGAGCACATTCGTTAGGTAGTTCTAGCCCTGTCTGGGAGCCACTGGGAGCGAGTGCCCCCTCATATCTCTGCATGCTTGCTGTCTTGAGCTTTTCATGCTACCCCTAAAAATGATAGGGGCTTTACAGCCTGACTTCCTTTCTGATTTTAGTAAATAATGGATCAGATTAAAGCAAAATGATTCTTCCATATATACCTCCAAGAATGTTTGGGTGATTTTTTAAAAAAATTTATTTTTGAAGGAGAGAGACAAAGTATGAGCTGGGGAGGGGCAGAGAGAGAGGGAGACACAATCTGAAGTGAGGTCCAGGCTCTGAGCTGTCAACACAGAGCCCGATGCAGGCCTCAAACTCACGAGCCATGAGATCATGACCTGAGCAGAAGTGGAACGCCCAGCTAACGGAGCCATCCAGGTTCCCCGGGTTCTAATTTTTAAAGGTGCTCTGCGAATATCAGTGATTTCTTGAAGTCTGCATTTATCTGAGTTCTAAACTGCTGTGAGCAGCAGGGCACAACAGAAAGGAATCTCAGGGCCTATGCTTCCCAACATGCCCACTCAAGAAGCATAACTCCTATTTGAGGACCCTTGCTGTTTATGTCATGTTTCATGGCACAACATTTTAAAGGTCTCTCTTCTCTTTGCTTTCAACTTTGCACATTCTTATCATATTTGCTCTTCTGTATCCACTTCCTGTCTAATGTCTTCCTGAATTTTCACTGAAATGAAAACCATGTTGGTATGTGTGCTTGTCCTCGCTGATTGTGTCTCTTTCAGTTTCACTAGGGTGTGTTTTTTCATTCATTCATTGGTGAATGGCTTTGATTTTATAACAGCAATAAGTGTCATAATAAGTGATGCCAGCGTTATTAGCATTTGTTCATCGTGGTCAAGCATTTTGCTCCCATTGCTTGCTCTGATCCTGCAGGAGACTTCAGCGAGATTGTTACCTTTTGGTACAGCAGGACATTATTTGGCTTAGGAGAGTTGAGATAGGAAGCCTAATTATACGGGAATAAAATAGGTGAAAGGTGAGTTTGCAGTACTTTAAAGGAAAGTTGATAATATAAAGTTCACCGGACAGAGAATTGGAATACCTGGTTTCTCATCCAGACTTTACTATTCACTGGATGGCTTTTAACAGGGTCCACACAGGTGTCTGCCCCTACTTCTCTGACTCCCCATTGGCTGTACTTTTATAGGCTCTACCTGCTATTATTAACTCCAGGACATTGTCCCAGGTCTGTGGCCTTGGATTCTATTAAATAATGATAGCTGGCGTTCTTTTAAGCCCTAAAAGTCATAATCTTATGAGCCCTTCCCCTTAACTCTTGCATTTTGAGTTTGAAATCAAGTCAGCTGGCCAGTAAATTGAGTTGACAAAGTTTTCACCTTGACATAAATGTAATCTGTGTGAGTAGGAGTTGACAACTTCGAAGACAGCCAGTGTCTTCTCTCAGTTCATCAGATAAACACTCTAACTGGATGACAGTTTAAGACCTCAGTTTTAAAGTATCCTGAGCTCAAGGTTGAGCTAGCCAAAGGCTAATGCTAATACCATTGATCCAGTTCTCAGAAGAGCAATTAGAACCCTAATGAGATGAGGACCAAGGGTTTCTGGGATAGCAGCAGAAAGAAGCCGGGAAGCTGTATTAACTGCCTTACCAGCTTCTTTGAAGGCAAGCCGCTTGTTTGGGATGCACCCCTTCCTCACACGTCTCCCCGGTGTTCATGTAGGACATACGTGGCCCAACTGCCTTATGTTTCTCGTTCTCTTCTTGGGGGGATTATACATTCATTGTGCCTAAGCATTGGCTATATCTGGAATTTGTTTTTCTTCTTCACGTGCCCATTTTTTAAAGCTACAGATTTAAACACATAAGCTGAGAAATCCTTAAGCTTAAAATTCATTAGAATGCTGGTTCGCCCACTTCACACATGAGGTATATTAAGGGTTCACCTTTAGCAACAACCCAATTAGTAATTGCCAATACTGCTTATGTGCAGTGTGGGATTGTTAACAGTTGCTATGAGAACCTTTGCTTTTGCATTTCCTGACTCACTTTACATGAACAATGCAAATATGAAGAGATTTGAAGAGGGGGGGATGATAAAGGCAAGGAGTTGGCAAATAAATGAAGCTGTTTTTTCTTGAATCATTTTGAGGGGTAAGTTCTCAGTGGTCATTCAGTTCTTCCACCTCCTGCCCTTGTGGTAGTTTATCTTCCCTACATTTTTAAGAAGGAGGTAAAATAGTTTGACCTTTATTTGCATTGAGCTTCAAAGCAGTTCAAGTTCAATACTTAGCAGGAAGATTGCCTTTAATGAGCCACGTTTAGAGGAGGTGGATTTTAATCTCTTAATGTTTAGAAGGAGATGAGATGCCCATACACAGAAAGTTTGTAGCCTTAACTGTTATATTTGAAACTGAATCACTCTCCCAGCAGCATTTAAGAACAAAAAAACTGCGTGGGTTTCTTTTTGTTGTTGTTGTTTTATTTTAGGGGGCAAAAAAGCATCTCATCTATAGCATGTCCCTATGCGTGGAATCTCGAATTATTAAAAACAAAAGCAAAACAAAAAAAACCTCAAGTAGCTCAGAAGTCCTCTTCCCGTGTTTTGGACTTCATCTGAGACAGAAATTCTGGTTCCAGAGGAAGCTCCTTCCCCTTCTTTCCAGCTCCCTCCCCTCCTCAGGGTGAAGTGTGGGTTAGAGTCTCTAAAGAAGGAAAAGGTGCTTCCTCAGCCTTTGTCAGCGCTAAGCTAATCACCAGCTGTGTTTAGAGCTCTATCACTTTGTTTTTTCTTTTCCTTGTTATTTGGTGGGCCTGGTTTTATGCTGAATAGAAGATAAGAGTGCTTAGTTATCCCTCCCCCTCCCTCTCATTCCTTGTCCTCTCCCTGCACTTGAAAGAATTGTAATGCTGGGTGGAAATTCGTGATTTGCTGTTGGGAGCAGGAGCTGTGTAGGAGGGCCTGTAGTGGTCAGCATCTAGTGAAAAAAGCTGGTACTGACCCCTTGTTGGTGTGAGCAGTGTGCCATCAGAGGCCCAGGAGGGCTCCCTGGCATTTCCACATATGGCTTGAAGGCTCATCACTCCCATTGAGTCCTAGCATGGAGTTTCTCAGACTTGTTCAGTAGGTCTGAAGCTGGGCCAGAGAGTTTGCATGTCTGTCAAGGTTCCGGGTGATGTCATTGCTAATTTGCAAACTGCTATTGAATGGAAATGGTCTAGACTGTCTTCCTGTTTTGTTTTCCCTTGCACTTGGAAATTAGGAAATATCAATTGCACACACCAGGCCTTAGTGGCTAAGAGGTCAGGTTTTAGAGCCAGATCCCATCTAGTCTGACTTTATGCTCTCCGCTTGCTAGATTTTTGAAACTGTTTCCCCATTTAAGGAGTAGGAGATAAAATGGTGTTATTGTGTGATCAGAAAATCATTCCTGTGAGGTGCTTCTTATCCAAGAACCAGCAAACCACTAGGTGGCCATTTTGTGCCCATACTTGATGCATGGTTTGAATTCTGTTCACAGAAATACCATCTGGGACCCCTTATCCTTATGGTATCTAAGGGCAGTGCTGTACTTGGCTTTCTCTCTCATCTATGAATATAGAACTGTGTCCTTACTGTTATGTTTGTTCCTCCTCCTCACATTAGCCCTTGCTTATTTTGTTGTTTAACGTTCATTTATTTTGAGAGAGAGAGAACTCAAGCAGGGGAGGGCACAAAGAGAGAGAAAATCCCAAGCAGGCTCTGCACTGTCAGCACAGAGCCCGATGCAGGGCTCAAACTCACGAACTGTGAAATCATGACCTGAGCTGAAATCAAGAGTCAGAAGCTTAACCAACTGAGCCACCCAGGCGCCCCCACCTTTGCTTTTTAAGCGGTGTGGGGCTCTTCATGCAGCATCCTAAGCTGGTCAGTCCTTGTGGCCCCATCTTCTGGAGCCGTCGTGGGTATTTCCTACCTTGATACCTGTACTCAAATCCTCTGTGTGGAACAGCAAATTGGAGAAGTTAGCCCTCCATGAAGGACACCCTAGCATTGTTTTCAGTTGCAATGATAGTTGCCGACTGAATCTCAAATACGTAAGGTTATATACTCTAACAATAAAGAAATTCTGTGTTTGCAAAGGAATTCTTTCTAGGGGATAGCGTTGATTTGTTTAGGACAGAATGTAATCATTAAAAGTGGAAGGATGGAAATGTGGGGCTGAAATGGTTGAAAGACCTGTCCAAGATGGTAGGGCCTTTCACACATCCTGGTCCCTTCCTTAGTAATGAGTGTAGGAACCTCAGCAGATGTCCTCGGGTGTCCTCTTGAAATATGGGGTGGTAGGGGGCTACTTTCTTTGGCGAGGATTCCTTGATTCTTATTTGGCCTTCTTTGGGCCTGCATGTTGGAAAATCCACATCTGCCACATTGAAGTGTAGCTAGTTTCTATTCATCCTTCACTTCTCAGCTTCTCATTTTTTCCCAAAGAACTTGGCTGACTCCTGGACTAGAGTAAGCTCTTCCTTCTCAGGTGTTCCCAAAGTTCCCTATAGTTCCCTTACTTATGTTTTTATGTAGACCTTCTCTAATAGAGGCTAAGCTACCTGAGTGTTTGTGTTGCTTGTCTCTCTTGTGTTCCTGGTGCTTAACACTGTGGTGTCTGGCACGTATTAGGCACTCAATAAATATGTGCTCAGTAAGTGGAAACTTCATCTACTTCTGGAGCCATGCATTCTTCAATGGAAAATAGGGAGCAAGAAAGTGAAGCACATTCTTACTTACATATAATGTCATCATATAGCAGCTTTGATGTTCACTTCTATTGGATATCATTTCCAAGCGACTCGTGGAGTTTTGTTCTGTAGTTGTATCTGTGGCACCAACATGCATTTGTAAGATCTTCTTGAGAGTATATTCT
Organism: Proteles cristata cristata; assembly: GCA_017311185.1. Taxonomy (NCBI): domain Eukaryota; kingdom Metazoa; phylum Chordata; class Mammalia; order Carnivora; family Hyaenidae; genus Proteles; species Proteles cristata. Next base: position 234,550 of record JAESUZ010004594.1, read on the forward strand.
GCCTCCAGGAACCAGGACTGTACATAAGTAGAGATCATCACTGATTTCCAAAGAGCGGGCATCAGCCACAGAAGTGCAAGTTGATGGAACAAGCTCAGGGAACAGGAGAAAGCAAACTTCACTTAGAAACTATTAGCTCTAGACTAAAAATTCAGAACTCTTAGCCTTCCTGTATTTTTCAGACCCCATAGCCTCTGTAGCCCCTGGAGATTCCTGAGCAGATCCATCAGGCACCGAGGAAAGCAGCTACGTTAGATTTTATGGCTGTTTGCTTTAGCTTTCCATGCCACTAACTCATTTTTGACATGACAGTCTACAACAATCCAAATTTGTTCTGAAGTTGCTTATCAAAATTGAAAGTGTCAGATACCCAATATTTTGAGGCCAGTAATTAACTAGAACACTTTTATTTATGTAGATGCCTATGAAACATCTTCATCAATATGATCTTGACCCTTTTTCCTAGTATGGGTGATTATAACACAAGTAAGAGGAACGTACAGTTAAAAGAGAAGAAAGCATCTGTGATAAAAATGATTGACTCACACAGGAGTTTCCTCTCCCTCCACTGCTCAGGGACCATGTGCTAGAATGTTCTCTTCTTTCCCATTGAACTTCTCCTCCCTCCAACTTTACCACCCACACAAACTTCTCACTCAGAGATTCCTCTTCCAATCTTTTGTAGTTTCAATCCCATTTCCTCTTTATTTACCCCAATTCCTTTTCTTTTTCCTGACCCTAAATTTTTTCTCTCCCACTTGCCTCTAAGAAGTAAGCCTTCCTTTTGTGTGGCTTGTGAACCAGTGCCTGTGTGCTCAGTACTTTTACACGGATTGCTCATTTAATCTCCTTTCACTTTCTCAATCTGCCCTTTATTTAATTTACTGTCACAATGATAGTTTGGGGGATAGTAAAATCAAGGAAAAGTTTTAAATGCTTTGAATTAGATGAAATTTTTCCCCTCATACCATCGATGAATCCTTTTCACTTACATCTGAAGCTATTGGAAAGCAAGTCTTGTTAATTTTCATTTATTCAGAGGCTGCTTATCCAATTTGGCAATTATCACTTCCTTCTCTGCACTCTCCTGCTGCTACTCTTATCTTAGCCTTTTCACTGTTCCTCCTCCACCATAGGGAAGGAGAGGGGAAAGGAAAGAAAATTTCAACAGTAAATGTTGCTCCTTATTTTTAATTAGATTATTCTGAGGCAGTATGTAAAACCTGACAACAGTTAGGTTCAGGAAATTGGGTTGACTTTTTCAGATTTACTCTCTTATAAGTATTTGTTAGTTTTGTGGACAGAAATGGATTGACTGATTGATGTAGACGAGAAGTTACAGGGGGCAACTAGGAGGTTGCCTCCCAATGAAATGAATCTGGAGATCCTGTCTTCCTTCCTCCCTCCCTCCCTCCCTTCTTTCCTTCCTTCGCACAGGTATTCATTGAATGGGCAGTGTATTCCGGGGACACAGCAGTGAGCAGGAAAAAGCCCACCTCCATGGAGCAGACTGTGGGTTTTGGTGTAGCATTGCAGTACTGATGTTCTGATCTGTGGAACTGCGTGTCTTCCTTCCCCCCACAGTGCAGCACACGATCCTCCTGAGAGCAGGAGCCTTTGTTATTACCTTCTCAAGCAAGATTGTCAGTCGTTCCTTCATTTCTGCTGGATTTCTTCTGTGTGATTAAACAGTGGCTCTGCTGGACTCTTGAAGCAGGGGTTTGAGAGAGACCCTGGGGGGATGTATTTCATCCTCTAATCTCTTACATCTTCAGTTTTGTCTCTCTTCCCCTGGAAGCTAGGTTTCCATCCATGTGACCATTCTCCAAGAGCGTTGTGTTTGTGTTGGCAGAAGTTAGGATCTGGAGAGCAATACTTCTTATGGATTAATTGCCAAAGTAATTATATTGTAAAATAATACGCATGATTGATACTTAATATATCCCTCTCTAGGGAGCTTGAGAGCTTCATTGATTTGGAGAGATGAGCCAGTTGCTTGTTTAGGAGCAGAGCTTTGTGTGAAAAGCCAAATTAATAGCATGGACTTAAAAGCAGGAGCAGATACCAGGAGGTGGTTAGAGGTTAGCTGCCTTCACCATAAAGGGTGTTGAACCAGGAAGGAGCCCACCAGTTATACTTAAGAAATGCAGATCTCTTGGGGGTGCCTGAATGGCTCTCTTGGTTAACTGTCTGACTTCACTCAGATCATGATCTCATAGCACATGAGTTTGAGCTGCCTCGGGCTCTGTGCTGACAGATCAGAGCCTGGAGCCTCCTTTGGATTCTGTGTCTCCCTCTCTCTCTCTGCCACTCCCCTGCTCACACTCTGTTTCTCTCTTTCTATCAAAAAAAAAACCCTGAATAAATTTTAAAAAAATAAAAAAGAAATGTAAATCTCCAGGATGTGATCAGAAGAGGTAGTTCTCTTGCCGAGAACCAGCATCCCTAGCGTCTGCACTGGGGTTGCTTGACACAGACTCTCCTCCCTGGCCCACCCGTTGCCAAAGCTGGTGCTGACTTGAAGGGTGCTGCCTCCTGAGCAGCAGCTCTGTGAGCTCTCTCCTTTCTGGTTGGGAAGAGTACATGCAGCCTCTCCGTGTGGGCGACGGCCACATAACGAGAGTGCCTTATTTATTTTGGGTCCATGAGCTTGCGTAACGTGCCTATTTAACACCCTCCTAAAAGCGCTTTTCAGCACATGAGCAAGGAAGGAAGTCCACTAAATCCTGCCTCTTCTGGGCACAGTGGGCTGGTTAAGGTTGTTCCTGCCACTATGTATTTATGGACAGGGCCTGGAGTTATGACATTTATCTCTGGTGGTTGAGGCGCTGATATATATCTACCCGCGGCTCCCGTGGAGAGCGGCACCTTATCTTGAGAGGGAGCTCTGAGAGTACGCCCATAACTCATCCTGCGGGGCCCTGCGCCCATCAGTGGGGAAACCACTTCACCCCCTGCAGGGGTTGGGGCTGGGGGGTGCACACAGTCACACAAGGGAGACTTTGGTGAAAAATTATCTAGGATTTAAAAACATGAGACAGGAAAACACCACTCCTAAGAAGCTCTCCTCAGGGTAGTGTTTTTACCTGCTTCCTCTCAAGCTATTCCTTCTCTGTGTTTTAACCATATAGATTTAGGTTGTTTTAAAGAAACGTTTGAGTGATTTTCTTTGCTGTTTTTTCTTTTAAAGAAATAACATGGTAACTAATGAATATGTGGAAATAGAAAAATTAAAAATGAATAAACACATAGTTCTATCATCCAGTCTCCAACATTTGCATGTAAGTCCTTTGCCGTTGTGTTCTCAGCATCTTCTCTGCCTGCTCTGAGACCCAAGAAAGACTTGGTTTAATCTCCAAATCTTATGCACAGACCCTCAGTAGCTTGGATTAACTTGTCTGTTTCTCTGCCCTGAAAGTATAGGGCTGGTAAATTTAATTTTTTTTTTTTTTCATTTATTTCTAGGAGAGAGAGAGACAGCGTGAGCAGGGGAGGGTCAGAGAGAGAGGGAGTCACAGACTCTGAAACAGGCTCCAGGCTCTGAGCTGGCAGTCAACACAGAGCCCGACGCGGGGCTCGAACCCACGAACCGCGAGATCATGACCTGAGTGAAAGTCGGACGCTTAACCGACTAAGCCACCCGGGCGCTCCTGGGCTGGTAAATTTAAAGATTAAAAACAGACAGCTGAATAGAGAAAGAGCTAGACAGAAGACCGGCTGAGTCCTATTGTCATACTGCCCTTGGAATTTGTGGTTGAGCAGAAATTGAGGGCTCCTTTTGAGCTTCTGAGACCCAGCCTTTTAAAGACCAACAGCCACCCTATGTCTTGGATATATTATTAGGGATCCTTAGTGTATAGAATCAGTTTATTCTAATCTTCCTTCCCAGACAGGATTCTAGTCTGTTGTGAGTCTTTCTGCTTCTGTTCTTATGACCCTCCTGATCTACCTTCCATGTACCAGAGAGACCTTTCTGTTATGTACATCTGCTCCTGTCATTCCCCTGCTTGTGATTTCTCAGTAGTTTCTTTGCCTTCAAAATAAGGCATTTATGGCCATCTGTGACCTGAGCCCTGCTCATCTTTAGAGCTTTGCCACCCTTCACTCCCATCAGACCTCTTCCTGAGCAGAGGCACTTGAAGTATCCAGAACCAGCCATGTTGACCTCAGGGGCTGTACACATCACTCAGATTAGTTTCTGGTCCCTTCTCTCCTTCCCTCAGTATCCCTTCACCCACAGGAGTCTGGCTCAGGTATGTACTTTCCAGAAAAGCTTAAGTTAACATCCTGACTATCTGTGCACATGTCTGTCTGTTCCGCTAACCTGCATGTTCCTTGTTCATCTCTTCTGTATGAACATATGCCCAGCCCTCAGCCCAGTGCCTGGCACAGAGGAGGAATGCGGCCCATGTATGCTCAATTAATGGAGCGGTGCTCAGTTTTCATATGGTAATCACCTGCCAGGTCTCCACTGCCATCTCCTTCCTCTGGGACTGTGTGTGCTCCCTGAAATCCAGAGCCCAGGCACTCCACTTCTTTCCGTTTCCTCACTATGTACAGTAAAACCGTGGAAGACATTTCATATGTCATCCAAAGGAGTGACAAGTCCATATTGGCAAAGATAGCATACATGTTAAATCAGTTTAGATTGGCAAGGAAATGAGGCAAGGATGAGGTTATGCAATGGAAGTTCATGAGAGAAGACACAGTCAGAAGAAGCTGCGTAGAGCCTCAGCAGAGGCCTGCGGGCTGTTGCCTGGTCTGCCAGTGATTGTCACCGGTCTGCTGCTGAGGTCCAAGGACAGAAACAAACCACAGTTGAGGGCAAATCAATTCGTCATCCTAGACCTGGACACTCTGGGTTTGGTGCTACATGTGTATGCACATGTGTGTGTGTGTGCATGTGCGTTTTTTGCTGTCTTCACCCTGGCAGCCTCCACCTCCCTTACTTTACTGCCTGTCACTCCTCATCTGTCACATTATCTTTTTCCTGTGTGAAAGCAGGAATTCTTTTCTCTTCGTTCACCACCATAGAGGGAACCTAGCACCTAGAACATTGCCTAGTCCATAGTGGGTCATGAATCAATAGAACCTTTTTCCTAAAAAAAGAAATGCAAGATAGGAGGCCATACAGAAAACTAGCATTTACTAGTCCACTACTCTGTTCTGTGTCTGGGGAACCACAGATAATGAAAATGGAGAAATTCCTGAATTTCTGTTCCCAGCTCCCCAAGAAAATAAGTCCAAGTACAGCTTTTCTTCAGAGGTGTCTTGCCATGTTGTCCCTGCCACTTCTGAGCCATGGGAACAGAGAGGTGACAGTGTTGGGACCATATCGGCATGGTGTTTGGAGCCAGTGGTAACACACTAACCGATGTCCTCTCCTACAGAGGTTCTCAGCATCCTGTCTGGAAAACTTGCCCTGCTGGAGGCCCAGGCCTTCTCAGGTGGTGTTCCTCTGCAGTGGTAGCCAATTCAATGACTGTGTCATCATGGAAATGCCTGTACTGAATTCAAACTTCTTCCCTCATCTTGTTCTTCTGATGCCACAGCTGCCTCTTGTTGACTTAAAGCAGAGACTTGAGACTTTGAGCTCCTAAATTTCCAGTTTCTAACCCTTCCTTGTGTTCCTTGGAAAGCTGTAGTTTCAGTTCCTTTTGGTATGTGCCTTTTAAACAGCAACAGAATTATGGGCTTGTACTTGCCAGTCTTGGCTATACAGTAGAGGTGATGGTAGAGCAGGATTGCTCACGATTCTGAGAGTAAGAGTGTGTGATAAGAATAGTGGCTGCAGATAATTTTTTTTTTAATTTTTTTTTAATGTTTTATTTATTTCTAGGAGAGAGAGAGAGACAGCGTGAGCAGGGGAGGGTCAGAGAGAGAGGGAGACAGAATCTGAAGCAGGCTCCAGGCTCTGAGCTGGCAATCAGCACAGAGCCCGACGCGGGTCTCAAACCCACGAACCGCGAGATCATGACCTAAGCGAAAGTCGGACGCTTAACAAACTAAGCCACCCAGGTGCCCTAGTGGCTGCAGATAATTGTTGTGATCAGCGAGCGTTTGGCTGCTGACCGGTGCAAGGCTCTGTGTTGAGGGCAAGGGGGCATGAGGACATGTGTGTCACACACAGCACACACAGCAGGCCCAGTTGAATCTGTTTGATGTCCAGTAGTACAGGGCCAGTCTTCATTCAAGAGTCAGGTCACCTATGCGAAGCTCCCTCCCTATCAAATCACCCCAGTCCTTGCTGCAGAGGGGTTTAGGATAAAGTGGTTTTGTCTTCTGAATTACTTTATTAGGCACTTACTATCCCCCAACATTGCTAAATGCTAAATAAATAGTAGCTTAACTGATTTATTATGTATAATAACCTTATAATGCATTTTGACTTTTATCTCTTTCACAGGTAAAGAAACTGATACCAGTTGGCTATGTAAATAGCACCCCTGGCATGAATTGAGGCCTGTGGGGCACAGCCATGCATGGCGGCCCTGAGATGCAGAACTAGGCCTACCCCCTGAACTACTTTGAGTGTCAGGGCTGGCAAGCAAGTTACTAACAAGAGTCTTGTAAGACCAGAGTTCAGGCTCTGTGCTGACAGCTAGCTCATATCGTTTTAGAGAGACTATTTTATGTCATTTTCATCCATTCTTATGTATCCAGAGTGCCTGCTGCTTCTCTGTGGAACTGTGTCTATTCCAGTTTAAAAGAGGCAAGTGGGCTTTTCCTAAAGCATCAGTCAGTGGCCTTGCGTGCCTTCCCTCAGGTCCATGCAGAATGCATAAGTGAGGAGCTGGGAGGAGAATAAACTGTGGGTCTCCCTTCTATAGGCATCAGGTATGAGTGTCAGACCAGAACCAACGACTTCTCGGCCGCCTAGCGTGTGTCTGCACACATAGGAAATGTGACCGAGGTGAGAGCTGAGGGTACAGGGATGGAGAGAGAGCGCCTAGCATGCTGGCATGTTTGCTGATTGCCGCTCTTGTTACAGATCTCAGGCAGTGTTAAATTAGCCAATTAATAAAAATGAATATGCCATTGGAAGCTACATTTGTGTGGGGCTTTTTGTTGTTGTTGTTAGATTGGCTAATTTAACACCATCCTAGAATGGTAGTGTTGTGATAGCAGCAGCCCACGAGTTCAGGAGAAGGTGGGGGTGATTCCCTTCTGAGCTTCCTCAGGCATTTCCGCCTGCCCTGTGCCTTTATTCTGGGAGGCGACAGGGTAAGCCAAATCTGCACATCAGCTGGCTGTGGCCTTTTGCGTTTTATGGCCTGCTGGCCACACTTTGTGGTCATGAGGGCACCTCTTAGGAGTTGTTCCCTGGCATGGACATTGCCATCGTTTTTATATACACATTCCTACACGTATAGTTGATTGTATATTTATTCGTCCCCAGATGCCATTTTAACAATGACTCTCCATTTCACTCAAAGTAAAAGCTAGAGTTTTTATGTGACCAAAAGTGTGGCCCATCTACCCTCCATAATGTATGTATTCTCAACATGTGCAGCTATGCTTGGCATGTGATAGGTGCTTGGTAAACATTTGTTTTGGGTTTTTTTTTTTTAATGTTTTATTTGTTTCTGAGAGAAAGGGAGAGAGCGAGCATGAGCAGGGGAGAGTCAGGGAGAGTGAGACACAGAACCTGAAACAGGCTCCAGGCTCTGAGCTAGCTGTCAGCACAGAGCCTGACACAGGGCTCGAACCCACGAACCGTGAGATCATGACCTGAGCTGAAGCCAGACGCTTAACCGACTGAGCCACCCGGGCACCCTGGTAAACATTTGCTGAATGAACAAATTCTGACTAGCCACGGTGCTCTCCCATGATGGGGAGATCTAGAAAGCTGTGTTGACAGTCATGTTGTGAGTGTAGATTTTCACTTCATCCTCCATACTTGGCCAACACCAACTCAAGGAAAAGTCCGTTCATATTCTGCCTCCCTCCCCCCACCCCTTCTTCCCCAGTAGCTTGCCATCTATCCTCATCAGTTGGGGAGAGAGGTAGAAACAGACCTACTTCTCAAGCTGCTGCCCATTTGTGCTCTGGAGCTGACTGGTGGGGAGATAAGGGCCAACAGTGCCTTTGCTTCTATGACTTTCTCCTTTCCCAGTCCCACATGGCAATATCTGGGCCAATGTCACAGCTGCTGGCTGAGACACCCTGTTTTTCTCACTTTCTAGAATGGATCCTCATTACTGATTCTTAGCCATACTGGAGGCATAGGCTTTACCTGAAACAGTGTACTGGGTAGGGCTGCCTAGATCAGCATTACTGGCCTTTGTCACTAAATGCTATTAGCAGCTCCCCTCCTTCTAGCCATTGCAATAGCCAGAAATGTCCCCTACAGATTTTCAGCCTCTCTTTGGGAATTGATACTACTTCTGAGTAAGATCCACTAATCACTAGTAGAAGGAAGAAAATAGCATATCTGTCTAGAAAATGAGGTGGGGCTACAGAAGTTTTGCTGAGCATCATATCTTTTTTTTTTTTTTTTTTTTTTCGTTTTTTTGAGGCCCCAGCTGAGGTTAAATAAAGATGAATTAATAATGAAGTCAAATCAGCCTGGTTATAGGACTTATACCATTCAGCTGTGCTCTACAGCCCAGGGGCATCACTTGCTGAGAAAATAGACATTAAATCTGTATTCACCATGATCCTTTTGTGTTGATCAGTATAGCAAAATGGACCAGGTTGCCATCTATATTCACATCTTCTCTGAGTTATATTTTAGGAGGGAGATTAGGGCCAGACTCTGAGAGTCTTTAAGGGATTATATCAGATGCCACAGTGTTACAGTGAAATTGGAACGAAGGCTCAACTTCTGAGAGGCCAGCTCCTAGGCTGCCAGTGCCCATAAACATCCTGGAATGGAGCTTGGGGGAATCCCAAGAGGCGATAGCCCCGGGATAGACTTGGGGGGCACAGGGAGGTCCTTGTTAAAGGTGCTTCAAACCAGAGAGTCATCTTCCCTTTTTTCTGTCCACAGAGAATCCTTCATTAAATGCATCGCCATCCATTCAAACCATGTAAACCCACGCACGGGGTCCCTCTCTCTCTAGGTTTCCCACAGTCAGAGCATTTTATCCAGATAGTTATTGGGTAATGAGAAATATATACTTACCTGCTTTGCAGGATTAGGTAATTAAGGAGCATGAAGTTTGAAGGTGTTGAATATCCTTCTAAAATAATCTTATTACAATCAATGGCAGGTTTTTTCAAACACTGACTATAATGGAGCTACATGATGATGAAGTCTAGATTCAGTATCTTCATTCTGAGCTTCTTGAAAAGTATAGTGAAGTAAGAGAATAGAAGAAAGTTTCAGATGATAACAAAACAAATAAAATAAAATTCTTTGATTGCCACTGTAACAAACACGTGTAGAAAGTACTCATCTTCAAGAAAGGAAAAAAGCAAAACCTAAAACCAAAACAACCGAAATTTAAATACCACTTTTGCCACGTGAAATTGTCTAATCAGCCTCATTTTCTTCTATTGACATCATCAGCTTCTGTTTGTTCTGATGCTTCATTTTTAGTATCTTTCTGGGCTTATGAAAGCAGAAAGATTCCCTGGGTTGAAACAGACTTCTCTACCATTTCCTGTGGGCCCATTCTCAACCAAAATAAATCAACACAAATGCCAATGTCGGCTCCCTTGCCAGGCCTTGGAGACCTCCTTGGAAAAAAAGGGTCTATCTTCATGCTTGGTGAAATCAACAAGCAGATTTAACCCAGAACGCCATCCCGCAGCAACACTCTTCCCCTTTGGAGACAGCAGGGCCCTCTCCGTCACCACTGGCAGCTGACTGGCCTGCTCGTTCTCAGCACGTAACCTGTGAGCTGCAGGGGTCTGACCCTTGAAGCTCATTAAGTAAGATCCTTTTGCATAACTTTTAGAAATTAAGAGAGTATAGGGGTGCCTTGGTGGCTCAGTCAGTTCAGCATCTGACTCTGGTTTCAGCTCAGGTTTGTGAGTTCAAGCCTCACCTCAGGCTCTATACTGACAACAAGGATTCTCTTAGGATTCCCCTTGGGATTCTCTCTCTCTCTCTCTCTCTCTTTCTCTCTCTTTCTTTCTCCACCCCTCTCCCACTTGCTCTCTCTTAAAATAAACTTTTAAAAAAATTTTTAATGAAATTAAGAGAATATAAAGGTAGGGTAACTACATTGTGGATAATGTATTCCTCTTCTCCTTGTGATTAAAAAGAAAAAGTAATTCCAGAGAGTTCTGATGTAAAGCCGTAGTACTTTTAACATAAAGAAGTATGATGGATTCTCCCACTACTTGGAATTGCTGTGCTAGGAGGAAGATGGGGAAAGAGAATGAATATAGTCAAATAAATTAAGCCCCAAAACCCAGATAGTGCTGTGTAAGCAAGCTGACTACAAATCAAACAGAGAAGTGTTTGCTGAAGAATATGTGATCTTAGTTGAGGCTGAACAAAACCAGCCTCTTTGTACATATGTGTATATTTCTCTTGACATGTGCAAAGAGTTGTTGCATTTCTCTTCTGCAGTCCCAGATTGCTTTGGCAAAAAAGTATCCTGTATCCATGAAGAACAAAACCGCAGAGCAAATTTCCCCAAATAGCAAAGAGTAATCTTTATCAAATGTAAATAAGCCTGTTGGCAAAGAGTAGATGGGACTTGTTTTTCTGGGTTTAAGGATCCCTAGATTTCCTGTGTTTGTTGAGTGTTTTTAATATGTGCGTTTTATTTCTTAACATTGTTCTGGCTAGCATATATCAACCTTAAAGGTCAAGTCCTGCTGTAGGTCACAGTGATCAAGCCCAGTGCGTCTGTTAATCAGGCCCATCGTGCAGGCAGCTTCTGACAGGCAACAGCCTTTCTGGAGCAAGTACTGAAAACCATCCAGCTTCTCATTTTACAGAGAAGGAAATGGAGGCACAAGGAAATGGAATGGCATTGTCATTATCACAAACTTTTTGTAATAAAGCAGGGGTTTCACTCCCATGGACTTGTAGCTCTACAGCTTGCACTCTGCAATAACACATTTCCTAACTTAAAACCTTTTTTGAACAGATTGCTCCCAACTCAGAGCCAAAGCTACTTTAAGCAGCAGTTCAAATGATACTGTGATCTCTTGGAGTCTGTAGAAAACTTGGGAGTGGAGCATATTTTCCTTCTTAGAACCTCAAGTCAAATCAACAATTATTTTATAGCTTATTCCAATGATTGCATTCTGTTTGATCTATTTTTCTCTAAGTTGTTCAGCAGCCTTAAGCCAAAATCATTATGTTCTGACCTGAACAAGGAGATTGGGGCGGCTGGATTTGAAACTGTGAAATGCAAAGCATGAATAGGGCCCAGCAAGTCACTGTCTCAGGCTGAGTGTAGATGGTGAGTGAGGGAGTGCTGGGAGGTGAGACTAGAGCTGTGTATTTCTCAGCAGGGGGGCATCTTGGGTGGACTGTTTCCTCCTTGGCTGGACTTCCCATGAATTGCAGGATGTATAGCATCTTATCTTCACCTCAGAAACAGCGCAGCATGCTCTGCCATCAGGAGCACTGAGCACATCAGTAGACGAGTCCCCCAGCATTCGAAGAGCTCCCAGAGGATGTTGCACGGTCTCCAGTGAGAAATCTCTTGTTTGGTACCGCAGATGGAGAAGGCGAAAGGTAGAATCTGAGGGAACACTGCAGACTCATTGTCCTGGCTCAGGACCTCGCAGTCCCCTTTTCAGTCAGATCAATGTTTACTGACAGTGGCATTCAGAGAGCACACCCCCACACTACCCTGATGCATCACACACAAGTTAGTGGGAGGAATGGGAGTGATGAAAAAAATGTCGAAATCACAATGGGAAAAAAATCCATAAGGAAAGTAATTTCTGTTTTCATGTAACTATCACTTGTTGCTATCTGTGCTGTGGCTTTCTGGGAGCATGAATAACTGCAGCTTGATTTACTCTCTTCCTGAATTCCCAGCTGTAGTCTGTTCTTCATGCTTCACAAACCTCAGTCAGAAACAAATCCTGACATCGAGGAGACTCAGGCCCTTTCTAGGCCCTTTCCTCCCATGCAGCACCCTACCCCTCTTGCCTGATCAGTACTCTGGTCATGTCATGCTGGTCAGAGTCAACAGTATCCTCAAATTCTATTTATCCATACTCAGTTTTTCTTGTAGTATCCTTTTCCGTTAGATGCAGTTTACTCTGCATTAACTAAATTTCCTAAAAATACTTCCAAGAGGGCCAACAGATATTTTTGGGGTTATTTGATCTCTAGTCAGCAGTGTAGCTTTTTTTTTTTTTTTTTTTAAGAGCACATGTTGGGGAAGCACAGAGAGAGAAAGAAAGAGAATCTCAAGCAAGCTCCACACTGGGCGTGGAGTCTGGTGTGAGGCTCAATCTCACAACCCTGAGATCATGTCCTGAGCCAAAATCAAGAAGTGGATGCTTAACTGACTGAGCCACCTAGGCAAGTATGGCCATTTCTAAGCAGTGGTTTAGACCATGGTTAAATATGCTAAAATTTATCAAGATCATTATCCTCTAGAAGTATCAATCTGTGTAATAATATGGACCCTCTGGAGTGTTTTCATGTTCTTTTTCCCCCTGGATGTTTATCACAGTGTTGTGAAGTAGGGAGGGCAGTTGTCGCCATGTAACAAGTGAAAAAACACGGAGACTCAGAAAAGTTGTTTCTTGGCCAAGGTCACACAGCTTAATTAAGGATGGAACTGGCACTTACTCCTCCACCATTTCCTCCCTCTCCTTTTCAGAGACTGAGGGAGGAGACCAATTTGATTTGTCCTCTTTGGATGTCAGAACAATGTTTCTTTTTTTAAAAGAATATTTTAAGCTTTTCAATTCCGATCTTTCATTGAGACAAGTTCTTTATTCTTCTGCCAATGAATTGTGACCTCCTGTCAATCAAATATATCTGTCCCTCTTTAACCCACTCTACTTGTGGTTTTGAAAGTTGTCTCAGTAACAGCAACCTGCAGTCTGTGTTGCCTGATGTATGTATGTAATGTTGGGAAAAGCCATTTCCATAGGAGGAGGAAGTTAACAAATTTTGGAAACTGCGGATGAATTCTAAAAAAAGGCTCCTTTTTACTCTTTCAGCCTCCTTTGGATTTCTCTGCAGAGGTTTGATAATTAGACGTTGACAGAGGAAAGAAGAAAGTTATGATAACGGTTCTCAAATAGATCCTAATTTTAATTAAAAAGAAATCTGATAACATGAAAAGTTATGTTTACATAGTAGTGATACATACAGAGTGTTTGCATAACTATTATCTGTTTTGATTTTATGAAATGGTAAGAAAGTTTGTTGGGACAAAGAATGCATAGGAGGCAGTCAGTTGTGTTCTATTAAGCCGGCTAGTTCCTTTTCTGACTTAGAAGTGAGTTGCAGGAGGAAGATTTGATACTGTGCTTTTCCAGGGATCAGCTCTTACACATCCTGACCTGGGCTGTGGTTCTGAGTACAGGACATACATGTAGACTTTGTTCTTGTTCTTCTCCCCAAATGACACAGCACCTGTCTGCCATTTGAAACACTGGGAGTTTACTACCACCCCTGCAGATTTCCTTGATATATGTTCCTCTGGCCAGTTATTATTCTTAATATTCTTAAAGAATTTTAAGAGTAAGAATGCCAAGGTTGACCCCTCTACAAGTCCTCGTGGCATCCTCTGCTGCATGTTTCATAGCTTGATCCTTCTAAGTGCATTATCATTGCCTAGTGATTGTGTCTTTGACTGGAGCTTTGATACCTGGGACCTTGTAGAGATCAGTAGGTTGGTGATTTGTTGGTCAACCTAGTGAACTGCTGTATCCTAAGGAAAAATGTCATTGTGGAGTGTCCCTCTCTCTAGTCAGTGACTGTGGGCACCTTAAACCAGGGCGGGAGGTTGGGCTGAGCCTGTTTTTTGTCTTCTACTGGATCTCCAAGCAAGCAGAACCTGCAAACTCATGTGGGAGGTGGGGCACAGGAAAGAGTAAATGATCTAAGAGACAGGACACTCAGTGTCTTGATCCTGGCTCCACTCCCTCATACATAAAACCGGAGTGGTGGACAGAGATAATCTTAATTCCCACTTTAGGAATTCTGTGGTACATCCCTTTTTGAGGAAGACACTAGTATATTCATTACAAATGTGGGTTTGTAATGGCCCAAATTCTGGATCTTCCATTTATAAGCCCTATGGCCAAGGACAAGGTATTCAGCCTATCTTTGCCTTAGTTATCTCATCTGTAAATTAAAGTACTGTCTGGTGCCTAACAACAAAAGGTAGCACATTATTATAGTAACTATCGCTGCTCTATTTATTTTTTCGTGATAAGGCTATATTCTCTTGATACGCATCAAAAAAAACTATATGTAAGCCTAGCAAGGATAATACCAAGTATTTCCTAATAAGTTTTTAATAGCCAATCAGATTATCCATTCAGAAGAGCCCTCTAAAACCAGGATTCCACAGGCTAACCTAACCCTGAGGCAACCTGAGTGAGATGGTATGCATTCAATGTGAGTTGATAGGATTCAATGGAAGACCACCTGCCTGTCAGAAGATATGGTTTATAATCCCTACCTCAGAACCAAGTTGGCATGTGACCTTGTATAGGTCATTTAATTTCTCTGATTTCCTGTTCCCTTTTCTGTAAGTACAGGGTTGGGACTCAGCCATTTGTAAGGTTCTTTCCAGGCATAACATGGTGTGACTCTGTGAATGCTTAAGTGATACATGCAAGTGTCCTTGCCATCGTTTGCTTTCTTTTTAGGCTGGAAAACCAGGAAAACTAGGCAGTGTGAGCTTCTCTCTCAAGGTTGTATGTGTCTAGGTCCTTTATACATTAGCTTGTATTTTACCATGTCACCCACCCTACCCTCTATCTTCTGTGGGGCACTGGATGTTAACCCTTTCCTATATTTTAACATTAACTCTGGATTCTTGCCTATTTTTTTTCCACTTTGCTAATCCTCTTTTTTAAATTTTGTTTAAATCCAAGTGAGTTAACTTATAGTGCAATAATGATTTCAGGAGTAGAATTTAGTGATTCATCACTTAACATATAACACCTGGTGCTCATCCCAACAATTGCCCTCTTTAATGCCCATAACCTATTTAGCCCATCTTCCCACCTACCACCCCTCCAGCAACCCTCAGTTTGTCCTCTATTTAAGAGTCTCTTATGGTTTGCCTCCCCCTCTGTTTTTAATCTCATTTTTTCTTCCCTTCCCCTATGTTCATCTGTTTTGTTTTTCTCATCTGATTTATATTAAGTAAGTAGGTCTTCAGTATCTTCACCTCATTTGTGAATAAATATCCCGATTAGACCCTAGTGTACACTATCATCACTTGATCATTTTCACAGGACCACAGGGACAGTGAACTCAAGTGCTTACATTCATTCCTTCAACAGCCTTGAGGGAGCTTTCGCCCATCCACAAGCCACCCTTTGCAAGAACATTATTTTGCTGGAATGCAGCTCTGAGTTGTTCAGATGTCACCTTACCCTGTAGTTCAGTTTCCTTGCTATTTGGAATGGTCCTCAACCTTTAGAGGACCATCTAAGAAAACAATGGGCCCCCTGGCTCTCAAAAATGCCTCTTATGTGAGGAGGGAAGAAAACATGTGGCCAGCTAAGGAAAGAGAAGGCCTTGAAAAAGCATTGTTATTCAAAAGAGGAAATAGTTTTAAATGGCTGGCATGTCAGCTGAAGAGGGGCAGCCTTTAAAGGCTAGTTGGGAGAGTCAGACCCCAATCTTTGAAGGGCCCTGTATCTGCAGGGTTGCTTACATTCTACCTCAGAGATAAGTGGTTGACAACTTTGAGTCACAGCCATTCTTACTGAATTCAAATCTGAAGAAGACTGTCCATCTAATTTCACTAGATTCACAAACACTAGCCTCTCCCCCAAGCCCATTATTGACACCCCCATCATCCCAGGTTGGGAACTCCTAAGGTAAGATCTAGGAAGCAATAAATGGTGGGTAACACACTGTCATTTTTAAAATTTTAATTATGACTATTATGCAATAGGGCACACACAAGTATACACCTAATTAACTTTTCTGAGAGAATGTGCATACCAGCGGGGGGCGGGGGGGGGTGGGCAGCAAGGAGAAAATCTTAGGCAGGCTTTATGCCCGGCCCTGAGCCCAACACAGGACCATGAGATCATGATCTGAGCCAAAATCAAGAATTGACTGAGCTCAACCGACTGAGCTACCTAGGCATCCCTAGCTTAATTAACTTTATATAAAAGTATACATATAACCCAACGTCAGGTAATCACTATGTACATCAAAATGTAGAATATTTCTAGTACCTGGGTGGCTCAGTCAGTTAAGCATCTGACTTCAGCTCAGGTCATGATCTAACGATTCATGAGTTGGAGCCCTGTATCAGGCTCTCTGCTGTTAGCACAAAACCAGCCTTGAATCCTCTTGTTCCCCTCCCCCCGGCCCCTCCCCTGCCTGCATTTTCTGTCTATCTGAAAATAAACAAATAAACTTTAAAAACAAACAAAACTATTTCTAGCACCCCAGCATGCTCTCTCATGGCCATTCTCTCCAAGATAAAAGTATTATGGCTTTTTTTCCTCCAAAGATTAGTTTTTACCTGTTTTGGACTAGAGGATGGAGAAGAAAGAGGACAGTTTTCTGGCTTGTAAATAATAGAACATTTGCAGGTAACCTTCTTTACTAGGTCAGTTTTGATACCTTGAATGTTAGTTGCCTGTGGGCTTTTGCAGATCCAGATGAATTCAATAGAAAGATCAGAATTAGAGATTAAAACTTTATGAGTCATCAGTTTATAGTGGATTTTGAAGCCCAAGGAGTGAATTTAATTGTCTAGGAGTTGGGTTTAGAGTAGGAAACAGCTAAGAACAGACCACTGTGAAGTTTGCAAGGCTTAAGGAAGGGTTAGGAGAAGAGCGTCTAACGGCAGAGGCTTGGAGAAGTAGGAGAGCACCAGGAGGAAGTGTTAACAAAGAAGCCAAACCAAGGGCAAGGTCCATGTCACACAATCCTTAGGTTTGGGAAGAGGAGGCTTTGAAGATACTTAAGGTCAGATGTTCAATAGCACCTCTCTTCCTGCCCCTCCTGTGGCTTTGTCTGGTGTCTGTATAGGTGTCTGTCTACACTGAACTATGTGCATTTCAAAGGAGAGGGGCCATGTTCTTCCCATTCTGCATTACTCTCATATCTACCAGTGTAGACCTCATACATAGTAAGTGGTCACTAAATGTCCAGGTTGCACTTGTGTCTAAGAGAGCGCTGAATTGGATGACCTTCCCTAATCTGACTGCGTGCATCTCCTTAGGGACTCTCTTGCTCAGGGAACTTGGGCACAGCCATCAGGCTGAGTGGTGTGGCTGCCTTTTGGCAGGGGACAGAGATGGCTTTCAAGCCCGGATCTGCAGAGGCTCGAGGGCAGTGAGCAGTGCCACTCTCTGGGAACGCCCTCCTCTTCCAGCAAGCTACGTGGCTCTTCTAGTTACATAAGATGTGTGTGTTCTGGCAGGGAAGAGCTGCCTGAGTGAGTGTTTAGCAGAAATGATTTGTGTGGAGTTATTTTGAGACCCCAGGGGAGGGAATGGCAGCCAAACCCTGCAGTATTTTAAACCGCATCACTCATCTACAGAGATTAATACATTACAGAGTCTCAGCCAGCACTCCGGTAACAGGGAAATAAGGACGCTGGGGCCCTATCAAATTCTAACTGCCGGTTCTCTCTGTGTACACAAGGTGACTTCAGGCGTTTGGACCAAACTTGGTGTCTTGAGATTCTCCTATACTTCTTTGACCCTGTCCTCCCAGAAGGCAGGATTTGGGCAGGTTTCCTCCTATGGGTCAGCCTGGTCTCACTTTGGAGCTGCAGTCTCATTGTGCACTCCTTCAATGTGTAGGGAGCAAGTTGGTTTTCTAACAGAGAAGTGAGCCCACTTTGTGTGTGTGTGTGTGTGTGTGTGTGCGCCCAAAGTACGACATCATTTAGGTGATTGAGCTTCTTTTGGTTCCAGGCTGGCTGGGAGAAATCCCTCCTTCTCTTCCAGAAGCACTTACCTTTTCTTCTGACTCAAGCATGAACAGTTGTCTGCTAAGGGTGAGCGAAAAACAGAACATAGGATTTTCCAGCTTAGTGACATTAGGGAAGACAGCCTCCATATGAAACATTTACCTGTTTTTGTTTTTCTCTTGCCTATAATGCTGTGAATTTTGCCTCATCGCTCCCCACCCTTTTGCTGACAACTGTCCTCTTTGCCATTCAAAGAGGAGCCTGTGTCTCCCTAGGATGGCTGTCCGAGATGGAAAGGGCCTTCTCCTTTCCCCCACCACATCCACAGTTGTAGAGCCAAAGAGTTCCTTCCACCGGGAAATCTAGTTGCCTTCTGACCCTGCGGGATCCCTTTGGGCTGGAGGACATCTAGGCCCTTGCTAGACTGCAGACAGGGTCCAGAAAGAAAGATCCCGAACCATAGCTGTCCATTTTGTTTTATATTTTTAGAAGACATACAATTACTTTAATACAAAAACTATGGAAATGAAAATGTATAGTTACATAAATAGGCGATGACAAAGTATACAGCTTTCCAGAGTCCACAAAATTCCCTACAAAGACATGCACCCTGACATATTTCTTATAATTTAAGTACCTTGTCACAAGTCTGATTTCTCTCAGCACTGGGGACAATGGGAAGATGTGGAGGGGAGCAAGCTCTGCTTGCGGCGGGAGCAGGGATGGTGGCAGGAAGGCAGAGATCTGCCACCAACTGCACCCGCAAGGAGCCAGTGACCATAGTCTGTAAGACTTCAGCTGATGCCGTCTCCTTCCACTTGTGACACTGGACGAGACCAACCTGGTGGGGAATGGGGCTGGGGTGTGGTGGAGAGGATCAAGAAACAAGTGAGAAGGTACAAATAAGCCAGCATGTGGTGAAGTTTTCAGGTTGGCAAAAGGGAACTAGCAGGCAGCCTAGTGCTTTGGATGAGATGTGAAGGCCATGAGGTGGAAGAGGCGGCTCCTCTTTCCTTATTCCCTGGAATGAAGTTGTATTCTCCTGTGTGCAGTGCCAAGGGCTCCCCCCATTCCTGTCTCGGTCTCTGCCACGTGAGACACTCCCACTGAATGTTTGTGCGTCCGTTGGTAGGTAAGTACAGCGCCGGTGTCCTCCCCACACACACCGGTTTCTGATCTGGGCCCCCATCACAACAGATGCTCTCCTGCCATAGGCTGGGACACGTGAGCTCAGCCCTCGGAGACGGCCACTGCTGCTTCTTCAGTGCTGCCCCCGCAGTCTGCCTTGGTCCTCTCCCCCTTCCCGGCCCCACCCCCTGCCCTCTTTCCGTGAGCCAGTGAGCACGTGCGAGGGCACACACAGTGCCCAGACACGCGCGCCCTTGGTTGTGGTGGGCACCGGGAGTCCCCATCGGGCAGCGTGTTGACTGCGAGCTCTGTTTGGAAGTTTAGCTCCTCGTCCCTCCCTCGACACTCAACCCCGACTTCCTCAGCTGGCACGCCCTTATTACCAGTCATGATGTTTGGCAAGCATCTCCCCCAGGGACCTGTGCTGTCCTTCAGTTGTGCAGTAAGCAGCACACCAGGGCCGCTCTCTTCTCCCTTGAAGACAGGTGCAGCCTGATGAGACAGGTCACTGTCTCTCACTCAGATCAGGAAGCTTGGCTCTCAGGTACCTGGTTTTCCCTCTCGCTGTCCTCCCTTCTCTCCCGCTTTTCAACTGAAGCTTTGTATCCAGCATCACAGTTCAAATCCTGGTGCTTTGGTGCCCTGTTGCCACATTGAGACAGAAGCTAAAAAGCCTCAATTAAGTGCAAGCCATGCATTCCACTGTCCCACTGGCCGCGGTGATGACTGAAATAGTCATTTCTGCAACGTTGCATCAGTGGAAAGTGAAGGATGCAGAAATCCTGTTCTTTCCCTTGGGTCTCCCAAACAGGGAAAATAATCACTTCAATAGAACACTCTTTCCCTGAATTCCGCAAAGTGGACTCTAGGCAGTGGTTTGGATTTGCTGTTCCTTTATCCCCGAGAGCCCGGTGAATGAGAGAAGGAAATGAATAGACTGCTTGTCACAACACCACCAGGGTCTCCACAGTGCCTGGGGCTGCTGCTGAGAGACAGAGAATGGAAGTGGGCTGGAATGGAGGCCATGGCGGCAGGCAGCCTTCCACAGGACAGGCTCCTCCTCTCCCACACAGTCCCTGGAGGGCTTCCCTTCTCCCTCAGCCCAGGGGTTCCTCCCGCATGAACTAATGGAGCCGTCTGCTCTGCTGCAGCAGGCGTCCTGCCTGCAGTGAAAGTCCAGCTCTGCCTGGTCACGGGGAGGGAGGACTGGTATGTGGGCTCTCCATACCCCTCCGTGGTCAATCCCACAAAGGCAACAGATCTCCCCTCCAAAGGTGGCTCTCAACAGCACGTAAGAAGAGACATCCCCATTGCACATGCCTCACCACCCCATCCAAACTTTTAATTAAATCGGACAGAAAGACATTTCCTGTTAGACGACACCCTTAATATTACCTGGAGTAAAAGAGGAAAGTGAATAGAAGGGTGGGAAATCAAAACCCATGTCTTCTGAGGACCTTGCAGTGTTTAGCCTGGAGAAAATAAAACGAGAGGAGAAAATAAAACGAGAGGAGCTATGTCTTCACTTATTTGAAGGGCTGTTAAGCGGGTCATGGATGTTTTCTATGGTCCTGAGGAATTGGGCCAGATTTTAGAAGGCCTAGAGTGTCAAGATTGTGGAGTTTTGATTTTATAATAGGTAAACTATAGGAAGTCACCAACAAGAGTTTTGAGCAGCATATTATGGTTTAGGAAGCATGATTCGGTAGCTCTGTGTAGGAAGAATCTGTGTAGGGCAAAATGGAAGGCAGGCAGGCAGATCAGAAGATTCTTGCCTGAAAGTAACAGGAGCCTGAAGAAGCAGAGTTATGTTAGCGATTGAGGAGGTTCAGTGGACTGTACAACAGCCTGGGAGGTGAAACTCATGGAATTGCCAAGAGGTAGCCGTTGCTGAGTTATATGGTGAAAATAGGGACAAATCTTAGATAGGTGAGGATTTTATAGTAGTACCGAGGACAGTAGTACCAAAACCAGAAGAGAACAAGGGGAGAAGAGGAAGAGGAGTTTGGTTTTAGACGGGCTGAGTTCGAGGGAACTCAGGGAACATGTCTGTGAAACATTTGGGATTGGGTCTGTGGCTTAGAGGCTAGTCTGTGGGTTCTGCAGGAACACAATGATGGAGAACGTGATAAAGGATGGGCCTTCCAAAAGATAGTGCAGAGCGTAAAAAGAAGGTCCAGGACGTAACAGCAGGAGACAAGACAGGCAGCCCAAAGACCTAGGACAGCAGTCAAGAGAAGCAGAACGAGAAAGGGATCACACTACAGGACCGTCGCACAGTGTCAAATGCCATGTAGAGATCTAGTAAGGCTCCTACTGAGAAGAGATTATTAGATTTGTGAGTGAGGAGGTTACTTTTCCAAGTTTAGTAGAAAGATAAAGTCTGAGTACAAAATCATAGGAGCGAAGGCTTTCTGTACAAGGAGTGTAATAGTGCAAGTATATTGTCAGGGAGCAGAGAGAGAAGCCATTGTGGGAAGGAACAAAGAATGGCAAGTCTGGAAATTTCAGGTTTTGTGCTTGTGGGGTGTAAGTTTTGAATGGGGAAATCTGAGTCTGGTGGAGGAGAGTGGGAGTGAAGGGGAAGGATCTCATCATGTACAGGAGCAGGGACATCCTAGAATAAGGTGCAGGAAAGAAAGGTTGAGGGCATACACCTGTGGTTAATGTCACCTGCCTCAGCCACTCTCCTTTGACCCACATTTCCTTTCCTTTTGCCTTCTCTGTTGCATGACCGTAGGCTTTTTTTTTTAGTATTGTTTTTATTATTTAGGGTATTTTTACACTGTCACCTACAGTGACGTTCTAGTTCTGGGAAGTTGATCTCTGCCTTGGGTAGATTTTCTTTTAACCAGCATACAGCTTCCCTTTAAGCGGGAATTGGCAGACTTTCTCCATAAAGGGCCACATAGTAAATGTTTTAGGCTTTCTGGTCCAGATAGTCTCTGCCACAAATATTCAGCTCACTGTTGTACCACGAAAGAAGCCATAGACAACAAATGAGCATGGCTATGTTCCAGTAAAATTTCATTTATGGAGACTGAAATTTAAATTTCATGTAATTTTCACATGTCACAATTTTTTTTTAACCATTCAAAAATGTAAAAACCATTCTTAAGCTCATGAGTTGTACAAAAGTAGGCAGTGGGCTAGATTTAGTCTACGGGAAGTTGTCTGCTGACCTCTTTATGTTATGCTAACCAACAACAACAAAACAAAAACCATTCTTCACCCACAGCCTGGAATTTAAGCTACTTTTCTGGATAGAATGTCTTTATATGTCAGGATCAGCCTGTCCTCTTGAAGAACCTTGATCTTTCAGAATTCATTTTCCTTTTTGCTTGTTTTTATTTATTTTTACCTTACCTCAGTAAGGTAAAGGGCTCTTGGTGAGAGATTCTCTGCTTTCAGAATAAAACATTCATTCTCACTGGTTTCGGAGTCTTAGTATTCCTGACACTAGCCGGTTCCTTTTTCTCCAGTTCTGCTAGTGGAGTATACTACCCTCTAGACATTTGGATTTCCCTTGCCTCAGGAGGAGAAGTTCACAACACCTTTCTGTGAGTGAAGGCTCAAAAAGGGCAATAGTTTGGAAGTACACTCACACATCTCAGAAGCATTTTGTTCAAATAATACAACACAGCTTGGTTTAGAAAGTCACTCTATATTTATTCAAGTAAGTAGCTTTTACATTTGGTTGCCAGGTGTGTGTCAGAATACCTTCTGGAAGCTTGTACTTGCAAGATCCATGTGGGTATTTCCTATGGCTTTCTCCCCACCCTGTAGCTATTCTCTGTCAGCCTGGACAGTACATTCAAATTCTCTTCTTTGTGTATTAACATGGAATTTAAAAGACCAAGATTAGATTCTTCAGTGCCAAAAATGAAAGGGGAAGAAAATACATCTAAGTTTTATTTGATTCAAAGATAAAGTTACGTGTTTAAAATAAGTCAGAAAAAGCAAAAGTTGAGGTTCTCATAGAAACCAACTCCTCCTCGTTCCTCAGATATGGGGTTTATGCTCGCTGGGCGCTGTCTCCATGGTGCTACAGTGTTACATAAAACCTTAGGCCATGTTGATTTCTTGTCATCAGAAAGACCATTGTGGCCCTGGATTTTGACCTCCAGTGCTTTTTCTTTGTAACGTCCATATGAGGCGGCTGTGTTGATATGGATACTGAAGAAAAACTCAAGGGGATAGTTGGGGGTCGTTCCTATGCTGGCTTGTTTCATTCCTCTCCGAGTTGATGGTGATATTATTGCAGCTACTGCTTATAGCAAACCCAAAACAAATATGTGTATTGAGAAGCAGACAGGCTGCCATCTCTAACCCGCCACCCCTTCCCAAACACCCCCAGAGACAGCGGAGCTAGATTGCTGACAGCCATGCTCTCGGAATGCCCCAGGGAGGGAAAGGCCTCGTTAATCAGTGAGAGTTCTTCCTCCCTTTAAAAATCATTGTTTTCAGATCTTGCTCTGCAGTGGGGAGAATTCTAAAAGGTTATTCTGATGCTGGCCAAGTAGTTATCTACTGCACCAGCTCCATCTGAATTTTTTTCTTTCCTTTTGGGAGTAGTTCTTTGGTGTCTAAACTCAATGATAAATAAAGCTTGGTGAGGGGCGCCTTAGTGGCTTAGTCGGTTGGGCGTCCGACTTTCGCTTAGGTCATGATCTCGCAGTTCGTGGGTTCGAGCCCCGCGTCGGGCTCTGTGCTGACTTCAGTTTCAGAGTCTGTGACTCCCTCTCTCTCTGACCCTCCCTGCTCACGCTGTCTCTCTCTCTCCTAGAAATAAATAAAACATTAAAAAAAATTAAAAAAAAAAAAAAGCTTGGTGAAGCCATTCTGCACACTACCTGACTGAGCACCAGAAATCCAATAGAAGGCCTCTAAGCCATCCATTCCTTGTCTCCTCCTTGGAAGTGGGCAGTGGTTTAGCATTTAACACTTGTGTGCCTTAAAATCCTAGAAATAAGAGTTCCAGCATTTCCATATGAACTCACCATGTGTTCTGAATAGGACACCGCTATAACATGTTTGAAGCACCTATTTCTGCTGGGTTTAACCTCTTTGGCATTCTTCTAGCAAAACAGTTATTGACTATCTGCTGTGTTCCAGATGTTGGGGATACACATAGAACTGGCATTTACCATACCTCAAATAATCGTTGGGTGGGGATCCACCATTAACAGGCTAACAACAGCTAGAGATCAGACCTGAGAAGTCAGGCCTGTCCTTGTGGTGCCATGCCCATGACTTGTATCAGAGAAACTCAAGGCATGTTTAAAGCCAAGCACTGTACAGTTGTCCCTCTTTATCCACAGAGGAATCATTCCAAAACCCCTAGTGGATGCCTGAAAAACCCAGATAGAACCAAACTCTATATATATTATGTTTTTTTCCTTTACATATATACCTATGGTATTTAGTATATAAATTAGGCAGTAGGAGATTTACAACAGTAATAAAATAGAACAATTATAACAATATTCTTTAATAAATGTTATGTGCATATGGTCTCAAAATATCTTATTATACTATATTCCCACTTGTGATGATGTGAAATGATACAGTGCCTACATGGGAAGATGAAATAAGGTGAATGGTGCAGGTACCGTAATGTAACATTAGGCTACTATTGACCTTCTGACAGTACTGCAGAAGTGGGATCACCTACTTTTGGGCTGCATTGGACCATGGGTAACTGGAACCGCAGGAAGTGAAACCAGGTGGTGGGGAGACTGCCATACCTCTTTTCTGTAGATGCCCCTCCTTCACCCCCTTCCTTTCTTCACAGGAAGTTGTGGTTCCCATCGCATAATGAAGACTGGGTCATATTGCTTCTCATCCCAATTAACTTCAGTTTCTGGTCTTTCAACAAATGCATCAAACATTACCAAATCAGAATATCCCAATAAAAGCCTACCGTAACAATTGGAATTATGAACTAAAAACAGCTTCAGTCTCCATTCTGAGTCCCTGACTACAATTACCTGAGGAGTTGGGTCTCTTTAATTAGGATTCCTTCATTCTTCTTTTATCCCTTTATTCTGATCACTGAAAGAGCTTTAGCAGTAACATTCCAAAATTGGCCCACAAGATGCTGCCTCCCTGGAGGTAACAACATAGCAGTTTCGAGAACAAGGGAGAGAAGAAAGAATTTGAGACAATGCGATATCCTTGTTTTATTTCTGACCCTTTTAATACAAATCGAGGCCTCCTATCAAGTAGAACTAACTCTTAGGAACCAACGGGTCTATGATTTGTCTTGCTTTTGGGCCCATTTTAGGAAATGTTGGACCAGCTGGCCCTAATGGGATGGTTTGCAGTTCTCACTTGTTAACTGATTCATGGACAGCATTTGCAATTTGAGGTCTCCAAATTCTGATTTAAACCTTCTGAGAGAGAACTCAGATAAGCTTCTGGTGCATGAGATGTGTTACATTTCTGAGAACTAACATTGTGGTGTGCTAATTTGGTTTTATATGTATATTCAGGTGATAACCACATTCCTTAAAATTAGGCAGATGGCCTGTCTGCCTCTGCATGTTGTGCCATTGGTTTCAGAGTTCTGGATTTTGTTCTTGATGCTTAGGGGAGAAATAGATGTCTAACCTTTGTTAACACCAAAGAATTTTTGAAATTGACTTGAACATAGTTAAGTGTTACTTTTCTTAGGCTATATAAGGAGTCTTATTCTCTGTACATAGTGGGGTTTTTTAATTTGTGTTTTGGTTTTTGGTGGGGATGGGGAAGGATAGCAGGGGAAAGTATAGAAATGGAACTAATTGAATCCGGGGGTAAAAATCTCTGCTGAGAGTCTGTGAATTATAAATTGGCTAGCTGCAGCAGCAGGAACTCAGGCACAGGTATTGGAGTGCAGTCAGTGTGACAGGAAGCTTATTTTGGTGTTCTTTCTGTGCCTTGCCTTGTCCTTGATGTTTACTCCAGGGGACTGTGTATTTAAAAGAAGGCAGAGGTGTCTACAGTTTCCATCTGGGAACCTTTTACAGCATTCTTACCTAGGGTCTTAAAGGCAAAGGCTGAAGCTGTCCCGCCAGATGAGATAGTGTCCTGTCCCTTTCCCAACTGTCTGTCACCTGGCTCTGTACTCAGCCCCACTTTAGCTGTCAGCCAGGCATGTGGCACATACTAGCAGATAAAGCCAGTTTTTGTTCTGAAAGTCCCACCAGGACAGCCATTTTGTCAGGTTTGATCAACAAAAAAAATGTTGAAATTTCAGGGAGGGGCTCCTGGGTGGCTTAGTCGGTTGAGCATCCAACTTTGGCTCGGGTCATGATCCCACAGTTCATGGGTTTGAGGCCCACATTGGGCTCTGTGCTGACGGCTCAGAGCCTGGAGCTTGCTTCAGAATCTGTCTCCCTCTCTCTCTGCCCCTCCCCCGCTTGCACTCTGGCGCACTCTCTCTCTCTCTCTCTCAAAAATAAACATTTAAAAAAATTTAAAATTCAGGGAGCAGCATTTAAAGCAAAGATATTTAAATTTGAATATTATTCAAAAAATCTTTCCCAAAATACAGAAAATAAAATAACTGTTCCCTGGTTTGGGCTGCTTTCTCGTAAGCAGAAGGATGGGCTTCGAAGCCACATTTCAATTTCAGGGTCAAATAACAGCATTTCCATTTCAGTTGGGAAGCTTATTTATAACCCACTAGTCATCCCCACGCTTAGTTTTTCTGATATTTTGTCCAGATTTCTTTCCCCTAATAATTACACCCCCCGTTCTCAAGCTAAGCATTTTCCCTCCTTTCTCGTGTTTACACCTTTCAAATATTTGCAGATTGTTATCCTGTCACCCTCTTAGTCACCACTTAGCTGAACTGTACAGATTTAGCACCTTTTATCTTTACTTTAAAGGCAGGCCTCCCCACCCCTGAGTCATTTTCCACTGCTCCCATGAAATGTGCTCCAGTTTTCTGCATGTCCATGTGGCCACATAGCTTCCTCTAGCTGAACATGGGGTTATTGGTGGGGGTGTTTCCCTCCTTTGTTGTACTGGAAACTGAACATCTTTGCGGCGCTCCATCCTCAGGTCTCACTGGCACTGCCGGTCAGCGCTGACCTCCTCCTCTGTTTCAGCTGCATTCCCAAGTGTGCCGATCCAGAGACCAGCTGGGTAGATGCATGTAGCTGTGCTTGTCTTTTTTCCTTGAGGTGTTATGTAACCATGGGAAAGCGGGAGGTAATGCAGTCAGGGATCCCTTCGGCCCTTCTCCTGGTATTTGCATAACGTCTACATTAACCCTGCCAGTTCATTAGCCATTTCCTTTTCTGTGTATTTACTTCTTTTCAGGAGTATTTTCACTAATATTCATTTATTCAGCATTTGCTGAGGACCTCCAGTGCCACTGTGTGCTAGCTGGTGTATGGATGCTGAACAGAATAAAATCTGAACAACAGTATCCAGCCTAAGAAGCGATTTAGTTTTATTTTATTTGGGGTGCAGATACCAGGTTCTCACAGAGGCTTGCTCGTGGTTGCAGGAGCCGAGAGCAGACTTCTGGTAATATCCATGAAAATTGAACAGGATCTGAGCTGAGGTCCAGGATCCTGTTAGATCCTGGAAAGTGGAGAGTGGCTGTGGGTCTGAGGTTGCCCCAGGCACTCCACAGTAGGTCTGCAGTGGTAGTGCTCCGGTGTCCCCTCTACATATTGCCTCCTTCCTCTGGCTCCTGTTGGGCCTGTGTTGTGCACACTGCCGGGTTCAGATTCCAGAAGGAGAATCCTATTGGCTCACCTATAGCTCCCATTTCTATTTGAACAGAGCTTTGTTCCCCTCTGCCAACCTGCCTGGAGTTTGGCCACCCTTGAATCCTGTGCAGCAGCAACTCTTCCTCTCCCCTCGGCCCCCTGTCAGTCCTCACCCTCAGCTCTGACCTCCATCCCCCATTTGTGGTGAGGGGAGAGGACAGAGGCCCAGATCAAGGGCTAGGAAACGTAGTTGCCTGATGCCTTAGCAAGGGACTTCACATGGTGAGCCCCATGATTGACTTGTCCCTCACATTCTGCCAACAGTCTCTCAGACACGCATGCGTCTGCCTAGCACAGTCCAATTAGTACATGTTGTTTCTTAACATCATGCAACCTGTAGGTTTAATAGTTCAGTCACCAATAACATACCTTGCACAATGGTAGAGGAATATAATGTTTTCATGCCGGTAATTAAGCTTGGTTGGCACAAAGTCTGTCTGTTCCATCATTGAGCCCTCCACTTCCAGCATGGTGCCCAGCCCAGAGGAGGCACTGATACATATTTGTGAAGTGGAAGGAGGGAACGTCTGCTGAGTACACTCACTGTTAAGTAGGCAGAAGGCAAAGAGCATGTCTGCACGGGTCCGGTGCCCTTCCCTCAGTAACGTCTCATGCAGCAGTGAGCACACTGGGCGCGAAGTAAGCACCGTTGACTAATTCTTCCAATTGAATATTGTTTCCTCTATCTAGGGTTTTGTTTCCTTTAGTTAATCCCTGGTCTCTTGTTTGCTGGACAAAGTGCCATTGGGAAGCTGTCACTTCTAGCCAAGGCAAACTGGCCACACTTCCCTTTAGCTCCCATTAAAGGTAAAAGCAAACACACTTTGAGCCCAGAGGCTTAATTGTCATAAAACTCAGCATACAATGTAAAATATTCAGAGCGATACATGACTCTCACATAGCCATCAACAGAATCCCTTATATAGCCATTATAGTATCATTAACAAGATTTTGTACTTCTTGTTCCAAAGCTGACTGACCAAAGTGTTTGTGTTAATTGACCTAGTTAGTCAGTGTCTCTGAATGTATAATTTCTTTTTAATAGAATGTTCTATAGCCCGGCATTTTAGATTTGAAAGGGGGCATCCTGGACTCCAGAAGTCAAGTCTTGGGTGAGGAATCTCAGAAGGGCATAGCCAAAATTGCAGGATTTTATCGCCAGGGGAGACCTCAGAGCTCCTTTATTTCATAGAGAGAGACCATGAGGCCCAGAAGGTTTCATACTTAATCAGTGGCAGAGCATAAACCAGAACCATGATGTGCTCATAGCTAGTGATGCATTTTGTCTTCCTAAACCATACAAAATCAGGCACATCCTCTTTTTTTATTTTAACCATCATATCCCAGAAAGCATAAATAAGATACGAAAAATAATGGGGTTTTAGCTATAGGCAGATAGATCTGTGGGGCTTAAAAGAGGTCAAGGAGCCACATGGATAAAGGTGTGTGTCTTATCTGTCCTTCATGGACATCAGCTGAAGAGCCCTACAGGGTACAGTATCTTTCTTCATTCTGGCATACCCCGTCATCGGCAAAGAAAATGTTTAAACAATGTTTGGGAATTTTTTCGTAAATTTTTTTTTTTTAAGCAAAATATTTTTGCTTTTTGAGTGACTTGTGTTAGGAGTCAGTTTGGCAGTTAACCTGTACCTGTGGCGTTTGAGGCACAGTGAAGTTTATACGCTCTTACTAGCAGGGAGCATTGCACCAGTGCATCATCAGAAAAGGTAGCTATTTAGCGGTAATCTGCACAATCCAGAATTACAGGCCCTTTCTTAAGTGGCCGGGGAGAGATTCTGGAACTCCAGTGATATCTCGCTTCATAGTTACAGTCTTGGGAGCTCTCCATTGCTGTGTGTCAGCCCGCGCAGCTCAGTGGCTGCAGCTTGGTGTTTGCCTTTCGAGAACCCAACTTTCCTTCCCTTGATCTGTTTTCTTTAAACTTTTTCCTTCTTTCCTTTCTTCCACTTTCTTTCTCTTTCTTCCTTTCCTTTCCTTTCTTTCCTTCCTTCCTTCCTTCCTTCCTTCCTCTCCTTCCTTTCCTTCCTTCCTCCCTCCCTCCCCCCCTCCCCACTGTATTGGTAACAGAGCAACATACCAGGTACACCAGTCCAGTCATGCAATCTTTGTTTGAATAAAGGTGCAACATGGACCAGGTTTACTTATTGGCCAGGCTCTTAGGAATGGCAGGCTGAGCAGAGCACTTCCTGCTAACAGCATGTGTCTTCACCTGATATTCAGCAGCAACAGCTGCCTTTCTGGCTTTTAGAATATTAACACTTGTTTAGTTTCCTCTCTGTTGGTGGACAACGTATTTTTTTTCCCTATTCCTTTATCCCTTAGGACACAAAAGCAAGTCCAGAAGCTGATAAATAAGCATTCAGCATAGCCTTTGAACTCTCTAAGAGGGCCTTCAGGGCCCTCCCAGTCTCTTTCTTCATCCCTTAATCTATATCAGCATCAAGCTGAGGGCCTTGACCCACTAGAGACTTAATTCAGTGTCATAAGCAACTTTTTTTCTCTAATGAAACAGAACAGACCATTGTTTTGTGGAAACTTTGTTATATATACATGTATGTACTCATAGGTAAATGTATATATGGGTCATAATAAAATGAAAGGCTGGAAAACACTCAGCTATATACTTCTTTACAATCAGAAGTAGATTCTGCCTTTCCCTTCTCAGTCCCTGTTTTGACATCCTAGCCACCCCAGTCCCCCCACCTCTAGCAGTTCCCCTGCCCCTAAGCATGGAAGCCACTACTGGGGTGGCCCCAGTGCCAAGCACCCCTCCACCTTATGTCCACACACCAGCTGTGCCTGGACTCCCAGACCCTGCTCACCTGCTTAACGAGAACTGGAGGGCCCCAAGCCCTGGCTCCTGCCTGCTCGCCACGACAGGCTGTAATGCCCTCTAGTTACGGTGCTAGTGAGCTCCAAAACTGGGTTTCTTCTCGATGGCTTTAGCATCTGCCAGTTCGGGGTTCATATAGGCCACTTAGTAGCTCTGTGATTTCAGGCCTTAGATCTATTCATAGACAGAAGGTATTCCATAAATATTCATTTCACACCTCTTTTCCTCTTAGCACTCATACCTAGGTTCCCACTTCCACTGGATGTGTTTTTACGATATAGCTTCTCCCTGTCTGTCCTGAGCTGAGATGTGACAGAGAAGGGGTTACTTCAGAGAAGACTGATGAGAGCAAAGTGGGAGACCGCCCAGAAGAAAAGGAAGTGAATGATAAAGGCAGAGATAATACTCTTGTTCTCAGGCACTTTTCTGTTCCCTCCTTTCTTTTACCAACCTGCCTCTCAGGAATTAATGTGCATCGATTTGTTTACTTTTTCCCACTTAAAAAGGTACAGGGAGACCACTTACTTCTGCTTTCTCCTCTTGAAGAGCTGAATGGAGCCCAGCTGCTGGCAGCTAGGGGAATAGATGAGAAAGGCCCTCCTTTCCTTTGCCACTGAATCTACATGGAGTGGCTGAGTTTTGGTCACCACAGGCCCAAAGGTCTCTCCTGAAACACATTTGACTCCATTTCTGCTTAAATCATTTTAATTCCCTGGGCTGGTTGAGCCATCTTGTTTTCTGGATTTAATCGTTTTGTGGTCTCCCAGAATTCAGAGGGAGCTGCTGGGATCTCTAGATTTCTTGACATTTCCAAATACTAAGATCGTGACATCAGAGTAGCGTAGGTATATCCACTCAACCAGTGAGACTCAGAAATCTTCTGTGCCTTTTTTGTGCAGTCTTTCCCCCAATTTCTACTGCCCAGTCAGTTGGCTCAGCCTCCTCCTGGTTCCAGTCTCCAGTTCATAACCAGCCCGCCGACAGCCTCCAGCTTGGCCCCACCCAGAGGGCTGCTAAGGATCAGAAGCAAACTGGAAACTTATTTTAGCATTATTCCTGTTTTGCAGCAAAGTCTTGTCTATGGGTCTGTGGCCACAAAGTTCAATAGAATTGTTTATTTTTCTCTCTGACAATTCTGTCTTGCTTAGTTTGCAGATAGAAAATGAAAAGTGTTTTTGGCTGTTGATGTTGTGGAAACCATGGGCTATCTTTCATTCAGTTTTACTCTAGCCCCATCTCTCCCTTCTGGGTTGAATCTCAGGCTCTTTCGCTATGAGTTTATTGCTCTCTTTTACCAAAAATCAGTTCCACTTCTCCCACGCAGCTTGGTACTGAAGGGCCCAGAATGAGGCAGCCCTAGTGATCTTCGCACCCAGGGGACGCTTGGGCCTTCAGCTTTCCCATCCTCACACAGCTGGGAGAGTGGCCCTGGCCCCCAGCCCCAGCCGCCGTCCTGCTGCAGTTCCGGGCCTACTGCTGCACTCCCTCTCTGGTGTTCCGTTTCATGTGATGTATTCCTTTTGTGAGGCCTCAAGGCTTGGAGGGAAAGCTCTGTTCTTGAGCTTCTAAAAACCCAAGGTATAAACTATTCCCTTTCCCCTGAGCTTCGTGACCTTGAATCTGTACTGTGGCCAGAAACATGAGCAGCCACCTGGCTTCGTCCGACATATTCTGTCCCAGCAGTGGGGGCCCCCTTCGCCCAAAGGCTTCCTGGCATGTGTGTGCAATAGCCTAGACATCCTGCCACTTTGCCTCCTGCACCAAATCTCTTGTACCTGCACCCAAGGCCATTTGGAAGTAAGAGGTAACACCTTGCAACTCTGCCTAATTGCAGCAGGAGAGACCAGCAGTGATTCAGAGACCTGGGCATAGATGCATCCCCCCACATATTCTGATCATTTCCTTTTATTGTGTCTCTAGCCTACTTCAGCTTTTTGCTTCATAATTACAGTTGCAGTATGAATTTTTTGGAAATACTCATAAGTAACTCAGGTATCAAAATGTGACATATTTCATGGTCTGTCACTGATGACCACTGTTAGTGACAAATACATCTGCAAAATGAATGCCTGAATCAGGGAAAGAAAAGGTACTCTGTGTTGATCAGTGAGCACCTATGCTGTATAAAAGACCGTCTTTGGATATAAAGAAGTGTGAAGAATGGGATCCTCAGGGATCTTATAGGCTAAGTATGGAGTGAAAAGACAGCTGAGGTTATGAGCATGGTGATTACTATAAATAATAATAATCATGACAAAACCATAAGAGTTAAAATGTAATCTACTTCTCCATAGGCCAGGCATTGTGCTACTACGTGTTTTTACATACATAATCTCCCCTAGTTCACACAACAACCATGTGAGGCAGATGCATTATTCTACCAGTTTCACAAATAGGACAACTGAGGCTTTGAGTGGTTCAGCAGCTTGGCTGCGGTTACAGAGCAAATACGTGATATAATTAGGATGTGAATCCAGGTCTGTCTGGTTCCAGACTCCTTATACTTTATCAGTATTCCATTATTTCTGTTTCTCATTCTGAATGAAAAACTAATAGTACTATTGTCCAAAATATAGCCAGAGGACAGCAGGGGAAGCTTATGAAGAGAAAAATGACACTGAGCTAACACTTATGAATTTGACGTGAAAGCCAGATAGTAAAGAGAAAACGCCTCGGAGTCACTGGAACAACTCTCAGGAGGCAGAGTGGCTGAGGATAGCAGTATGAATTAGGGGAGAGAGGCATTTACGTAAGTGATGGTGAGGCCGGTGAGACTGTGGGGCTATAAGGGGGTGCATCCCACATCTGGGTGTGCCTGTGCTCCCTGCACGTCTTATTTGGAACTCTCCAGGTCTCATGCTGATTACCAGATGCTGTGACTGAGAGCTCCCGGGCCCCTCCCCCCCAATCATCACTGCCCTGGCGATGGTTGGTTTTTCCCTCTGCACACCTTCTCTCTGATGTGATGGCATTCTGATCTAAGTCCTCCTCTGCTGAGTGTGTCAGGGGCCCATCCTTGCAAACACTAGGCCTACCAGGCCCCTTTTCATCACCAATTCTCCTTTTCTCCTGACACAGGCATCGAATGCCCCAGAGGAGCCCGAAACCTCCCAGGCTTGGTGCAGGAAGGAGAGCCTTTCAGCGAGGAAGCCACACTTTTCACCAAGGAGCTGGTGCTGCAGCGAGAGGTGGGACATCTTACAGTTGCTTCTTGTGTGAAGAGGGGTGAGAAAACGGGGCTCCCTTGGTCTTGGCTTTCCTTCCACGTCAGAGATCAGTCTGTCATTTTCTGGTGCTCGGCCTTCCTCATCCACCATCTGTCCTGTACCTGCCCACATCCTGCTTCCTTGAGCCCCGCGTCACTGGCCGGCCACCCCAGACCACCCCCCACCCACCCCGCTCCTGGTGTCCTGGGATGCATGCTGAACACCAGGCCGGCCTAGGCAGCATCCCAAGGCAGAGGGCTTGGAGCTCTGCAGCCCTCCTCTTTGGTGAATCAGCCTGCACTGCCTGCCTCCAGCTGGATTTAGAAGCTTGACTAACCCTGTCAGGGGCCAATTTTCTTTGAACATTTATTTGTATCTTTGAGTAATTGCATTTTCTGTAGCGGGTTTTCTGACTTAATTTAATTGTATTTCTGTTTCTGCCCGTCGGCCTGGCTCTTGCAGGCAGGAGTTGGGCTTCTCGGCTGCTGCGGTGTCCATCTACCTGCTAATTTTTATCAAGTCATAGTCAACTGATACATCTTTCCAGGAGTATTCCAGTCATTCATCCTGCTAGGTGGGCACAAGAAAGGAACAGTGGGGGAGTGTGCTGGGCTCAGGCTGAGGATTTCAGATCTGCCTTTGTCCTCATTTCTTTTACAGTCAAACCCATAGGGTCCCTTTAGCTTTCATGCAATATCGTAATATGCACAGAGCTAAAAGATTACGGGGTCCTCTCAGAGGTTAGCTCACTCGTGGGTCTTTGTAGATGCTTGAGATCAGACGTGTGGGCTTTGGGATGTTCATAGGCGTCAGCATCTCTCATTTTGATTTGAATCACCAGTGAGTATATTGGGTACTAGAGGCACAAGAGAGCAGGCCAGCCCAGGATGCTGTATGGGACTGCCTGGTCTGAGGAAAACCACCTCTGACTTCTGGCCAAGTGACACTATTTGCTTTGGGTCGCCACCTCTTGGGGATTTCTTTTAGCACTTACCTTTCCGTTGTGTGAAAGAAAATGGAGTGGCAAAAGGAATCCTGAATTCTTAGTTCAAGATAGATGGGTTCCATTTCCCAGAATGAACTGCAACTACCTGGGCGTTGCATAGGCTGTATTGGCCAGCTGTATAGTGGGGCGGAGACCGGAGTGCTGGGCCCCTTCCTTACCTCCTCAGTCGCACAATGACCCCCATTTTATTTTTGCTGAGATGCATTCATGTTTGTGAAGAAGAAATCGTCATGCAGAGTGCCTTCCCCCCTCCCCACCCCCCGCACCTCTATTTTGTAACTGCCTGGTGTAGTTTGAATTCTTATCAGTTAAAGGTAAGCCCCTGCCAGAGAAGTATTTTAAGAATCCAAACAGTCCAGTTGTCTGTCAGTAGCTGTTGCAATTTGGAGCACAGTAATTAGGTAGACAGGACAAATATTTTGGAATTTCCTCGGTGTGGGCCTTTGGATAATGAACTACAGAGTGGCTCTGTCGGAAAAAGCAGGTCCACACAAGGTCTGCGACTTAGAATCATCACAGAAGTAGCAGCAACAGATGTCTGGTGGTCGTGCTTTGCAGGGAGGGAGGAAGGGCCCACATGGGGTTATCTGAGACCTTCGTTAGAACATTCTCATCACTTCCTAGCTCTGCCCCATTTCTGTGTTGCCCTCCCATTTGTCACCATTGTCCTCCCCTGTTGTTTCCCATCTCCTGAAGTTCCTTTCCCTTTCTTTTTCAATTCCTTTCCCCAGTCACTTTCCTTCTGATCACGTTTTCTGGCCCACTGGTGACATGCAAAAAGCACAAAGGGGTCAGAGAGAATACTGGGCACTAAAAGGAGTGAGTGGCCCAAAACCCCTTTTACTGAGTATCGTGACCTTACCTTTGTCTGTATGTTTGCTGATATGTGATTGTTGAAGAAGATAAATTTTTCCCCATCTTCTTTGATGCCCCTGGTGTGTGAGTTTGCAGATCGTGGTCTAATCCAGATTTGACATTTGGCTTTCTTGGTTGTAGCTCCCCAATCTTGCATAGCCCTGAGTTGGGAGCCTCTTGATAAAGAAACTTGCTGCATTTTCTCAGATTGCCTGGCCTGTTTTGAAATGTCTTTATCAAGAGGGAAGAGGAGTATGGCCTAAACCCAGGATACCTTGAAGTTTTAACTAAAGGAACCAGGTCTAGCCTGTTCTCCCTGGGCATTTCCCTTCATATCATGCATGTAAACTGTTTTCTGAACAGTATAGGAGTGAAGAGCAGTTTTTGTTTTGTTCTAAGTTTATTCACTTCGCTTTTACCTGTATTTTTATTCCATACATTGTCCGGGGAGCATTTCTCTTCACCTCTTCCTTCCACCCCACACGCATCTAGGAAAGCCTTATGGATTGGCATTCCTGGATGCCGAGGCCCCTCCCACCCCGAGGAGAAAGTGCGGTGCAGCCACATGCATGCCTGAGTGTGCATTCATAGCCTCTCACCTCGCGTAGCTCTTACCTCCCGGGCAGCCTCCACGGCACCCCATTCCACTCCAGCTGGGCCACTGTGATGGCCTCCGTTCGACCCTTGTGCCAATCCCCTTGATAATCTGATTTGGTCAGGTGGCCAGGTATCCCGATGATGTGATTTTATTATCTTATTTTTGACCAGGATTTCTCTACCCTCTGCCTACTTTTCCCAGTTACTGTAAACTGGCAGTATCCTATATGAAGAGGGAAGCACACAGATTTCATGATTTCACAGCACATTCTGGGCCCCCTGTGTGATCCCACAACTCCATGTCCATCACGTTAGACTCACATGCATGAACCTGTAAACTGACTGGAGAAGAACGTGTAGTGGGGGAGAGACTCCTAACTGCCCTTAGGTCAGCCCACCTGCCAGGGAGCAGATGGAAACCTGGGATACAGGTGCCTGACTCTCTCTTTATGAAGTACATTGTCTTGGCTTTGGGAGGCCAGAGCAGAAGTTGCTGTGTGCCTTTCTGTTTTGGGTGAAGAGAGAGTTGTAGTCTCTGTCCCATAGCTTCACGTGGAACTTGCCAGAGTCTCACACAAGTCTCTTCTTTATGTTTCGAATGGTCCTCATCATCGGGACACCTGATAGCCCTGCTTTCCTTAAGTGTGTTTTACAGTGACACTAGTTAGCACAGAGCTGCTGACATTCCTGACCACCACTCAGCTCCATTTTCCTGTCTTTCTGGTCACCTTTCATTATATTTCTTCTTTTTCTCTATTTTTCTACGTGCTCTTTCTCCTTAGCCATTGGCTCCCATTGTCTTTTGTTCCTTTCCTTGAGCTAGGAGTCTGGGAGGACTGTTCCAGGTCAGTGGTCTGGATGTTCTGGCATTCTTGCTCCAGGGCAACAAGAACGATTTAGACACCAGCTTGTTACTGGACTTCTTGTGGCCTTAAAGGCCAAAGCAGCCAAGGAGCTTGAAAGGACTTCACACTTAACTTTTACTCAGAGGAAACCCAGGTAGCTCAACAGTTCTTCCTCGGCCTGACTCAGTAAATATATAGCAGGGGTGGGCAAAGTCAGCCCACTGCCAGTCTTCATGAATAAAGTTTTATTGAAACATTGCCATACTAACTGTTTTATGTACTATGATGGTCTCTGGCTACTCATACTCAGACAGCAGAGTTGAATAGTTATGATGGAGCCTATATGGCTCACAAAACCTTAAATATTTACTTATCTGTCTTTTTATCACAAGAAGCACAAGAAGTGTGCTGATACACAGTGTGCTGAGTTGGTTGGTTTTTTAGCTTGTTGTAGCCCTGAAAATGACAATTTAC
Organism: Proteles cristata cristata; assembly: GCA_017311185.1. Taxonomy (NCBI): domain Eukaryota; kingdom Metazoa; phylum Chordata; class Mammalia; order Carnivora; family Hyaenidae; genus Proteles; species Proteles cristata. The sequence continues at coordinate 272,288 of JAESUZ010004594.1, forward strand.
TCTGCATCCCCTGCCTTTGAGGCTGGGCTATTTCTGGGCCACACAATGTGAGGTCATTGTGTCCCTTGCTGTAGCTGTGACTGTGATCTATATGAGTGCTGTGTCCCACTGGATGGCATGAGCTGATGACACCCTTTGTGCTCCCCCCACCCCCATACAGCTGCCTCTTTCAGGCAGTTCCCCACCACCCTGCCAAGGAAGGAAGATCTGGTATATCATCCCAGATGGGGAATTGTGCCCATCGTTAGCATCTTCCCGGAAGTAGTGGTGAGAGAGAGCGTTGGGGAATGGGTAGATAACTGACTTGAGTCAAATGTTTCTGCACTCGTTATCATGTGGTCCTGGGTAAGTGATTCTTCCCTGCCTAGGTATTCCTGTCTAAAACATTGATCTACCAATCCAAAGCCTTTGTCTTCCCTTTGAGACCCTTCCTGTGAAGAAAATAGTCATCTGGGATCTCTTCACACCTTGCCAGAAGGCCAGCTAGCCAGCATTCGGTCACTGACCCGCTGCTGCCTGTACAGCAACATGGTCACTGTCAGGAAAACCTGCACTCTTAGAGAAGGGGCTCTGAGGTATTGGAAGAGATCAGTGCCACAATTTAACCCTCTTCACAGTTCCAGGCTGTATGAGGTACATTTCCTTAGGGCAGGATGTGGGATGTATAGAGGTTTGGTGATCGTTTCCAAGACCTTTCACAGTGACCCTTTGTCCTCTTGAGATCTCAGAAATTACCCTTTGCTGCTGCCTGGAAAATGTCCTCATGCTGGACAGCCTGAGCTGAAAACTCTGGCTGCTTCCCTGACCTATTTCCCTTCTTCCTGCTGGCATCAGAAGGGAGGACGCCCCCCTGGGGAGCTCCTGCTGCAGGCTGCAGTGGCCAGGGCAGAGTCCTGGGTCCCCACTCTCCCACTACCTCCTGATTTGTTAAAAACAATGATGCACAGAAGCATCACAAGCAACTGATGTTGTCCAAAAAAACATGTATTTACATTTCAGAGGAATATGGACTTGGCAGCGAATATTGGTGCGTATTTATGGAGAGATGTGTGTCTGGGAGAGAAAACTTAGAATAAAAGGAAAATGGTTTCTTATTTTTTTGTTTTTAGTACCAAATGTGCTGCATCTTGTCTGAGAAAGATAATAACTGGTGTAAGCAGCTTCCCGTTGACTGAAACTACTGTTCCGCACATTGCCCCCACACACAGTGCTGTGGTATATGCTCTCACCCTTCTTGTTCCCATCTGTCAGTGTGGGTCCCTTCCTGTCCAGGAGACACACCGGAGGGGAAACAGTAGCAAAGTTAGGTCTCTGGATCAAAGCACTGAGGATAGTTGGAGCCACGGGGAAACCCAGAAGGGTGAAGGACACCTGGTACAGGTAAGGCCAGTGAAACACTGCTTGCAGACCGTGTCCCATAACTCTCCCTGAGATGGACAGTAACCTGCTGGAAAAGCAGGCCAGCTGTCTACCAATGTTCCACTTATTTGCAAAGGACACTCTATTCTGGATGATCTCTGCCACTGCCCAGGGAAGAAGGAGTGCAGTAAGGTCACCATTCTCAACTGCTTTTTATATAGTAGTTTAGTGTAAAAGTGCTTACATATACAATATTTCATTTTAATCTCAAAGCAAACCTACATTAGAGATATTATCTCAGTTTCACAGTTCAGGAAACTGACATGCACAGTGACCTGCCTCTATTCACAGAGCTTGTTGTGAGCAAATACCAACACCCAAATGTCTGCATTCCCAATCAGGTGCTTTTTCTTCCCCAGATTTTGCCAACTTTTCTATTAGAATGTGGTCATTCTTTTAGCAGTATTATATCCATTTCTCAACCGTCAAATATCTGGAACTAATTAATTCGTGAAGGACTTCCCTAAGAGTCCAGCAGTTAAACTAAGAGTTCATCTCCAGTAAGGAAACACTGAGGCTGATTTTGGATACTCAGAAGACTCCAGAGGGATCTGAGGGATTTGCTATGGCCACACCTTCCCAAAATATTTATGCTCTTCTTGTCAGTTCTTAAAGCTTTTGATTGCCTGATTCCTGCTTCATCTGTTGTTTGACTTTTGTGGGCCTTCCTTTTTTTTTTTTTTTTTTTTATAATGACTCCTCTCCAACCTGTCTTGCTCCATTTCTGCTGGATCATATATATCCATATTCCTATTTCTAATCTCTCTTAAAACACAAATCTAAATAAATCCATCGTTTATAAATATAATTCCCCACCGCCTCTGGGACAAAGTCTGATTTCCTTAGTTGACACATATTTTGATTACCTCCCCAGCTCCATGTCTCACCACTACTCATTTCACTGACCTTCCCATACTCACAGCCCCATATCCACCTTCCCATTTCATCTCTCCCATTCTTTAGATAGACCCAAGCTCCCCACCCTATAGATCAACATCCTCCTTTGCTTTCTTATTCATACCTGTCTTTCAAGATTGGGAAGCTTTCCCTTGGTCTCCCAGACTGGCTGAGATGCCCTTCCTTTGGTCCCCATAGCCTCCTGTGCACACATTTGTCTTGTACTGACTGATGTTGTTGAAAGGATCTGCGTGTGTGTTAAGTCTTCCCACTAGATTCTACGCTTCTCAGAGTCAGGATCCATGCTTTTGTCTTTGTGTTCTTTGTAGTTTGCCTAGCATACAAGAGATACTTAATAGATTCATTAAATCAACTACTGTATATGTTGTACTTTATAGTTCTTTGGGAAAGCTCTTTAAGGTCACCATTTGTGGGTCAGGGAGGAAGAGTAGAGTATTAAGGCTGGACACACAGCTGCTAATTCAGGAGCTTCTCATTGAAAAAGTGCATTGCCAAGCCTGACTCTGCTCACTAGGGGACCCTGACATCCCTTGGTCTCCCTGGCTGTCCTACCAGGATACTTAAAGGTAATGAGATAATGATGTGTGAGTGTTTTGAAAAACATCCAGTGTTCAAATAGTAGTCATTAGTGCCCCTGTATCATTCTCCCTGGAGGCTACTCGTCTGTTTCCCTCCCTGCTATATTTCCCATCCTGTGCTTTTGTGGATCAAACTGTTAAGTGAGATGAAGGGTTTATTTTGAAGTTCCAGTCAACAAATTCCTGTTCAGTGATAGGCTGTAAGCACCATGTGAATACCAGGCTGTTACCTGCCTACTTACAGCCTCTTCATTTCTGAGCTCTTGGCCCTTGACAGGTATTTCTAAAAACCCTAGAAGGAAAGCCCTCAATTTCCATTCCAGCCCCTAAATGAAGATGGCATCACAATGAGAAAAGGTGACATAAAGAATGGGAGATACTGTCACTTCGCCCTGTTTTTCCCTTCCCGGCTGCAAGGTCTCCCTTATCAGCCTTTCTCCTCGTTGGGTAGCCGGTCACCAGTAGCCTTCCCACACTAGCTCAGCAGCATGTGCTGATAGGTGACAGCAGAGTGTTGGTTCCAGTGGGATTCCTCTCTACAGAGCTGCTGGCTCAGCTGGGCTCTTGTCTGTTTCCCTATTCTTCTGCTTAGAACTTTCATAGCCAGTGAAGCATAGAATTGCATCCATTCTTCTGAAATAGCTGCTGGGCCTAATTTTTCATTGGCTTGGCCAAGATCCTATTACCTGTAATTATGTCATACAGGCTGACTGGCAAAGTTTGCTAGGCCTCACTGCCCTCCCGAGACCAGTGTTCACATCCCAGCCTGGCTGTTGGGATTGGGAAGAGAATAAGATGGAGTAAGATTTAGGGCCACAAAAGATTTGGCCTCCTTGGGACATGTAGGAAGGTCTCAAGGATATAATTCCATCTCAGGGAAGAAAATCCTTTTCAGTGGAGAGATTCTTCCTTTCCCTGGGGAATTGGTCCTTACTAACTACTATAAACTCTTCCTTAAGAGACTTTGATGTTTCCTTTGCCTGTTCAATTTGTTCTGACCAGTAAAAGGAAATAGGAAGTATAGCCCTTAGACCTGACATAAACAATTACCTTGGCATTGCCAAGATACCTTTACTTCTAACCCACATCATTCTCAGAGTAAAGATATAAAAGGCTCAACCATGACTTCCTCTTGCATCTTTCTACTAGAATGGCCCCCAGTACTTACTTTGACCTTCATCTGAATTGAACCTGGAAATGAATATAGTGGGTACTGATTGCCATTGGAGAGTGAATTTATTGGCTTACTACAAGATTATCATTACAAACACAAGGTCATGAAAATCCTTCAAACCGAGCTTTGCTAAGCTCCTGCCACCTATGGTATTCAGTACTATCTGCCTATCTAACATAAAATTCTTCCATCCCTGTGGACGACAGCTATTGCCAGGCACATCCTGGTCTACCTTCTGTATAGCTATGTAGAGCCTGTGACCCAGAACAAATGGAAAAAATTCCATCAGGAGGTAAGAGATGTCTGGACTCCACAGGTAAGGATTATGCTAGGAGAGCTGGGTGCCATTTATTTTCATTTAGATGTATCATATGCCCCTAGTAATAACTCCTGGTTTGTCTTACCTCTTCAATCATCCTGAATTTTCACTGCTTCTTGAGCTTTGGTAAGGGTTCTCTTTAAAAAAAGAAGCTAATATTCATAGTATAATAACAAAGGCAAAAGAAAAGCAGCTCCAAATTTTTGTTTTTCAGATAAAATCCCTTATTTATGAAGTCTGTCCATTTCTTTCTGGGAGCCTAATTAGGAAAATAATTGGCTTCTGACTAGCAGATCATATTTACTTTACATACTAAAGATGACCTCATGCAGATCTGCCCACTCTGTTTCCAGAAGACCTTCACATGGGACCCCAACACATTGGCCAGCACCCACGTGGACTTGAATGTGAGCTTTCCTGCTGGCATGTTTGGGGGTCTTCAGGCATCATGTCTCCCTCTTCAGTCTGTCCTAACCATTCCCAGACATGCCCACTGCCTGAATGTTAGTATCTTCTCCTTGGAACTATATAGTCCAACTGATAATCTTTTTAGAACACAGCCCCTACTATGCAGTAGCAGGGCTGCCAGAGCTGCCAGCAAGGAGCTGGCACATTTCATTTGCACTCCAGGTAATACTAACACTCTGGTGTTTCACATGTGACTTCTCCAAGGACACAGTAGTGACTATTCTAGTGGCTGAGCCAAACTTAACAATGCCTTCTTCTTGTCTTTAGCATGCCCACTCCTTTTGTCTGTTGCCAAGGACTAGACAAGATCCTCTGTATTCCAAATCCGGCTTTATTGATGAACTTCCCTCTTGCCACTCCACCTGTGACAGTTTCTGGTCAGCTGAACTTAAATGGAATTTGAAAATGAAAGTGACCAATGGTCTGTTATGAAATGCTGTGGTGCATGAAATAAGATTATGAGCAAACTTGAGAATTAACAACAGATACCGTAACCTGGTCTAAACATGTGTCACTTATTCAGGAAGGATAAGTTCATTCTTAGACCCAGATCCAGAACATTTAAGGACATCTTTCCCTTCCTGATCACTTAAAAACTCTGTCAGTAACATGTGCAGAGTCAGACCTGCATTCTTGCTCCAACCTCACCATTTACTGAATGACCTTGGACATGATCCTTAGCTGCTCTAAATCCAGGGCAGTCTCAGTGCATAATAGAATTCAAGAAAATGGTGCCCCTAGGGTTGTGCAATGGCCCTGCTAAACCTAACTGCCTCACCTACAATGAAGGAACCTTCTCTGTAAGGTGATTGTAGAAATAATGTATATATGTGAAATTCCCAATTCTGGTGCCCTGGTGAATAGTAAATACTCAGTGAACAACAATGTGTTCTCATTTTTATTATGAATGAAAATTCTTCTCTTGGAGTTTAGCTAAAACCTAGGATTAGAACTTCAGTATGTGTGGATAAAGTACGATACACAGAGTAGGGAGGTAGGCTGGTCACGGGAATGTGTGTTGGGAGCAGCATTCATATGGAGTCCGCACAGAACAATGGTTAGTCCTCTCCGTGCTCTGCACATGCCACGCCCATGTATTTAAACAAGTAGTGGCAAATAACCATGCTTCCCTCTCCCCCACCACCGTCTAGCACCCATGGCAGATGTTTCTGGTCACAGCACTGCTCTGGCTCAGGGCTCAGAATCTTCTCAAAACAGGGTTCCTAGGAGCTACTACTAGTTGAGTCAATTTGGCACTTGCACTGATACCTATTTGCCATTCTTGTTCTAAGCTCTCAAAAATTGTCTAAATACCATCAGGATGGGGGGTGGGGCTATCAGTTAAGTGTCCGTTCATGAGATCAAACCTGGCATCAGGCTCTGCACTGGCAGTACGGAGCCTGCTTGGGATTCTCTCTCTCTCTCCTGCTCTTTCTCCCCCTCTCCCACTTGCTCTCTCAAAATAAACAAACATTTTTTTAAAAGTTTTTTAAAATAAATAAATAGGGGCGCCTGGGTGGCTCAGTCAGTTAAGCGGCCGACTTTGGCTCAGGTCATGATCTCACGGTTCGTGGGTTCAAGCCCCGCGTCAGGCTCTGTTCTGATAGCTTGGAGCCTAGAGCCTGCTTCAGATTCTGTGTTTCCTTCTCTCTCTGCCCCTCCCCTGCTCACGCTCTGTCTCTCTCTCTGTCAAGAAAAAAAAAAAAAAAAAACTTTAAAATTAAAAAAATAAATAAAATACAATAAATAAATAAATACCATCTGGGGTTAGCCAGTCATTTTTCTTTAAAGATTGAGGAAGCAGGGTATTTTTGCCTCAGCGTCTGCATGCTCCTACACATTAGAACCTCTTCTTTCTAGGCAGTGTCACATTCAGTGGAAAAGTAAAGGTCTGGATGTAAGGCCAACAGAGCCCCCCCCTGTGCACAGAGCCTCTTCTAGACTTGACTAAGTCATGGACAGATAAGGCCAACTGTCACCAAGACCCAAAAAGCCAGGATTCCACACAAACCTCATAGATGTCTAAGAAATAATGGCTTCAGTATCTTTGCTGTGCAGTTGAACTGCCATACAGGTATTTACAGGAAGTTCTGCCAATACTCGCAGCTCTCCATGCTTTTCTTTCTACTTACACAGGACTTCTGACCTTGCTCATTTCCTGATGTCACAGTGACTTGAAAATAGGGGATATAGGGATGACCTGTCTAGATCCTAGCTGGCCCAGGCTTCCCTGTCCTCTGATGGAATAGCATTTGCTCTTTTTTGTCCCCATGCCACCTTCCCATGGCCACAGCAGTCTACAGTTGCCATAGGTTTATCTTTGATCTGTATTAACTTGGGAGGGTTGGAGGATAGTGGAGTGCCAGGCAGGAGCTCTAAAGAAAGATCTAGGTGTTAACCAGGATGGAAAAAGACAAGAAAAGGACCCAAGACGAATCCTTTGGGACAGTCACCTGCAACAAGAGCAAAAGCTATCTATTGAGCCAGGAATGAAGAGTTGAGAGGAAACAGCTTCAGTGTGCCATTTTTCTTTCCAGGTTAGCATAACCTTCTCCCTCTGCCTTCTTTCGATGCTGTGGAATACTATCTAGTCGTACCAGAAGAGGGTCTTGGCATTGAACATACAGCTAAAAGTGGAGATTTTGCAGGTAAAACCCAACAGGTCCCTCCACCACTACTAGCAGCCTGTATAAGCCACTTTACTTCACAGCTTTCTATAGTGTTGGTGGTGCTGGGATGCTATTACCTCTCTGGTTAAATAAATCTAAAACTACTGACCCAGGATTTGTATAGCAATGCTGCAACCCTATATGAGGAAATGCAACAAATAGTCCATTACCACTGATTGGATATGGATTTTTGGCCTGGCCACTTGCCACTTGGTAATTTTAGAATAGGGTCACTTTCGGAACTGGAAGATTCCTTGTAGGAGGATATTGGTGTTTGCTAAATAGTGTTTCTTATCTTCGTGCCTTCTCACAGCCATGCTCCCACCTCCTGAGTGTCGGGCCAGTCTCTCTGTCTGCCTGGCAAAGACAGCCAGAGCTCATCCTTCATCACTTTACAGGGCTGCAGACGTGGCCATTTCCAAACACCAAGGGTGCACTTAACCACTTCCTCCTTCTAATATCAGCACTTCCACTCTAAACACATCAGCAGCTTTATAACTTGCATTTTATTTTGCTCTACGTTTTGGCCCTTCAGGTTTTTTGTGGGAGGAAGGTGAGGGGACTGGCAAAGTGCGTTGTTGCTGATTTCAGAATTATACCCTGACTCACTGTCTCAGGAGGAGCCTTTAAGCAAGAATGCCAATAGCATCCTGAAGGGCTTTAAAGGTTGGGTTCTCTTTCATATTTGATGTGTGACTGCCTGCTTGATTTTACCATCTGCAAAATGGGAGCACTCAGCCCTCTTCTGCCTGGAGAGAGCTGAACTGTGATTATGAAGGCATGTTACAGAGGATCCGAGGAGCCCCCAGATCTCCCACTCGCCTAGGAGCGAATCAGCACACACAAGCTAGGGCCCTGTGCTACCTGGAGAGGGACCCACAGTTGCTTTGTTTTTTGTTTTTCTTCTCACCTGCATCTGAACAGGAAACCTGGGGTCCTAGACCCTGAGATCTGACCATTGTTTGCCACATGGGTCTAGCTCTCATTGGTTTTCCCTTACTCTCTGCCATAAAATCTGTCTGTTAACACTGCCCTTTTCTTGACATGACTTTGAAGCAGTATGTCCTAAACAGAAGCTGTCCCAAAGCAGTGAGTGGTTCTCAGTCTTCCTTGTAGCCAACTGGTTGGACTAAGCCCTGAAAATCTGACACAAAATGCATATCTTCCTGTTCTGAGTTTTTAGGCCTATCTGTTGTAACAGTGTGTACTGTTTCCTGGTTCTCTGAGTGAGACTGATTTCCATACAGTTTGTCATCTTGCCTGTTTGTGTGTGGTAACTGTCCCAGGATTCAGGTCAGACCTCTCACATTTTGGCCCCTGCCTCTGATCTTTATGATAGGTCTTTCAGCCCAGGGTGTTTCCGAGGATAAGCTTGAAACCCCAGAAGCCATGCTCTTTGTTATTATCAAGTATGATACAAAGACAGTTCTACTTTATCAGCTTCCTGCCTAGCTTGTTTGGGTAGTTGACCCAGTGCTAAGGGTCCGCGTGGCAAAGCTGGAGTTTGCCCTGGAAGCTTTTGATTCTTGTTTTCCCATCCAGAATCACAGGCAGGTGTTGAGCTAGCCCAGCTAGACACCACTCAAGTATGACAACGTCAAAAATTCATGAGGCCCTGGGACCCATAGTACCTCTCAACATACAGACTCCTAGCCTTGCATCAAGGGAAGCCATATGGTTTCACATGCCCTGTTGCCCTGATGAGGCACAGCGCCATGTGAAGTGCAGAGGGAAGGCCCCAGGACTTCTCTCTGTGGCCAGCCCTTCAAGATGTGAGGAAGGGCTCTTCGTGACACATTCACACATGCACGCACACACACAAGCATGCCTAATGCCCAGTGATGGAGGGACCAGCTCTGGGAATAAGCAGCATTCTCACCCTGCCCACACTTCTTTCATCTGTCCTTCCGCCCTGACGCTTTCACCGTCCCCCTTGTGTTTCTGTAATTTGTACAGTATCGTTGAAAGGTGTTGAAGAGATCAATAGCAATTCACCTTTTCCATTATTGATTAAAGTGATGGCAAGTAAAAATGGCAGGCAGTACCAATTCATTCATCATGAGCTGGCCATTTCCTACCAGGCCACCAGTGACCTCTCTCTGCCTGTTAGTTGCTGAGTCGCAGCTGAGATTACGCAGGTTTCTAGGCTGCTTTAATAGGAATTAGAGAAGCACTGTGTTTGGCTCCTACAATCAAAGCCGAGTGAGGAAGGAGACTGAAGGTAATGAGCAAGAAAATGACCGTGGAACATGTTCTTCAACTCTGGCTTCATTTGAGGGGTTTGCCACACATGCTGTACTCTCAGGGAGAGGCAGCATGACATCAGTTGATGGACATCACTGCCCCGCCCAGCACTTGCCTCTCCCGTTCTCCCGAAGGGCGCAGCCTTCCTTTATCTTCCTACGCAAGGTAAACAACGTAGTGAGTGAAAAGTCCGTGACACCTGTGAACTTGCTCCGTTTCTGCTGAATGTACGGAGGTTTGTCATTCCGAGACTTCAGGTAGTATCTGTGGCTCACCCTGGGGGAATGTGGGGTGCCTAGGGTTGAGCTGAGTCAGGTGAAGGAAAGGTTCTTGTGCTTAGGAAGGGTCCGCATCTCCCAGGGGATGGAGAATGCAAACAGTTCTTAACCACTCCTCAGCTCTAGAAACAAACGGAGGAGTGTGTGTGTGTGTGTGTGTGTGTGTGTGTGTGTTTCTGTTCTCCCTCAGTGGAAATACCCTCTGACTGTTGAGAAAGGTGATGGAGTCAAGACCCAGGACATTTCAGGTGCCATGCACTAAAGAGCTCGTTTTTAAAACTGCATCTCAAATGGCAAACTTACTGCTTCACTCGCCTCGGGGGGGAGGGGGGGGGCGGTTACCAGGGGTCTTAAAAGGGCAATTAGCACTGACTACAAAGGCAAAACTTGATCTTACCTACTTTTCTCTGCATGTACTGTAGTTGGAATGTTGTTGGTTGTCTAACACACACAATGGACACACACAAACACACAGAAACAGCTGCTGCCCACCACACGCAGCAAGTTCGCTCAGCACTGTGGAGGGGCTGGGAGGGCTGGAGTCCAGGCACGGCACGACCAGTCCTCAGAAACTGCTGTCTGCTGCACTTTGGCTGAGGGGGGAAGTATCCTGGGAGTGCCTGGAAGCTCACCCTGTTCATGACCTCTACCCGGCAAAGGGAGCAACTTACCTGAGCAGGCAGTTAGTGGTGACGAGTGGGACTTGCACTTCCCCAGAGCTGCTTGTTGCCATCAGGGAGCTTGCAGTCTTTTGTGTCAGCCCAAGCACACAGCCAGGCTTTCAGGAGAGCACTGCCATTGCAGTCCTGTCTCCTGAGTGCCCAGTGGGTTTAGGTCACTGTTTTGGATGCCCCTCTCCCACTAGGGAGACTGCAACAGAAACCCAGTGTCACTGTGTCGGGTAGCTCTGCAGTCTGCACATGCCAGACCTGGAGAAGGCCGCCAGCTCTCTGTGAAGCTGCTTAATTACATGTGAAGCTGCCAGCAGGACGATTGTTCCTTTCCCATGAATCATTAATAAACCATTCTGGCCTCCGTAGATGGGGCAGGGGAAGTCTCTGACAGTTCTGTCACCTTCTTCAGCTTTGTTGGACAGGTCTTCCTCCCTTTCAGTCTAAAGCATGCAAAATGGCTGGGAATGAGGAGAGGTAGGGGAAAGAAAAATCTATGTCCATATAATGCACATGTTTTTCTCCTAAGATGGAAAGTGGCCCCCTGCTTTCAGATTGTCTTGGCAGCCAGAGTACAAAGGGTTCAAGGCTTGCCGTGGGTGGGAAGTACTAGTGGCTCAGCTCCTAATATTTGCAGGAAACTATAGACTGGGCCTGATTTGGAGACGAGGCAGCGAGTGCAGCAGGTGACCAACAGCCCTGCCCCTCTGGGGCCGGAGATCGACGCCATCTTCTTCTGTCAGCCAAGGCGGCCTCATTCCTGCTATGCCTGAGCACAGAAAGCATTTATGGTGTTTTAGAAACCTCTTTTTTAAGCAAAGATGGAAGAAGGCAAAGCAAATATAATATGGGAAACCCAGTGTAGTTAGAAATATTTCCCTGTCAGACAACCTAGAGCTTTTCCTTTGTTGGTTAGAAGAATTTAGAATCTACATTTCTCCATAGAGCATTGAGTGCAAAAATTAAAAATGGGTTATAAATAGAAATAAACATGACCTATGCAGTTTCCAAGGACTTGAGTATACAGCCTTCAGAATACTGAATTAGAGCCTTTGGTAGCTATCAGGGCTCTACAGGTTACACACTCCAATCAAAACAGTGCCCAGTAGTTGAGAAAACTAAGGCATAAAGAAGGTATTATTTGGACACATTCACATAGTGAGTTGTGGGAGAGTTAACATCTCCACATTCCCACTGTATTGATCTTACCTGTACCCTCACCAGTCTCCCAGACAGCCACCTGTTCATCCACTGGCAGTACAGGTAATAATGGAAGACTGTGACAGTGGCATATAAAAGGGAGTGGAGTGTATCCGACAGAGGCGGACAGGAGAGATGAACACGTGCATTCTCTAAATTGTGTTATTTTAGTGAGAAAAGGACGCAAGGCTAAGTCAGAGGAGGAAGTCACCCAGGGCCTCAGCATTCAGTGAAGAGGACTCTTACTAGACAGGGGTACAGAGAGAACGCACACAGGATGAGAAGCCATGCCAGAGAAGGAGGAGTACAGGTGTCTGACAAGCCTGGAATTTTCCATTGCTTTTCCTGATTAGCGATCGTAGAAAAGCTGTTATCTCTTCATGCCAAAATCTGAGCTTCAAAATAGCCCCAAAGAAACAACCAGGGAGTACTAAACCATTTTAAGTTGAGGGGCTTTCTTTTTCCTCGGGGTGGGGAGGCTTACAGTCTTGTGTGCTGCCCCCCGCCCCTCACCTGAGAGAGTTTCAGGGCAGGGGCAAAATTTATTGCCCGCTAACTCCTTGGGCAGAACTCCAGGTCAGGCACTGTTTTCCTGGTCACTTTTTGCCAGGACACAGGGTGGGCCCCTGGGCATCATCCCTTGTCCCCAGCATCCTGTGCTCTAAGGCCTGCTTCCTCATTCTCTCAGGAGGCAGATCCAGAAGCCATGCCATGTTAGCAGGCCCTGGGCCTTGCCCCCACCCTATAGCTGAGGCTGGCTACCTGTCTCATTAGCAGTGACGTCTGTATGTCTTTCAAGGACTTGTCAAGTGGGGGAGGAACAAATCACATTTTCCGGCAATTTAATTTTATTAACTCTGATTTTTTTCCCCCTTTTCCAAAGCACAGCTAAATGGAGCTAAACATATACACAAGAGCTATATTTAGTCCTGATGGTGTGGTAGAGTAGGGAAGGCACAAACATAGAGGTTTATCTGCTACCTAGTAAACACAGGGAGGTGTCAGGGCTAGAGAATTCAATAGTAATAATAAGCATTTATATGGTGCAATGACAACTTTGATACAGGGCATAATTTTCTGGGGATTGCTATTAATTGTGCTTCTGCCTATGAGCAGCCCCCTAGTGAGGGGCTTGGAACACCACGCAGAGTTAAGCTATATTAAACATCAATTAAAACAGCGTAAAATAGAAACCAAATAAAATCTGCAAAGGTCAGAATGGCTGTGAATGAGCAGGCAAGGCCTTGATGAAGAGGGGTTAGGGCCTGCTGAGTCTAGTATACTGGTGCCCTCACACTTCCAGCTGCTCGGAGCTGCTTTGAGCTCCCTGGTTTCATAGGTTTGCCGGAGAGAAGGATGGTACCCTCTAGCTTCCCTCCACTCAACTCTTCCCCAAAGGGGTCTCAGAAAGTACTCATCGTGGCCAGCAAAAAGTGTGAGAAGACAGTCAATCTACCCACGCCATCCAACAGGACCTTCTGCAGTGATGGAAACATTCCTTATCTGCGTTGCTCAGTAGAGTTAACCACTAGCCACTTAAGGATATTGAGCACTTGAAATGTGGTTGGTGCAACTCAGGCACAGGATCTTTAGTAAAATTTTAAATAGCCACCCGTGGCTAGTGGCTACCATATTGGACAACACAGGACTGTAGACAGTCCTCGCCCACAGTATGCAGACTCAGATCCATGTGCACTGCATTCTTCTTCCTGAACCAGTCTCCACCTTTCCCCATACCCCTGAATGTCAACGCTTTTTTTTTTTTTTTAAACCCAATCCTCCCACACCATCAACTTTAGCTTTTAGATTCTTTGATAAGGGCCATACACAGTGCCAAGAAACGAGAAAGGCCAATGCCTGCATCAGACCAGACAGCTGTGGCCTTATCCTTGGCTCCTTTTCTCCTGGTATCCCCCAGTCAAGCTAAGAGTAGGTGTTTGCCACTCCCCCAGACAGAAAAGGGAGTGGTTCTAGAGCTGTGGCTAAATGAAGATCACAGATCTGTGGTGCTATCACTTTTCCCACTGAACATCTGATTCAGTTGCTGAGTCTGACCCTTGAATTCTCCAGAAGCGGAAACTGTAAAATTCCCAGGTCATCCAGGAAACTCACACCTGACATTCTTTGGTCCTTTGGCACCTAAACTGAAAATACCTTTTCCAGTAGTTTTTTAAACACTTGTTGAATGCGTAGAGTGGATCTATTCGTTGGAATGACATAGCTAGTGTAGTCGAACAGAGCACTTTACTTGTAATAAAAAAATTCCATGTGTAAGTCCTGGCTCCTCCATTTACTAAATCTGCGACCTTGACAAAAATCATTTAACCTCTCTGAGGCTTCATCTTCCCACATAAAAATAAGTGTGCCAGATTAAATGACCTTTCGGACTGAGAGGATCTAGAAAAGAGATCCAGAGAAAGACGCCTTAATTGCCGTGAAGCCCTATATCTCCACTCAGTTTTCCCCTCTGATGTCAAGCTTGCATTTCAAGTACCCCTTTCCTCACCTGCGCCTCACTGGGACACCTCACCTGTGTGTCTAGTTAGCACTGACTCTGACTTGTAAGTTGTCCTGTAGCACAGACACACCCTGAGCCAGCCATCATCTCCTGTGCTTATTATCACACTCAGTGCAACCTCGAGGAGTCCCGGACGGTCCCCACATTACTTTGAGTCATCTTCATAGTTGGCATTTTGGCCCTTTTGGGAAAGAAGGCAAGAGGTTTCTTGGCTTGGCCAGTGGGTCTGTAGAGCAAAAGAGGGGTTTGGGAATTAACCTATGTGTGCCAGTCATCCTGGCTGGCCAGCTGTTTGCCAGGCCCCCCTCTACCCAGCAGTCACTAGTTACTGCTCCAGGGACTGTCCCCAGCCACCCAGAGCCCCCGTGGAGCTGCCTGCTCTGCACAGCTCACAGAGGGCCTGTAGCATCTCTAATTGAAGAGCTGGTGAGCGGACGCCCTCAGTGGAGGTATTTTTAGCTGCAGTGATACAGCCTCATCTTTTCTGCTGGATGTTTTGTTTAGTTGTGTGTGTGTGGTTTTTTTTTTTTTAATAAAATAAGTAAAATTGAAAGCTGTGGTCCGAAACCCTAGTGCCAACGCCCAAGAAGTTTTGGCACACCCCCTCACCACAGGCCTAATTAATCCTGTCTAAGACCAGGTGCCGAAGCTCTGAGTTTGCCAGAATATTAGGCCAGAGAGACAGCGTGTACAGAAGGGACAAGAGCTAGAAATATCTAGAGGAGGCATAATGCAGGCTGGCCTGGTGTGAGGTACGGAGGGCCTTCTGAGCAACCTGAGCAGCCCCTGGGAATGACTCTTTCCAGGCCTCTTAGACCCTTAATGGATCTCAGGGATCGAGTAAAGGGGCCTGAACTCCTTAGGTTATGCGGTGGGTCCGGTTCTGTACCTTGCTGACATGGTCCTTTTGTTTTCTTTCTCTTTATCCTGTTCTGTGACTTGTCACTTTTACCTTGGCTTTTTAATTATGTACCGTGTGAACAGGGGCTAAAGGATATTCAAGGAGCTTGCATCAGACCCCTGAGCAGGATCCTGGATTGATGGGGCAGTGGTTCTCAACCCTGACGGCACATTGGAATTGTGGAGTAGGAGAGGTTTAGGAAGGATACTCCTACCTGAGCCTCCCTTCAAAGATTCATCAAGCACCAACTTTCTATTTTAAGATCCCAGGTATATTAGGTGATACCAAGGAATAGTTGTTGATGTTATTAAATGTGATGATGGTATTCTGGTTATGTAAGAAAATGGCTATGTTTTTTAGAGGTGCATACTGAAGTATGGAAAGGTGAAATGACATCATGTCTGGGATAATGCTTTAAAACACATCAGCAAAGAAAAAAGGGGGATAGATTAGGCACATAGGACTGTTTTGATGATTGTTCGATCTGGATGTTGGTATATGGGGGTTCATTACTATTCTCTCATCTCAAGTGTTTCAAACTTTTCACATCAAAGGTTTTTTTAGTAAAACATGTTTTTAAAATAATTTAGAATCTCTACAGCTGATTGTAATGTTCAGCTAAGGTTGAGAACTAGTGGCTTCGAAGATTAAATTTGGATCCCCACACCCTAGGTCAGCTCTGATTGGGGGCTCTGGATAACCTTAAGAGTGACCTTTCAAGGTATATTCCCATAAGTAATCTGCACCCTCAACTCTTCAGTAGGTCAGAAACAGGATGGGCACAGGAACAAATCACGCCTGTGTCTAGAATCAGACTTCAGAGTGGATGACTAAACAGCTTCGTCTGTTCTACTGAGGGACCTCAGTTTCACCCAGCCCCGAAAACTGTGGTGCTCTGTAGTTTCCCTGCCTTATCCCTTGCCGGCACCCCTGCACACCACCCTGAAGACCTCTCTTCTCACACCGGGGATACAAACGACAGCTATGCTGTGACAGACGCAAGGGAAGGAGGGCTCGGGTCTCCGCAGTGTCCAGCACCTTACCAAGCGGGATTTTGCTAAAGCTGGGGTGGGGAGAGAGGGGCTGAAATTGCATCTCCCTGCCCTTCTCCAGAGAGCGCGTGCTCTCAGTTGGGATTGCAAGTGTGTGTCCTCGGATGTCTAGCCCAGCTCCCAAGCAGTATTTTGCTCTGGCTGCTCAGCAGGTGGGGTAAATAGAAGCTAGCTGCAGCCAAACTAAATGATGCTCTGGAGCTCAGGCCAGAAGCTTCTGTGCTACATTTAAATACCACAGCCTGGCTTACAATCCCGATGTAGCACTTCTCCATCCATGAGCAAGCAGCTGGCCCTTCTGTATTCAGGGGCCTTTGGGATTTATACCTATAAGCAAGTCTGTGTGTTGCTATGTGAAGCTGAAGCCAAGGGAAAGCTACAGGCGCCCCACGGTCACTCAGCCACCCCAGAGCTTTGCTACCAGTAGTATTTACTGAGAGCCTGGGTGCCCTTCTTCCTCCTCCCTGGGAAAGACTTGGAACAGTCCTTTCAGTAACTGCCAGCTTAAGAGACATGCAGAAGTCACCCCTGCACCTCTGAAGGAGGGCCCAGAGCATGCCTTTCGCCAGGGTCTGAGTCACTATTGGCCCTGCCACTGTCAAGTGCCTACCTCCAGCATTCAAACAGGGAGTTTCTTCCTCTGCCCGCTCATAAGAACAAGTAGCCTCAGAAGAACTCAAATTGCAAACTCCAAGCCATGTGGCCTTCACTGGACTGTGTGGATGGGAGGAGGCAGAAGCTCCTCTTACCGCCTCCTAGTGCACAGCTGCCCCATTGCCGCCAACCTTGGGCCACCATCGCGTTGCTTGCCCCACTGCAGGCCTCAAGGGCAAGGACCAAGTCTCTCATCTCTATTGTTCCCCAGCACCTGGCATAGTGCCAGTCACCATTCTGGCTCTAAATAAGCATACAGATGAGTAAGTGAACCAAAGGAGGGCAATGGCAGGGAATGCCAATAGGTCATGGGTTAGAAACCTAGCATTTTAAAAAGTAGTTTCTCATTCATTGAGCTTATGAACCTGAACTGTGTGGCAATCTGCGCCCTGCCTGAGTTAGCTTGCAGAGCAGCCTGTATGACCAGGGAAGGTTTCTGATGGGTAATGGCTAGAGAGAAACATACTATTTGGTTCTCTTTCCACTTTCCTTTGGAATAAATGATATCTACCCATGCCTTGGTTTCTCCCATTTGCTATTCATGGGCCTCTGAGCAATCTGTTCCCTCGTGGCTCCAAGGAGGGTGTCCTGTTTGTAGGAGGGTTTCCCTTTGTCTTTCCAAGGCAGTCAGTCTTGATACTTCGTCAGCTCTCATAGAAGTTACTCCTTCTGAACCTTAATGAAACCTCAGGGGCACTAGCTTAGCTAAATCAAAACTGTGTATAAGAAGTGCTTCTGGGGGCGCCTGGGTGGCTTAGTCGGTTGAGCGTCCAACTTTCGCTTAGGTCATGATCTCGCGGTTCGTGGGTTCGAGCCCCGCGTCGGGCTCTGTGCTGACAGCCAGCTCAGAGCCTGGAGCCTGTTTCGGATTCTGTGACTCCCTTTCTCTATGACCCTCCCCTGCTCACGCTGTCTCTCTCTCTCCTAGAAATAAATAAAACATTAAAAAAAAATTAAAAAAAAAAAAAGTGCTTCTGTAGTTAGTGACACAACTGTCCTGCCTGTCAGAAACCACTGTGACCACTGAGTCGTCCCTTGCTCCCTCTAGACTCTAGAGCAGAGGCTCTAATCCCAGGCCTACCCTTTAATCACATGTATATATTTTTAAAATACCAAAACCCTGTCCCCACCCCTAGAGATGCTGCTGTATTTGACCTAGAGTCAGAATGTTGGTATTTCCTAATGGCTCCTCGGTCCTGGCAGTATGTACTTGGGACCAAGAACCACTGTCTCAGAGAGTCTTCACTAGAAGGAGCTGTGATAGCACTTGAACTTCCTAGCCCCCCCCCCCACGCCCCCCACTACCAAGGAGGGTGCAAGAGAAGAGCATGTGATTGCCTCTTCTACACGCCCCATGTCGCCTTCCTTAGCTGGTTCTGACCCACCTTTCCCAGGCTGTATGATCGATGGTGTGGTGCTGCCGTGTCCCCTGCCCTCACCGCTCACACACTCTCACACAGCCCGCTGCTCTTAACCTTGGGCAGGCAACTGGAGCAGAGATAGATATCTGGGGACAGTGGTTCGATTTTGTTTCAGAGGACATTACTGAGGGAGAACAATCCAGAACTGTCTTTGCAATTTAAGATGAATATTTCTTTTAAGATTTTAGCTCAAAGAATGCTTGCCCACTGGCTCCCAGATATCACACCCCATCCTTCAGGAGCAGAAGAATCTGCCTTAGCAGTGAGAAGCAAGGCCAGACACCAGTTGAAATCCCAGACAGCTTCCTACCCTCCTTCCAGATCTTGTCAGATATTTCAAGCTTTAAGTCCTTATTCGTGCTCTGCCTACTTGGCTGGCTGTTCTTGCACTTGAGCGGCTTGTTTGCCTGGACAGGTCCAAGCTGTCTGAGCCATCAGCAGCTGCACCTCCTCCCTCGCACCTTCTGTCTGAGCCAACCTTGATTCACAGTAGTGCAGATGGCCCCAGCCTCATCCAGCGACGTCTGCCACTCCCATCCCTCTCCTGCCCTGCTTTCCCCTAGATGAAGGGGCCGGGCCAGGCCTTGCCCACAGGTCAACCTGGGGCTAAGATGAAGACCACTCTTTGTTCATGCTCTGGCATATTAACCAGGAAACATGACATTAATTTTACCTGAAGCACAGAGGACAAAGGCTCAGCAGGGTCTAAGTTCATGTTGTGTAGAAAATACTTTTCAGTCTGCCTCAGAACGAATCTGTTTTTGCAAATATGCTTAGTTCCACCCACTCTGCTTCCTAAGTATTACTGGGAGCTGAGAGAGATTGAGGGAGAGATGCCAGATATCACCTTTCCTTCTTTTCCCTCCCTCTCCTCCCTTAAAGCAGACTTGACAACCTCTTGGTACGCCACCTGTCAGCTCCTCAGTCCAATTCAAAGTGCTGAAAGGTGGTGCCCTGTGACCCACCACTGTTATCAATCCGTTTCCCTTCTCCTTGTCCCTCTCCAAGACAAGTGAGGTAACAGGGAACAAATGTGAGAGGGGGTGTGGGTGACCTTGTACAAAAGAACGCTGTGCTGCAGTAGCCCTAGGGCCTCACTCTGCCTTTCTCCTTGGTAGCTCACTGCTGAGCCGCAGGCAAGGCGCAGAGTGTCCCATTTAGTAGGTTCTTTCTGAGAGAGACCCACAGCCACACCCTCTAGCCACAGCAGCAGCAGGGAGGGAGCACTACTTACTCTCCCTGTGTGGTTTGGGATGGGGTACACAGAGCAAATACACCAGCTCATTTGCATCACCTGTAACCCTGAGGGACGTCAGCAGCTTTGGAATGTCATTGGCTCAGCAGTGCTGATATTCACATGGTTCGTCCTGAGGCTCACTTAGCTGTTACATTATTTCAGGGCCTTTTTTTCCTATGGAGAAAACTGTCCCGGTCCTAGGCTGCTTACACAGGAATGTAAGCCCCCAGTGCCAACCCTTTTATTATAGGGGAATATCAGAACTGAGATATATTATCCCTTGGGGTGTTTTCTTCAAGATAAGGATATTTTTAATCCTCAATAATGATAAAACATCTCTGTTGGCACCTACAACCAATAACATACTGACTGAAGAAAACAGAGGCCACCTGAGAGCTATCTGCTTTTCTCTCCATAGTTTGAGGCCAGGCATTTGGTGAGTGCTCTCTGTCCTAGTGAGCACTGGGCCGTGGGGGGTGAATGGGATCAAGGGGCCTTATTCCACTCCAGATGTCTTGTACCTACTGCCTAGGTGTGGGGTCTGCTCTCTTCTTCCCACTTGTCAGGTAAGGAAGAAAAGATCCTTTGGTGTAGTCACCTACCCAAAAACCTTTTTGTTTCTCTGAAGCCACCTGATAATATCACCAAGCTGGTCAATTTCATGTTCTTCGTGGCTTCCCTGTAGCATATGTTGCCCCAGCTTTCTGCTTCAGTTGCCGCTTAACCTCCTAATCACAGGAAATCTACTCTTTTGGATCTATTGTTGTCTCCTATGACCACATTTTAGTGACTTGCCTGCTTTTGTTTTTGATCCACAAATTCTAGTCAGTTAAAACTGCTGGACTGAGAGTGACTCATGGGCACTCTCATGAATCTGGTTCTCAAGTCCAGGTTCTTGAGTTGGGTCCCAAGGACCCAAATTGACAGTATTTGCCTTAACTCTGAAAGAGACCATCAGATTTGTAGCCAGAAACCTGTGACAGATACACCGCCACCCCATCCCCACTTATATGAAGGAGAACAGCCCTGGAGTTGCTCAGCGCAGGTCAGGGAGACAGTGGAGCGGGGGGGGGGCCTGCCTTGCCTTCCTGCTGGGCCCTTCATAACATAAGAGCAAGTTCAGAGTGCTTGGAGATCGGGACAGGGAGGTTCTGCCCCCATCTTCTGCCCTTTGTACTCACTGTGGACTGCCTGCCTGGAAACCTGCCACAGCTCCCAGACCTGCCCGTGCTGCCTCCATCACCTGGGTGTCCGCTCGATGCCAGAATGCCCTGGACCTGAGAGGGTGTGTAAGGATAACTGCTAAGTGCTCAAGAAGGTTTTTCCAGTTGTCTCAGTTTGGGGCTGCCTCTCAGCCTCCATGTGTTGTGTTCACTAAAGTTTTAGACTGGAGAGATGCCTCTGTTCTCCTAGGGGACAAGTGGGGAAAAGATTGCCCAGCTGACATTTCCAGGATCTTAATTCCAAATGGAAAAACCCACCACCAGGCTCTCAGTGTCTCCTACTCTAGGCAGCACACCTGATTCCACCTGAGGCCATTTCACACCAGCAGAGGGAAGCCCTAGGGCCAGCAAAGCACCACTCATGGGCAAAATCTTCACCCTCGTAGCATTCTGTAAACTGGAGCAGTAAGGCCTCAACTTCCAGAATGGAAATGAAGTGGAATGACCTTGTGGGGTTGTCAGGTACAGCACAGCCAGCATTTATATGGGTTGTTGATTTCCACATATTAAATGGTTCTAGTTGCTACTGAACTCCCTCACTTCCCTGTGATGGTCGGGGTCGGTATCAGCCATGGCATTCGTGCAGAGGTGGGGGAGAGAAAGCTTTGCTTCTGCTGGCACCTGAAAATGGTTCTCCGTGCAGCACAGAGCTGCCCGTGGGGAACTGCTGAAGTGGCACTCAGGAGAATCACCAGGGAGACCCCTCCATCTCCTGCCAAGCTAAACAAACCCTGTCCGTGCACTATGAATCACACCTCTCTGCAGCTTCATTCCTCCTTCCCCAGCTCAGCACACTGTGCCGCCTTACGGGAAAGTCCTGGGTGTCCACATGAGAGGCACATGAGGAGATGTGGACTGATGTAGGAAGGGGAGTGCCGTTCAGTCATCTTTTAAGTAGAAAGGAAAAGGTCATCAGAGCTGTATGGGGCCTGGGTGGATTATTGTTGACTCTGCCTTGCTGCAGCAAAGGGGCCAGCACCAGGCACTGCCAGCCCCATCCAGCTGCTGACAGACCAAGCACAAAGAAATGCATGCTCCGTGCACACAAATGGGTCTGCATGTCAGCGTGAGCCCATTTTTAGCCCTTGCCCAGCAAGGACAGCCCATGACATAGTAATTTAATTAAATTTGCCTCCCTCCATGGCCCACATATTTGAAGAGGTTTGGGGGGAAATGGATCTGGCTGAGAAACATTACCCTGCCGCTCTGGCACTGCCCCAGAGCCCAGCCGCAGTACCATAAAGGGTCTTGCCATCCTGAATATGGCCCAGGGCATCTGTCTGCACTGCAGGCTCTCTGGCCGGGCTGCCTGCTGGCACATCTGGCAAGGCAGCCTCTAGAAGCATTCCGTCTCCATCACAGGGAAGCCACCAGGGGCAAAATAAGGGGACTTCCTACCCCCTACTAAAGACCTGCTGCCAAGAGCCTCAGCAGAAACTAGGGCCACATTATTAGCTTTCCCCACTGATCTCAGTGTCTGAGAAGGGAGAGGGCAGAATGGGAAGACACCACAGCCGCAGTAATAGCTGTCACCCTAAATTCGTGTCAGCCCACATCCCTATACTTCTTCCCTGGAATTGATCCATATTTAGGAGCCCAAAATTGATTCCACTGAACTTATCACCATGTTTCACATCTCAAATGCTCATCAGTTTTTGTCCAAGGTGTCTGAGCTCAGTCCACACCCCAAAGACCTACCTGCCCCTGCTTTCCAACCAGCCAGTGCTTGTCTTACATTGAGTTCATCACTCCTCAGGAGGCACCTAAGCTTTCTCTTCCTCTTCTCCCTCTTGTCCAGAGTTCCTGCCCTTCTCATCTATCAGTAACCTCTAACCTCTTACTCAGCCTTTTATATCCTAGGTCAGCAGTACCGCACCTGCTAGAAGAGAGCATCCTTTCCCGTTCTCTTTCTCCCTCTCCACCAAGAGCACATCCTTCTGGCTGGCTAATCTCTCCTGCGTAATGATAGCAGCACCTCCGAGAGAAAGGGAATTTCTCTGGCACAGTTTGTCTCAACACCAGCAGAACACAGGCTGTTGCTTAGGAGTGGGAATCATTAGAGTCAGGCCATTATTGGAGGGGACCAGTCTCTAGGGGAACTGGCAGAAATTACCACTCCTTAATAGACAAAACTCATTTGCTTTAAGCCCCCGCCCTCCTCTTTATTTCTCTGCATTCTCCACCTCCCTTCTCTTCCCAGCTTTGAAGTCAAAAAGAGAGGTAACACTATCCCATCCAAGATGGCAAATTTCTGCTAAATTAACTTGGTTGAAAGCGGCTTTTCTTTTAGAATGTTCCTATTGGGACTTGGCTTGAAACCATCATGAAGGAGACAGATTCTAATTAAATGTATGTGATAAAATTATAGCCAGGACCACTTCATTTCCCAGGAGAGGAGTTGTTGATATGGGGGAAGAGGAGACATTTAGTAGTTTCTTAGACCCAGTTTCAGGGAAGGCTCCGAGTCAGCCTGGGCCATCTGAGCTTTTCCCTGCAAGGGTCCCCTCGCTTACACAGTACCAGGGAAGGCAAGAGATGTGGAAGCCGGACTCCAGACTCCTCCACTTCTCAGTGGTCATCTTGACCTTGAACAGACCTCTAACATGATTTAGCTACTGTATGCCTTACCTCTATAGGGATACGAGTTCTTTACCTTACAGCTCTTTGCTCTTGTGAGAGAAGGGGGAATGGCATAAGCAACAAATGTTCCTTTTAACTGCTGCGTGTTTGGGCTGCCATTGGACCTCGCATGCCTTGGAACATTTGTGGTTGAAGAGAAAGGAAACGTTACCTGATTCCTCAACGCTAGCTGTTTGAATGAAGGCATGAGTGGGCACCGTCTCAGAGCATTAAGCACAGAGAAGGTACTGATGTGAAAGGCCTTCTCCTTCTCTCCCTGGAAGCAAACTAAGGGATTGTACCAAATCGCAAACTCCAGGGGGCACTCATTACTTTGTAGTTTCTGTAAATGGCACCCCAGATTTGTCAGTCACCGTGGCGCTGCTGGTGTTCAGTGGTAGCGCTGGGTTGAGAACCCAGAGGCCAGAGACCTGGTCTCTGCATCACAGCTATGTGACACCTGGGAAAGTCCTATCTCCCCAGCCTTCATTTTCCTCATAAATAAGGGAGTTCAACTGGGTTTTCTAAATTAATTTGGAAATTACTTTCACTGTCTCCACATCTCTGAATTTTGAAACTATAAACCATCACTCTGTCCTCAGTGTCTTGTCATCCCAAGATTGGCCAGCCTTGGTAACAACCCATGATGTGGAGGTGCCCTCACCTGACATGATACCATTGGTCAGAGGAGATGTGGACCTAAAACAGGAATGTGGCAGAGGGACTAAGGAAAGGGAAAGCTGCCCCGCAGCCATAGCAGGCTAAAACAAGAAGAGTATGGAATAAGCCAGTTCCTTATTCTTCTTGTTCTCATGGTTCTCTGTGGCCTCAGAATCTTCTTCTGACACACATGCATACCACACACCCAGTAGGTGCAATCACTTCCCTCATCAGAGTAACAACAGGAATGCAAACATGCTTTGGGATATCTCAGCCTTGCCATGTCTCCAAGCCCCCCTCCTCATTTGTAATTAAAAAATTAGAATTCCCTCCCTGATTCCGTTAGCAGTCTCTTCCTTGGCCCTCCCTCCTTTTTTATTCCAGACTCTCCCAATTCATCCCCGTAAAGAGATGAATTGGAAGAATATGCTGTCATGTCAGAAGGAAGCCATTGTCAATTCTCACAGCAGAGCTAATAGGATAAAGTATTATCCGACTTCCCCTAAGTCCAGAAATTAAGGCTTCTTGTAATAGATTATAACTTGTAACCACTGCAGTTGGTAGGCTGCAGGAACAGGCTGTTAGTATCTAAGGCCTCAGCTCCATTTCTGGAACTCCACTGGGCCTTCTGTGAGGGACACACTGAGCATTCCCGCAAACACTGCTGCGCTCTCCGTGCAAGGAACTGCCTTTGCAAAGAGCTGTCTGTAACTCATTCAGTTCACCTGCAGGGCGGAATCTGAGTGGGAGAAGCTGCCTGAATGGTCTTAATGAACCTGGATGAGTAAGTAGGTGAAGGGAAGAAGCCAGGCCCTTGAAGACTCTAGGAAGAAGTAGCCGGAGGCCAAGAAACCAAACTTTGCCCAGGGAACAGTTAGTGTGTGAAAGCTCTTCTCAGTCACCCTTGCTGACTCATTGAGCAGGTAGAGTGACTTAATCTAGTGACTGCATCAGTGCCAGTGCAGACATGCAGAAACCAGGGGTGAGACCTTAAAGGAACTTTAAGAGACTATAGATGAAGGAGTTGCCTTGGAAGAGGAAATGCCTGAGAACTGTTGGAAGAAAGAGCCATCCATCTCCTAGAGTGGAATGATCTTGCAAAATTGTCCTAGGTCCTATCATGGCAGATGACTGTACTCAGATGGGGATTATGGAGGGAAACACCCTGGTATAACAGTTATCGGGCACTTGGGTAGTTCAGACAGTTGAGCGTCTGACTTTGGCTTAGGTCATGATCTCACAATTCATGAGTTCAAGCCCCGTGTCAGGCTCTGTGCTGACAGCTCAGAGCCTGGAGCCTGCTTCAGATTCTGTGTCTCCCTCTCTCTCTGCCCCTCCCTGCCCCCCTTTCAAAAATAAACAAACATTTAAAAAAATTATTGGAGGGTGCTGCTTATTAGTGGTGTTATAAGGAGGTGAATAAGTATTAAAGAAACTAGTGAATCAAGGACTATTCCTTTGACGTTTGGTAATTAAAACTTTAGTAATTGTTCTAGTGTTGTTCCTAGGTACACAGAATGCATGACCATGAAAGGCTAAGTACTACTCTGCTCCATCTAGTCCCCCTACCTGGCATTAGAGCAGCCTCTCCTCTCCCTGCTTCCCTGCTGGAGGGTCAGGAATCTTAGCGGGTTAGGTAAGTCAGGGAAGACACCATCCTCTCAAATGCTAACACTGTTTTGACAAGAGCGCTCCTCCCAAGGAAATCCCCCACAGGCCTCAGCCTAATCTCTGACTCACCGTCAGGGTCCGTGTGCACTGAACTCCTAGTCATCATCATTTTTATGGGAAAACACAATTTATATAATACTCTCCCTCTGGAGTAATACTCTTTTTGTAGATAAACAGTGACTTGTACCCACTTCTCTCTTCCTGTGTCTTTGCCCTAATAGAAATGAGGAACCAGGTTCAGTGCAGACCCCAGAGGGAGCCGGTCAGGGTGAAAATTAGATTACAGTCCTGAGGACTGGGTTGTTTCCCTCAGGCAGTTGGCCAGCCTGCAGGATAGAGAACAAGACTGTTGTGGGTAGGTGGTTTAGCCCAAGTACTAACAGCAGAGCTGGCATGTACCAGAGTATAAAACCTGTGATCATCCTAAAATCTAATTTTAGGAAATCAAAATGCATTCTCTCTTACGCTTCTCTTGGAAAGTTGATCTCCCTGCTTTTCTTCTTTGTTCCATGCCACAAATATCACACTAACAGTCCTCCCCCATCCAGGGTCCAGCCAGCCTCTCACTTGCTAGGACAGTGGAATCTCCCTGGCTTTCCTCCTTAACTGCATTGCAGACCCTTAGCCTGTCTATCTGCCATATAGTTCCACTCTGCTCTCACTTGCTGAAATTATGGTCTTCTTCTCTGCCCTTTAATTCTGCTTTGAAGCCCCAGTAGCTCCTCTGTGTGCTGCCTTCTCCCTCCAGGTGCCTCAGCCCTCCCCTGCCCCACCCTTGGTAAGGCGCCCTGACAGAGAAACAGGGATAGGTGGACAAGCCTCCAGGAAGCGTATCGTCTTAGGAGAGGACCAAGGTTTCCTAGGAAAAGGTTTCCTGGCCCAGCCCTCAGTGTGTGCATCACGGCCAACAGCAGCACCTTTCCTTCCTTCTGGCTTAGCCAAGGAAGGTAATCTTTTCCTGGACTAAAACGGCCCCTTGGGCCAGCTAGAGAGCTGGATTAGGGAACAGAACACAAGGCGCTGGTTTCCTGGAGGGAAAAGTACAACCCCACTTTCCCTCTGGGCCTGGCCTTAGATACATGGTACTGTCCCCTGTCCCCAACTTCTGGGAAAGCATCATTCTTCTCTGGAATAGCTCAATAGGCCTGTTCTCTCTTTGGGCACAAATGAGGTTCTAGAATCAAGGTGGTGATTGGGGCTGGTCAGTTGGTCTGTATCCTTATGTTTATCATCAAATAACTACCACCAATACTGCATTACTATATGATGTCAGTCACCACTCTTAAGTGTGATTTTATACATATAATTTCACTTTTCACAACAACCTATGAAGTAGTGAGACGCAGATAATAATGCGTCCATTTTACATATGAATAAACTATGTATTTATCCAAAGTCACACAAGTAGTAAGCGATGGAGCTGAGATTCAACCCAGGAAATCCAGATCCAGTCTATACTTGTAAGCACTGTGCTGTGTTGCTTTGCAAATCCGTATGTTTCACTGATCTGGTTCCTGAAGCATTCATCCCTGTTCCAAGAAGCAATTTACTTCCTTTTAATTTAAAGCAAAGATGAAAACAACCTTAATTCACTGCCCAAACCATTCTCACCCCCTCAGGGGTAAAGGGTGCTTTCTGAATGCATGGCGACCAGGGAGGTGCTTTTGAGCCAAAAACTGCCTTGCAGTTTAGCTGAGGCAGGATTTAAAAATGGCGTGAACAGTGCCCGCATTAGCCGGTGGCATGGAGTGCTGAGTGCCAGCAGAGGAGATAAAATCAGACATATGTTTGGATATAAATGTTCTCTCTTCTTTCTTCTTCTCTAATTTTAATCCCTTGCTGCTTTGTTGCAGTAAAATGTTGGGGCCTTAATTGTAGGCTCTTGCCCCCTGAGGTAGTAGTTTAGGCTGTGTAAGTCCCCCTTAGCCCTGTCGTAGTCTCTGTCCATCTCCACAGAAGGAAGCCAGAGCTCTCCACTATTAATGGCTATGGACTCTGGACCTCTTCCCCACCAACAACAGGAATTGTTTTGCCAGGGACTCTTTACTCCGTTGTTCCACCCAGCACCCAGCAAGTTCTTGGCCTCAATGCATGTTAAACAGCCCTCATAAAGCCACTGTCTCTAGACCTTAGAAGCTGTACAGTCTACTCTCCCTTCTTGGATAATAAGATGCAGCATGACACCAAAGAGCGATAAAAGGGCTGTAGCGAGCAGATGATGGGAGTGGCAGCCACAGCCTGGCACTTAAAGAGCTGGGGCTGGGGTAGGTACAGTGGAAGAGAGAAGTTAAGGAGCCGCCTGGTAGTCTCATTGTTGAGCCAAGTAAGCAGAAACCATTCCACTAGAGAACTTGCTCCGATAGGTGCTTGAGGACCTCTGTCCATCCTCAACTCTGCAAAGCTTCCAAGGCTGAGGTTGGGAGAAGGCCTTTCCCTTTGTGGACACCCTCCCTGATCCACATCATCCTTTCTCCAGCAGCCGTCTGCCACTGAACGAGTCAGAAGCTGTTATGTATAGTCCTGAGGAGCTAACCCCTTAGCGAGCACACGTGGCCCTTTGGCCTGCTGTGGGGCCCCTGTGGTCAGAATTCTGGTCAGACCTTGGAGGGCAGCAGAGCCAGTTCTGAAGGAGATTGAGCACCTCAAAAAGGAGAAGAGAACACAGCGATATCTGGAGGAAGGTCCATTTTTACTGCATAGTGACAGAAAGAAATAGGTTCTGGACAGCCCAGAAGAGCCTGAGTGAGAAGGGCACATTTGACCTGGGAGTCCAGAGATCTTGGTTTCAGTCCCACCTCTTTGACTGACTAGCAAGCAGTGTGACCTTGGAGGTATCTTTCAGTTTCTCTTGGGCTGTTTCCTTGACCATAAAACGTAAAAGGAATAGACTAAATGATCTCTCATGGCTTTTAGAAAATTCTTTAACTCCATATAATCAGCAGCAGTCTTTCTCTCTTACGTGTTGCTACAAACTACTCCCCTGAAGAGCTACCAGCCCATGTCCCATAGCCTGGCCGCCAGGCCTGAGGATGAGTCACCAACACAGCATGAAAGCCTGCACTTTTGGTGCTCATGGGACTCCTCTCTGAAAAGCTGTCCCAGGTGCCTGCTACAAAGGAGGCAATACCCAACATCGTGGCAATGGAGCTTTGCTGCCTCAAAGCTGAAATGGT
Source organism: Proteles cristata cristata (assembly GCA_017311185.1). NCBI lineage: Eukaryota > Metazoa > Chordata > Mammalia > Carnivora > Hyaenidae > Proteles > Proteles cristata. The sequence continues at coordinate 301,355 of JAESUZ010004594.1, forward strand.
GCCCAGGTCAAGGAGTGGGCCCAGAGCGGAAAGGAACTACTCTTGCAGCTCTGAGGACACTCACACCTGGGAACCGTATCCTCAGTCTCCCCCACCTCCTTTCAGGTTCCTTCTAGAAAGAACTTCTTCCTCAGATCCCAAGATGGCAGTACACTCAAGCCCCCAGGACAATGTGTTTGCTCTTAGGACTCTTCCCCAGGAATGTTTTAGGACCGTTTCCGTACCCTGCCCCCCTGCCCCCCAGAACTCTGGTTCAGCCACAGGCCCTTCATCATTCCAGAGCCACTGTACACTCCCTGACTATCCAAGTAGCTGCCCAGAAAAGGAAAGGTGTGAGGAAACTGGCCCTACATCCTCTGTTTCTGAAGCAGCCACTTTGTCCACAGTTGCCTCTGAATGTGTATCCAAGAAGCTGTTCTGAACAGCCTGAGCTGTCTCATGGCACTGGGAAAGGGATAATTTTTGCTCTTTCAGCTGGTCCTGGCCAAGTCCCACCCTTTACTCTGCTGCAGCTTTCTGGTTTTATTGGGGGTAGTAGCTACGGTGATAAAAGAGAGCCAGAAGGAACATATATTTGGAGCCCGGAAATGTGAGTGACTGTTTCTAAAGGTGGGCCATGCATGCATGCTGCCACAAACACGGAGACCCAGAAAGGACACTTATATACCCAGGGGATTCAGAATTGGCCCCTTCTTAGCCAACTGCTGCAAAGTGCCGCCTGCCTCTCTCCCTGTTCAGTGCCAGGGAGATCACACCCACTCAGTCCCGATTTCCTGCATTAGTATGAAAGCGCTGAAGAGACGCAGGGTCCCAGTTCATGCAGCCTCCCTGGACGTCAGTACTCGGTAAGCATCAGGAGACAGACACCCACCACCACCAAGACATGTTTGACTATTTAGCACCCAGAGAACAGAAGAAAAACTGCCTGTGGGAAATTTAAGCCAAACAGCATTATTGCAGACCTCTTAAATCCAGGTCCCCTAGGGTCTCTGGGTAGAGCTGGTGCTGCCTGACCAGCAGCTTCTGCTGAGGTGGCATTTAACTTCTGGCCCGGTCCCAGATGCTGAAGCTGACCCATTTCCCCTGCTTTTCCAGGGCATCAGGAATTTGGTTCTATCCCCAACAAAGCCAGGGACTAACACACTTAGCTTATGGAAAGTGCACTAGAATCGGGGTGCTTTTATTTAAGCTAAGGAAAGATTGTTGACAGCTTTAGCATTTTCCCATACTTGAAAGAAATTTAACATTGTCTTCCCCTCCCACCTTACCTCTCCCCTCCCCTTCCCTTTTTTTTCCTTAAATAGAAATGACTTGGTTAATGCTTAGAAGAATCTATAGGACCTTATTCAATTTAACCCTTTGGGGACATTGAATTAAAAATTGAACAATATTTATTAAAATACAAAAATACACTTTTCTCACATTACAATCAGTGTTCTTTTGTTGGCATTCCCCCCCACCCACCCGTCCCACCCCTTTCAAATCTGAACCCTTTATTTCTTTTTAAAGCTAAAATAATAAATGAAAGAAGTTACAGCATTAAATGGACCAGAATAACAGAGATCTCTGCCTTCCCCGCCCACGCCCACCCTTTCTCCTCCACAACCTCCTGAGGCCGGCCTGGGAGAGGGAAGCCTTCCCCCCATTGTGCCACTTTCCACAGGACTCCTTGCAGAACTCACTTCTTGTCTGCAGTGTATATCAGTTTTGTTTTAACTGTGGATTCACATCTTTTTTGTGAACCATCCTGTTTAGTAAAGGCTTGATTGTACTTCAAGTGAGCCTGTGCCCTTTTTCTCTCTCCACTCCTGTTCTGCCCCCACCCCATCACCACAACCAGTTGACTTCAGCTGTAATAATCCCTAATGAATCAGCATTTACAGTAGTCACCAAATCACAAGCATGAGAAAAGCTTCCACTCCCCCAAGCTCCCCAATCCCAGCCTCTCCTCCTTTTCCACCTTAAAACAAACAAAACCTTTATAAAAAATCATAAAATGCCATCATTGTCTACAATCATTTTGTCAGATAACCAGGAACAACAGGTGGACATGGCACAATGCTAATTTATGGCCTCCTGTGAATACATTCTCTTTGCTTCTGCTCTCCCTTCCCACCCCCCCTCTGTGGCCGCACCCCCTTTGGGGGGGCCTCCTCCCCCTCAAGGGAAACCCTGAATAGACACATGCCCTGCAGAGAGTGGGTTAAACCCATCTGCAGGAATCTGGTGCAATGTGAAAGCATTTGACTGAGAGCTACGCCAGCCCCCTTCCTTCTCTGCTCCTTCCTGAGGCTTGCTGTCAGGAGGGGCACACGCATGTCCCAGTGCACAAACCAAGGAGACCTGTGCACATGGACGGATGTAAAGACCGAGCCCCTTTAAGGAGTCTTTTGGATTTTGGTGGTTTTCCTGTTTAAAATACATTTACGGATCTACCTTCCCCTTGGCCTCCAAAGGAAAAAAAAAAAAATTATTGCCTCTCAACATTTTGGCACAGTACAAATTCTCAGTGCTTTTTTCATATTTCTTTTTAAAATAAATTTGCAAAGACAGCTCTCAGCTTAAGAAAGGTATCTACAGAGATGGGTATTTCTGTGTGCCGTGAAGCATCTTCTAAAAACTGACAGTCTGCCCCCATCCTACCCCTCAGCAGCCCGCACCCCTACCTCTTTAGGGATATTTGTTGTCATTTTAGTTTATCTTAGCAGTTTCAACCTTGTATCAGAAATCCCTTCTGGTATCAAAGCAAGTTGACTTGTGGCTCCTACCCCCACAGTGTTCCCAAGATCCCCACTCCCCCCTTTAAATAGAACTTACAAGTTAGAAAATAGTTTTGTTTTGAATTTTTGTTTTTAAATTTTAATATAATCTGTTTCTTTTTACCAGCCCATAGATTTAATATAGAAGCATATACAAGAAAAAGTCTCTCCCCACTCTGTACAAAAGTTGCTGTCGTGTGTGTGTGTGTGTGTGTGTGTGTGTGTGTGCATTCTATTGCATTTTATAAGTTTTTTGGGGGGGAGGGGGAGTCATATTTGAGTTTCCTGTACCTTGTCCTTGGTATGGGTCTGAATTATATAAGGTTCAGAGATTGTGGTGACTGTGGGGTGCAGAGAGTTCCCCAGGCTGTTTTCTGTCCAGTGGGCCCCATGTGCTGGTTTGTAGGTGTTGTAGTTAATATGGTCATGAATTGTGGGCAGCACTACTGCCCCCTCACCTGATACACCGGATGGAGCTGCTGTTGCTGCTGCAGATGCCGCCGCTGGAATGTCTTCATCCACCTGGATAATCTCAACTGTCCGGGCGGCTGTGACTGTACTCCTCTGCTGGTGCCGCTTACGAAGTTTATAGAAGACAATCAACATGGCGGCAGCTAGCAGAGTCACTGCCACAAAGCAGCCAATGATGATCTTGGTGGTCTTCATGACTTCATCCAAGCTGGTCTGCATCTTATCATTGGTGTCTGTTGCAGGTACCTGCTTGGGCACACGGGTGGTCTGAATGAGCACCGTGGTAGAGGTGGTATATGCCGGCTGATAACCAGTGGATGTCGTAGGAACAGGCTTGTACTTGCGCGTTGTATCCTCAGGTGAGATCTCAGTGGTCTCCACTGTGACTGTGGTGAAGAAGCTGTAGTTGGAGGTGTTGAGCTCGGCCGTGCTCACGTTGAGGTAGGCCGACGCGTTGGAGTTGCCTGCCACATTGGTCACCATGCAAGTGTAGACCCCAGTGTCTGAGAGCAGCACGTGGGAAAAGTTCAAGGTGCCGTCGTTGAGGACAGAGATCCTTGGGTGGCGGGAGGCATGGCTGAGCACTGTCCCATTGGGCAGCAGCCACTTCACGGAGGACATTGGGGGAGTCCGACACTTCAGTTCCGCCATCCGACCCTCAGAGATATTGAGATCCCGGGGGGCGTCCATGATGAAGGGGGCAGAGCACTGGAAGGAGGCCTGGTCCACCTCCACCAGGTAGCGGCCACGCATGTGCAGGGGAGCATGGCAGCGGCCACAGCAGGTAGAATTGGTGGGTATGTACTCCCGAAGCCACCAGGCTAGCCACAGAATGTCACAATCGCAGTTCCAAGGATTGTGGTGTAGGTGCAACTCCACAAGGTACCTCAATGGGGTGAAGAGGTCATGGGGCAAAGAAGAGAGGTTGTTGTGGGCCAAGTTGAGTTCCACAAGCGAGGCCAGCCCATCAAAAGCATTCCGCTCAATGAGGCTGACCTGGGAGTTCATGACCCATAGCTTTTTGAGGGAGCTTAGGCCATGGAAGGAGCCAGGCCTGATCTCAGGGAAGTGGTTCCCTGACATCTCCAGCTCCTCCAGCCCCACCAGGGGGGTCAGATTGGGCATATCTTTAATGTTGCACATGCCCAGGTTCAGGTACTTGAGGTTGAAGAGTCCCTCAAAAGCGCCCTCAGAGATGTACTCCAGCTTCTTGAGCTCCCCCAGGTCCAGGCGCATGAGGGAGGGCACCCGGTTGAAGGCATAAGAGGGGATGCTTTCTATGGGATTGTTGCGGAGCCAGAGCTCCCGCAGCTTGGACAGGTACTCAAAGGCCCCACTGGGGATGACTGTCAGCCAGTTGTCAAACAGCTCCAGGGTGTTGAGGCTGGCCAGGCCATTGAAGGCCCCCACCTCGATCTGCCGGATGGAGTTCCTGCCCAGCTGCAGGACCTCCAGGTGGTGGAGGTGGCGGAAGGTGTCAGCCTGGATCATCTGGATATTGTTTTCCATAAGGTTGAGGTACCGGGTGTTGGAGGGAATACCCTGGGGGACCTCGGAGAGGCCCCGGCGGGTGCACACCACCTTGCTGAACTGGTTACTGCAGGAGCAAACGGATGGGCAGTTCTGGGGCCCGGCGGAGGCGGCAGCTGCGATGGCTGCACACAGAATCCACACTTGCGCCGTGAGGTAGACGACGGGGAGCAGGACGGCATTCCAGGTGTGGTGCACAGTTACCTGCCACAAGAGCTTCATGGTGTGGCACGTTCATAATTCACCATCGCCTGGGATTTTGGCTCGGAAAGGAGAACCAGCCCTACCCCGGCTTAAATGAGCTAGGAGCTCCTCTTTCCATCTGGAGAAGGAGGTGGGGAGGGGGCGATTAGAGAGACGGAGCGGCCCAGGCGGAATACAAGCATGCCCCACTACAGCGTGGCCCCTGGCTCCAGCCCCCCTCAAGGCAAGCCCTCGGAAAGCCGAGACTTTCTGTCCCCCGCGGAAACCATCCCCACCCAGTGAGTCGCTGTCACCTACCTCGGAAGGAAGGAAGGAGGGAATTGGCGTGGTGTCCTTAAGCGTTCTCCACGGAACCCGGCCACGTCGTTGCCATTCTTACTTCTTAGTTTTAATTAACAAAAGGGGGGAAGTGGAGGGGGCGGGGAGGGCGGAGGGGAGGGGAGGGGAGGGGTGGGGGAGACAAAATGGCTTCTAGTAAATCCGGAGCAGGCTACGGCGAAGCAGCGGAGTTGAGGCGCGCCGGGGAGAGCCGAGGCCCGGCGGGCTATGCAGGTGCATGCCCCCCCCTCAGCCCGAGGAGCGGCGCCACCAGCGCTTCCCTGCTTTGTCCTTGGACCCTGGCACCGGCTCGCACCAGCCGCGGGGGAAGCCGCTTCATCGCCGGAGCGTGCCTCCGGCGCCCCCAGCCCGCTCCCGCGGCTGCCACCCGGCGGGGTTGAAGGGGCGCCCCGAAGCCTCCCAGGCCGCGCTCGCTCGCTGCTGCGCTGCCCCCTCTCCTTGTGTCGGCGGTTCCGGCCGGAGGCAGCTGATGCAGTCCTTCGCTCGCGGGGCAGCGAGAGTTAAGAGGAGGTGTTCGCGGCTCCTTCGCCCTCCCCAGACACACACCCCCTTCTTTCCTCGCCTCTTCTCTTAAGGGTTAAAACGACCAAAACTGGGCTTAGTTTCCCAGCCCGCCGTCTGCCGGCGCGAGGGGCAGCAGTCCGTCCAGCCCCCTAAGGGTCAGCGGCGTGGAGGCGGCGCCGGGACCGGGTCCGCTGGACGGAGAAGCTAGCGGCGGCCGGGTCGCGCCCGCACCGCAGGCCCCTTCAGGGAGTCCGGGGGCGGGCGCGGGTCCGGCGGTGGCGGCGGCGGCCGCAGCCCCCGGTGGCGCGCAACCGACCGCCGCCGCCCGCCGCAGCCGGGCCCCCGGCGCGCCGCCGGCTCTGGCTTTGTGCGGAGGGAGCGAGTTCCAGGCTTTGGCTCGCGGCGCCTTCAGTGGCTGCTCCGGCCGCGGACTGCTGCAGCGGCCCGAGCGCTGGCGGTGGCGTGAGCAGCGGGGGTCGCGGCTGCGGGGAACGCTCCGGAGCCCGAGAACATGGTCCGCGCTGGCTAGCGGCGGCGGCGGCGGCGGCAGCAGCGGGGCCCCTGCTCTCGGCGCCCACCGTCTCCTCCTCGCGCCGGGCTCGCGGTGTTGCAGGCAGCAGCCACGCAGACTGCTCTCTCATCCTTTTGTCCTTCAGTCAGAACGTGAATGTACTGCTGACGCATACTGTTCTGGGGAGAAGATTAGCGTGATGCAGTGCTCTTATGTATTAACACCGCTCCCCCTCCGCTGCCTGCCCTCGAGGGGTTAACGCCGGCGCCTTCCAGCGCCGCGCCGCGCAGCCCCGAGCGCCGCGCCTTCGACCGACTTCCTCCCTCCCTTTCTTCCTTCCTTCCTTCCTCCCTTCCTTCCTCCTTCCTCTCTCTCCCCCACCCCCCTCCCCCCTCCCCGGCGCTTCCTCCCCGCCCCCTTTAGGCGAGGGGAGCGGAGCTGGCGAGCGAGCCGGAGTGAGCGTCAAGTGAGGGGCCGCGCGCAAGTCGCAGGCGTTCGCAGCTATTTTGGTCCAGCCGAGGGAGCCGCCGGGTGGCCGCTGATAGGCTGGAGCGGCGGGGCTGCTGCGGGAGAGACCGCGGTCCGTGCCCCGCCCCGCCCCCGGGCGCCGGGCCCCCTCCGGCTCCGGCCGCGGTGGGCTCCGGGGCCAGGAAGCGGGTGGCGCGGCGGGGCTGCTGCAGTTGGCCGGCCTCCCGCCCGGACCGCGTCATCCTCACCCCCGCCGACTGCTGACGGGGCGCCTGGCCGCGCGGCCCGGGCAGCATACGCGGAGTTCGGAGCGGCACGGTGGGGACGCGGGGGCGGCTGGGGCCTCTTGGAGCCAGAAGACCGAGAGCCCGGGCTCCGCGGGCCACCCGGCGCTGCCGCACAGATGCACCTTCGTCCTGCCCCCGCCCTCGCCAATATTCTCACCCCTCCTAGGCTTTAACTTTTAAATGGCAGTGCTCTTAATGAGGGTTGCAGGGAGGGCAGCTGGTGGAAGGAAAGACCGAGCGTGGGGACCCCGGGGAATGACGACCTGGGACGGCACAGCTGCCGGCAAGGAAAGATTGAGGTGAACTCCCAGAAACCAGAGGAGAACCCGCTCGTTCACGGAGCCGCAGCCACCGCTTCTCACTCTTCACAGCCCTGTGTCGCCCTTTCCCTTTCCCAAGCCTTGAGAAAGGAGTGGGCTGGGTCTGAACCCTTCTGCCCGAGGGCTTCACTAGCTCTTCGTGTTGCTGGATCTCCGTGAGAAATGCGTAGCAACCCGCCTCTACTCGTGCTGAAAAGAGACCCTGGGGCATCTGACAGACCAGTGTAGGGGAACAGGACTAGGTCAGCCTTTTCCCACCCCCGAAAAAGACTGCCCTTTTCTCTGCTTTGTGGGGGTGGAGCCATCTGTGGCTAAGCCCTGGGAAGCCCGTAGAATATGGCATTGGTTTAGTATTGCTTCTTTTCTGGGGCTGCCTCCATTCTCTTCTCCTTGTGCCCCCACCCCTCCACCTGGGCAAGCTTGCTTGTTAAGCTCCCATCACCTGTTTGTGGGCTAATCCTGAAGAATGAGGAGGTCCTGGATTTCTCAGCTCTTGAGTTCTATTCTACCACGCCTGTGTCTCCAGATTGTCTGCTACCCAGTACCCTGGACAGGGAATTCTTGAATTCCTGGAAACAATTCTGTTGTAGGAAAGCTGGATTCCCCATTGTTTACCAAGACATTTTGATCATGCATTTGCAGTCAAATAATAACAACTTTAATAGTTAATATGCTGCTAAAATTACATAGTGGCAGAGCCAAGATGTGAACCCTGGCAGAGGGCAGATGTGTAGGAACGTGGGCATGGAAGTGATTCTCCAGTTTGCTCCCAGTGGATGGGAATCTAGGGTTTCACTCATCCACTTCAAAAGTCATTTACTAGGATGTGTATCTACTGCTGTTGTCCACTATAGTAAGCAAAGAAACTTGGATGGATATAGACATAGAGAAGTCTATCTGGATCTTTCCCTGTTTGGTCTCTGTTTATCAAGTGAAGTAATTGCCTCAGTTGTCCCCATTTTACAGATGGAGGGACTGAGCTCGGGTAGACATAACACGTTCAAGGTCGTCCATTTGCAAAGCAAAAGGGCCAGCGTTTCAATCCAGTCTTCAACACTGAAATGTCCATTGTGTCTACACTGCAGGGAGTAAATGGCAGAAGCAAAGTTGGGGGAAAGACTGTATACAAAAGTTCAGTCAAGGTTATATGAGAGAAATAGAACGAAAGGTAGGAGAAGAGGGGCTGAGAAAATCCATCCTTTGTTTTCTCACAATAACTAATCAAGAGAAAGGATGAGAGAAATGGAGGTAGGTCAACCCCAATACTAGGCTTTTTCTGGGCTCTTGAGTGGCTGAGTGGCTCCTTTTGCTTTCTTGACTAAAGCCCCATCTGCACATCATCAGCTTCAAGCAGGGCCTACCACCTTATCGATCCAGAGAATGTAAACCTATCATGACAGGGATCTATGGAGGAGGATCAGAAGCTTACTGGGGGGAGGTTCCTCTCCTAGCCACAGCTGGCATCAAGCTGGTAGCATGCCAGGGAACACCCTGGCCAGGGTCTGATAGCACCCTGGGGTGTGGCTGCCCCTACCTCCTCAGGCAACAGAAGGGCTCTGCCCAGACTGGTTTCCTGCCAGTGTACGCAAACTCAGACCCCATCTGTTCACTCCAGGCACTGCAAATGAAAGGTTATGCCCCCGTACTGTGTAGGTGGATGGAAGGGTGGGCTGCCTTGGATCAAACCAGTACCTAGTAATGAGGTTGTCTCCCAGGAAATATTTGTGAGTGATGGATGAACACGAACATGCCAAGCTTGGTGTCGGAATTCTAGACAGGGCTGCTTTGCCCTCTGTAGGCCAGCTGAGCTGTGAGAGCACCATAGAAGCTGCAGACTAGACTGAGGAGGCTGTGAGGCCGTGGCAGCACACCGCCCTCCTGAACTGCGAGTGGCATTGAAACCTCTAATCCTGTAACTGGAGTATCATCTAGCCATCATCCGTTGCTCTTCATGGCCCTGGTTCTGACAGCTTCCGTGATTTGGAATGGTGCAACCAACAACCAAAGAGAAGAGGAATGCTTAAACTTTTGAGAGGAAGAGAAGGGAGAAACACTGGGTAAAGAATGTTTCCACTTCTGTTTTCAGAGAGAGACTGGTGTCATGAAGTGATTAGGCAAGGCCCTTGTCAGCAGCTTGGTACCTTCCCCTAAGATTGGGATACTGGAGTCCTGGTCTTTCTGCCACTGACTAGAGAATGTGACAGATCTCAAAACAGCTCTACGCATTGTTTTCTCCATTTTAAGGAATTAGACTAGACTGTTTGTTCCAGCTCTCATAGTCCCTGATTCCCACCTCTTAGATACATACCTCTGTGAAGAAAGTTGATCCATTGGGATGATAGCCAAGTCTTGGAAATGAGCCACAGAGTTGAGGAGAACGCTTCCTTTAGTTTAATGTAGAGCTCCACGTTGCCAGATCAGAGTAGATCACTTTGTTTTCTCAGCTACTGAAAAGACTCATAGAACACAGAATGTTAAAGATACCTTGGAGATCAGCTGGACTCAACTTCACACTAATATCATTAATGAAGTTCAGAGAAGCTTAGTAACTTACATAAAGTCACATGACTGACTCAGAGTCTGTCATTTCTGAGCTCCATCGCTCAATTAGGATTACAGTATATTGGCATTTAAGCCTGGGGCTTGAAGATATTTCCAAATGCCTGTCTTCTGTGGTCTTATGTGCAGGTGGTATCCCTATAGTTTGTTGGGCTGGGACAAAGATGGGTCTTTGATAGAGCCAATCTGCCATTCTGAGTGACTTTGGAATCCTAATAAGTGAAAGAAATGGTCATCCTGGGGACTGACTCCGAGGACCCAGGACTGCCTCACTCAGTCAGGACAATTGGGTTTCTGGTAAAGCCCAGAGCCAGACTACTCCCCACCGGGACATGGATCCCTGAGGCATTATCTTGAACAGCCACTAGATGTCCATAATGCCTCCTCATAGGGTTTGCCAGGAGTGAGCAGGCTTCGGCAGGGTACTACCTTGGCCTTCAATAGCCTTTTGGGCCCCTTAAGGTAGGTCCATCGGTGGTAGAAAGATCACATATGCCTTGAAACCCTAGTTTGTGTTTTCAGTACTGCTGGGCTGCCAACCCCACTTCAGCACTTTTTCCATTTTTATACTTCTTATTCTTCCATTTGAGCAAAGAACAGAACAAGAGCAGAGGAGGAAAAGGTATTTAGGAAACTGGAAGAAAGGAAAAGGAAAAAACATAGCATGGAAATCATCCTCCACAAAGGGAAGGAAAGACATCAGTCAATTGGTGAATCAGCAATAACAAATTAGTGTAAGAAACCGGTCTGTATGGAAATAGTGACCTTCCCCTCCCCAAAGCAGTGAACACCTCTTATCTACACATGCCTTCCTGTGTTCGCATCTCTCACTCCCACCTGTGTATGCAAATACCGCTTCAAGGTCAGTAGGTCATTAAGTTTCTGTTTAGTGGATAAAGTCACCATTGCAAAAGTAATGATAATATTTTTCTTGACTGATCCTTTAGCGAAACTGTGGATGTGCCATTATTACCCATAGTCATAACGGAAATGGATTTTATTTCTTGAGCCCGGTGATTTAAGGTGACACAATTCTAGAATTACCTACTCTTTGATGTGCCCTCAGAATCCACTGTTTTTTCCCCTCAGAACTCTGTTCTTTACGGAAGTCAGAAGGAAATGCACAGAAAAGCACTTTTCTCTGCAGGTCCCATCCAGAGCAATTTGCAAACACCTGAGCAGAGAAGAGCAAGCTGCCTGATAAGAGTGGCAGAAAAAGCTGTAAAATAGTAGGGACTTTCCCTCTCCAGAGGCCAGCTTCCTGAGGCTTACAATTTCTTTCTGGGCTACCAGACCCTAGTAAAGGGAGAAACCTCCTAACGCCTCCCCCACCCCCACCACCACCATGGCCTCCTCTTTGGGAATAGGTGGTTTGGTGCCCATTTTAGGCACAGTCTCCTGTGTGTTCCAACAGACCAGAGGCCCAGCCAGAAGCCTTAGAAATGTTGACCTATGGCAGGTATTCTGGCCCATGACAGGTGCTTGTGTTCTTTCTCTTTAATTCCTTTGGATAGCAGGAGCCGTGAGGGTGTTAGCAGCAATATTTCCTTGGGAGTTCATAGGTCCTTGGCACTGTGTTCTCACACGTCTAATCCTCACATGTTAGGTGTGGTGGGTGCCATTGTGTTCCCCATTTTGCAGACGAATTTAAGAAGCTTTCTTAGGATCACAGAACTAGTAAGTGGCTATAGTAGTTTCTTGAGGCTGTCATAACAAATTACCACACAATTGCTGGCTTAACATCAGAAATTTATTCTCTCACAGTTCTGGAGGCTAAAATTGCAAAATCTGGCAAGGCCATGATCCCTCCAAGGGCCCTAGGGGAGAATCTGTTCCTTGCCTCTTCCAGCTTCTGATGACCGTCTTGTGGGATTCCTGGTGACTGTCATGTGGCATTCCTTGACTTGTAGCTGCATCACTTTGATCTCTGCCAGTGTGGTCTTGTTGACTCCTCCTCTTCTGGCTGTCTATCTCCTCTTTGTGACTTACAAGGACACCTGTCACTGGATTTACAGCCGACCTGGGTAATCCAGGGTTCTCCTCACAGGATCCTTAACTTACTCATATCTGCAAAGACCCTTTTTCCAAATAGGGTAAAACTTGCAAGTGTGGGGGTTAGGATGTGGACATCTCTTTCTGAGGCTCATACAGCTTACTACAGTAACAGAGCCAAGTTTCAATCTCAGATCTGTCAAGTGTCCAAATTCTAAATTGCTGCCATGTGCCGCATAAGAGGAAGAGAAAGGTGGGGGTGCCTGAGTGGCTCAGTCACAGTTGGAGAGATTGAGCCCCACATCAGGCTTGGCTCTGCCAGTGAGGGACCTGCTTGGGATTCTGCTCTCTCCCTCCCCTGCTTACATGCAGGCACGCTCTCTCTCTTTCCCCCTCTCTCTCTCAAAATAAGTATTTTTTTAAAGAGAGGAAGAGAAAGGAAGGGTACATCTGACAATCAGCAGGTGACTCCTCCACATACCTGTGCTCGAGGGGTAAAGGAGCAGCCTGTGATCTGCACAGCCACCGGGAAGGGAGGGAGTCCCCCTCGGGTCAACAGTTAGCACCTAACACATGAGCCAACTGGAGGGGGCAGGCTAACTAGACAAACTTGAGGAGTCTGCATCCCGTAACATTCTTTTTGCTTCTCATGATTCCTTTTCTTGGTAATTTTCTCACACTTTCTTTACATGGCCTCTAGATTTTATCCCAAAGATCTTGGAACTAATTTAAGCATTTACCAATAATGGTGGAAGTGCCTTTTGACATTACTACAAATTTGGTTCAACTATAACTGTCACAGAAATCTTGAGCTTCCTGCTCATTGGAGATTAAGAAACCACATTGGAGTCCAGCAGATACAGACATGGGACTGGGAGCTTTTCAGGTATTGCTGGGAGATACTTTTCAGGTATTGCTGCCATAAATCTGATTCTTAATCAGGGGTCCGTGCCTGCAGTTAACCTTTCCCCAGACAAACGTGTCATGGGTGTATACACTTATCTACATTTTGGTCGCAAGAAGGCCAAAGCAGTTCTTTCTCCCAAACTAAATCCTACAAGATATGTTAGGGGTTCGGGGTTGACGGCAGATGTGTGTGTGCTTGCATGTGTGCTAGTGGGCATTGTAGTGATGGTTATGAAAGTATTCTGGAGTTAGAGGCCTGGGTGCAAATCCTGTTCTGCCTCTTGAGTACTGAGTATGGAAGTTACTTCTTTAAGGCTCAGATTCTTCATGTGTAGAGTGGGATTCATAACTATATGTATTGTGTGGTATTATTGGACTAGGAGGAAGTAAGGGAAGACAGTCCTTCTTAGCTCATTGTAACAGCAGCAGCTATTATTTTCTAACATGGAAACTAGTGTAGAAACAAAATATTCTATCCAAAGTCTCTTGCTGAGATAATCCTTTTTTTTCTCCCCCTGCCCTCTAGGACTTCTCTGTTCTTGGTATCAAATCTAATTTAGATCTTTTAATTCTACGTTAATGGCAATAAGACGATTTTTATTGTTTTCACCAGTTAGTTTTGGGTTTTGTTTTGTTTTATTTTGTTTTTACTTTGAGATCGTTTTTTTTGCAGGTCAAAAATAGTTCTGGTGTACCCTCTACTCAGTTTCCCCTAATGTAAACATATGACCATAGAACATTTCTTCAGATCTAAGAAATGAACCTATTAAAGGCATAGATTTTTACTCTTGCCTTCTCCAGTATATTCTCCACAGCTGCCTAAGTGATCTTTGTAACATTCTGTCAAATTGTTGCCAATTTGCTGAAAGTGCTCCAGTGTCTTCCTTTGGTAATTCAGATAATAACCAAATGGTTTACCATGGACCCCAGGCCCTACCCCATCATTGCCTTGCCGGCACCTCTACCCTCATTTTATCATCTTCCTCATTCCCTATGCTTCAGCTGGACTGCTCTTCTTTCTTCTCTTGGAATAGTCTAAGCTGGTTCTCTCCTTCAGGACATTTGCTCTCCCTCTCCTCCACCTGAAATGTTCTTCCCCTATTCTTCATGTGATTGACTCCTTCCAGAGCACGTCTCTTCTGAGAGACGTTCCATGACTACCTTATCTAAACTAGTCTTACCACTCACAGTCACATTACTGGTTTTATATTCTTATTTTATTTGCCCTTATCTGAAATTATCTTGCTTATGTGTTGGTTCACTTGTTTATTACACATTCCCATGAAAGCAGAGGCCCTTCCCATCTTATACCTCCATCATAGTAGTAAATTATTTCAGAGGAGAGAGGACTGTTCTTTCACCCACATGAATAAGACCTCAGAGCCCCTTAGTGATGTGTCAACAGCCCAAGCCCTACTCTATAAATCTTTGAAAAGATAGGTGAAGAATCACCAGTTTTTTGTTTTGTTTTTTATGCCGGGAAAATTAAGGAGGACCCTAGTGACCTTAAGGTCTCTCCAGTCCTCAGCTTTTAGAACTCTTAGCCCCTTGCTGACAGATTTAAGAGTGAGAGTTTTGATTTGTATTTCCCTGATGAGGAGGGATGCTGAGCATCGTTTCATGTGGTTTATCTATACCATGGAATACTACATGGCAAGGAGAAACAATGAAATCTGGCCATGTGTAGCAACATGGATGGACCTTGAGGATGTTATGCTGAGCGAAATAAGTCGGGCAGAGAAGGACAAATATCATATGTTTGCACGTATAGGAGGATTACGAGGAACGTAACTGAGGAACAAGGGGGAGAAGAAGGGAAATGGTGGGGGAAAGGGAGAGAGGCAAACCATGAGAGACTCTTGAATGCTGACAAAAACTGAGGACTGATGGATGTGGGGGGGAGGGGGGAATGGGCATGGAGGAGGATACTTGTGGGGATGAGCACTGAGTGTTATGTGGAAACTAATTTGACAATAAACTATTTGTAAAAAATAAATAAATAAATAAATAAAAGAGTGAGAGTTTTGTGGAGTTATAAAGGCTCATGGGTTCTTGGCTGTAGTGGTGTGTGAGGACTGAGCTGAAGAGTGGGTATAGGTGCACAGATACACGTAACTGTGCTCGTGTGCGCAGATGCCTGTCATTTTCAAATTTGCTAAAGTGCATTTTCTCCAAAGGGAGTGGGGGCTCTTGAGCCTGAAATAGGGAACACCAGGACAGTAAGATCAAATGCTTTGAAAGTGGCTGTGCCAACGCTTTTTGCTAATTAAAGAATGTTAGGACAATCACTACTAGCAGCAGTAAAGGGCGCCCCATTACCTCGCTTTATGGAGAGCTGGGTAAATTTAAAGGCAGCTATAAATATCCCACTGAGTGCCTGAGCTACAGCACAGTCGGTAGGCATCCAGCTGGGCAATGAGAGGAGCCCAGAGCTTCTGTCCAGGGTCCTTGTCTCTATTAGCTGTCAGTCCCCAAATTCTGCATGACTAAAGAACAAACAATTCCATCAACAAACTCTTAATTTAAAATGCTCAGGGCGGAGACCAAGCAAACAGCTGTGTGGGGAGTCTTAACTGGGAGCCTCAGCCACCTGGGTCCTTCTCCAGCCTTGTCTTTGAGTTCCTTTCCCTTTTGTCTTGAGGAAACATATTTCTTCATGTCTCCATTTTCCTCAACTATAGGTGTGTCACAGAATTTTTTTTACGGTCCTGTAGCTTTGAGCTGTCCTCCTAGGAATATTCTAGCACCCCTTACAGAGCAGCTCACTGCTCCAGGGGGAAAATTAAAGTTCAGAAAGTGTGAACAAGAGGAGAATATACTTTTTATGCTTACCCTTCGGAATTTCTGACTGAATTAGAGAATTAGGAAGAAAAGCTCAGGTTGGAAGTTTTTTTGTGTTTTAATCTGTTCAGTTTAACTTAAAACCTGTCATATCGGTTTCAGCCCTTTCTTCTTGAATCTTTCGTGTGGTCTCCAAGCCACTCTAGTGATGCCCTCGGTTTGTAGAGCAGCGCCATTTAGGCACTGCCTCCTCTCTGCCCACCTTCTCGATCCCTTTGCGATCCGTTGTTTAGCTTCTTTGCGGACCAGCATCTGCAGCCATCAAGCTGCCTCACGCCACTTGATAATTGTTTGTGGTTTCGTGCTACCTGTTTCAGCGATGGCTGGAGTTTTCCTAGTTTCGGTTGGTGTGGCCTTACTGGTTCACCATCCAGTACTTGGCCTGGTAACGTGGGTTCATTGGATCTCACCTAAGGAACTTCAGAGATAGAACTGGAGGGACCTTAGTGGAAATGTGGGCATTTGTCTCTTAGCTGCTGTTGTGACCATCCTCACCCCACCAGATCCCTGGGCAGGATAGGCTCTTGCCCACAGAAGTGGAGGGGAGTGCAGACAGGGAGCACCAAGAGACCAGCCTGGAGCTCACACCCCTGGCTTCCCCATGAGTCATCAAACGACCGATGGAGGGGTTGGCCAACACCCAGGTTCCTGGACGCTGCATCCCTTTCTCATTCTGATGCAGGCCTCTCCAGGATTTAGGTCTCCCCAGCCCTCAACCTGCTCTTGATCCATGTTTTCAAATGTAGTCCTGTCTGCCAGTGTCTCCAGTGAGGACCAACCACCTTTATATCTAGAGGAACTGGGGGGTAGGTCATGTGAACTAAAGCTCCGAGCACCTTCCACTCCTCTCACAAGTTTAGAAAGAATTGGAATTCTTCAGATGCTTGGTCACTTGGTCTGCTCATATTCATATTTTCTCTTTCAGTTGTTGTCTCTCTCAGTTCTGGACTGGCCTGAACTGATAGGTAGATTTGTTTGTTTCTACACAAGTGCCACACGTCTCCTTTGAAACTAAAACTTCTTTACACCAGAATATCACCCCCTGGCCTTCAGGTTTTGCCTCGCTACCAGCCAGGAGTGCCAAGCAGTGTGCTCTCAGGAGCCTGTCACGTTGGTCTACTTTAAACTATTTCTCTGAAGGACACAAGACCGAAATAGCTCTGCTGCTGCTGAGGGGTGCTAGGGCTCCCACTTTGGTGGGGCTGCCAGCTTAGGATCTGGAAGCCTCCTGTCATGATACGTGGACACTGGCACCTTGCTGGGCGGAGCCCTCATTCTGTATCACTTGCTTGGTGCCTAAGGCCAGTGTGTGTGGCAGTCCACTGAGACTGCTTGATCTGTATTCAGCACGCAAGCCGTGGTGGGAGAAAAGTCTGTTAGGAGCCCTGCCCGCCAATATCTCTGAAAGGATCCTTTGTGTAAGTGAGCAGTCTCTGGACTGGAGAAGGGTGGCCTGCCCTGCCCCACCCCCACTGGCCTCTGGCCTAGCAACGTGGTGGTACTTTGGGGCTGGCACCCAGCCCTTGGGATCCCTCCCCAAGAGGAGGCCATCTTGGGGCCCCAGCTACACGGAGCAACTTCATCTTTATCCCTCCTGCCGTGACTTCTGGCAGTCTGCCTCCAGATACCAGTCCATGGTATCCATTTTAGGCCATGTGGGTACACAGAGACAGGAAATGAAAGAGAGACGAATATGAAAAGACCACCCAACCAACAAACTGGGGACATTCTAATTCTCTATGGTGGCAACCTCAGATAGACAGATGCAGAGTGTCCAGCATCGTGCTGGACTGGTCCGTCCGTCTCTCAGCCAGCAGGACCCTTTGTTGGCCTGAGCCTTTTCAACTTCCTAACCAATGAAAGCAGTCTTTTCCTCCTCTTTCTGCAAAGGAGCAGGAATGAGACCCTCTGCCCCTGTGTATCTGGCAGCTGCAGGGCAGACCCCTTTATCAGCTTGAGACGAGCTCCTCCTCCGATAGGCCAGGCCCGTCTCTGGCCTTCAGCACCACCGTCAGCAACCTTACCCCATTTTCAATGCCGCTCAAGGAGTTGGCTCCCCGCCAGCTGCTGTCTCCGCCTGATTCTGCCTCTTTAAGAATGTTATTTGTTATTAATGAGTTTTCTAAACACATAACCTTGACTCATTTGCTTGGTGAACAAGACCATTCTCATTAAATACTGTTTTCTAGGAAGAAGAAGAATTAAGTAAGTATTGAATTTTTCTAAAGCCTTGCGTGTGAGCCTAGAGCACAGTGGCACTGGCAGGCGAGGCAGAGGAGGAGCGTCTGTCTTTGACCTCCTCAGCATCTCCTTGTTAAGCTGCATCTGAGAGAAGCCAAAATTGGCTGAATTTTGTCTCGTGTCGCCCACCTCAGAGATGGCCCTAGTTCTCCCTGCCCCCTATTATATAGGCCCAGTGGGTTTCTCTGTTAGTGTCTCCTTTGCCAAGGCTAAAACCTTCCTTATATCTCATTTGCCCTAATTGTTTTGAATACATCAATCAAGGGCCCAAGGTCCAACTCTTTGGACAAAAATATGATGAAAAATAGTTGCCCATTTTTTAGTCTATCATAAATTATGTACCTGTAATAAACGTTGGCATTATTCATAAAGAGTGTCCATCAAGTAGGGCAGTGTAACCAGACCAGTACTTTTTGTTTTTAGAAGCACCTAGGAAGGGCTGTGGAGCTGAGAAAGACTGTGTCTGGGGCCAGGAAGCCAGCAGAGTAGCATGTCCTGCACTGGCCTGTACTTAGCCTCCTCTGAGGACTGTTTAGCCCCCAAAAGGAGCAGGTGTTGCCCCACTCTGGCACTCACCCACACACTCCATGCCATCATGCCTGGGTACTCAAGAGAAGAAAACCCAGGGAAATCTCCATCCAGCGGGAGGAGCATTTTTCCAAACGCAGCTCCCATCTCCATGCTCTGCTGCTGCACTTGGCCCGGGGTGCCTGTGGCCTATGTGTTACTCACACAAGGGCGGTCCCAGAGCTTTGCCGCCCTGACGTGTGGCACAGAGAGATTTATTCAGGCCCCGTCCACAAAGGGACGAGGAGGCTTTGGAAGAAATGGGCTTTGTAGACACATGCAGCCCTGCCTCTCTCATAGAGCCCTTTGCCCCCCCACCCCCACCCCCTGCCTCTGGTCAGGTGAACAGAAACTCTGAAACCAGTGACATGAAAGCTGGTGACCAAGGAATTTTCTGCGTGGGCCCCATCTGTATGCAACATGCTTATTTTTAAAAACCTTTCCTTCCTTGCTCTCACCTTACTGAAGTCACTCATTGTTTTTGCCCCCAAAAGGTAATAAAAGCATTTAGAATAAAGAAAGAGGCTTATCTTCCCTCTCTCCTCCCTTACCCCACCTTTTATTCCTTCTCTCAATCCTATTCCCCAGACTTAGAGTTAAGAGAACTGTCAAGAAGGGACAGTGTTGCTCTCATGCTCAGTCCACATGGAGTAGAAGAAGTGTGTCTGTCTGTGCACTGATGGGTCTCCTTCAGTTATTGTGTACGTTTGTGTCTGCGGCCTGCTAATGCCATTTGAGTTTCCAAAATCCTTATTTTGCAAATCCACTTGTGTCCTGGGTTTAGCTTCCGATTACAGGATTAGCAGAGATTACAGGGTCTGCCTGATGTCTTCTCCAAGCTTTCTATCAGATTTATGGCTACAAGTTGTGAAATTCATGCAATGATAAAATGGAAACTTGAGGCAGATACAGATTGCTGGGGGGAAAAGAGAAAGGATCTCTTGTAAAGAACTAGAGTGGGAGCATCCCTGATATTTGGATCAGAATCACTTAAGAACCTAAATACCTAGACTCGCTAACTATCTCTTCACAGCCATGCTGGGTCACCTGCGCCCTCTTTTCTAGACAGACTTCATGAACCCTGACTCTTCTCCCTGTCCACCCGGTCGTTGTATCCAGAGTAAAGCTCTAAGCCGATGCTCTGGGTGACTTCCTTTGCTAAGAGCTGTCCTGTCATCAGCAGTCCCCGTGGCCTTGATCTTGTCAGTGCATACTACATGGCTCTCCTGCTCTCCACTGAGGAAGCCAAGAGGCTGAAAAAAAAGAGAGATGGGCTTGGGATACAGAGCAGGCCCTGTGACTCAGGCATATTAGGGGATACAGCTACCTAGTTTTGCTGTGGAGGCTGTAAAAAGACATGTAACCATGGAAAAGGCTCATGGTTTCTAGGCTATAGATGGTTTATGGTGCAAGTAACAGAACATCCAGGCAGGAGACTTATTATCTTATATAAAAAGTCGGTCCCAAAGTAGGGCAGCTCTAGGGTGGGTTTAACTGAGATGTGGCCCCAGATCAGAATGGACACCTTGGTTCTTTCCATGTTTTCTGGTGAGCCATTCTGTCAGCATGACCACAGTGTCTTTCTTGGCTGCAGAATGGTTGTCATGGCTCCGGGTGTTGCATGCTCACATGCCAATCTCCACAGGCAGGAGAAATACAGGGTTTTATTTTATTCCTCCTCTTTTTAAAAACAAAAAATATCCTATCCACCACCACCACCACCCCCATGCCTTTCACATGACTTCTTATATTTTCTTATCCGGATTTGGATGACACTTCTTCTTATGCCCAGTGCAGGGCTTTTACTCACATACTGGGAGATCATGACCTCAGTGAAAGTTGGATGCTTAGCCCAGAGCCACCCAGGGGCCTGAATGACACTTCTAAACTAATCATGTGATTGGCTGAGACCAGGCATTCATAGGGTCCATGAATTTGCAGTCAAATGCTCCACCACTGAGGTTTACCCCCATAGGGTCCATGAATTTGGGTGGGAAAAAAATTACATCTTTATTATTAACCTCTACCTCAAATTTAGCATTTCCTTCAAACATGAACATAAGCAACAACTCCTGGTAAAACTAGTGTTATGTATGACTTTATCACCAATGGAAATCAGAAATCTTTTCGTATCACATTATAATAGTAGCAGGAATTCCAAAATATTGTTTACTCTTATCACTACTTTGAAATTACAATTTTTAGGGGTGCCTGAGTGGCTCAGTTAGTTGAGCATCCGACACTGGATTTCTGCTTAGGTCATGATCCCGGGATTGTAGGATCAAGCCCCGCGTCAGGCTCCATGCTCAGCTTAGAGACTGCTTGAGATTCTCCGCCCCCCCTCCCCCCTGCTGCTTTCATTGCTTGTACTCTCTCTATCTAAAATAAAAAATGGGTAGGTAGGTGGGAAGGTAGGTAGATATTACAGCTTTTAGACCTTGTGTTTGATCTTGTTATTTAGTATGTTAATAAAGCACATGTATTTACTATATCCTGATTTGGGGAGCTTTTATTAAGTATTTCAGTAACTTTGGGGGGCACCTAGGTGACTTAGTCGGTTAAGCGTCCGACTTTCACTTAGGTCATGATCTCGGGGTTCATGGGTTCGAGCCCCACGTCGGGCTCTGTGCTGACTTCCAGCTCAGAGCCTGGAGCCTATTTCAGAGTCTGTATCTCCCTCTCTCTCTGGCCCTCCCCTGCTCACGCTGTCTCTCTCTCTCTCTCCTAGAAATAAATAAAAATATTTTTTTAAAAAAGTATTTTAATAACTTTTGGTATAATCGGCTTCCTTTCCAAACCCTATAGATTGGTATATTCAAAAACCTATTCTCTGAAGGGGTCCATAGATATCCCTCCCTCCCTGCCAGAGAAGTCCATGGCATAAAAAAATACCTTAAACTCAGCATTTTCCTGAGTCACCTACACATGTCACAGGGAGACAATGACAATTGCCAGCAGGGAGAAAGGGAAATGACCATTGAGTGGACAACCAGTGAACAGCCCTAGTGCCAGCGAGCGGTTCCTTCCCTGGTATTGCCGACCTGTATTCATTTCACATCAGTGTCTCCCAGGCTTCAGGGTTTTTGTTTTTGTTTTTGTTTTTTTACCATCTATGTCCTGCCAAATCCAAGGATCCCCATACTATTGTTTCCTTAATACTTTTCTTTAAATCTCTTTATTCTTTCTGATTTTAGTCATTTTAACAGAAACTTCCTTAAATGGAAATGTGTCACTCACTATAGATGAAAGGAAACCTTAAACACAAATACAAAGAGTAAGAATACAGAACGGGGTTACTGACTTCTGGCTAAAGCTTATTTGCCTATTCGGCTCTGAGCCTGAGGTGTGCCCTCTTTTTGTAAAAGCTAGATTAGCACTAAAGCAAAACTTTATCCTTAATTTAATCAGAAGAGGTGACAAATAACCGTGGTTATTGTCTTAGGCCCTGTCGCCCACCTAAAATAATTCCATTCCCAGGGAAAAGCAGGCTTATGCTAGACCCCCATCTTATGGACTAGCGACCCCCACTGACAAAGGAAATGAGGTCAGTCTCATTTCTGTTTTTTCACACATGTCATCGCTTAACCATCAGTGCTTTCTAAGAGCTCACAAACCACCTCTCAACAACTGGTTCTGGGATTTGGTCCAGGACAGACTTTGAGCTTTCTTACCCGTGGCTCTTGAATTCTCCGTTTTTCCTTTTCTTTGCTCTGATCTTTTTTTCCCCTTTTGAAAGGCCAGACCAGCACTTTCCAGTTCCCCTGCTAACAGTGTCTCTTCTCTGTGCTCCTGAAAGCGTACAGACTGATCCGGCAACTTTAAGTTAACCGATTAGGCTTGCTGTTAAACAATGGGATTTTTGAGGGGGGGAAACTCCCCATGGCAGGAGAAGCAGAAGAGCTCCAAAGCTCGAAGAGAAGCGAACTAGATGAGCAGAGGCCCTAAAAGTCAGACCACTGCTCCAGAGCAGTGCCGGGCCCCGGTCCTGGCAAGCAATGCACCTGCAGGAGAGGGGCTGGGGCGGCGCGTTGGACTTCACAACTCAGAGCCGAGGGTTGGAGTTCGGGTGTTTGAGGGCTAGAAGGAAGCTCACATCTATTCTCGTCCCATGAGGAAACTCAAACCCAGAGAAGTTAAGTAGCTAATGTGAAAGTCACACTGACATAAAGCAATGACAGAGCTAAGATCAGGATCCAGGGGCTATTTCCATTCATTATCTTAAGACTCCTGTCCTTTTGCCTGGTGTTAAAATTGGTCTGGGGTCACGGTCCCACCTTCCTTCCCCTCCTCAGCTCTGCTTTCCCATTCCTCACTTGTCACTGCCTCACCCCTTCTGCCTCACTTTCCCCAAGCTCCTGACAGTGGAGCAGCACTCCTGAGCCCTCTCCTCTCATTTCTCGGGCCTTCTAGGACTTGTGTTGAAGCTGACAGAGAGGACATGGACCTCTCGTTTATGTAATGCTTTTTGCCTACAGGCACCCCTGACAGGGGAGGTGGGAAGAAAACCCAAGTGCAGGAGTGAGCACTTCTTCCCTGCTCCCTTACCTCCTCCCATCAAGGTTCTAACTGCCAAGTGTGGTAGGATCTGAGGTCTGCATTTGTCGTCTTTTCTGGACTCAGAAAACACAAGAGGTAGCAGCTCTTGGTTGGGGAAGGATGAATGCACAGCTGCAACTTCCAGGGCCTGAGTTAGAGCTGGCAGTGATTTTTTTTTTTTTTTTTTTTTTTAATTTAGGAAATCCTGTTGAGAAAGACAGGCTGACACTTGCTGACCATACTTCTGCAGGATTTCTCCTGGAGCTGTTAGCCATGTTCATGTTTACAAGTTGAGTGTGTTTTGTGGGCATGTTTGTGTGAGCATGTACGGCCATCCCCCAGGCAGACCTCATGCACAACGCCCTGACTAGCGCTTTTCTTAATGGTTTGAAGCACAAATGTTATTGTCTTTGAGCTAAGTGGTTCAATTAGCGCTGATTGGAAAGAGTGGGATGAACTGGGGAAACATGCAGCCTGTTTGTTAACAGCTGGGGGAATGAATGGAAGGAAGGAGGGAGGGATGTGGGCTGCTCCCAGAGGCGACCGGCCCACTGCACAGAGCTGCCTCGACCAGTTTTTGTTTTGAGGGCAAGAAAGCAGAAAGCTATCAGGAGAGGGGTAGCGTGAGTTCTTGAGCGATGCGGAGTGTATGTGTATCACCCCTGCTGCTGTAAGAGATCTCCGTTTCTCCACAGAAACTATTCATTGCTCCGCTGCCTACCACCTCACCCCACAGGCTTCGGGCCACGCCCTTGCGGTGGTAGAGAATGCTCTCTCTGCCTTGCAGAACCTTATTCCAGCTGTTGGCATGGGTGTCTGTCTTGCTGTCTCCCAGAGAGCAGGACATTTGGGAGGGCTAAGCAGGACTGCAGAGGCTTTCAGAGCTTAGAAGTAACCTCAGATATCTTGCCCCTGTAGTCATTCCTGGGTGTAGATGTGGGGCCGGAACCTCACCCTTGAGGATCTGCTCCCTCTCCGGTCTTTCTTTTTTGCTTCCCTAACAGAGGCAAATCCAGCATCATTTCAACCCCTAGAATTGACTATTTTTCCATTTCCATCCAGGTCTTTTACATAAAGTACTGTGGAGGGCTCGGTGATTGATCCCTCACTCCGCCGCGGCCCCCAGAAGGTTTCTTCTTTCCACTCTGGGTAAAAGAAAGAAGGCCCAGCTGCTCCCTGCTTTTATTCCCCAGTCCTCACTAATTTCGCAAGCTGCCCCTGTTCCTTCAAGGCCTCCCCAGGAGGACAGCTTTCTCTTTAGGTGCCACGTTGACACAAGGCCCACAGCCTCCTCTTCCCTCTCTCTCCTGTTGGGCGCACCAGGGTTCTAACCGCCCACCACCACACGACTTGCAGATGGGACCAGAAGACCTGAGGAGCTTTGAGACTAATGACACGTCTGTGCAGCAGGATGGTTAGCAGTGGGGACTCAGGAATCAGACCTGCTTTTCAGTTCCAGCCCTGCCACTGGTGCATGGCCTTAGACAAGGCTTTGAACCTCCTTAACCTTCAGTGTTCTTCTTATAAAATGGGGGTATAATGAGTGAGTAGCGTTATGGGAGGATAGTCACCGGAGAGCCCTAGGTGTAGGAAGGGATGGAATGGTGAAGTCAGGGGAACAATGGGTCTCTGTTAGGGATGTGAACATGAAAGATGTTCTGAGTTGATGTCGTAGGTTCATCCAGAGAAGGCTTGGCTGGAACCTGGGAGGCCAGGGTCAGCACATAGGAAAGGCTTCCCAGAGAGCACTGCCTTCTGTAGCAGGGATACCCTCTGCCCCCAACAGATGGCCTCAGGTACCGTATGATCGGTCCCATCCACTTCTCATAAGGAGGCAGAACCAGGAGCTGGTACACATGTGTGTGCGCGTATGTGTGTAAGACGAGTTAATGGAAGGAGATGTTTACCGAGGTCACCGTTTCTTTCTCTCCTTTTTCTTTTTGGCATGTGGAAAATTCTTCTTTGAATACCCCTGTGGACATAAAGAATTCATGCAAAAACCACTGTTTTCTGGCGATCTTACCTCCCACTTTTATATCATTTGTAGACCGATTGAGTCAGTGTGACCCAGCAGGTCCTGAAGAATCCCCACACCTCATTGTTCCCCTGCTGACCCCGTTCCCTAAACAACCTACCCTAGATTCTGCCATCTCCCACCAAGGAAAGAAAGCCTCTCTAAGTTTTGCCTTCACCAACTTGAGCAATTCAGCTACTGTTCCATATCGGGGAGATCATTGGTGCCCAGCCACCCAGCTGGAAGACCTTCCTGCTGTATAAAATCTGGGGAGTTGGACCCCAAGCCAGTCCCATGTGCCCTTGAGATGTCCAGAGGTTTTGCCATCAAAGCAGTCTAGGAAGAAAGCTCACTTTGGCCTCAGGTTCCTAGCTGATTTTTTTTTTGGTCCTCCCTCACACCATTTTCCCCTGGTCTTTGGGCCCAAATCCCTCTTCCATTTATCATGTCTCCCGCAAATCCACTTTCTGTGCTGCTGCCAAGATCCTTCTCTGCATTCCCACAGCCATCTACCTGTGACCCAGCCAGCCTTCCCCAGAGAGCTTCTATAATTACCTGAGAGAACCATTGTTCCAAGAAGATAGGCAGAGCAGCCGAGATGAGGGGCTCTGGGAGGAGACAGAGCCAAGTCAGCCCTCCCAGGCAGAGGAAGAGCATCATTTCCTAGATATTTCTAAGCTCTACTCTGCCTTGTCTCCATATTTAACATAGACTCTTACCCCATATCCGTCTGGGATTGCATGTAAATGGCAGTAGCTTTACTTTTCTGGAAGCCTGGGGTCCAGCAAATATGAAGGAGGGGCCAGAGGTAGAATTCAGACTGGATCCTCCTCTGGATCTGCCCTGCAGACTAGATCTGCCCTGTGTCAGGAACTTCCCCCAGACTCTCACCCTAGGGCTTTCCTTCTCAAAAGCACTCACCAGATCCTTTAATATAAGTTTAAGTTTCTGCCCCAGGGTCTAGCTGCCCTCCCTAAAACTTGGGCAGAGGCCCAGAAGGCATGCTTATCACATTTGAGATGAATAAGATTATGTTCTGTTAGAGCAGAAAATCAAGGTTCAAAATTTTTTTACAACTATGGAGAGAGATGGGCTGCAAGTTACAACGTGAAATGTAATTTACCACTTGTGACAAATGCCAAGTCCTGTGTTTAAGTTCAAAAAATCAGTTACACAATTACAAGAGGAAGGTGACCTAGCTTGACAGCAATTCATTTGAAAATTACCCCAGGGGGTTTTGTTTACTACAAACTGTACACTAACAGCAGTGCGAAGTGACTGATAAAAATTGCATTAATACAGAAATAGTATAGATCGAAGAAGACAGTTATCTGCTTTGCTTAAGTAACATCTGGGACATTGTGTTCAGCTCTGAGCTTTGCAATTTTAGAGCGTTCTTGATAGCATTCCTGGGAAAGGACCGAATGGTGTAGTGAGTGGGATCCGGGTTCAAGGAGTAATGGAAACCACTGGAAATGGAAGGAAGGGACAGAGCTGAGAAAAATAATAGGAATGGTGGTTTCACAGAGGAAGGCAGGGAACAGGCACTTTTTGTGGAGTTGCTATGGCTAAGCACTGTGTTAGTCACACTTGTAATTCTCCTCTACTCCTCAAAGCAGTCCGCAGAGCTGAAAGGCATTTGGACTTAGAGAAATGTCTTATTTCCCAGGTAAATAAGCCATTTTGTCCCAAATGGCTCCATACTACAAAACTTGGACCAGAAGAGGGAAATACAGGTTGGTGGATTTCAACTTGAAAGAGGACTTTTCTGAAGCAGAACGGACTGTTCTGAAGCAGAGCACTCCCTGGAGTGGAGTGCTTTGATGGGAGCTCATCAGCTCCCCGAGCTGTGGGGACATCCACCCACACTGACGAGGGAGAGCACGATGACCTTAGGTTCAGATGGGGTGTTCTGGAATTCCCTCGGGCTTTATGAGGGCAGCACCGGGCACAGGAGAGCTGCTAGGCAGGGACGGGTCAAGGCTGGCACTGCCAGGACTCACAGGTTACAGGCCGCTTATGCCAGCCTTTGCCCAGTGCCCCTCTTTGCTAGTCTCAGAACCCAAACAAGCTCTCTTCCTGGCAGCCTGTCTGAAAGGGCTGAGTCTGGCCCTCCACCCCTTTCAGACTCCATCGTCAGAGCTTGCCTTCCTCTCCAGGAATGAGCATTTTGAGGAGGCTGCCTCCTGTCTCTTCCCCCTCTTTTGCATCAGCATCCATCGATGGTGATATTGCCATTCTCACCCCAGACAGAACTGTCTCCCGAGCCAGGGATGTTGACGGGGCCTGTGTGTGCATCTGCATGCTCACACTGCAGCCTGATCGATGCCTGTCAGAACTCGGCATCAGAGTGACAGCCGCATGCCGAGCTGTTTGCTGAACACAACGCGTCCGTCAAGGGAAATCAGACGAAATCCATCTCCTTGTCCAAAGCCTGGCCCGATGGACTGTGTCTAGAATGCCATTCATCTATCCCACCCTACCTTGTGCCCTGAAAATCATTCCCCCTGGGATTTCAGTGTTACATTGATGCCCCCCCCACCCCCCCCGGGGCAGGAGAATTAAGGTCAGTAAAATGATACGAAGATACCAATCCCAGCCCCAACCCTTGAGGGACATCCAGTTTAGAGCTAGTGGCTACTGTATGGATTGTACAGGTCTAACAAATACACAGAGTAATCTTGATTGGTATAAAATAGAGCATAAATAAATTGGATTTGATGTAAAATTTTGCAGATGTACTTTGAGTAGGGCATATCCAGATTGAATGGTATGTGGGTTGGAAGACTGGCATTCTAGACACAGCCCATGGTAGAGAAGGGTCTCTGTAGAAGGTCTCATTAGAGAGGCAATTATGAGGTTTTAAGGCTTTCAAATTGACAAGGACAAGTGTTGGCAAAGGTTCTGTGTTTGTAAACCATTTGGGGCTGTGAGAATCTCTGTCACCCTGTGTCTTGGCAGTAAGCCAGCTAGCTGCTTCTCTTTCCTCTCCCTAAAGCCTCTTTATCCCATACAAGCCTGTACCTGAACCTTCACGAAGACCCTCTCTAACCCTCAGCCACGCCAGCACTTGCATTTTCCAAGGCTGCTGGCTCTTAAGTGAAGAACTCTCCTGTTTCCCACCTCTGGCGGCCTCTGTGCCAGGTAATTCTCTCCCCTTTGCCTGCCCTCCCATCAGGGGTCTGAGTGACTCGCAGGTGTCAAAGAAAAATGTTGTAGGAGGCCAGTCACTTTG
This sequence comes from Proteles cristata cristata, assembly GCA_017311185.1. Lineage (NCBI taxonomy): Eukaryota > Metazoa > Chordata > Mammalia > Carnivora > Hyaenidae > Proteles > Proteles cristata. Next base: position 329,639 of record JAESUZ010004594.1, read on the forward strand.
GAAGGTAATATTTTTTTTCCCCAGTAGCTAGAAGACTGGAACACAAAATTGTTCAAAAGACAGAAGTGGGATGTCTGGATGGTGAGGGAAAGAGGTCAGCCCAGGAGCGGGAGAGTGGAACACAGCGGCTGAGAACAATGTGGTGTTTTGGGGGGTGGGGAGGTTGTCAAACCAGCAAGCAGAAGCTGGGGACCCTGGATGAATGGGAGACTGGGGAGAAGCCAGAATTTCGGGGTGGCCTCTCGCTGCTGCTGCCGCTGCTGGTCCTCAGAGGCCTTTCAAATTTGGGGAGGTTTCTCTGATATTGCTCCCCCCGGGGTGGGGGAGGATGCCCGAGGGAATCAGCCCCCACCCTGGCCTCCTCGTCCCATGCTGCCCTACTTGAGTGAGCGCAGCTCTACCCCACCCCAGGCCTGTGGAGTGCGGCAGTCAAAGCTTTATTACCCACACACAGGAGCTGCTCTGCAATAAAATAAAATAAACCAAGGTAATGGGAATGGCTGGTGCAGGGGGCGGCCCCCCAGAGAGCTCAGCCCGTTGCTGCCCCTCTTCTCTGCACCACTGATCACCATTAAGGCGGCTGTCAGTAAGTCATCTACGGTCCCCTGGGCCTCCTTTCCAGGGCTGAGTGAGCGACCCCACGCAGTGGTCAGTCGTAGAAGCAACAGCAGCATGTACACAAACGTCCTTGTTCAGTGCCCCGTAGATCGCAGGCCTTGGGGCCTCCTCCGGGCTGTAACACAGGGGTTGCACCTCCTGAGGCAAACCGGGAGAGGGAGGAAAGGAGTTCTGCCCTGAGATGACCTCAAGAGAAGTCTTTATGACAGTCTCTGATGTCCTGTACTGGGGATAAGTGTCCAGTAACACAGAACTGGCTGCAGGAGGGGAAGTCGTCGACCCACAGATGCCCAGAGGGGGTGGAGAGAGACACGAGCACCTGGCTGCCTGTCCTCCCAGGGTCCCCACCTCGCATGTACATTGTTCTGCGTGGCAGATATTTATGCCTCGCATGGACGGTGGCGTTAGCACTGGTTCAAAGTCTTCAATAATTTTCCTTTTGTCACACGGCGTGTCTGGCCCTTTGACCAGAGAGCTTTCAAATGCCTCCTCCCTGGCCCTGTCTTCTCCCCATCTGCCTGGCTCCTCCGTCCCCTGCTTGATCCAGACTTGTTGATGAGCCTCAGCTTTCCCCCCACACACGAGGCACTAAATCTTGCCTGCCTGCCTCCCGACCCACCATCATTTCCCAGGCTCACCTACGCCCATGAATGCTTAATTTAAAACTTCTGCTGCCGCGCAGCAGTTTGTAATTCTGAGGCCGCTTTCAACAGAGGAAACAAAATGGGCTGATGAATGTACTCGGAAAGGTGAGCAGAAAACCATCCAGCATTTCTGTGATGGGGGAAAGGCTTTTCTTAACCATTTAGGTTAATGTGATGGATATCTGCAGCGTAGAGTCATTCTAATAGGATGGATATCTGCCTGATCTATTGGCCTGTGGGGTGGTTATGAGTTTTAAATTTTCTCATCTCCACAGCAATAAATTCCCTGGGCTTTTCAATTATAAACTTAGTTTTCAGTGGGGCGGCCCGAAAGGATTTTGTTTTGGTCAAAGGATCGAACAGGCAGATCCAGTCAGGGTCAAAAGGCAGGTAGGTATGGCTCACCAGCAGCTTCTCCGCTGCCTGGATTACTCCCACCGGGCACCTCTGCCGGACCACAGTTTCCCTTGTCCTTACGGTCTCAGTGTGGCTGGTGCTCCCACTGCAGGGATGTAAAGGAGCCCCAGGACCTAAAGAGGTTAGAGCCCCTCTGTGGGTGTCTGCCATAGCATTCGTACTACAACCTCCCGGCCTCGTGGCAAGGGGCTGCCCTGGCCTGGCCACCTCCCGATATGGGCCTAAGAGAAGGGCCTGCAGCCCATGGCTCTCCCAGGCAGTCGGGGACTTGGTGATGAGTTCCCAGGGCTGGGCTCATGCTGAGCAACCAGTGGAGAGTAGCTGTAGCGAGTCCCAGAGGGTAATGAGCCTAGAACACTGCTAACTGGAGTACTCAGCGTGGGATCATTGGGGAAACAAGCTCAGGCAAATCTGTGCAGAGGGGAATCAAGGCTCTCTTAATGACTTTCTTCCTTTATACTGACATATTACCCCTCTGCCCAAGAGAGCAGCCAGGGCCATCAGGAAGACAGATGACTCTCCCCAGGTCCACTGCCTGGCCTTTCTCAGCATGCCTCCATCCCCTGCTCCCAGGCCCCAGTGGCCTCCTACGCCCTGGGTCAGAGCTTCAGAAAACTCCCAGAACCTAGGAGTGTGACTCTCCTGGATGTCAGTGAATCGTTCTGCCCACTAGGTAGTGACAGGAGTCAGGCTCTGAAATAAGGCAGGATTATGATCAAATTCTGGCTTCTCTACGTACCAATGACCTTGGATCCATTCTTTAGCCTCTGAGCCTCCATTTCCTTATCAGTAAAGTGAGACTAAAAATAACCACTTCACAAAAAGGCTATGAGGATTAACTATATTCCCCAACATGCATGTCTAAGAACCTAATTCACTGTGTGGTATACAACAGGTACTCAAAAAATGTTTATTCCCTCCCTTCTTCCCTGTAGTGAGGAGCTACTGGTCTTCCCTTCAGATGTGGCAGTGGGAACTGCAGAGCCTCCTTGCGGGAGTGTTCACCATCCACCCAGTGCCCAGCCTGGCTGTCCGACAGAGCCTGTGTTCAAGGCAGTAGCCAGAAGGGTCCAGCCCTAACGTGGGCCCTCAGAGCAGTACTCTGCCCTGATACTGTATGCCAGAGACTGTGTTTGGATCAGTAATAGAAGAAAAGCTTTCTTTCTCTGAGATTATCTTCCATTTATGTTCTTTGAATCAAATATTCTTAAGAGTGAAGACAAGTAGAAAAGTGCCAGTGATTGGCATCTAGGTTTTCTTTTCATTCAGTCCATTAAACAAACACATATTGACCTTCTGTATACCAGGTGCCATGCTAGGAGTTGGGACCACAAAGTCAAGGGCCACGTGACTATCTTCTGCCATTAAGGAGTTGGGTGGCTGGCTCAAGAGGTCATCAAGAACCCAGAGTACAGGGTGATACATGCTCTGGGACTCCCAGGATTCCCTTGGAGCACAACTAAGAGTTCCGGAAAGATTTCCTAGAGGAAGTATCACTTAGGCCAAATTTTTAAGGGTGAGAAGGCATCAGCCAAACCAGGGGTAGAAGGACATGCACTCCAGAGAGATACTAATGCATCAGATTGGAATTACATTCAATTGCTGAAAACAGTTCAGAAACAGCAGTTGCTTACACAAGATTAAAGTTTACTTCTTTCTCAAGTCCAGAGATAGACAGGCCTGGACTGGTACAGTGACCTCAGCATCAACAGAGATCCAAGTCACTTCCTCCTCCTTATCATGCATGGATTCCATTCTCAAGGTCCACAGAGCCTGTGGGGCCTCACCTGTTCACCCCTTCCTTCCAGTTAGGATGCTGAAAAAAAGGGGGAAAGCCCAATGATGGCAAATGCTCTCAGAAGTCCCACTCAAAAATACTGGCTAGGGGCGCCTGGGTGGCTCAGTCGGTTAAGCTCAGGTCATGATCTCACGGTTCATGGGTGCGAGCCCCCCATCAAGCTCTGTGCTGACAACTAGCTCAGAGCCTGGAGCCTGCTTCAGATTCTGTGTCTCCCTCTCTCTCTGACTCTCCCCTGCTCACACTGTCTCTCTTTCTCTCAGAAATAAATTTAAAAAACAAATAAATAATTTTTTAAAAAATATAGGCTAAATCTCAACGGTGTGACCAATGAGAGAGGGACAGTCTTAGCTGGCCACACCAATGCCTGGACTAAAAGGATACCTGTTACTAAGAAGGAAAGAATGGAAACTGGGAGGTCTGTGCCACAGAGCCCATGTGACATGACATTTCAGGATCTGTTTAGGGAACACCTAGATCATTCTGCCTTGTTCCTTTCCTGCCACTAATACTGTTCCCTCTCTCACTTTTGCTGTCACTCCAATGGCTTTGGGTACTTTCAGGGGGTAACTACAAAGACCAAAACAGCATGAGGAACTCATGGCCCGGGGACTAGGGGAAAGACAGGGAAGAGGAGGGAATGGAGTCTCAGAGCAGAGAAGCAGTGGGGTCAGCACGCCCGTGCCGGCACATGCCCGTCGCTCCTGGTCTCTTCCTGGGGAGAGGTGGCCCAGTTCAGCTGCAGACTGCAGGGAGGTTTGGGGGCCTTACAGCGCGTGAGAGCTCCACTCAGCCACTACAAGCAGTGCCATAGTTTCATTGTCATTAGCAATAAAAAATGGGCAGTGAGGAAGCCCAGCCTCAGCCCCCGGAAGAGGGCAGGGGCTGGGACCAGGGTCATTGACCAGGCCATTCTGGCCTCTGGTGTGCTGCACTTATCCCAGTCTGAGCTGTATGTGCTGAGCCCACATAATGGGTGGCTTTTACCCACCTTTCTTTGTACTGCAGAGAGGCCACAGAGATCACAGGCCCTCCGGGTCATACCGAGCAGGGGCCCAGTTTGCCCACGTGACAGGAGGGTGAGCACACAACAGCCCTTGCCCACTGGCACTGCTGGAACAGGAAGACTGTATCATCTGTATGTTAGCCAAAGGTCTGTGATTTTTTTCCCTGAGGGAACCAGAGTTTGGTCACTCTGTGACCGAGGTACACTCAAAATTTCTGTTCTCATCATCTATGTTTAACCCAAGAAGAAATGCCAACATTGTCTACCAGGCATTCTTCTGAGAGCTTCGTGTGTAAGAACTCATTTAAGCCTCACATTTTCCTTAGAAGGGAGGTATTCAATTTCACTGCTCCCATGTTAAACTTTGAATTAGGAGCACCAGTGTAAAATAACTCACCCAGGTTAATAAACATTAGAGGCCAAGTTTGAAGCCAGAAAGTCTGGCTTCAGAGTAACCATCGTGCAGTTCTGCCAATGGATGAGGTGCCCCAAATCAGGAGGAAATGTCAGACTGGAGACAGGCAGCCAAAGGTAGGCCCAGACACAAGGTACCTTGCCTTTTATGCAGGGAACAAGTGAAAGTCATGCTAAGGGACCCAGCCCAGTGAAGGCTTTTCTCCTCTTTGTGACTCCCTTGTCTCCTCCCCTCTTTGCTTTCCAACTCCAGTCAGCATGATCCACTGACCAGCTATACTACACTTGTCTGTTCTTTCTCATTCCTGCCTCCCGACCACTGTCACTGTACCAGGACTTTTGTGCATCTCGTTTAGTATCGTTTCCCTCCTGCCTTCCTAAGAGCGTACAAAACCACCCCCAGTCCCTCTGTCCCAGATCTATATTAGAAGGGGCTGGGCTCTGACCCATCCCATCACCCTGTCGCTCAAGGTCACTCTCTTAAGCTCTTCTTCTGAGCAAATTGTACCCCTTCCTGGCCTCTGTTGTCTCTGTCACCTTCCCTCTCCCTCAGTGTCTGCTTGTACTTCCACTGACCTTGGCCTCCCATTTTGTCCTGAAATTCTACCTCATTCCTGCTTTTACCCTACCATCCATGGGTTATTCCCGAAGCATGACCCAAGTCATTGCACCTGCTGGAGTGTGTTTGCCTGGCCCCACCTGTGATGTCCTGCCAGGCCCTCACTGAGGTATCACTGCTGTCTGTGCTACCACTCAGCAGTCATGAGTTTTACATGGCATTTTGTCACTAGTTGACATGAGGTGGCTTCATTGTATTTTCTCATCTGAAGCTCTTTGAAGACAGAAGTTCCTTTTCCTCTGTTTGCATCTATTGCAATGCCTAATGCAGTGCTTTTCTACTTAGGAGATGCCAAGTAGCTATTTCTCAGTTGGTTGGTTACAATAAGTCCTAGGTCTCTTTACACATCCTTAATGATTTTTATACATTGCAGTTCCTTCAACATCTGTCTTTCCATTTTGAAGAATCCTAATCATTTTTGGACGTTCTCTTCTCTTTAATCAGCTCAACTGGGCATCCCTGGTCCTTCTCTAGCCCTGCTGTATCTTTCCAGAGATGGAAGGCTGAACCACACTGATTTCTCCTTGCAGGGTACATTGTACTCTGTTATAACTGTAACGTGCACTTTGTGCTGCTTGCCTGGCCTGGGAGCTGCCTTTGTTAGGGGAGCTCTGGGCAGCAACCAGGAGCAGAGCCGTGTAGAAGGTGTTGCCCAGAAACAAAAGAGCCTTGGCAAGCATAGTCTCCCAGGAACCCCCTCCATCAGGCACCTTCCAGCACCGCCTAGAATCCTGATGCCTGGGCAATGATGTGGGGACTAGGTGTAGGTTCAAAAGAAATAGGCAGCAGCCTCACTTGGAGGGCATAATGTAAAAGCTCATGGATTAACAAGAGCAGTCCTGAATCATCAGGACATAACATGAGCACTAAAGATGGAGTTGTTAAGAAGAGTGAATCAAGGCAGGCTTCCTGGAAGATTTAAGTGGTGTGGGGGAGTTGCCCCTTGGGAATATCTTCACTCATTTTCTCTCAGCACTCCTGGGTAGAAACTTCCCGAAGAGAGGGTTGTCTTATTCTCTGACTGGTAAATGAGCAGACATCTCTGAGTGTGCTCTGCATCTCTGCTCCTCCCTTGGCAGTACAGGGGCCGCGACGTGTCTTACTTTTCTGGCTCTGATGCAGGGTTGTGGCCTCAGGGACCAGCCAGGCTACAGGAGGGGGATTGGGCAGCTCCCTAGGCATGTAGATCAGCTGAGCCAGAGCAGGGGGGCTGGGTTAGAGGAAATGTAGTTGGTGAGAAGGGGAGAATGGTATACTTGGAGAAGATGCACAGTGCTGAGACTCTCCCCTCTTAGTCCTCCTTTTTCTTTCCGTGCTCCCTACGGCATCCCTCTTAATACTACCTGCCTAAGATAGAAGACGGTGCTGGCCTTTCCTTTTTTTTTTTTTTTTTTGCTGCTCTTGACCTTGACCTTCCTACTGTCCGTTTTCCTGCACACTAGCTCCAGGCAGCAGCTCAGGAGCAGAGGGCAATTGAGAGCATCTTCAAATAGCATTAAAAGAAATCAAATTGCTTAAATAATCTTTACATCAAGTGTCAGGGTGGGGGCAGGAGTCTCAAAGGTATTTCCCAAGGACACAGGCAGAAAGTCTACAGGAGAACTGCACTGACAGCAGTGGCTGCAGCCACACTGTCTTCTGTCAGAAGAGCCTCGAGCAGACATCTAGGCTTAGGAAAGGGTTAGGCTCACTACGCTTCCTCCAAAATCAAAGGATTTGTCTTAGAAACTTAATGGCGACTTCCAGAAATCTTAGCCAAAGATGCTGAGCATCTTCACTTCCTGTCTCCCTTGCAGAGCACACCTATGTTGGGAGCCTTCCCCACATGGAGCAGAGAGCAGGGGTCAGTGGAATTCCACTGCGGGTTGGAGCAGGACACGTAAGGCCATCCTGACCACATTTGGAGGAACACAGGGAAGCTGTGCCCTTGCCTGACAGCAGGGCAAGATCAGCCTGAGCAAATAGTAGGGTTGAGGGCCCACCCATTAGCTCCTGGGACCTCATTAAGCTGGGTTTTATTCGGGACGTTTGGTTGAAATGGGAGAGAGAGAAATAATTGTGATTAATTGGTGCTTTGACTCCTGTCCAGAGGTTCGGCAGAGAGTCATGTCAATAGCTAAGCTGCTGACCCATCCTCTGTCCTTTCCTGCCACTAATACTGTTCCCTCTCTCACTTTTGCTGTCACTCCAGTGGCTTTGGGTACTTTCAGGGGGTAACTACAAAGGCCAAAACAGCATGAGGAACTCATGGCCCGGGGACTAGGGGAAAGACAGGGAAGAGGAGGGAATGGAGTCTCAGAGCAGAGAAGCAGTGGGGTCAGCACGCCCGTGCCGGCACATGCCCGTCGCTCCTGGTCTCTTCCTGGGGAGAGGTGGCCCAGTTCAGCTGCAGACTGCAGGGAGGTTTGGGGGCCTTACAGCGCGTGAGAGCTCCACTCAGCCACTACAAGCAGTGCCATAGTTTCATTGTCATTAGCAATAAAAAATGGGCAGTGAGGAAGCCCAGCCTCAGCCCCCGGAAGAGGGCAGGGGCTGGGACCAGGGTCATTGACCAGGCCATTCTGGCCTCTGGTGTGCTGCACTTATCCCAGTCTGAGCTGTATGTGCTGAGCCCACATAATGGGTGGCTTTTACCCACCTTTCTTTGTACTGCAGAGAGGCCACAGAGATCACAGGCCCTCCGGGTCATACCGAGCAGGGGCCCAGTTTGCCCACGTGACAGGAGGGTGAGCACACAACAGCCCTTGCCCACTGGCACTGCTGGAACAGGAAGACTGTATCATCTGAAAGTATCCTGTGTTGAAATAGGTTGGAGACAGACTTTGGGAACATGCATGAAACACAGGCAGAGTCCTTGAAGAGGCCCAGATCTCCTCCCCACTGGGCCTAAGAGAGCAGCCCTTGAGTGTGGTGAGAGGGGAGCAGGGGGCTTTCTCTGTTGCCTCTCCAGGGGTGTGGATCTCAGGCCTCTGCCAGCCCTACAGCTTTGCCTTCCTGTGAATCAGAAAGGGGCACCTGCCCTGGGTGGCGCAGCGCAGCCTTCTGAGAAGAGCAGCCCCAGGCCCACCTTCCTGCTGGTATGTGAAGGTACCATTTTTAAGGATGAATTTTAAGGACAGATATGAGCAAACGCAAGAACAGGGGGAAATAAACTGCCTGGTTCCTAGCTGCGAGGGTAGGATTTTTTTCTGTTCCAATTTCTTTTCTCTGGTGCCTTTCTCTGGCCTGCAAGAGAGATTGGTGTCCATGTACCTATTCCAAGAGACTAGGTGATAATGAAAGAGAAGGAGCTCTGTGTCCCCTTTCCCCTAGCGTAGGACATCCCTGCTGCAAGCTGACAGCTTTTGAGTGGCCCCCATGGCCACAACCCAGTTCTGAGAACACTGAAGTGACTGAGCTTGTCCAAGCCCCAGATTCTCTTAAACCCAACATTCGTGGCCTTTCCGCAAAGATTTCCCTGTTCTCCTAGAAGGACCTGAGACCTGCCCACACTGGCAAGTGACTTGTAGCTTGAGGCTTTCTCAACCCTGTGCTCAGATGTTCCCTCAGGCAACCGAGGCCTAACCAGGACATCTACCCCTTAGCTTGGATGACTTAGCAGACAGGGTCTGGGGTCCTATCCTGTCCTCAGCTCTTCCTCTGGCCATCTCATGTCTGCTCTTGCTCTTCACCCCTTCCTTGCTGAGAGATGGTGGCCAGGAGTGGTGGATGTGTAGGAGACCAGAGGGAGGCATACACAGCTGCTGCCTGCGTTCATGCCTGGATAAATAGAGGAATCCATCCTCGCTCCAGTTATATTCAGTACAGGCAAAGCCAAGTGCGAAACAGCCCCTTCTGCTCGTGACGTCTGGGAGCCTCTGAGTCATCAGTGCTGGCTGCACTGACCAAGAGTCTGTTTCTGCCCCTCTGGGCTCCTATGAGCAGACCTGCCCTGACAGGGGCAGCTGTGGGACATCCCTTGTCACCGTAGAGAGGTTCTCAAAACAGGCCTTCTCTAATTGGTTCAGTGCCACTGGATTTCCCCAAAAGACTGTTTTCTGTCCCAGGAACTTTCCTTCTCCAAGTTACTTCTGCCAAGTTACTTTTTACCTTTTACTTTTCATCATCTGCTTACTGAATGCCTACCGTGTGCCAGTAACCAGACACCGTTAATAAGTGCCCAGTATGATACTGTAATTAATAGTGGTATGTGGGGAAGGTATTACTAAGTAAATAATGGAATAGTTTGAGTGAAATCCTGTCTGTGCAGAATCTTAATGGGCTGGGTAGGTGTTCACAGGTGCAGTAATAGAAGGAGTATTCTAGCCACAGGAAGTAGTTCGTACAGAGGCCTAAAACAATGCATCATGTGTGTGGAGCTGACGTTGGTTTGGCATGACCAGAGCAAAGTAATGAGGGCCAAAATGGTAGAAAGTAAGAACCCAGCTGTAAGAAGCTTATACTCTACTGTCCTGAGGATTTGAACTTCAGCAGAGAGCAGGGAAGGATTTCAACAGCAACAGAAGGGATCAGGTTTGAATTTTTGGTTAAGTAACCAAAAATTGTACAGTCTTTACTGTGCACTTACTATCTACCAATCTTGAGTATTTAACTAGAATCCGTTTATTTATTCTTTAATAAAAAGCCTTTGAAGTAGGCATCATTATTATGTCCATTTGACTAACAGGAAAAACCTATAACCAGAGAGGTTAAATAACTCACTTTAGGTCTCACAGCTAGTAAGTAGCTGAGCAAGGCTTGACTCCAGGTGGTCTGGCTCCCCAGCCTCTCTCTAACCATCAATAAGCCTCACTGTAGCATCATGGAAGGCCATTAGGGACAATGATGGCAGGAATACCAATGAAGGGGACTATTTCCCAACAGTAGGACCTGAACTAAAGGACTGGCAGTAAGGATAACGAAGAGGGGAAGAATTCAAGAGACATTTATGAAGTAGAATTTTGGTGACCTGGAGATTGATTGTGAATATAAGGGAGCCACGGATGATTCCCAAGCTTCTTATGCTACTGATTGGAATAAGAAATGCAGGTGAAGGAACAGGTTTTACAGTGATGATAGTAGATTCAGAATTAGACTTGTTACATTTGAAATTTGTCAGGTTGGAGTTGAATTCTGAAGAGAGGTCTGGACTGGAAATAAAAGTCATGGTGTCCTATAACTCCGAGAGCAGTGAAAAATGGATGGCCCCCTGAGGAATATCCGTATTCAAGGGGCATGTTGTTGGGAAAGAATTCACAATTAAAACTAAGAGCAGGGAGAAGAAGCCATGATTGGGAATCACAGAGGCCTAAAAAACAAATGTTTAAAATGGAAGAGGGGTTCTTAGCTTGGTTAGATCATTCAGAAGGTCAGAATCGATGAAATGTGAGAAGAAATTGTTAAAATGACAGTTGAGAGGTCCTGAGTGACTTAGAGGTCGTAGTTTCATTGCAGTATTGATGGTGGTGAGCCATCACCGTGGATGGGGAAGGAAAGGAGAGGTGAGGAAAATACTCTGGGTATGGAGAAACAGGTTGACTGGATGGTGGGATATGAGGCCAAGGCAAGGTTTTCTAGAATGGACAAGATATTCATAGGCAGAGAGGTAGATGGGAAAGGGGATTGAAGTGGTGATAGTAGGTGAGAGGTGACTGGTAGGTGCCCAAAGAAGCCAGAGAGGGTGTGATCTAGAGCTAGGTTTATTTCTTTTTCTCCAGGGTGGAAAGGAAAGAAGTGATTATGGATAACATCAAAAGGGCTTTTTTTTTTTTTTTTTTTTTTTTTTTTTTTTTTTTTTTAATGTTTTATTTATTTCTAGGAGAGAGAGAGAGACAGCGCGAGTAGGGGAGGGTCAGAGAGAGAGGGAGTCACAGACTGAAACAGGCTCCAGGCTCTGAGCTGGCTGTCAGCACAGAGCCCGACGCGGGGCTCGAACCCACGAACCGCGAGATCATGACCTGAGCGAAAGTCGGACGCTCAACCCACTAAGCCACCCAGGCGCCCCTAAAAGGGCTTTTTAAAGGCAAGATGTGGGTCCCCATAGAAACCCACAGCAGTTCAGGTAAGGAAGCCAGAGAGTTGGGGTCAGCAAAGCAGAGTGCACCTGTCCCAGTGTGGGCCTCAAGATCAGGGAGACACAGATTCTCACAGAGCGGGGACCAGCATTTGAACCCAACCTGATTGAACAATATTCAATTACTTTCAGACCAGGTTAGACATTTGATAACCACATGTAATTATTCCATGTCATACACAAACTGATTTGCCCTGATAAAAGGCCAACTATCTTGCCAGTGGCTCAGTCCCCACAGGCCTCGGGTGCCACCTGAGGTACTCTGGCTGGGCTCTGGAGAAGGCTTCCATGGCCCATGCCAAGGTTTGGGGTAAAGAATGCAGTCTGGAGGCACGTGATGAAAAGCAGTCTTGTCTTCACTGCTCTTGTGGACTGGTGCTGCTCTCGTCCATGTCAGCCAAGGAGCATGAGGGGAGCTGGGCCACTCAGGTGTGCCCCACAGTCTGAAAGAATCCCAAAGCTTGGCTCAGGCTCAGGGAGCCTGTGGGAAAGGGTGCCACCAGTGGTGCCCCAAACGGGGGTGCAGAATGAGAGCCTCCTAATTCTGGCTCATTCCCTGCATGAATCTCCGAGAAGAGAGAGTTAAATCTCCTTCCAACCTTTAGCCCTGGGTTTTCCTGGGAAGATGAACAATCTACTTTCCTCATTGTCTGCACCAAAGGAACAGATTGCATCAGTTTATAAACTGTGTTACCGCCTGCAAAGGCCTGGAGTCAGCAAGTTTGCATTTCCCGGCAGACTCAGACGATGCTGATCGCTTTGGCTGCCACCTCTCTGCTTCAGGCAGGACCAGGAGCTGCCTGCCCCCCACCCCTACCCCTGTCATCCCACCCCTCATCCCTGAAGTATTCTAGAAGAGAGATGAAGAAGCCCTGAGCTTCTAGCTGAGCCATCTTGTTCTGCGCTCAGGCCTTCCATCAATTTCCAGGAGCTTCTTGGCCCCTCTTGCCACTGTGCCAACTTGGGCCTGATTTCCAGGCATTCCTAGGGCTTTGGCTTGGGCCAGTGCACAGATGTCAAAGGGAGGTTTTCTGGAGAACAGTTGGCACTGTGGGTTGGACTGGAAAGAGTCATCTGATCTGGAGGTGCTGAGGGGTTAGGAGCAGGTGCGCTGCTGGGGACCAGAGCCCTGCTTCTCCAGCACAGGAAAGATTGGTACCGCGGCCTGCCTCTCCTCTGCCCACTCCCTGCCGGCAGCTGCCGATAATGAGACCCGGGAGGCATTGCATGGGCACTGCGTCTCCAGCTCCCAGAGCGTTATATTATTAATTGCATTGTGTTAATGTGCATCGTCTCCAAGAGACGTTGGTGTGTCTGCACGCGCCTGTGAGTGGAGGGCACGCGTTGGCCGTGTTAAGCTGCTACTATATTAAGGTGAGGGGTCTCTTCAAGTTCACAGCTCTAGCTGTGGCAGCACATTACAGCCTTCGTGCAGCATCAGCGATGGTGGGGAACCCAGCTCTGCAGCGACGTGGCTGCCTCTGAGTAACATGCAAGGCGTCTCTGGTGCAGTCTGGTTGCCCTGGATCACTGTCCCATTCGGACAGAAAACTCTGGTGGGAGGCGTGGCTTCGAAAGAGGCTGGAGTGCCCTTTATCCTTCTGTGCAAGTTTTCCTGTGGGGCCTGAGGGTTCGCGGGGCCTTCTCTGCTTTCCCTTCTCTGTTCTCAGCCCCCAGTCGTACTGGTATACCACCAGTGCCCCCACCCAGCCCCGACTGTCACCTCAGCTAGTTCACAGCTGAGAGCGCCCTAAAACCCTGGTTCCGCTCTCATTTGTGTGTGAGGAGACTGACTGAGCCTGGAGGGGATGTGACCCCTGCCCCCCAGCCCAGATCACAGTTCCAGTCAAGTGCTTTTTCTGTGTTCCTTGGTGCCTTCTCACCCTATCTTCTTTCCTACCGTTTCCCAGTTCTGGGCTTTTTCCTGTACTTGTTGCTGATGGCTTTGGTGGTGTTTAAAGCAAGCCTGTAGCCAGACAGCATGTGGAAAGCATAGAGGCTTCTGCCTGTCGTTAGGGCCCCTGATGTCACCTCCCCAGAGGCAGCCCTGAGCAGTCTACTGTCTGCCTTCTGGAGGAACTTGCACCCCATATAACCTCCATCCCCCTCACCTGCGCAGGCAGCCTACATTTCCAGGGGCCCCAGGGCAGGGGTGTCCTGTGCTGCTGCTCTGGTCTGCCTGGCTTCACCTGCCCTGCAGGAGGCCGCCCACCTCCCCTGAGGCAGAGAGCATCCCCTCGCTATTTTCCAGTCATTCCACAGCCTCCTGGCCTAAGAGGCAGGCTAAAGAGCAGCCATCTCCTGCACTCAGACACTGTGCGTAGAGGCAGGGCCAGTGCACTTTGGGGAGCTCATACCTTTCCTCCATCCTCTTGACACACAAAAAAGGAAGGTGGGTACATAAGTGTGGGATCTCCCTGCCCTCCCCCGCCAGTAAACCCCCTCTGTGCTACACCTGCTTTGGCTGCCCTGAGTCCCCAGGGGAGCATGCAGCCCCCTGCTGTGTATCCTCGTCTGTTCAACATTTTGAAGTTTCTTTGCCCTGAGTGCGCCGAACTGCCTTGTTCAAGCTTGCCTTTCCGTGGAGGCAGCCTCCAGTGCCTTCTCCCTGCCCTGGCTCAAACCTCACCAAGACCCAAGGGAGGCTGCAGGAGGACCTATGTCTCTTCAGCCTTGCCCCAGTCTTGCCCCAGCCTTGCCCCAGCCTTGCCCCAGCCTTGCCCCAGCCTTGCCCCAGCCTTGAAACCAGGAGGCATCCCATATGGCTCCTGGAGCAGGAGAGGTAGGACAGCTAAATGAACCCCCAGGGCAGTCAGAATTTCCTCTGTGGTCTTATGGTAAGCTCTTAACTGATCTCAGTCTCTCTCTCTCTCTCTCTCTCTCTCTCTCTCTCTCTCTCTCTCTCACACACACACACACACACACACACACACACACACACACACACACACACACACACTTTACACAAGGTTTCAGAATCTGAAGGCTTATTGGCCAGGAAGGACCAGAACCGTTTGAGAGGAGCAGTATCCATAAGACCCTCGGGCCCTGCGTGGCTTTTACCTCCCTTCCTGTGACCCCCCCCCCCCCCTGCCCCGTTACATCCCTGCACTGCACCCCGGGCTGAGAATGTGCCACACTGCCTAGAGAGAAGGATGACTCAGACCCCACGGCCTGGCTGATAGGAGTAGTTCCTAAGTTAAGAAGCTGGACAGAATCCCGACAAGGGAAAGGGGCAGTTTAGTTTGGAAGAGGGGAGTAGGACAGAGACCGAGTATATTTCTGGAGGCCAAGGCACTCTAGCCACTAAGGAAAGGACTCTAGGCAATGAAACAAATTCATGGCCACCACACCTCTCATTTGTTCCCAGCCATGGAGAGTGAGCTAGGAGCCGGTCCAGTTCTCCCCTTTCCTCCTTTCCCTTCTCCCCTTCTTCACGCACCCGCAGCTGGGAAGGGTGAGACCACAGCCCGGCTGGGTGGGCGCTGAGGTGTGTGTGTTGCCTGGGCACGGGAGCTCTTCCTCAGTAATTAGGAGACATACAAATTAACAGCCTGTGCCGTTTGTATTAATTTGGTAAATAAGCCAGAACAATTTCATTAGTGGCACATTAATGTGCTTGGGAGCAGGAGGACGTGTCCCACTGCGAGGCAGCGGGGCCCGCTGGCTGCCCCAGCCCCCGGACAGGCCGAGTCCAGTGTGTCTAGCTGCTCTCCCACTGGGTGCGGCTGGCTGGGCTGTGTCCCCTCCCCTGCGCCCTGTGGTGGAGAAAGACACCCCTGCTCCCCTCCTCTGAGCAGAAAGGCACCTGCTATTCAGCTGGGTATGAGGACAGTCACACATTAGCTCTTCCCATCAGCCCACATTTGCCTTCCCTCCACTCTGTATTTTGCATGAGGCCCCCTGGGTGTAGGAAACCCAAACTTACAGGTGGAGGGAGAGCTAAGGGGATGGAGCTCAGCCTGAGCAAGGCTGCTGCTGGCCCATATTAGTTGAAGGGAAGAGGAAGCAGTTTTATGTTACCTCCTTTAATACACAGGACCTGCTTCTCTTTTTATGGAGGAGAATACTGGCTAGGAGGAGAGAGCTTGTGACTTCCCAAAAATTCCCAGCCAGAGCTAGGATTTGAACCCAAGTCTATCTGACTCCATGATCCATGCTCTTCTTGCCACCCCCTTGCCCAGTCGGTACACCCAGCTCTGGGAAAGATTCAGAGTGGAGATGAAGCTTTGTTCCCCCTTGGAGCTAACAGTCTAGTTGAAGAAATAAAGACATTTGGAAATAACCACCCCTACTATGAAGTAAAAAGTTGATAATGATGATGATGATGACAATGAAGCATTTATGTGTCCAGTACTCTTTTACATGTTTAGTACATATTAGCTCATTTAGTCATAACAAATCCTTTGAAATGGGTAATATTGCAATGCCAGTTTTACAGTATAGAGAGACACTGAGAAGGTAAGTGACTTGCCAAAGGCCATGTCGGTGGGAGGTGGATTTGAACTGAGGCAGCCTAGCACCACAGTCTGTGCTTCTAACTGCTGTGTTGTACGCTGCCCTCTAAATGCCAAAGCCTGGTGAGCCTATAGGTGTTCACAGGATGGTTCACTTGGGGGTGGGTTAAGGAAGCCCTCACAGGAAGGTGGTATTGAAGCTGGAGGAGCTCAGCTCACAGGCCTACCTAGTTTGGACCAAAGATTCCCACCTGCTCTGTCGACAGCAAGAGCATGGGTGAGAGACGCTGGCAAGCGGCCAGACCAGCAGAGCTGCGCAGTGAAGCAGCAGCACAGTGTCCTTCAGCACTTGGGGAGCGGGTCAGACCTTCAGGCATCTGGGCTGCCTGCCCCCCCCCGCCCCCGCCCAGCCGCTTCCTCAGTGGAATGCCATGGCCCCCTTCATGATCTCTCAGGAGGCCTCCTCCTCCCCTCAGCTCTGTTTTCCTAGGTGTTAGCTTCAGTATGAGCATTGAAGAGGGGAATGAAGAGAAGAGCCTCCATCTGTTCCCTACTGATACTGCTTGTGTCCGTGTGTACACACATTCTGTGGTGCCCTAAAGGCCATATCAGCTCACATGTGTACACACCAAATGCCCACACAAATGAAACACTCTGGCAGCCCAAGGTTGTCACCCAAGGCTTGAACTCTTGATATCTGAGGCTTCCCAAGGGAAGCTATTGAGCCCATCTCTCTCCCTGAAACACTCCACAAGATGCTGAAGAGACAAGTAACAATATTGTATAGCACTCTCCGGTTAAACACTTGATTAGAATAGCCAGAAAGAAACCAGAAGAGGTTTCCTGCGTATTTAACAAGAATGAGCCTCCTCTAACTCCTGTCTTCAGTTTGAAACAGACTTGCAGGAAATAGCTCTCCATGTATCTCCATATAGTCAAACCTCATTCTAGGAGATCCCATTTTTGCAAATTCACTTGCTAAAATTTATCTGTAACCCAAAATCAGTGCCCATGGGACTTTTTTAAAAAATTTTTTTAATGATTTATTTATTTGTGAGAGAAGGACAGAGCACGAGTTGGGGAGGGTCAGAGAGAGAGGGAGACACAGAATCTGAAGACTGAGCTGTCAGCACAGAGCCTGACACGGGGCTCGGACTCACAAACTGCAAGATCATGACCTGAGCCAAAGTTGGATGCTCAACCAAGGTTGCACCACCCAGGTGCCCTATGGGACTGTTCTGATCATTTTTGGATGTGCACAGCAGTGAAAAAACTTTGCGTCTGCTGATGAGCACATTTCCCACCTGAGGCTGAGAAAGGTGCTGCACCGCCTTCTTGTTTCAGCTCTCACACCATAAACAGGTGTCCTTTCTATAGTGTCCTGGTGCTACGTTTTTCCTGTGTGTGTGCTTTCTCTTGGTGATTTTGTAGTTTAAAGTGGCCTTCAAGCAGAGTGCCGAAGTGCTGTCTAGTGTTCCTAAGTGCAAGAAGGCTGTGATATGCCTTAAGGAGAAAAATGCATGTGTTAGATAAGCTTTATTCAGGCATGAGTTATAGTGCTATTGGCTGTGAGTTCAATGTTAATGAATCATCAGTATATATTAAATAAGGTGTCTTTAAACAGAAACATGCACAGAAGAAGGTTATGTATTGGTAAGTTGATAAAAATGTGATGAGAGTCTTGCAGGAATCTAATCCTGTGTTTCCCCTGGGAGCAATGGTTCAGGATTTGCTAATTCAGTGTTCATGGTGACTTCATAGAACAAAATACCACAAGCAATAAGAATCAACTGTATCTGTGTATCTCTGTATCTTTGTGTGTTTACATGTACTTTTTAATTTAGAGACGGTGTCAAAAACCTGAGTGAGTCTTAAAAGTTGGCCAGAAAAATAAAGTATATACAGACATTGACCCATGAAATGTTTATAGTCAAGCTACAAATTCCTGGCAGTCAATCTAAGAGAAATACGATGAAAAATGAACACCTATACCAACCTACCATGACCTATACCAATGACCACCATGGTTAACCCTCTGCTTGCTCCCCGTGGGACTCTCCCAGAACTAGAGAAGGGTTAAGACTTTGGTCTTCAGATTGAATTCTTTGTGCCCAAAAGGATAGACACAGCACAGAGCTCAGCTAGAGAGGTCACAAGTCAAAAGACTTGGAAGTTGCCCCATCTTTCCATTGAGTCCAGCCCATGTTCCCCTGAGTACCTTTGATTGAGAAATTACCTTGGTTGCAGCAGCCATAATAAAAGGGGAAGCAGAGACCCACAGGCTACAGTTTTATCTCCCTCTGTAACCCAGGATGGATTCAGTGAAAGGACAGTGCCCAAGGCTAGAGATTTCTTTCCTCTGTGCCTGGCTGGGCCCAGGGACTTGTCAAGCCCAAGTTGGCATCTCTCTTGCAGGCAGGGAGAGGCTGGTAAGGGTGAAGTCAGCCTCTAAGAGAGTTGGCATTGTTGACCTCAGGAGTGGCTACTAGTCACTGGGGTCTCTTGCTAGTGTGAGCCCTTGAGAGGTCGGCATCTGGTTTGCAGCATCAGAGGTGAGGTGTGAATTTGGGGTTTGCTGTGTGGAGTGGAATATAAGTAGGAGCACCTTATAGGATGAGAGGGATTGTACCTGCCCGGGTATTTCATCAGCCTGTCTCTGGGGTTCCTGCCTCCATTCTAGCAATCAGGTACCAGAGGAATGATGCCAGGGCCATCAGACTTCTTGTCACGACCACATTGGCCCACCACAGGCTTCTCAGAACTGGAAGGAGGCCAGGAATAGGGACCCAGAGGTCCAGGAATAGGGGACCTACCTACCCACCTACAGAGTCAACTTGGGATGGATCTATATAGTATCTTTTTTTTTTTTTTTCTGACTCTAATAAACTTCATATCTGCTTCTGGGCCAGACCCCAACCTCAGGCATCATTGAACTTGCATTTCCACTTGAAGGGTTAACGGTAAGCCTTAAGTAGGAAGAGGGCGTTCAAGAATGGGGAGAAGCCAAGGTCCTGCCTTTCTGGTCCTACCTCTTCTTCTTCTCCCCATTGCCTTCCGTATGCATGCCCAAGTCACCTCTGCCTACTTACAGGGTGTCATGTCCCCCACATTTCTCCCTGATCTCCTCCCTCCCATTCCCTCTCTAACCCTCTGCCCTGGTCTGTGCTGCTGGCTCCAGCCCAGGCTTCAGAGAATTCCCAGGTATTTAGACATTCATTTTATTGCTTAATCGAGCCTGAAGCTGTTTAAATTAATACAAGTTTTCATATTTGGCAGCAGAGGCTTTTACAAACCCCTTTTAGCAGAAAAAGAAAGAGCTTGGGAGAGAATCAAAGAAGGAATCCACCTTCTTGAGGTGGGGGCACATCAGCTCCCACAAGGGCCGGCGGCACCAGGGCTACCCTCTTAGAGGAGCAGAGTCAGTACTGTCTCTGGGGTCCTGGGTCTTGGGGAAGCCCTCAGTGGAGGAGGCTCAGATGTCCTGAGCCCTGCAGGGGCCCCTGAGGGTTTTGACGTTCAGCCACAGCATAAGGCCCCACAGACTGGGCTGATGGTAGTGACTGCACCTTTCTAGTGGCTCCCTATCGGGAGCAGCCCCCTGCTGCAGTCACCGCACAGAAGTCCTCGTGTGTTAGCAAGCTCCCTGTTCTCATCCTTCTGCCCACCTGCCCCATCCCTCCTCTCCTCGCCTGGCTTTCATCCAGGCATTTTCATTACCTTTGTTAAGCATTAATTCCTTCAGCTGTACACCCTTCTCCCCAGGGATTGTCTTGCTTCTCCAGGGCCTGCCTGTCTTCCTAGAAGAGCCGGGGGTGGGTGGGTGCTAACAAAGAGTGGGATGTACCCGGAGCTATGTCTGCTGCTTATCTTGCTCCCGATCCTCAGGCCGCACTCACACACGCACAGGGCTAATGCAGACTCCCTTGCTTAAGCTAAGGGGAGCCGAGTTTACCCTAGTAGCCGTCTGCCAAAAGATCCGAGAAGAAGGGAGTTTTGAAGTGCTTGGTCAGTGACATATCTGTAAGGATGATTCTGGGGCGTCAGAGTCTAGAACGCATAGGTCCAACTTACAGAACTGAAGTGAAGGGTTCTAAGAGCGTCAGCAGTGCTGGAGCTCCAATAAGCTCTTGCCCTTGTGCCCAGTGTGCTCCTGTCATGGGGTGTGAAATGCCCTGGCAGCTGCCCAGGGCCTCCCCCTACAGGCTGACACCCCCTTTCTCTGTTCCCCAGGTAGAGGTGGAGGTAGAGAGCATGGACAAGGCCGGCAACTTCATCGGCTGGCTGCACATCGATGGTGCCAACCTGTCCGTCTTGCTGGTGGAGCACGCGCTCTCCAAGGTCCACTTCACTGCTGAGCGCAGCTCTTACTACAAATCCCTGCTGTCTGCTGAGGAAGCCGCCAAGCAGAAGAAAGAAAAGGTACGGGTGTGGAATTGGGCCTGGTTGGGGAGGAGGGGGTACCACGCCAGAGCTCTGACTTCTCCCCTTCCCGCCCCTCCCCGATACCACAGCCTCCACACAACAGACTCGGGTTTTGTCATCCTCCAACTGAGGGGCACCAGTTGGTGTTGGTCAGGAACACACATGACCGAGGGAGAGGCTGCCAGCTCAGGCTTCCTCAGCCCTAGGCCCACCTACAGAGCAGGTGGACCTGCTAGAGCAGAAAGTTATCTGGAAGGTGACCTTGGAGACATGAGAGGAATGACGGAGGGAGCCCTTGTGACTGGGGAGTCATCCCTTCGTCAGCCCCGACCCTTCTTTGGTGCCCTCAGAGCAGCCGGACGACCTACAGCCCACTTCTGAATTTCCTTCACATTGCCCTGCAGAGAGGCCCATTTTGGAAGCTACCCCAGGAGATGCATAAAGCTGTTAGGACAGCAGATTTATAGCCCATCAGTCTCTGCAGACACTGCATTGAAGAGACAAGGGGGGTGGGTTTGAAAGCAGCTTTTGGAAACAAATGGACGATTAAGGAACCCAGTGGTTTGGTGGTGGGAGCTGGGCCTGGCACCCCCCGACTCAGCCTGTCACCACTGACTTATCGCCCAGCCCTGATAATGGGGATAAATCAGCCGGCCACCAATTTGTCAGGGCTTCTCTGAGCTTGAGGAAGATTTCATGGGACAGCCGTGCTGAGCCATAAATTTGTTCCAGGAATAAACGTTTCCTTCCCCATGGGGCAGCCATCTGGCTTGCAACTCGCCTCCCAAAGTCAAGGCCCAGACACCTGCCAAAAGGAGTAGGGGGCATCAGGGCCCAGTGGCTCCTCATTCTCCTCCAGCCCAGAGCAGCCACCTCCTCACTGAGCCCTTTCCCAGTGGTCTTCCTTCAGGGACTGGGCCCAGGGACTCCTGCCTGGATCTCTCTATGGCTTTTCTTCCTGTTCCCCAGGGGATTGGGGCAGGTGACCAACCCTAATGGGAGTGGGAGAACTCTAGGATGTGGTGACCCACAAATCTTGGGGCAGGTAAAGGAGACTGTCCATGCCTTGGAAGAATAGGCTACCCCGAGGCCTCTGAGGAGGCTCCTACCCTTCCTCATCCCAGTTCTGCTCACAGTAAGCCCTGTCTTCCTAGAGTGATGGGGAAGCAGGCAGCCTCAGCCTCTGCCACAAGGGAGCTTCCTCTTTGATTTCCTGTTGGTGACAGCTAACCTTAGGACTGCCACCCTCATGTCCTGTGCCTGCATGTGGTGCTGGGGCTTTGTGTGCAAAGGGCTGAACCTTCACCAAAGAACTAGCAGCTGAGGATTGGCATGGCAAGCACTGGCCTCTAAAGCTCAGATTCTGAAAGCATCTCTGCCCCCAGGCCCTGCTCCCTTAGTCACTCAGCACATGAGCCTCTTCAGATCTGAGTGATCCTCTCTTCTCTTGAGATTGGAGACCCCAGAGGGACCCAAGAGAAGACAGAGGGGAATCTGGCCTGAGGTGGAGGAATGGGTGCCTTTCTGGGTGTTATTCTGGGCACCACCATTTCCTACACGGTGGATTTGTCTGAAAGAGCCCAGGTTGTCATTTCACTGGTGCCAGATGATGATGCTGAGGAGTAATTACCGGTGATTAATCACTTACACAGGCTGCGTGGTTTTGTTCCAGTCCGATTAAAATGCAGTGCGCTACTCTCAGTGTGGGGGGCCTGCCTGCCTCCTGGGTCCCTCTCCCTCACATCCTGTCCTCTCCGAGGGTCTTGGCAGAACCTCGTATGGGATGCCTTGCCTCTTCTGACGGGGCTGGTTCCCGGGAGCACTGTGTGCAGAGCACCGCTGCCCCCTGAGTTGGCTGGACCGGGATGAGAGAATTTGGTAGCCAGCTGGAGGACAGTTAACTGCATATGTAAGGTGTCCCCAGGACCTCCACCCTTGCCTCACTTGTGACCTGTGAGGGTTGCCATAGCTGTTCAGAGACAGGCTCATGTGGCTAAGAGATTATGGTGGTACCTGTGAGCTAACCAAGGAAAGGTAATCCTGAGAGATTCTCTGAGACTGAGTTCATGCAGAAGTCTTTGGGGAACGTGATTGTGTATGTGCACATTTGTCAGTGGGTCTGAGGGAACCTGGCAAGGCTAGTTTCCCCTCTGTGAGAACTTAGCTGCCTCTCTGCTGGGCCTGATTCCTCCCTGTGCCCTGCAGACTTCTCTCCTGGTGAAGATGCTTCTGGGTCCTTTTCCTCTACAGGAAGATAATGACGGGTTCCCCCCTCCTCCTCCAGGAATCCTGGGTAGGTCTGTGGACCAAAGAGGGAAACACAGATGGCAGGCCCCAGAACTGCCCTCCCTTCCCAGTACCCACTTTCTTCCCCAGCAGGGCCCCGGACAGGGCTGGGTTGGCCATTGATTGCCTTTTATTGACCTTGTCTTCCCCACTGTGATCTTGAAGGCCTCCACCACCCTGGCCCCCAGCCAGCCCCACCCTTGGAGCCTATTGAGCAAATATTAAATGGGATTTAGGAAAGAAGGCCTCCAGCCAGCGGAGCCTCAGTTCACATGCCCATCTCCTGTCAGGAGGAGAATCTGGAACTCTCTGGGGAAGGAGTACAGGAAAGAGGGAGGTCCAGGGACGGGCAAGGACAGGAGGCGAGAGCCTATGCTCCTGACCTGGCCCCACAATGTCCAAAGGAACTGGCAGAGCAGCAGTAGAGCAGATAAGGGAGGAAGGAACTGCCTCCCTTGCCCATTCCCCCACCTAGGTCTAAGGCCAAGGTCATGGAGGAGTTACCAAGGCGCCCCACCTCAGGACACAGTGCCATCCTGGCCCCCAGCCTGACCACAAACCCTACCATGAATCAGAGGAGCTGGGAAAGACCTTTCCACATGAATGCAGCCCGGAGGTTGTCCCAGAGCAAAGCAGAGCCCTTTGGGGTAGGTCCCCCGGCACCCCTAGGCCCTGCTGCTTAGACCCGGTTCAAGCTTGTCTCCACCAAAGGCCAAGAGCATTCCCAACTCCAGAGTCCCATCCTCTGCTCGGCATCTTGGCCATACAGGTCCTTCCCCAGCTTCTCCATCTGCCCAGAGCCTGGAGGAGGAGAACCATAAGACACTGATTCTATGTGTACACAATTACTGTGCTCTCTGAAGGGGACTTTGAGTTTTCTTTGTCTTCCCCACCATGGGTCCAGAATGAGGAGCATCCTCCCTGGGAATTCCCCAGAACAGGCTCCTTGTCAGGGATTTGAACTGTGAGAGGGATAGGGATGGCTGTAGGGAAGTGGCACTCTCTGGCAGGTGCCCACCAGTGTGGCTGTCCCCTCTGCCCCAGTTTGTAGAAGGGCAACATAAGTCAATATAGGCAAAACATGCCTCGTTCTAAGCTCTCCGCTGATTGTCTCCTTCCCACCAAGAAGCCACCTAGCCAGGCTGGGTTTACTGGCTTGCTGCGGGCCACTGGTGGCCAGGTCCCAGGGTATAAGTGGTCATCTCCATCCCCCAAGGGAGACCTGCAGGGCTCCACCGTTCAAGGAGCCAAACCAGCGCTCTCTTAGAAATGGAATTCCTTTATCTGAGAAGCAGCTCTCCCTGTCCTGCCGGTTGGCAGTCTCATGCTTCTGATGTCTTCTCACCTTGGGAGTGAGTGGGGTACACTCTGATGTGGCCCTGCTACCAGTGAGCTGTGGAGCCTTGTCGCAGGGCTGGGCCCCGCTGCCACCCTCTTTCCTTGTGGGAGCAGGAGGCCTGCGGGCCATCCCTGAGGCTTCTGTTTGCATCATCCATGACCTCGAGCTTGTTGCCTGCCTGAGCCTGCCAGCAGAGAGCTCCTCCCTTCTCCCCAAGGAGGAAGCCTGATGCTGTCGCCCAAGGCGCTTTTACTGGAGTCATTAGCAGCTCCTGCTCTCCCCTTCAGTCTGTCCCCAATTCACCAATACTGCTGAGGCACCTCCTTCCCCACAGCCCAAGGGAGCAAGGCAGGGTTCCAGCGGAGCCCAGACAGCTCTCAGCCTAGGGCCGAGCCTGTCTCTAACTTGCTGGCTTAACGTGGGAGGGGAGGGAGCAAGAAGAGCAAGGTGGGTGGGAGAAGGGCCCACTGCCTAGGGGTGAACAGAAGGAAGGCTGATGGATTAGAGGGTAGGTGCTGGCCAGTGAGGAAAGGTGGCACTTGGCTTCCGCTCATTTGAGGTAGTATTGACATTCCTGTGGCTCAGGGAGAGTCCCATCGGTTCTCGAGCTGCAGAGGTCCCAGAGCAGCTAGGACTGGCTAAGTCGTCACTTCGCTGGGGAACTTTCCCCTAGCGGGCCCCAGGGAGAAAGTCTACCTCAACAGGCTGTGAGCCTTGGAACCGAAAGTAACTGTGGTTGTCCCCCAAAGTGCTCCCAGCTGTCTGTGCCATGGCCTCCAATGGGAGAGGCCCTTTCACAGGGAAGTCCAAAAGCTAGAGACCCCTTGGGCCAGGAGTCTCTGATCTAACTGATCTAGTCCTGCCATCTGCCTCCTTTCCTATGGCCACCAGTCCTGGGCATGTGGAAAGCAGAGGTGTCCAGACACCAGTGATAAGGGGGTAGCTGCAGCAACTGGTGCTGGGAGAGAGGGGGTGGGGGGACCTGTTTGGGTTAGAGTCTGACCTCAGATGACAGAAGGCAAGGCCACTATTACGTGTGGCTTGTAGAGATTTCGGCCCTGGTGACATCTCTCCCATCCCCCTCGGCCGTTCCCTGGCAGTCTCCCCCAGGCTCAGCCCCTGTGGCCCATTCCAGTTCTCGGGGCCCTGGCCTCCCCATCCAGTGGAAGAATGCTCACACCACATGAAAGGCAGAAGCATAGCCTCTACAGGTGTGACCCAAGAAGGGTCAGTCATCAGACATCCCTGTCCTTGGGCTCTTCCACATGCCGTCCAGGGATCCGCATGTCAGCTGACTGATTCTGCGGCCATGTGGCACAGCCCACAGGCTCCAGGGTCCTCTTCCCTCTTGCAAGGAAGAAAAGGAGATGCAGGAGGCCCATGGCTTGACCGAAGTCAAACAGCAGATTAAAGGACAAGAGCCTACATCTCCCACCGATAGCCTTTCCTACCGCTCAGTGCTTTCCTCTCTCTAGAGGCCCAGTCAATGCCAAAATGTCCCCTTGACGATCTCTAGCACCTGGGTGCCTGGGTTCAGATCCTGGTTCTGCTGCTTCTAGCAAGCCTGGGTACCTCTGGTCCCTCCTTTATAAAATGGGGGTAATGTTAATACCTACTCAAAGGGTTGTCATAAGGATTAATGTTTAGAATGTTTAGAATGGCACCTGGCACCTAGTATGCATGTGTTTTTGGCTAATACTTTTATTACCCCTTGTTCTCGTGTGGCTGTGGGACTCCATGTGGGGTGCAGTCCCTCACCCCCTCCGACTGGACAGCCCCTGCCCTCTCCTGCTCTGACAGGCTTCACTGCTGGGATAATCTCCTGGCCGCGGGATTGGACTTGACGCACTGTCACATCGAATCAGCTTCTGAGCCGCTGCAGCCCTGACAGTGCTTGGCCAGGGGAGGAAGAGAAAGGCGAGGGTGGAGGGGAGTGGCCGGCTTCTGAGCTGGGGTCAGAGCAACCTGCTTGAGGTGAGGACGGAGGAGTTGCTGGGACATGGCATTCTTGAACAGTGACAGGCCCTCCCCTCCATCATCCAGGGCTGTCACTTGGAGAGCCTCGGGAGTGCCATGGCCCTGGGCAGTGCGAGGGCCTAAAGAGTTCATAGTGACCCCAACTGAGTGATGTCAGAGAGGGAGGTGGGGTCCCAGAGCCACTGCAACGCCAAGGCTCTCATACACTGGTTTACATGAGGATTGCCCGGGAGTCTGCTTTGGTTTGTTTTACTTTCTCTGGGTGTAGTTATAACAGACCCTAACTTGGCATACCTGCATGGAGACCCAGGGACCAGCATTTTTAATAAGCTCCCCAGTTGCTTCTGATACCTGCCCGAATTTGAGAACTGATCTACCAGAAGAATTTCAGGGCACTCTCCTTACCCACACAGACTATAAGAAGCCTAGGGGCTCAGGCCAGTGTGATGCGAGTGTCGCGTGATGACCCCCACACTCCTTCACCCCCGGGGGTGACCACACTTGCCCAAAGACCCTTTCCTGGTCCTTTTTGGCTTCGCTTCCTAACCCCCATCCCCCCTGTCCCTTACTGCCCACACGTGCAGGTCTGGGCCCACTACGAGGAGCAGCCCGTGGAGGAGGTCGCGCCGGTGCTGGAGGAGAAGGAGCGCTCGGCCAGCTACAAGCCCGTGTTTGTGACCGAGATCACTGACGACCTGCACTTCTACGTGCAGGATGTGGAGACCGGTGAGTACACTAACTCCAGAACCCCCTGTGTTCAGTGGGAGGGAAGGACACAGCCCACACGTTCTGGGTACCTCTCCCAAATGGTCTGTGGCTGCTCCCCATCCCCCGGGACCTGTGTGCTGCTCTGGGGCTCATTTCATGCGCCGCAAGTGAGCCCTGGCGTGGGCCAGGCTAAGCAGGTCCTCTGAGGGCTGGTGAGGTAGCCTATCTTGTCCAGGTGCTATTCTGAGATTCTCGGGAAATTGTTTTGCTCTCGGACACTCCTGGCTGGGCTGGGCAGGGGATTTGTAGCCCTCAGAGTCTCTTAGGAAGCAAAGAACAGATTGTCTCTCTATGCGGTCAGGAAGCACAAACCAGCTTCACTTAGCCCTCCGCCCTCTCAGCTTCCTTGGGAAGGCGGCAGGAGGAGAGGCGCCTGGGCTTTTTTTCTCTGGGGCTTCTCCTTCTCTAGAGGTTCCCATAGCCCTGAGTGGTAGTCAGTTGCCATGGAAACCAGCCGCGCTCTAGGGAAGTCATCCCCGGGCAGTCTTTCTGAAGGACCCTCCCTCTCCATCCTCCTACCTCCTGTCTTCAAGTGCCATACACTGTGGCCAGGGTCTTCTTGGCAGAGACCTCAGGCTCCTGGAGGAGAGAGGGCAGTAGAGGTCACTCACGGTGGCCCTGTGACCCCTCCGCCTCGACTTCCTACCTCCACTCCCTTTGCTCTCTCTACCCTGCCCTCCCTTCTCTCATTGATACCCTGTGCGGGGAACCATTTTAGTTGAGGGTGAAGGAAGATGCTTTGAGAGCTGCCTCTGGGTCCAAGGAGCCAGATCATTGCAAGGCAGAGGGGCCCAGAGATGTCACCGGCACTCCAGGCAGTCCCGTGGGTGGCAGGGTGCGGCTCTGCCAGGCCTGCTCCAGATCACCAGCCTCCTGTCAGCCACTTCCCCTCTAATGATATTTCCCAGGCAGCTGCTTCTGTGGCGATGTTATTTCACCAAGAAAAGCCAACCTTGCCGAGCCTGGGCTGGCTCTACTTGGGAGGGGGAAAGCCAGCAGGAGGAGAGGGGGGCCGATGCACCCTCAAGAGTAGGTTCCCCTTGAGGCCAGCTGCAGTCCTGCTGTACATTTGCCCGGCATTGCCAGCTCTGGGTGGTGTAACAAGGAAAGGAGTCTTTCAGTGGTGGCCCAAGGAGGAAGGACATCTGTTTCTGAGCACAGGAGCCAGAAAGGATGGCCCTCAGGAAGTTCAGGGGAAAGGGAATTCAGAGAAGGCCCTGCCCAGGTGACAGCAGCTCCCTGGCAGGTTCTACCTGGTCTCTGGATCCTGTGAGGTAGGACGCACCCTGAATAAGAACAGATCCCTGAAGTCTCAAGGGGATAAAACTTGAAGTTCAAGGCCTTCGGGCACATAGTCTCTGTAATCTCAGAGGCTTCCTGTGCGTGCCCTGTACCCCGCTGGCTGTCTGCGCAGCAGTAGGGAGTCAGGACCCTGTAGCCAGTGGTGGCCGAGGCAGAAAATACAGAACAAAGGAAACAAGGGGGAAACCATGTATTCTTGGAACATTGGAGAAAGGAGTGAGGCGCTTGTTGGCACGCCACCTGGAGGGCAGCAGTGGGTTCCAGAGAAAACCCTGACCTCAGTTGGTTCCATAAACTCCATGAAAATAAACTTGAGCGTGTACAGCCTCCCTCTTCTGAAACCTTTCATCCTCTCTTGGGGGACATCCTCTTGCCCTGTCTCTCTTCTCTTAATTAAAGCCTGCCTTCAGGAAGGATCTAATGAAATGATGAAAGCATTGCCATTAGCTGTAAATGACCAGCCAGGCTCTGTGCAAGGACCTGTTTGCAGGAGGCAAAGTCTGTTTCTGTTGCCTTGGAGCAAAAAAATAAAAAATAAAAATAGACCACGTATAGAAGGAATTTGTCTATGTAGAGGATTTGCTGCTGAGCGGGGGAAGGGCAACTGCTTCTTCGTCAAAGTCCATGTTCTGAAACCGAGGCTCATGAGTGCTGGGAAAACAGGCTCTGCAGAGGCCCACGAGTGGACACGTCCTCGTGTGCATCCTCAGAGAGCGCATCTTCAATACAGCTGAATTCTAAGCACCCTCCTTGCATCAGGGATTTACTAGACCTTGCAAGAGGAAACAGAACCATGTGAGCAGTGGTCTGTGCCCTGAAGGAGCTCACGGTGTAGCGGCAGGAACATAAACCCAGACAGGGAACATATAAAGCCAACTGTGACAAGTGTGCCAACAGCCAGCGTGTGTTAGGCACCTGTTACAGTGTGGCTTTGGGCCCTCGAGGCGGAGAGAAGAATCCCATACCCACACCACACGAACCTAGCCACCCTCACCTCAGACCAAAGGGCACAGTGGGGTTCCGTGCAGAGCTAGAATCGGGGCCAAGAGCGATGGGAAGGTAAAGCCACTGGGGACTGGTGCTTAGCGGCATGGGGTTGGGGGAGACACAACAGGAAGGAGCAAGAAGGGAACAGGAGAGGACCCCAGGTGTTGCCAAACCTGGTGATGACCGGCTGTGACAGGCAGCGGGGACTCAGGATTTGGGAAAGACCAACAGGGAAGGAGACTCTCTCCCCCAGTTGAAGAGGGCACCGAGTTGGGGTGGGAGTTTGGAACCCCAGCCTGGCAGTACCAAAGTTTGGTTTTGCACATACTTCACATGGTGAGCAAGGTCAGAGTAGCCAAGTTCGAATGTACTAAGATTGGGCCCTGTTCCCAGAGCTGCTCCCCATCTTCCTTGGCTCAGATTTGAGGTTGTGTGGGGCCCATCCTCCACTTCCATGTTTCCCCCTAGGAGACCTGGCAGAGTGGCTGCTGTCAGTCACCACTTCCGTGACCCAAGCCCCTGGCAGGAATGGGGTGTAAGCTGGCCTGCTTCCCCCCCAGAACGAGGCTGGTTGGCTTTGCTTCACACCCCCATGCTTTCTCCGCCTCCTTAAGCAGAGCCCAAAGAACATTCCCAAGGGCTTCCACTGCCACAGCCAGTGGATTGAAGAGCTGAGGTTGGAGGGAAGACTGTGTGCCTCTGGGGCCCAAGGTGTCAGCAAGCCCCTGTCCCGTTTTTCAAGGCCGCATGAGCCTCTTGAGCAGAGGCCACAGAGGACTTCCCTATGGAATGGGGCAAGCCAGTCCCACAGGCGACCTACAGAATTCTACATCCTGCTTGCTGGCCAACCCCATCTAGAGAATATGGCATCCAGGCTTCACTCCCTCTTCCTCCCCTCCAGGCACTCAGCTAGAGAAGCTGATGGAGAACATGCGAAATGACATCGCCAGCCACCCTCCTGTTGAAGGCTCCTATGCCCCCCGCCGGGGAGAATTCTGTATTGCCAAATTTGTAGATGGAGAATGGTAAGCCACTTGTACCTGAGCAGTGCAAGTCTTAAACAGGAGCAGGAGCAGGTGTGTCCTCAGGGCACAGACCCGCGGAGCTACCAGGTAGACTTCAGGCATTGGCCTTAGCCACCTGACTTCACTGGGCCATGGTTGTTGACCTTGGCCAGCTCTCCAGTGTGGCCTTCTTCGTTGCCTGCAGCCCATCGGGGGCCTATGATTTTCCTGCAGCCCAATCAAGCCTGTGGAGTCTAGAAGTGATGTCTCTTCTCCTGATTCCTGGGAAACCCTGTCGGGGGAACCCTGACTGGTTGGCTGAGACTCTGACACTTCCCTTACCCCACACAGGAAAAATGATGTCACATGGGGTGGTGAGGGCGGAGGCTGGTTCTCATTGAGCCCAGACCAGCCACCCGACCCTCCACCTGGGCTGTCTGGGACATGAGCAGGAGCACTCACAGGCTGCAGGAAGGTCACTGGTTTCTGATCTACTAAGAGTAGGGCCCATGGCCTTCCCTGGGTGACGAAGTGACTTGGATGTGTTCCCTGCTGTGGCCTCCCAGACAGATCTGACGGCTAATTACAGCTGCTGTTTAGTGTGCTGGGTTTAAACAGCAGACATCAATCTAGTCATTAGTCTTGTTGCTTTATGCCCCAAGGACACATTAATCTGCTCCACATGCTCCCTTCTCCCTCTCTCTGCTCCCAGCTATGCTCTGATTCCATTAGATGGTGGCCACAGCGCCCCCAGCTTGGGCCGTAGTGGAGTCTGATAACTGCCCTGTGTGACACCCTTGGGTGTTCATTCTGAGCCCTGGGCAGGGAAATGGTGTTCCATTTAGCTATCACTAAGGTTCCGGGGAGGCCAGACTCTTCAGGGTTCTCCCCTCAGCTCCTCCCGCAATGCCATTGCAGGTACCGCGCCCGAGTGGAGAAAGTCGAGTCTCCTGCCAGAGTGCACGTCTTCTACATTGACTATGGCAATGTGAGTGTGGGAAACCAGGAGGTGGATGAGTAGGCAAGGGAGGGGCAGCAGGCAGCTGCCAGGGGCCATTCAGCACAGTAGTCCCCTAGATCAAGTCCCTCTGACCTTCCAAAGGTCCCTCAGAGCTTTGAAACCACTTGCTGACAGAACAGTGAGCATGTAGG
Organism: Proteles cristata cristata; assembly: GCA_017311185.1. Taxonomy (NCBI): domain Eukaryota; kingdom Metazoa; phylum Chordata; class Mammalia; order Carnivora; family Hyaenidae; genus Proteles; species Proteles cristata. The sequence goes on from JAESUZ010004594.1 coordinate 360,901, forward strand.
TATGGCTACTGTTGGCGTGACAGGTCACGGGCCCCTGAGTGACCAGGCAAAACTTAGGTGTCTGGTTAGAGGTTTTTTAGAGCTGAGGAGTCTCCTTTCCAGACCCCAAGATTGAGTGCCCAGCCACAGCCACGGCTCCTCGTCTTCTGCCCAGCCTCTCTGAAGAAGGGGCCCGTGGAGACCCTCCACACCCCATGGCTGCTGGTCCTTGGGCTTGACTAGGTGCTTGTGTGCTGATGCCCAGCTCATCCCCAAACCAAGGCTTTCCAGAAAGGGACAGTCACAAGGTGGCTGCACCTGGCAGTCTGTTGACAGTTCTGGGAGATTCCCTCTGGGCACAGCAGCAAGCAGGAGACCATGCCGCTCTTGAGCTGTGACAATGGTCACCTGCTTTCCTCAGGGGCTAAGGTTGAGAGTCCACGAGCAGCAGCAGCCCAGAGTTGGGCTATGCTCCCAGTTTGCCACTGGGGGATACACAAAAGAAGAGGTCCTACCAGTTGTGGGACGGTAGGGCCCCTTGTATTGTGCTTTCCCCCAGAGTGCCCCCTGGCCAGTGGGAAAGTATTCAAGGAACCCATGTCCCAGAGGTAAGGCATTGGAAAAAAACAGAAGTAGAGGTTAGATACCAGTTATCAAATTGATTACTTTAGTAGAGGCACCAGGTGTGCCAACACCGGGCCCAGGGTGAGACGGTGTGTCACGGCTGCCCACCTGGAGGGACCGGCAGGGCATGTCCCCCAAGCCATCACTGACTGGATAGGCCTGTGCACGGGGCTAAGTGGAAGCGAGTGGTGATGTGGGGACATGAGTTAGAACTCTCAGAGGCCCAGGCACCAGAGCTGTCCTGTGAGAGAAGGGGGCGTTGAGGGTGTAATGTTCTTGGCCTGACGTGTCCTCTACAGAGAGAGATCCTGCCATCTAGCCGCCTGGGCGCCCTGCCGCCGGCCTTCAGCACTCGTGTGCTGCCTGCGCAAGCCACAGAGTACGCCTTCGCCTTCATCCAGGTGCCCCAAGACGTGAGTCTACACATCTCCCTTTCTTCCTTCCTTGCTTCCAAAGAATGTGTCCAGCGGCCCTCAGCCACTGATGGGCGGCCTTCACAGGCTGACAGGAGAAGGTGGAAACAGTGACGAATGGTCTCTTAGTGACAGGACTTGAGAGATGGGAGCGACCAAGGGAGTTGAGGGAAGTTGCCACAGAGGAGGCCTCGGAGCATCTGAACTGGTTCTTTAGATGGATGGGCCCAGTGGGCCAGGGCACTGTGGGCAGCGACTAATCCACACGGTTGAGAGTCAGGGACCTTGCGGGCAGTGGCAAGAGATGACCAGGGAAGGTGGAGGGGTCAGGGCAGTATTTTCAGCAGAGGTGTGACATGGTTCAGATCTGGTTCTGAAAGTTCCTTCATGGGGCGTTATCAGACTGGACAGAGTAGCGGGAGGCAACTGGGAAGTCCAGGCTAGAGACAATGACAGCCAGGCCGGGGCCACACCCGTACGGGCCAGATCTCAGCGCCATCTGGGGATGGGGTGCAGGAAATGTGGAACGGAAAGTGACTGGTCTGCCCATGTGTGGCTGTGTAGCTGTCGGCCAAGGTGTGGGGACAAGAAGGAGCAGGTTAGGAGCCATGGGAGCTCCAGGTGGCTTTACAGTGTGCCATTTGGAAAGCAAGAAGTCCTAGAATCACAGATGCATAGCTAACAGCATGGGCACCTACAGGGCGAGCATGTGGAAGGCAGGACGGGGAGGAATGCGAGCCTGGCGAGTGCTGGCCTTTGGCAGTCCAAGGACAAAGAACCCGAGGCAGAATGTGCATCCAGAGGGGAGAGCGTGGGCTCGGGGTCACAGAGCCACCCAGTTCCCAGACGCAGGGAGCCAGTCTGCAGTGTCCAGTTCCCCAGGGAGGTCAGCCTAAGGCTTGGCGGGTATCCTTGGCTTTGGCACCGAGGGAGGTCCCTGGTGCTCAGAGCGAGCAGTCTGAACAGCCTGGTTGGAGCTGCTACCAGATGCCAGGTGTGAAGGAGCAAACACAAAGGTGAACAGTGTGCACCATGGAACATTTCTGCCTTTTTGTGAAATTTGCTGAAGGGCAGAAGAGAAACAATAGGAGAAGAGGGTGACAAAATAGGTCAAGCGGCAGCCTCTGAGGGTAGGAAGATTCGAGCATGGAGAGAGCCCAAGAGGCCAGTGGGTGCACCAGAGCAGGGGCCGTGAGGGGTCAGTGTGATGGAGCTCCATCTCGCAGAGTAGGGGATGACAGGAGCCAGGGCAACCCGCAGAGGTTGGTTTGGGAGGGTCAAAAGCCACTTTTTCTCCGAGACACAAGGCAGCGGGGCAGGGTCCAGGGGTGGGGAGACAGGGCTGAGACATATGCAGGAGGCTCGGCAGGGAGGGAAGGACAAGACCAGGAGAGGGGGCACTTTGTACCCCAAGGCTGTTTCCTTCCTGGTTAGAATCCGAGCAGGGAACGAGATGCTAGCACCTGCTGGACACTTGCTGGGAGGTCCACAAGCAGGACGTGGGGTCCCCGTGGCTGTCTTTCAAGTTTACACTTCTCTCTCACATATCTGCATGCATTTCCGCCCCAGGAGGACGCTCGAACAGACGCCGTAGACAGCGTGGTGCGGGACATCCAGAACACTCAGTGCCTGCTGAACGTGGAGCACCTGAGCGCCGGCTGCCCGCACGTCACCTTGCAGTTTGCTGATTCCAAGGGGGACGTGGGGCTGGGCTTGGTGAAGGAGGGACTGGTCATGGTGGAGGTGCGCAAGGAGAAGCAGTTCCAGAAAGTGGTATGTGATGTGGGGTTGGACCGCTGATGTGGGGGCAGGCTGCTAGCGTCTCGCCACGACCGTCACAGAGGGGGCTGGAGGCTGCAACAGCCAGCCAGGGAGCAGGGAGCAGGGAGCCCTCCATCTTGCTGCTCCTGCTGGGGAAAGATAATGGATTTGGGTTTGTTGGGGTTTAAAAAAAAAAAAAAGCTAATTACATCCCAAATTAATTGGCTACAGGCTTGGCTGAGAATGTGGCTGTAAACTCAAGTGAGGGTGTCCCTGCACATGTGCCCCCAGGGGGCAGGCTGGAAGGCCTTGCCATTGGTGGCCTGGAGAGGGCCACAGCCTGTCACTGCCTCTCCCTTTCTCCCTTCCTTCTCTCTAACATACCACTGCCGGGTCCATAGCCAGCTCTTTGCACACGGGGCCACCTGCAGCTGGACTCGGCTGGGATGGGGCCCCAAGGGACTCTGCCCCTGCATCCATCCGGCTTGTCTGAACAGCCGCCAGGGTTTGGAGCCCAGCCTAAGACTCCCGATCATGAGATGAGTTGAGCACCCCCAGCCATGCTGGCTTCACGGGGCGGACTGTGAGGGGCTGGCGGATACCTGGGAACCACCTGCACTGGGTTCGATGCTGATGGCTGGGAGTTGGGAAGAGCACCTCTGGAGTCAGGGTGGGTGGCTGGGAAGCATGTGCCCTCGTGCAGTACCCAGCTGAGAGGAGGGATGAGACCTTCAAATGCATGTTCCCCTCCTTTGTGCCCATTGTTTCACCTTTACCCAGGCCTCTTTTTCTCTCCATCTGGGTCCCTGGCACTGGTTATACAGGGCAGTAATTCATTTGGAACAAGTGTCTTCTCTGAACAGAAGCGTGACACCCTTAGTCCTCTCACTAGAGACCCCCAGTGTCGTGAGATTGCCTTGGAAGTTAGCATAAGTTTCCCTATAGAATTTGGAGAGATCACTGTCCCCCTGTGAAGCTACCCATAGTATCTCTGGTATCTAGAACATTCCTAGGAGATAGAAATAAAGGATCAGGAATGTGTGGGAAGGGGTGACTGAAATTTTCATTGGGGTGGTTTCATGAAGCTTTCATTGAGGCTTCGTGAAGAAGGTGATCAAAGCCCTGATGGAGCAGGATAGGTAGCCAAGTGGACCTAAGGGGAAGAGCATTACAGGCAGATGGAACAGCCAGCACAGAGTCAGGGAACAGCGAGGAGGCCAGGGTGACTGCGCGCTTCGGATCTTATTCTCAGGGAGCTGGCCATCCACTGAACGGGAAAGTGACGCAGAGTGTACCTGGGCAGTCTCCAGGGTCATTCTGGCTGCTCAGTTGCAAATACCCATTTTGTGACCTCCCTTTCTTCCCTTGTCCCTCCAGATCACAGAGTACCTGAATGCCCAGGAGTCCGCCAAGAGCGCCAGGGTGAGTTTTTGCCCCTGGGGTACCCGGGGGAGCTGAGGAAGGAAGCTTAGCAGGGCCCACCTCCCTGACCGTCTTTCTGTCTTCTCACAGCTGAACCTGTGGCGCTATGGGGACTTCCGGGCCGATGACGCTGATGAGTTTGGCTACAGCCGCTAAGGAGGGGATTGGGTCTGGCCCTCAGCCCTGCTCACACCAGTACCTCCTCCTCTACAGGGAGGGTGTTTTCAGCTCCAGACCCCAGATCAGGGGTGTAGATTGGGTCCAGCTTTGCTTCAGTGTTTGGAAATGTCTCATGGGGTGGCATCTGGGCTGGGGGTGGGGTGGGTGAGCCGCGAGGCTTTCAGGGGGCAGGCCACTGTCTTCTGAGATGACAGGCACTGACATCCACAGTCTCTCCCAGCCAATTTTGTGTTTTTATTCGGAGGTTTTTTTGTTCTTTTTTTTAAAGTTGTCTTCAAATCAGGAAGAAACATGAAAGACTTTGTCCCAACATAGGGCATGATCCTGACACCCAAAGCCAGCTGCCAGCTGGCACCCCACTTCTGTCTCAGATTGCCCTTCCTTGCAGTTCTCTGTCCAGCCGTTGATTATGTGATTCCTCTGATACGTCCATCCTCAAATGCCAGCGTGTCTACATCTGCCCCCTACCAGCCCTTCCCACTTCTGTATTTAAAGCTTTCAAGGCCCAATAAAATAGTACCTGCTGTCTGCAGCCCTTATTGGTCATGGTGGAGTCCAGAGCCTGCAATTTCGGCAGCCCCTGCAGGAGGAGACTTGGGCACACGAATAACCCCCAACAGAGTCATCCACATCCCCGGCCACAGCCCTGAAAGCACAGCCAGCCGGGAAAATAGGGCAGTTCTTCAGAGTCACAGGCACCTCGTAGGGCAGGTGCTGGCCTAGGAGGCATGGTGCCACCATCACCGCCATGCAGAAGACTGCACATGGCTGCCCTCAAGGACCGTGGAGATTTAGAGCAGCTTGGCAAGCTGTGCCCGGGACTGGCCACACATGCAAGGCCAGGCTTGTCTCACCAGTCCCCTGCAGAGAGTCACTGGTACTGTGCTTTGCCAGGTTCCACCAGAGCCCCAGCAGGGGGGAAGAGGGGACTCTTTCCCTCTCCTGCTGTGCCGGGGGTACAGGTTAGTGCCACACAAGCTGGCATAATGTGGGTTAAAGTTGGGGGCCGGTGCCTGCCCAGCTCCCTCCACAGTGTATGTTCGTTGGAAAGTGGATCCAGAAGACCAGGTCGGTCCAAGAGGGGTCATGGCTGTCCACTGAGCAGATCTTGTGTCTCGAGGTTAGCGCTTGTGCTGTTTGACTTAGTGAGATTAGCCCCATGTAGAAACCCCAGGCTGTTCAGAGCCCCCAAGGTAGGAGGGAGGCTTGAGAGCAGCCACTGCGATGTGCAGTGAGGAGCCTGTCATGCTGCTCAGGGGGTGCCAGGGAGAGAGTAGCTGTGTGACGGGGAGGTCACCACTACCAGCCATTTCCCATGACTTCGTACAGCCCGTGATGGGGCCCGAGAAGTCAGGAAGAGTGTGAATGTCCCCGTCTGTCCCCACTCCTGGAGAAGCTGTCCTGCCCCAGCAGGTAAGCCCAGTCCCCACGGTCACACGTTTTCTTCTCCTGCACCATGGAGGTCGGTCATGGAGAGACAATGCCCGTCTCACCCATTTCTCTCCCTCCTGCAAGGGTCGAGAGCTGGGCCAGCATGTATTACCCATGAGCACAATCAGCAGAGGGGTGAGACGCCAGCCCGCCCTTTTGTAAAAGGGTCTGAAATCATCTCACTGTCTCCACAGTTGCCTTGGTTACATCTGTGCCCAAGGATAAACCCTCCATGGTACTGTGATTGAAATGCTGCCCGAACCCTCCCACTTTTCTTTCTCTTCCAAAGCTGGTTTAGACAAAGGTCAAGCCATTCACCAGGCCTGAGGGCACTGCTGCCACTTCCTCTCAGTGCTCCTCCCTGTCACGTCTGTTGAGTTCCTGGGCTCTGTTGTGGGTGGGGTAGGACTTAGGTGGGGCAAGCCAGCCACCCAGCATGCCCAACTTCTGGGGGCACTGGGAGTGTGTGGGTGCATCAAAGACTTTTGCCTTTTGTCTGTAGTCGAGACCAGTCAGCATCAGCACTTGGGCGAGTAGCACCAAAACCTCCCCAGAGTTCCTTCCCCTGCTGGAGTTACAAAATGTGTTCCCCCATCTGCCTCTCGCTTGAACACCAACACCTCTTGAGCACCTGTTATCCATCCGGCTACCCATCCAGCCTGGGTTAAGACCCGGGTGCCGCATAACGTTGGGTCCGGTGGGTTCCAAGGCTGTCTCCGTGGACTTGGGGGACACGCGACGCCAGATATGGAGAGTGGGCGGTGCTCTGGGACAGGCTGAGCCCCCCACCCAGTGACCGGGAGGGTGTCACAGAGGAGGAGGGCGGCGTCGAAGCTCACGGGTGACAGGAGAGCAGCATTGCTAACCTGGACAGGCTCCGGAAGTTTCCCGTCTCAGAGCGCTGGTGCTTCAGAGCCCAGGGTTTGGACTAGCCACCAGAGAAGTATTGCCACCCAGGACCCTCCCTCGTGACCCTCCACTACCTTCTCCCTGTCAGCTGGCAGGGCCAGTAGGGAAGGCAGGGTAGGGGTGCTGGGAAGGATTTGTGCAACTGGCTCTACTTTATTTATGGTTTTGATTATGTCTGCGTCCCAGGGAGAGCCGATGGACCCCTTTCCTTGCAGTAGCCCGTGTTGGGAAGCAACAGGGAGGGGCTGGAGAGCTGGTGCCTCAAGAGTGGTTATTGATGTCCTAATTACAAGAGGATGCTAATTTAATTTGAACCTAATTACAGTGCACTACCCTGGGTGGCATGTGTTTTAATAATTAACGTTCTTCAGATGCGTAGGAGTATAATAATATTTACACTGGGTTGGCTAGCAGCCTAGGGAGGCGGGCTGGGGGCCCATACGCCACCCCCCACCCCCCACCCCACCCCCCGGACAGCTTGGCTGCTAGCAGGTGGGGAAGATGGCATGCAAGTCTTGGTTGGCTAGTATCTTGTCATCCTTCCCAGGGAACGTGCTTGGGCCTCATCTCCAGCCACTTCCTTGACCCAGCAGGCTACTCTGCTCTGTGGGGTTCCAGGCTGGAGCCCTGAAATCCATGGTGACCGTGACTGTGACACCAGCCTTCCTTCCCACCCCAGGCTGAGCCGTGCAAATGAGGGCCCCATCTGCCTTCCCCTGCCTGGCTGGGCCCATCCTGGGGAAGGGCTTGTTTAGGCAGGAGGAAAGAGCTGCTTCGTTTTTCCTCTTTTTATTGGTAACACGTAGAAAGAAGTACGCATTCAGCGAATTGCCCGAATTACAAGGGTACCGCTCTGGTTTCCACAAAGTGAACATAACCTGTGCAAACACACAAATCAAAACACGGAACATCACCTGCCCTTCCTAAGTTTGCTCTCAGTCACTGTCACCCTCAAAGGCAAACCCTCTCTTGACCTTTATCCCAGTAGATGTTTTGTCTGTTTTACCGGTTGCGTTAATTAGTTTCAAGTTTGCCTGGCTTTACATTTTTCATATGCAGAGTCCTGCAGAATGTATTCTTCTGTGCCTGCCTTCTCTCCCTCAATACGTGTGTGGGCTGTGTCCTTGTTAGCTTAGTTTTGGTGTGCGCATTCCTGTTTCTCTATGTTCTATTGTCTGAATACACCACTTCTCGGTTGTTATGAAGAAGTCAGATGCTCAGCAATCTGCTAGAGGCAGAGCTATGCCAGTCCCTAAGGGAGAAATCTGCTCCTCCTCATTATGTATCAGAGGGACAGGAGGTGACACTAGATGCAATGGGATAGCAAGATGACAGGGCAGGACAGTCCTACCCACTACAAACATGGGATAGTGTGGTTGCCAGTGTGGCTCTCAGAGCTCCCAGAGGTGGGGGAAGGTCTGTCAGCAAGTTCTAAAAGCCAAGCAGAGGAACCAGGGGCTTAAAAGATGGCCTGAGGGAACTTCCGTGTCTACCAAGAAACCTCCAGGCCAGCGCTTCTCAAAGTGTGGCTGGCAGACCAGTTAGCTCAGAATTACCTGGGGTGCTCGTTAAAATGCAGCTTCCAGGGGTGCCTGGGTGGCTCAGTCGGTTAATCACCCGACTTCGGCTCAGGTCATAATCTTCTGGTCCACGGTTTCAAGCCCCTCGTCGGGTTCTATGCTGATAGCCAGCAGAGCCAGGAGCCTGTTTTGGATTCTGTGTCTTCCTCTCTGCCCCTCCCCAGCTCATGCTTTGTCTCTCTCTGTCTCAAAAATAAATTTAAAAAACGTTAAAAAAATTTTTTTAATGCAGCTTCCAAAAAGTGCCAGGACGCACTGGGAGCGGGGGTGTGACTGGACCATCCATCCCAGCAGAAGGACAATGGGAAGTGTGTGTAGGGTGGATTGATAAAGCAAGAAATGGCCTATTGCTTAGCAATAATGGTAGCCAACGGAAAATGTAAAATAGATGATTAAAAGTGGTTTCCTGTAGGTGACAGCTGGGACTTGGAGTGTTTATTATAACTCCCTGTGTGCTAGTTTTTTTGCCATAGGTGAGCATTTCTGATTCTTTTTTCATTTTCAGGTAAATCTGTATTATCACTTCCCACTCCAGCACCACTCCCTCAATCCTAGTGGCCCTGGGGGCCTGGGAGTCAGCCCTGTTAACAGGCTTCCTAGGTGATTCTGAGGAGTTATCACATGCCAAGAATTAACTGTCACTGTCCAGACTCATTTTACAAGATAAGAAGACTTAGCGACTTGCCCAAGATCATCCAGCTTATTTATGACAGGGCCAGTAATAGAAAACAGGTCCCTGGCCTGTGTTCTCTACATCGTGGCCTTCACATTGCTGGGTGTCTGTCTCAGTGGGCCTGGCTCCCAGGGACACTGAAGACCTGGTTTAGCAGAAGGAAGCGAGGGTGCCCTTGCCTGGGTGCAGGGAGGCGACCCTTCCAGCAAGCAGAACACTTACGACCTCGCTTCCTGCAGAGCCAGTGCGGTGCCTGGCACATCAGAATGCCACTGCTCCTGCCGTCCTGCAAGCAGTGACATCCTCCAGCTGTTTCCTCGGTAGCAGTGGGGCTGCCCTGAGCCCATAGCCCTCTGAACAGTCAGGCACTTAGCATTTACTGAGCTCCTTCCGCCTAGCTCGAGGCACTGTTCTAAGTGCTAAGATAAAGAGAGGAATCCGCCCTCGCGCCCTGCACTTACAGTCTACCGAGGACAGCAGGTACTGGTGATAGAAAAGCCCAGTTAGCTTTACTGACAGAGGTATATGGACAAAAGCAGTGGCAGGAGCTTGTCAGGTTGACAGTGTGCGTGCCCCGTGAGCCAGCAGTTCCCTTCTGCTTCTGCGGCCAAGAGCTACTTGAACGTGGAAAACCACTACCACCACCGGCAGGAGTGCCGTGCAAGAATGGCCACTGCAGTTCTGTTTGTACTAACACAAAACCACCACAGACACCACAAGGCGTATACTCATGAGGGTAAAGTATTCAATGAAAATGAATTATGGCCACACAGAATCACGTGGGTGAATCTTAGAAACAATAAAGTACATCTCAGATTACTTCATCCCATATGATGCCAATAAAGTACAAACCAAAAAGTAAAGGGATGATAAACACAAAAGTCGATAGTGATCCTCTGCGTGGGAAAAAGAAGGATGACAAGGAATGTAAGTTACTAGGAATGTTCTAGCTCTTGGTCTGGGAAGTTAGCCCATAGGTGTTTATTACATTATTAATTAATAAGGTGGTACAGGAGCTCAAAGGAGAGAGCAGTTTTTCCTTAGAGTTATGGTTAGAGAAACCTCAAATAGGAGCACTTCAGTCTGCTGAGGAAAGTCATGGAAGGTTTTCAAGGACAAGGTGACTCAACAGGTTACCAGATGTCTAATGGGTCTAGTTGTGGAGACACACTGAGCAAAGCCTTCTGGTTGGTGGAACCTTTAAGACTGCCTGCCTGGGTTCCAGTGTAGCGTGTGGCCTGCACCGCAGAGACAGGAGTCCAGGCCTGTCCTCACCAGCCCTGGGTGCTGACCAGCTGAGGCCCTACCACCTCTTTGGGGAAAAGCAGCCAATGTCAGTAGGGAGGGCCCGCAGCAGACACTTCAGGGTTCCCAGATCTTGAAGTTGTTGTGTAACTTTAAGGTACACAAATCGTAAGTATACAGTTTGCAGGGGGTTATAAACTAAACCTCCCAGCAATTGCTCAGATCACACTATAGAACATCATCCCAGAAGGCTCCTTGATGGCCCCTCTCCCCCCCACACACCAAAAAAACCCATAATGACAGAACTATGTCACCATAGCTTGGGCTTTTCTTGTGGTGCCAGCATCTTTGAAAAGACAAGAACAGCCCTGAGGACTTGAGGGGCCCACACAATCTCCTGGGACCAGAACAACACCTGGAATGATGGGGGCCTCCCAGCTCTACCACAGCTGCCTCAGGACCTTGGACAAGGCCAGCAGGAGGCCACAGCCCTTGTCCCAGCTGCCTGAGGGTATCTGCTGCCACTGTGGCAGCACAGACCCATCATCCCAGCTCGATGGAGTCATTCTCTGCCCTGGGCCCTGCTGCTGTGCCCCCAGGAGTGGGTGACATCGATGCGGTTCAGTGAGCAGAAGGCCCCAATCCATAGCCGTCATCTGGGAGCCGGGGCGAGGACGCGGGCTCGCCCTCTACTCCGGGGCAGATCTGCGGTGCTCTTCCGCGGCCGCCCTGGTGCCGGCTCCGCCACAGAACCCAGGGCATCAACATTTCCTGCTCCCAGCTGTCTGCAGAGAAGCAGCGGCCAACGCTGCGGTCACCCTCAGCAGCACCTTGTTTGCGCACGCGGCCAGCCCTGCTCAGCAGTGTCTGAGCCTCAAAGGTCTCACGGGAGACAGTGGCGTCGATGGGGCCCGCTGCACAGTGGTCCTGCCTCCGGTCCGCGGCAGGCTGTGCGCTCCAGCCTGTCCTGCAGCACTTGTTTCAGAGTTTGGGCTTCAGAGGATTTCTTGCCGAGCCTTGGGCCACTTTCAAAGACAGAGTCACTGGATAGATGTCAACCAGATTAGTAATTATGAGGCTGAGTTGATGCTTGTAGAGAATGTGGAAATGAGGTTTACATCAAGGAGTCAGTACACCATTGTGGTTGAGGACACAGCTTTCAGGGGAGACAGGCGGCCCTGGTTGGCCACCTACTCCTGGAATGGCCTTGGGCAAGCTCAACCTCTAAGGCTACTTCCTCACCTGAAAACTAAAGATCAAAAGATAAAACTTCCTACCTTTACACTTGCTGTCAAAATTCAGTGGGGTGTATTTTGTAAAGCCTGTTGTGCAGGGCCCGGCACAGACCGGGTAGGCCATAATGGCCACTGTTACGGCTCAGGGAGGACCCTGCGCTGGCGGTCCGCCTGTGCCTGCATGGCCAGAACCTGATGCTTGGCTGGGAGTTAGGAGAGCCCGGAACTGTTTTGGTGAAAGGAACAAGCATAGCAAAGATGCTTCCAAACCCACAGACCAAGAGGCCACCTTCTGTCGTGAGAGCACCATGGGGTTCCAGCCAGATGAGAGCCAGGCCGAGAGCTGAGGTCACTTGGCTGAGTCCCTGTCTGCCTCCAGGGAGGTCCTTCCTCACCCTCCCCACTCCAGGTGCAGAGGGGTGGAGGAGGGGGTAGGAGTCACGCACACCAGGTCTGGTGGCCTGGGCTAGGCCTGCAGCTGAGTCAGCCCACATGTGCTGAGCACGTACAATGTGGTGAAGACAACAGCAAACAAAATAGAGGCCCGACTCCATGGATGAATGAGGGCATGTGCCCATACTCCTCTGGGCACGGGGGAGACCACAAGCCGAAAGTTACACATGGACACCTTGCCTCAGAGCTAAGCTCTGGACCTAAGAGGCAGAAGGAAAAGATGGTGGTAGGGGTTGGCTGTGTGTGTAGGTAGACACTTTAGCAGCCTCTTTGATTAGCAGACCTGATAACGTGCCACAGCAAACGACTCCCACTGACATGGGTGAGCATGTTGGGCAGAGAGTGGGGTCGGGGGAGCTCATGGCAGGAATCCCAGTGCTTGGGGTTACCAGGGCACCATGCCAGGTAGGAAATATGAACACCTGTGTGTGGACACTTCTAGACGCCTCCCTCAGGTCCCCCAAAACCTGGGGTCAGAGGGGCACACTCCAGGGCACCACAGTGCATGACTGTTGGGGCATTCCCATTTGGCAAGGTAGCAGAGACCAGGAGAGCTAATCGATCCAGAACCATAAAGGACATGAGAGCATTGAAAGCCTCACAGAGGCCCACCATGGTGGCCACTTATGTGGTCCCCTAGTCCCCTTAGGGAGAGAGGCCTGTGTAGGCAAGACAGGTCTGGGGCTGGATTCCATCCCTGCAGCTGTGAACATCTGGGGAGGGCAGGCCCCAAGGGGCAGCGGCACACCCACTCACAGAGGTTCGGTGGGAGGGCAGGAGCAGTAGCCCTCACTAGGAACTGGCCTCCTCGTCCCATCTGGCCGGATCCGGATCCGTAGAGGGCAGCTCCCAGGGGAAGGCCTGAGGCAAAGATCTCAAATAGTAGCAGGAGATCAATTGATAGTGACTCCCTGGGGTGCTATGTAGAAAAGGATTCTGAGGTCATGCCAGAAAGTCAACTGTAATCAATTACTGGGAAAGTGGGGTCGTGCATGTCCCATATCTTTGCTATCCTGGTCCTGGTGCTTTATGGGAAAGGGATTCAGGAATCCTCTGACCTCATCAAAGCAGGGGTCACTTCCTTCACATCCCTGACAGCAGCCATTGGCTTCCACTTGAAGAGAGGACTGGAAACTCCTCAAGGCAGTGGTGCCCCACCTAGTCGGTTCTCACCCTATTCCTGAACCATGTTCCAGTTGTGAAGAATATATTGTGGTTTAACAAACGAGCTAAGCATCTACTCCGCTGGGCACAAAAGACCCACAACTGAGCCAGTCAGCATCCCCGGCTCTGTCAGTGGGTGTCATCTGCAGATATTGAATCTTGTCAACTTTAGTAGGACTGATTTTCTCTGAGAGGGAGAGGCGCCTAAAGGCAAAGATGGGGAGTTCTCCAACAGCAGGAAGAATTGAGCCCCGCAACCTGAAGTATCTGAGCTCCTTGGGCTATGGGCATTTCCTGAAGGCCGGCCTTCCATTTTCCTCAGGTGGAGGCAGGACTTTCAGGTCAGCAGGCCTGGAACAGTGCTTCTTAAACTTGAACATGCTTATAACTCATCTGGGGATCTTGTAAAATACAGATTCGCATCCAGTAGGCCTGCGGTAAGGCCAGGAGTCTGCATCTCTAACAAGCTCCCCGAAGGTGCTCAGGCAACAGGACCAAGCCCTCCCTGCTCCCCATCTCAGCCTACCGGGAGGAGGCCCTCAGAGAGGGTGCCATGAGGCCGACTCAGACTTAAGGCCTGAGTTTGGAGACACACCGAGAAAACGATTGCTGCCACACAGAGCCAGAAATCTGAGGGAACGAACCAGACCCTGACTTGGCTCCAGGCCGATTGAAGTCTGTTCTCTAGGAGTGCTAGAGCAAGAGCAGCAGACCTGCATGAGGGCGTGATGGCGTGTAGGGCCTCTAGACTACAAGCCCCGTTGTCCTCACGACTGTTAGCGACAGCTGATTGTGCACAGGGCTAAGCATTAATGGTGAGTGCCATGAGAGAAGGACTTTTTGCCCCCATTTTACAGATAATCTCCAGAAGACGGGCCATGTGTCACCAATTTATGTATCCCTAATCCCACAGTATGTGTCAGCAGCATGTAGTCAATAAATGATTTATAAATGAATGACTAAAGCGCAGCTAAGCCCACACGCAGAGAGAGAATGGGAAACGAGGCTGGAGCCCCCAGGATTCCACACCCCCCTCCACCACCACCCCTCACCTTCCCACCGGACCCACCAGGACTCCATCAGAACGGGTCAGCTTAGGAACCTGTGGCCAGACTTGTTGGAAAAAGTGAAATCCTTAAGCCCTGTTGTGCCAGGTTGATGATTCCCTAGTTTTTTTTGAGAATTCTAAACCCAGGTCCACAGTGCTGAGGCAGGCAGGGCAGCACCTGGCCAAGTTTAGGGCTAGTCAGGCTCTCATTATTCAAATTGCCCGAAATACGGACCTCTTCCCTTGTGCCAGGCTCTGCGCCAAGCACATCACATGTGTGCTTCCCACAGCCACGTTCCTGTGGTCCAAGGTGTACCTTGGTCCAAGGTCGCAGACTGAGGTGGAGCGGAGTTGGCGACCACGCCCACGCCGCCCAGAAACAGCGGCCCCTAGGGGACAGGACGAGGCGGTGGGGAGACTAGACGCGGAGGTGGGCAGCCGGACGCCACCGAGGGCTGACAGTCCACGCCCTGGTTGTAGTAAGCGGCCAGGGAGGGAGGCTATGAATGACCGTGCTTCCGAGGACACTTGCTTCTGGCTTGCGAGCAAAGCTTCGGGGATCACTGGCCTGGTTTTTGCAGGGGCTCCTCTGTGCCTTCCACATTACAATTCCGTAGTCTCAGAACCGGAAATCATCATCCCCCCATTTTACAGATGAATTAGCAGAGCTAGTTAGAAGCGGGGGGTGTGGTGGGGGCCCCGTGTCTGGCTCCCGTCATTGGAGTCCACGGCCGGTCGCCTCCTCCTCGCTGGCCCTCCGTCCCCCGCAGCAGACGGAGTCGAACCAGTTGCTGGTTCTTCGCCCGCGGCGACTCGGGGGGCACGGGGGCGCTAGGTCAGCCTGGACGCTTCGCCCTTGGGACGCCCGGGTCCCCAGCTCGGGTCGGGAGGCAAGTCCCGGTGCGGGAGCTGCGGCGGCCTCCAGCCTCCCGGCCGGGTGCGTCCTAAATGCTGCCCCCTGGCGGTAGGGCCCGACCCGCGCAACCGAGGGCGGCAGCCCGGCGCGCTGTGCGGGAGGCCTGGCCCTTCGCGCCTTCGCTGCGCTCCCGCCCCGCCTGGGGGGGAGGAGGGCGGACAACAGCCGCCGGGCCCGCGGGAAGCCGGCACTCTCTGGGGCGGCCGGGGGACCCTCGACCCCAGCCCCACAGAAACCCACCGTCTCCTGGTTCCTCTACCAGCCCCTCTCCCTGAGGTCTCTGAACACTTTCTAAAATTGTCCTTGCTCTCCCCTCTTCCTCCTCCCCATCGCCGCCTCACATTCTCCATTCCTGTCCCAGGAACTATGATGCAGACGTCCAATTTCCCCGCATTCTCCACTCCCTACTGTCAATAATCCCTCCCACTCATCAGGGTTACAGAGACACAAATAATCCCAAGGGTTCTAAAAATATGGTTCCCAGATCGGCAGCATCAGCATCATTTGGGAACTTGTTAAAGATGCAAACGCTCAGACTCCACCTCAGACCTGCTGAAACAAAAATACTGTGTGGAGCCCAGCAGGTGACGGTGATGCACACCGAGGTCTGAGAGCCCCTGATCTAAACATGCATGCGTTTATTAATTCATCACCAGGCTTCTCCAGTTCGGCCAGTGGAGGAGGGGCCCCCTGAAGCGCAAGGGGCCCCACCAGCCTTTCATGGGGAGACGGTGTCAAATAGCTTTGGGATGGACAACAGTGCTAACCGGGGAATCCGGAGTCCGGAAGGAGACCCCAGGTCCCGGCCAGGAGGAAAGTGAATGCCTGCTAAGGGTTGCTTGGGGACAGCGTGCAGGAGAAGCCCCACCCACCCACCCCTACCCCTCCTCCCTGGGTTTGCCTTCTGCACTCACAGCACCCAGCATCTAAGCTGTAGGGGCAGGGAAGTGAGTCTCTGTGCATCTAGCAAGCAAGGGCAGTTTCTGGAACCTCAAGAGTCTTTTGCCCCTAGCTGAGAGGAAGCAGTCCCAGGGAGGGGTGAGGCAGTGGGGGGAAAGACAGTCATGCATCACCCAAAGTAAGCACTCTCATAGGCTGTCCACCTGAGAAGGAGCCCGCGGGCCAAGGGGTTCGATGTGTAAAGGTCAAAGTTCTGAAGGGGAAACCTGAAGTGGAGGGAACCGAGGAGTCCTAAGCCACACGGATCAGACCAGTGGGGTTTAAACACACACAGCCCAGACCAGTTTCCCTTGGCTGCCCTCTGGCAGGCATGACACCAGAGAGACGGGGCTACACTGCACGCAACCTCTGGCCAAGTGGAAGGGGATGGAACACCTCTCTGTTTCCTGCCTTCAAGAAGACTTCAAAAGGGTACGAAACCACACCCACCTCGCCCCAAATTATGGCATCATGTGGAGCCTGATGTTGCTTGATGGCATTCTGGGTGCCCCCAAACCCTGCCTGCCGTGAAGTGATGGCCATTATTTATGTCTGGGCCCCGCTCTGATCTCGGGGAAAATATCTCATCATAAATTGCCATGCCATGGCAAACAATTAAAAGAGAAAAATAAACCTCAGTGCAATCTCAGGGTGCTTGGAAATGAGGAATTACAAGGCGGTGGCATGAAAAAATTATATAAAAATCTATTTTTACATCACAATAATGTGCTTTTATACGGGTAGTAATTTCTGGATGTGCAATAAAGTGGCTTTTACATCAGGCAGGCAGAATCAGAGTTTATAGGCAATTGGTGCTTTTATCTGAGAAAATATAACTCACCCATCCCTACACCATCCATCCAGCAAGCAGAAGACTCATCTTCCCCAGCTCCATCAGTATTGAGGAAATAATTATGCAGTTAAAGTGTCAGCCCCTTGGCCCCCATATCTCCCCACCCATCTTCCAGCTTCTGTTATTGACCCCCCCAAGACGGGACTGCCCCTGGGTTCAGAACAAGGTAGTGGATCACTGTCTCCATTGGGCCAAAAAGGATCCCAGGGCTTAGAGGAACCCACGTGTCCCCCCACCCCCACCCGGAGCCAGCAAGCACTCCACAGACACGTATGGTCTGCTACCGGCCAGGCGCTGTGGGAAGGACCTTGGACCCTGGGTCTGCCCGGCTTGGAGTGCTTGCTCTCTGCAGACAGTCATGTCAGGGGCAAAGGGGATGAAGGTTGTGACAGGTAAACCCAGGGAGCCGAAGAGGTGCAGAGGAGCTTGGGGGGAGGGGGGGGGTAAAGCATGGCGCTGCCCCCGAGGCGGCTGGTGGAGAGGGGGCGAGTGAGATAGGAAGGTATGAAGATGAGCGTGTCCGAGAGGGTGGGCCCAGCCCAGGCAATGTCTCCAGTGGGGCATGGAGGCAGGCACGTGAGAGGGTGGAGTAGCTGTCTTCACATGCAGAGTGCCACAACCAGCCTTCACTGTCATCTCGTCTAAGCCATCACTTGATGTATTCTGTTAAAATATCGGACACTGGGGGCACCTGGGTGACTCAGCCTGTTAAGCATCTGACTCTTGATTTTGGCTCAGGTCATGGTTTCAGAGTCCTAAGATTGAGCCCCACGGCAGCTCCATGCCACTGAGTGTGGAGCCTGCTTCAGATTCTCTCCCTTTCTCTCTGTCCCTCCCCCATGTGCATTCTCTCTCTCTCTCTCTAAAATAAAATACTAAAAATTAAATAAATAAATAAATAAATAAATAAATAAATAGGGGCTCCTGGGTGGCTCAGTCGGTTAAGCATCCGACTTTGGCTCAGGTCATGGTCTCATGGTTTGTGGGTTCGAGCCCCACGTCAGGCTCTGTGCTGACAGCTAGCTCAGAGTCTGGAGCCTGTCTTCGAATTCTGTATCTCCCTCTCTCTGACCCTCCCCTGCTCAAGCTGTCTCTCTCTGACTCTCAAAAATAAATAAAAAACATTTAAAAATATTTTAATAAATAACTAAATAAAACATAAGACACTGTGTCATCAATCAGGTAACACATTTCATTCAAGAAAGGCATATGCATGTGGGGCGCCTGGGTGGCTCAGTCAGTTAAGCAACTGACTTTGGTTCACATCATGATCTCATGATCTCACAGTTCGTGAGTTTCTGCTGACAGCTCTGAGCCTGGAGCCTGCTTCAGATTCTGTGCCTTCCTCTCTCTCTGCCTCTCACCATTACAAATTCTGTCTTTCTCTCTTAAAAATAAATAAACATTAAAAATTTTTAATGTGAAAAAAGGCATATGCATGCATGAAGGTGGACGGGTACAGGTTAGGGAAGTCAACAAGAAATGAAGCAGGAACACAGGGCTAGCAAGACAAAGAATCTGATACTACCTCAGAGGAGGACAAGGAACGGGGGCAGTAGCTGAATGAAAACGGCAACCAGAGAGGTGACAAGACTCAGTTTCAACAGAAAACATGACCAAAAAAAAAAAAAAAAAGGCCAAAGGGATTGAGACAGGTTTTGACAAAAGGTGGGAACCACTCTTTAAACCTAACCCAAACCCGAACCGAACTGTAACCCTTGCTCTAATCCTAACCCTAACCCTTACCCTATTCCCTAACCCAAACCCAGAAGCCAGCGATCAAGGATGCTGACCAGTGCTGCCCAGACAGATCAGCCTCAGGGCAGAGAGCAGGGTGGAGAAGAGACCTGGAAACAGATCCACATGCAAACAGAAGACAACCAGCACTGGCACACAGCGGCAATCACGGGCAAAAATCTAACAGTAAATCAATGACTACGATTAATTATTTCTATACAGTGAAACTTGGTAGTTTTCCTCTTCTCACATTTTTGGTTCACCAGAGCCCATACTCAGTGTGAACCTCGGCAGTCTCAGCTGACATCAGGCACGGTTTTATGACCAGGAAACCCGGTGACATGGTGGAAAAGAATTCACACAGTAGTGTAGATGGGGTGTAGACCAACGTGGCCATCATAGCAAGTGAAATGGCAGTCCCGAGGGAATGTGGGCTCTGCCTACCCCATGGTCCAGCGTTTCTGCCCCTGGCATGGGAGCCAAAGACATCCTCACACAAAGTCTCAGAAGGGGCCAGGCAGTATCCCTTTCAGCGGCAGTGACAGAGGGAGGGCCCCTCCCTGGGAGGCTGGGCAAGTAAAATGCACCGGAAGCAAATCACGGCACTCTGCAAACAGCAAGGTGCTGAGGAAGAGCAAGAAGAATGAGATCCATAATTCTGAAGCACTCAAACAAGATTAAAACTACTTGCGTGCGCGTGCGCACGCACACACACATACACACACACACACACACACACACACACACACATTTTGCAAGCACTTTTACAAACCCAAACACTTTTGAATGGCTAGCTTTCAGAGGAGAGGGAGAGGAGGGGATAGCACTGAGCGTGGGTAAATAACACCCCAAGCAGAGAGAAGACTTCATGGATTCAATCAAAGCAGCTTTGCTATATGACCTTGGCATGTACTCCACAGCTTCATCTTTAAAGGAAACAGTAATAAATAGATCCTAAGGCATCTTTATAAGACCAGATCCTGGGGGCAGCGGTGGTCCCTGAAGGCCTCGGGCCCAACCATGCAGGAGGCGGCCTGTGGGGTCAAACACGTCAGGGATGACCAGAGCGGTGACAAAGGCCCTCAGCGCAGAACTATGTCTCACCGCTTGACCTGTCTCAGGATTGACAGGTGACGGTTCCTTTCCTTTCCTAAAGCCTTTTCTCCACTACAAAGCAAAGTATGGGCCCCTCCCACCAGCCCATTTTATTGTCAGCAGTCGTTAACCAGTGCAGGCATTAGCTCCTGCACGGGTTTGAATTTGTTCGCAGGATTAGCTTCCTATCACCTGAAAAGCTGAGAAAAGAGGCCTGAAGGCTAAGCCGCGTGCCTGATACACTTCGGTGGAGAAAGAGCCTCGGAGTGAGCGAGCGTCAGGAGGACTACCGGAGTGGGTAGGATACTAGAGCAGGGGCTTGGGCTCTCCAGGGAAGGTTCCTCAGTTCGAAAAGCGTCCAACAGGGAAGCAGGAGAGGTGAACACAAGCAGGAGTTTCGCCCAGGAGCTTCCCAGGGCCCTGAGGTGTCAGCTTACACTTTGCTCCTGGGGAGGGGCGGGTGCTTCCATCTCCTTACACCTCCGGGAACTTCTGCCGGAAGTCTCCGCCCCTGCAACCTCCCGGGTCTGCCCAGGTCGCCGCACTCTCTGTAAGGCTGAGATTTCTTTGATTTAATCCCGTTTCTGCCTATTTCCTCCTTTTTTCTGGCTTTCCAGCCAGGAGGAGGAGAAGGGCTTACTGCAAGCCTTGGCTCTGTGCTCAGGGCCCAGACGTAGCCACGCTTCGCATCTGCACCTGCAGGTGAGTGAGCAGCTCAGCACAGAAGCGCTCTGCCAGGAGCCTCGAGCGTGCCCTCTGACCTTGACCACCCACAGCCGGGGAAGAGAACCAAGCAGCATCTGTGCGAGTGCCTGGCGGTAGTGGGACAGTGCTCTCCCAAAGGGTATGTCCAAGTCCTGACCCCTGGTCCCTGTGAATGTGAAAAGGGTCCTTGCAGATATAATTAGATTTGTACTTGAATTAAGGCAGGCTCTCAGGATGAGATCCTCTGGATTCAGGGTGGGCCCTAAGTCCAGTGCCTGCTGACTTAAGAGAAAGGAGAGGGAGATGTGAGACAGAGAAAGCTGTGTGAAAATAGTGCAGAAGAGAAAAATCACTCTCCTTCTGTCCTCTAGGTTCTTAGCCGAGCCCCCTGTAATAAAAGATAAACAAGAGAGAAACAAACAGAAGTTTACTAACATGTATATACATGAGAGAGACCCAGGGGAAACTGAGTAATGCCCAAAGTGCCGTCGAATTCGGGATTAAATACCATCTTCATAGGAGAAGGGCAGGGGGAGGCCGCCCCCCCGCCCCCTGGGGGAGACCAGACGGTGTTTAGGAAAGATGAAGGGCCCTTAGAAAACAAGATAGGAGGATGCTAGTCTGTGACAAAGTCTATTTGGATGTAGTGTCACGTCTAGTGTCCTCTCCTGTGACAAGAGTCACTCTCCCCTGATGAACTCCCCAGAAAGAGGATTAGCAATAACTGAGTGCATTCTGGAGGATATTTGTGTGGATGAGGGGAGTTCACAGAAAGTCTCTCCCTGCATTTGCTGTTTCCAAGCGCCTGCAGCTCAAAATAATCGATATGCCAAAGCAGCATACTTCGGGGTGGCAGGTTCCGAGCTCGACAGTTGCATTTTGGGTTCTGCCCCCCTCAGCAGGCAGAGAGGGAGAGAGCAGAGCTGTGCCGGCACAAGCCAAGGGCCAGAGGCCACCCCAGACTAGAAGAGGCAAGGAATCCTCTAGAACTTTCCCCTACCGATTTGACAGAGAAAAGGGAAACCAAGGCACTAGAGCCCCTCCGCTGTCCTTGGGCGTGAAGGTCCTGGCCCAAAGCCTTGCCCACCTCCTGGCTGATGCCTTCCTCCTAATTCATGATGCCAGCCCCTCCCCCCCCCCAAGTGCACCGACTTGGGGCCAGAGAGTAAGGAGCACAGAGCGGTGTGCGAGCACCGCTGAGCCAGGATCCCCAGCTGGCCCCACCCTGCCGCGCCCCTGCTTCCCTCTGCCTTGCCCTGGGAAGATGAGGGCAGTGCAGAGCCCATGTGCCCCGCGGTGATTTCATGCTCCATGAGACGGGCAATCAAAAATAATAGACACACAGCAGCCTGCCCCAGGGCCTGCGGCGGCAGTGGGCCATGCTGAGGCAGCTGCCTGCAAAATAAACCAGTCCCCAGGCCTGGTGGGGAGAAATAACAGCATCAGCGAGGAGCGGGAGCCGCGTCTTGGTCTGCAAAGCCCCAGCCAATAAGTGGGCTAAAAATAAGCAGCCTCTCCCTGCTGCAGCATGCCCTCCTTTCCCTGGTGGCTCTGTTTCTCCCGTCCCGGTCCGGGCAGGTGTCTGTGTGCCACACAGCCGCCCTGGCTGGGGCGCCCCAGTCCACCAGCACTGGCAATGAGATGACAAGGCGGGGGGCGGGGGGGAGGTTCCTCTGACACCAAGGGGCTCCCTGTGGAACCTGGACTGGGTCCTCTGGGTCCCCACTGCTTCCTGTCAGTGCTGGGTATCCAGCCACTGGTGAAAGACACTCTCTGAGCAGCATGATGGAGCTGGGCACCTGAGGAGCCCATAGATGAAGCCCCTGGGGTCCCTCTGTGTGTACTTGGTGGGGAAGTACATGTAGAGCCTCCCTTCTCTGGCTCTCTTTCGGCTTTTGGTTGGTTGGTTGGTTGGTTGGTTGGTTGGTTAGTTTTTGTTTGTTTTTGTTTTCCTTCTCATTCTCTTTGTACGCTGCCTGAGACCCACAGAAAGGAGACCCCAGTGGGCACTGGGCTGCTGGCTCTTCCAAGAGCCTTTAGTGGTGCCCTGCATGAACATCGGTGCCTCTAAAGGCTGAAGTTTTTCTTCTGTAATTTTCAGACAAAAGGTGAACATTTTAGTGAGGAACTGGGTGGATGGGGGTTCTGGAAAGTAGCCCCTGGGGCCAGGAGGTGAGACGCAGGCTTCTCTCTGTTCCTTTGCTACGGCTGAAGCACACAGTACAGTGATGCCTGCTTTGAAACGTGAAAATGTGAGCCCCATAGAAATGTTCCTAATGGTGCCTTTTCCTCGCGTCTGGCTCCTCCCACTTTGGGATCTTGCGCACCCCAGCCCACCGCTGGCCCCCCACTGCCCAGGGGTTCCCAGCATCCCTTACCTGGAGGATTCGCAGAGCCCTCTAACCACCTTCCTGTCTTCATCCCTGTCTCCCTGAAGTCTCTTCTCCAGCTTAAAAAATGTCAAGGGCTGCCCAGACTGCTTGGCTGGACCCACAGGGTTTCTTAGCAAACTAGCACCCCATCTCTTCATCCCCCTCTGCCTCTGTATTTCTCACTTTCTAGAACACCCTACTCTACTTTTGCTATCTCTTGAGTCCCTACTATTCTTTCAAAGCCGAGTTCACATGGTACCTTCTATCTCCATTTATCCCAAAGAAAAATCAGTCATGCCCTCTCTCTGTGTCCCACAGCTTCTATCAGGGTGCCTGTGTTTCCAGTCACAAGTACTAGCTTGTGTATCTCCCCTGCTGCCTGGCTGGATCCTGAGGGGCCTGACTGAGAACAGGGCCTGGCACGTGAAAGGTATCTAAGAAATGTAGCCATGCCACCGTTGACCTGCAGACCCACGATAGAAATGTTTTTTGCAACAAGCCACTAAGGTTTTCTAGGATGGCTTGTTACACAGCATTCCTGTGCCAAGAGCTGACTGAGACACATGGTTCAGTTCAGTGAGAGCAGAGTGTGTGGGACTGAGTGTGCAGCGCTGGCAGAAAGCTATTCCATAGGTAGGGGTGAGCGCTGAGAGCTGATGGTGGGTGGGGGGTAAGGGTGCTCTCAGTGGGGTGACCAAGTCAGACGACCAGGCTACAAGTCCTGGTTCTGCTTCTTGCTGCCATGTGTGTATCTCTGGGCAAGTGACTCATTTTCCTCATCTATAAAATAGAGCTGGTGATAAAAGGCTCCGTCTTGTGGGGCTGCTGTGCCGAACGAGCAAGGCGACAACAAGCCCGTGCTTGGTGCTTGGCATGCAGCAAAGGCTCCGCGAGTGGTCGCCGTTAACGATTATGACTAATTGTGATTGATTGTCGTCTGCCCCTCCTTCCCTGGTCCGGGGCCTGCTCCCTGCACGGCCACGCACAGCATGCGCTGTCCGTCAAGAGCAGCTCCGCGGGAGGGAGGCAATTTTCCTCTGTCGTTTTTCATGGTTCCTCTTGAACTTTGATGTTTCACGAGTGGCTGGCAGCAGCCTGTGCCCTGTCTTCCCGCAGAAGAGCTGAACGTGGTTCCCTGCTCCCCTGCTCGAGCAGGGGGTGGGGGGAGGAGGCGGGGGAGGGGAGAAAGTCACAGCTCAGGGAGGCAGGGCTTGGCAAAAGCAAGGGATGGGGGGTGGGGGTGGCACAGACGTGATGACTTCATCTTCCCGGCTCTTGTGAGTCATGTAGGCCCACTCCCAGGACCCCCACCTTCTCAAGGTGGACGAGAGGCTTGAAGTCTACGCATGGCCTGTATGGCGGCCACATCAGCAGTCATGCTGCCGCTTCCCCAGAAAGCAGGAGCCACGGGGGGTTCGAAGTCAGAGGCAGCCCAGTCCCTGCCTTTTGGGACACAGGAAATATCTGAGCAAGTCACAGCAGCACACACCGACAGGACTCTCAAGCAGATTGCATGAGGAAGGGATGCCAGAACCTTCCAGGCAACATCTGAGAGGGGCTGGAAGGATGTAAAGTGGAGATGAGGGCAGACAGGCATCCTGGGCACCCAGGACTCACCTTCGCAGAAAGCTGGGACTGTCTCCTTACTGCCACAGCAGCTGGCCCCTCACAGACTCTTCCAGGGTGGGCGGGGCCTCACCAGCAGCCTACTTCTGGGTTAAGCTGGGGATCGTCCCCAGAGACACCCCCCTCCCGTTCTGGGCTGCCATTTGCCGGGTCTCCTAGGACCCCAAAGCCAGAAATAGGAGATGGGGGAGGACCCAGGTCCCATAGACACCCAGTGTGTCCAGGTGCTGGTGCTGGCATGAACAGGGCTCCTGGAATCCTGACCCCTCCCGTGGCCACAGCATGAGATGAGGCATCGGCAAACAGACCAGAAGGACGGGCTGGAAGAATATTGGCCAGAGTGTGGAGGCCTGAGGCCGACCTCACCGGCTGACCCGGAGCCGGCCGCCGCCCCATGTGGAAGATCCTTCCTTTCCCCAGCTGGGCCAGAGCAAGGAAAGAGAAAGACCTGGAAATGCAGTGGAGGGGGAGGGTGGGAGAGGAGGCAGGCGTTAATGTAGGGTACCTAGTGCCATTTCCAGAAAGAATTCCAGGCACACGGCCCTCTCCAGGGGGAAGCGACATCTCTTTAGACCCATGTACCCTCCACAACCGGCAACACGGAGGCCAGCATAATAATCATAACAGCAAACACGCAGCATTCGCTATGTGCTAAGCCTTGCTCTGAACGCTTCCTATGCATCTACTCATTTACCCATTACATCCCATTTTGCAGATGAGGAAGCTGAAGCTCAGAGAAGCTGCGTAACTTGCCCAATGCCACACAGCTAGTGAGAGACAAAGTCAGATTTGGACCTGGCCCTGATTATAACCTCTCTCTTATGCAGGCTGTGCTCCTCAGTAGCCCCCAGGACCCTCCGAACAGCTCTCTAGCCCAGACCTGGGAAGACTGAGACAAAGCAAGGCCCCAAGTTCTGCCGGAAAGCAGTTTTCTCTGTGTGGTGCTCAGTAGAATCGTCTGGAGTGATTTGGGGCAGGGACAGAGGTGGGAGCAGGGACAAGAAAGCCCGCCTGAGGCACACTAAATGGACTAAAGAAAGAGATGCACAAGGAAAGGAAAAGCCAGAGATGGGACTGGAAGGTGCTCCTGAGTGTATCTTGAAGGGAAGGAAAGAGAAGGGCCCTGGAGAGACAGATAGGAAGAGGCTAACAGGCTCCCAGAAGTGCCCAGCCGCCCCCCGCCCCCCAGGCCCAAGCCCTCTCCTTGGCTCGCGTATCCGGCTGTCAGCTCTCATGGAGGCTCTACCAACCTGAGCGAAAGCACACAGGCTGGGGGACTTGTGGTATCAGACGTGGGGGCTTCGTCTGTCACTCATGAAGGGACTCTGCCAAGGACCTGAGCGTTGCTCACACCCGCAGTGCTGGGCTGGCAGGGAGGAGGACGGGGTGGGGAGAGGTAGGGCAGCAGCAGGGACCAAACACACACTACATCCTGTCTCTTTGCAGACAGTGTGTCCTGGCGTCACCAGACAGAGATGATGGGGACTGGGGCCCCCGGGGCTCACTCCCTCCCCTGTCTGTCCCCAGCGGTTGATGCTGGATGAGTCTGGAATCCTGGGTGAACACCTACATGCGGCCTTCCTGTGTGGTCTCTTCACAGCATGGCAGCCATGTGAATATATGGGGAAGGGCATTCTGGGCAGAGGCAGCTGCCAGTGCAAAGGTCCGGGGGTTTTGGACAAAACCAAAGATCCTCTAGGTCTGAGATTTAAATCTATATCTATATCGATATCGATATCGATATCGATATATATCTACCTCTGCAAGGGCAGGTTCTTCCAAAAATGAGCAAAGGGAGGACCAAACAGCCTAGATCAAGCCTCTGCTTTGAGGTCAGGCCTGTAGGTCAGCAGGTGTCTGCCCACCCCGACCCCTCAAGGGGCAGCAGGCCCTTGTCTCTCCCCACAAAAACTCAATAGCTTCCCAGAGGGCTCATATCAGAACAAAGAGAAGGCTGGTCCCAAAGACAGACAAATCTAGGTTTCCATCCTCCAAGACAGGATTTACTTTTAATCCGAAAAGAACTACCTTTCCAACATTCCCACATTCGAAGTCCAGTCTTTCTGGCAACCTCTTCCTACTTCCTTTTTTTTTTTTTTTTTTTTTTGAGGCCACTATATATGTGAAACCCTTTGAAGGTTGTGATCACCACCTTTCACAATTTGGGAACTGAATTTCAGAGACAGCAATTTCCATGCCCAGGGACGCACAGCCAATCCCTCCTCCCCATCCTCTTTGCACTGAGAGGCTGTGATCTTTGGCCAAAGGACTGGTTCTCAAAGCCCCAGGTGGCTCACTGGGAGAAGGGATTGATACCCACTTCCCAGCACGGTGTGGTGAAGACCAGCAAGGGACGGGGACCGGCATAGGGCAGATACGTCACAGATTGTTAGTAGTATCACTGCTCTCACTCTGCCGACGGGAAAGTGGGCTCAGGGTCTATCAGAGGTTGCAGTCGCCCCAGGGTCCCAAGGGGACACACGGGCGTGTGGTGGTGACAGGGGTCTCCGGTCGGGGGTTTGGGCTCCTCCAGGCTCTCTGACCAGTTTCCATCTTCTCTTCATGAGCCGCAATAATTTAACAACATCGGGAGTGAAAAAAAAGATAGCTAGGGGAGCAAATGTGGAATCGCTTAAATTAGAATTAAATTGAAATAATTAAATTAAACGAGCAACTTTCCGGCTCTCATCTCTCAGGCCAAATTATTGTGAAGCACTCTGGCTGGCCCGGCCCGGGTGGGGGGTTCTGGGGCTTCCTGGGCGGCTGCCTGGAAGCCAGTGGTACAGGGTGGCGCTCAGCTCCCCCGCCCCCTTGTCCCCTGCGGCGGCTGCCGCCTCTGCTCCAGGCTGAGGGCGGGGCTGGGGAGGAGGCTGGCCACGCCCCCTCCGCCTCCGCCCCGTGTGCTTCCTCCGTAGATCCCAGTAGAGCGGAGACTTGAATCCAAGACAGCCCCTCCGCAGCCGCAGGTCTCTTGCTGGGGAGGTGCGTGTCTGGTTGGCAGCGGCGGGGTTTAGAGCATCCCCTCCATCGCGTGGGGTTCTGAAGCCTCAGTGATACTGCCTGCGGCAGAGCCCTCTGCCTTGCAGGGCACTCGCCCTTCGCAGACCCTTACCTCCCAGTGGCCCCAGCGCTTCAGGCCAAAGCAGACCAGACTCCAAGCCAGTACCTGGGCTAGTGCTCCTTCAGCTTCCCATCAAATCCCCTCAGGGTCCAAGACTGGGGAAAAGCTTGCCAGGAGCACAGAATTTCTTTGAAGAACCAGCTTTGAGTGAAAAATTCATATGCATTTTACTTTCTGTCTTGTAACATATTCATGTTTATTTTAATGCATAATGTTTTACAATGTTTACCAATGAGTAAAACTGACATGCCCGGGGCTGTGGCCCTTATCTTGAATCTCCTGTGTGAGAATCAGCCTCAACGTCCATCTCCGCCCCCAAACTCACCCTTCCCCAGGCCGGAATCCTAGAAGGTGGGGGAAAACCAAGGGCATTTGCAACGCGGAAGAGCCAAGGACATTATGCTAAGTGAAATAAGCCAGTCACAAAAGGATGAACACTGAAAGATTCCACTCACATGAGATCCTTAGGCCAGTCGAATTCATAGAGACAGAAAAGTAGAATGGTGCTTGCCAGGGACAGAGGAGAGGGCAGTATTGTTGCATGGGTACACAGTGTCAGATTTGCAAATTGAGAACATTCTGGAGATGGATGGCACAACCATGTGAATGTCCTTAATACAGCCATTCTGTACACACAAAAATGGTTAAGATGTTAAAATGTATGTTATGTACATTTTACCACAATTAAACAAAAATGAAGGCATCGAGGGCCAGAGAGGTTAAGAAGCCAGAGTTTTACTGCAGGGCAGGAACAGGGACAGATTCAAGGACGAGGGGCTGACCTTCCTTTCCCTAAAGAAGACCCTGGCCCCAGGGGCACCTGGGTGGCTCACTCTTGATCTTGGTTCAGGTCTTGATCTCACAGGTTCGTGACTTCGAGCCCCACCTTAGGCTCTGCACTGACGGTTCAGAGCCTGCTGGGGATGCTCTCTCTCCCTTTGCGCCTTCCCTGCTTGCTTGCTGTCTCTCAAAAGAAATAAAATAAACATTAAAAAATAAATAAAGAAGAAGACCCTGTCTCTGCCCTGCTCCCTAAGGAGGTGGCGGTAGATAAGACCTCTGGCCACCTGGGTCACCCCCAACGTTGGGGCTGGAAAGGACCGCTGGAAAGCAGTCATTCCATTCGCTGAATTTTACACATGAGGAAACTGAGGCCTGGGGAGGGGAATCCATCTCTGCAAGCCACATGGCTAGTATTCAGCCTAGAAGGAGATTTCTGAGGGGTGAGTCCTCTGAGGGAGAGAGTCCTCCAGCAGCTTGAAAGGTCCAGGGTGAGGCAAGCAGAGCCTTTCCTCCCACTGCCCCCGCCCCCAACTTCTAAAAGGGTGCAAACACCCCTTGTCCCCTCCCCAAACTGCAAGGAGGCTGATTAATTAATTAACCCTCGTTAAGGGACCAGGCACAGGCTAATCGACAATAGGCATTCTCATTATTATTTTTAATCAGAATTTGCAGTTTTATAGCTCCCATCACCCGGGGCTATTAAGTATCTCTGGAAGTTAATTAAGCCTGCCAGGGATGGGCTCCGGAGAGAGCAGGAAGCGAGGGGCAGCCTCTGCGGTGGGAGAGCCTGGGGATCCCGATTCCCTTCAGGCTGGCCCAAGCCCACAGGGGAGGCAGAGAATGAGCAAGAATAAGGATAGGAGAGGGTCCCCAGTTACAGTCTCTGGTTCTCACTCAAGGAAGGCTTTGTGCTCTCAGTTTACCTCACTGAGGAATGGGGACGATTAGGAGCAAGAGACAGGGAACAGTCATTTCATCAACAAATACATCCTGGGTGTGTCAGGCCTGGACTTGGAGCTGGAGATAAGTGAGGGGTGCAGGTGGGGTCCAGCCCCACCCGGTGCTCCCCGGTCCAGATGGGAAGATATTGGACCGTGATACTTGAATTGCCTGTGCTCTGGCCACAGGGTGAGCAGCTGTAAACCTTCTGGGAATACTGGGTCTCCCCAAGCAGCACAGCCACCACCACGGGGGAGGGTGTGTGTCTGTGTGTGTGTGTGTGAGGGGGCCCAGCCCATGAGCTCTGTCTGCTCTGGGATCTGACTGGCCCAGCCCTTCTGTGGAGGGAGCGCTGAAAGGAGGGAGCTTTCTGTGAAGACAGCAAAAGGGTTCACTGCAAGGGGCTGGAATGAGAGCCTTAGATGGTTTGGTGTCAGCCACCACTTTATGCACAAAAACAGATGGACAGTGTCCAAGCCATTCTGATATAAATTTCTCTTTTTCATGATTTGGAGTTTGAGTTTGTATCAATACATGAAACTATATATATATATATATATATATATATATGTATGTATAATGTTATGTGTATGTATATATTATTGCTTTAAAAAATATAAATGGTATCATATATGTTCTGTATAGGGAGGAAAAATTATTTTCTTCTATCCTTCTAGGTTCTTAGATGAGACCCCTCTGTAAGAGATTAAAAGGAGAAAAGCTGGGGCGCCTGGGGGCTCAGTCAGTTAAACATCCCACTTTGGCTCTGGTCATGATCCTGCGGTTTGTGGGCGGGAGCCCCGCGTTGGGCTCTGTGCTGACAGCTCAGAGCCTGGAGCCTGCTTCAGGTTCTGTCTCCCTGTCTCTCTGCCCCTCCCTCACTCCCACTAGGTCTCTTGCTGTCTCTCACTCTCTCAAAAATAAATAACATTGAAAAAAAGAGAGAAAATCAAATTATGTATGTCCAGAGCCCCACAGGGATGAGACTCAAAGAAGTGAACTGAGCAGGAAACTTTTGTATCTTTCAGACAAAAAAACAATACATTTGTGAAGAATGGAAAAGACAGAGGTGTTTGGGCTCGGGGCAGTGCAGGGTGAACAAGTAACAAGGTTTGTTTATCTACCATCTCTCCCCTAAATCCTCTCTGGTGAGAAGGATGCCTCCTGCCTTCCTGTAAACTGTGAGTACCTTTCATGTGGGACATTTATTACCTGCTTCCAGAGGGACAAAGGAAGGGCAGTGTTCCTCTTGCACTAGATGTTTTTCAAGTACCTTTAATTCAAAATAATCAATATGCCAAAGTGGCATATGATAGGGTAACATATTCTGCAACTGGCTTTTTCACTCAATGTTTTGTATATATATATAATATATATTATATATATTAATTTTTTAATGTTTATTTTTGAAAAAGAGAGAGAGACAGAGCATGAGTCAGGGAGGGGCAGAGAGAGAGGGAGACACAGAATCTGAAGCAGGCTCCAGGCTCTGAGCTGTCAGCACAGAGCCCAACACGGGGCTCGAACCTGCGGACTGGGAGATCATGATCCGCGCCAATGTCAGATGCTCAACCAACTGAGCCACCCAGACACCTTTCACTCACTGTTTTATATATATAATATTAAGTTTGTTTATTTATTTAAAAATGTTTTAATATTTTATTTCTTTCTGAGAGAGAGAGAGACTGCATGAGCAGGGGAGGGTCAGAGAGAGAGGGAGACACAGAATCTGAAATAGGCTCCAGGCTCTGAGCTAGCTCTTAGCACAGAGCCCGACGCGGGGCTCAAACCCACGAACCGTGGGATCATGACCTGAGCTGAAGTCAGACTCTTAACCGCTTAACCGACTGAGCCACCCAGGCGCCCCTGTTTGTTTGTTTGTTTATTTTTGAGAGAGAGAGCATGGGAGGGGCAGAGAGACAGGAAGACAGAGAATCAATCCCAAGCAGGCTCTGTCTGCACTGACAACAAGGACTGACCAGGGTCTCCACACACTGATACTTTTTACGTCTATATACATTGGTACATTTAAACCTCCTTCATTCTGTTTTGGCTGCAGGGTCATCTTCTGTCCTAAGATATAGAGAATATAGACATCTTATTGCTCTATACCACTATTTTGCTGTTTCAAAAATACTTCAGTGATCATTCTCGCACATCCTTCAGTGCACACTTGTGTGCACACTCACTAGTGCTGACACACAGAATGACTAGGTTATAGGATATGCACTTTTCCCATGTTGAGCAGACAGCATCAAACACTCTCCAAAGTAGCTATACATTCACACCTCTCCCCCAGCAGCTACCTCACCACGCCCCTTTTCATACTCCCTCACTAGCACATGGTATTATAAAACCAGATTTTTAATGCTAAGCTGCTGATTAAAAATAGTAGAGTTCTGATTCACATTTCCTTGATTACTCCTGGAGTTAAGCGTCTTTTGTTTATCAGTCATTTATATTTTCTCTTTTGTGAATTGCATATTTATATCCATTGTTCATTTTTTTTCTTGGGTGGTTTTTCTTTGTCCCTACTGATTTATAAATGTTCTATAAATGATAGATTTTAATTCCTTTTCTATATATTTAAAGTGTTTGTCATCAGTGTGTGGATTGCCTTTTCAATGTGTTTATGGAATTTTGTACCCAAATTTTTTATTTTGATTTGTCAAGTTTCCTTTATGGAAAAATCTCCCTTATGAGTTGGTTTGTAGACTTTGTGTCTTGTTTAAATAAGCCTTCCTTACTGGAAAGTAAAAAAGATGGTCTTTTATAATTTATTCTAATACTTTTAAAGCTGCCCTTCTACATTTAAGTCTTTAATTCATCTGGAGTATTTTTTAATGGCAATACTGTCCTCAGAACTACATTTCCCAGGGGTGCCTTTGTGGCTCAGTCAGTTGAGGATTCAACTCTGGTTTCAGCTCAGGTCGTGATCTCACAGTTTGTGAGTTTAGCCCCCCATTGGGCTCTGCACTGACAGCTGCGGAGCCTGCTTGAGATTCTCCATCTCCTTTCTCTCTGACCCTCCCCAACTCATGTACTCATGCTCTCTCTCTTTCTCTCAAAAATAAATAAACATAAAAAAAGAACTACATTTCCCAGTCTCCTTTGCAGCTAGGGGCTCCCATGGGACCTGGCTCTGGTGGAGGAGTGGGAAGCAAGAAGCAAGCAGTCTATGAAGATTTGGGAGAAAGGTTTACTTTTCTGCCACAGACACTGCCCTTTTTTCTTTCTCACTTCTTTCTTTCACTGCCTGGAATGTGGGTGTGTTATTTTGGTCACGAGAATTTTAGAATTAGTTTGTCAAGTTGCACCAAAAAAATGTCTTTGGAAGTTTAGCTAGGATTTATTTGGATCAGCTTTGAGCGACAGAGACAGATATATTTAAAATAATAAAATTGTGGGCCACATGAGTGGCTCAGTGCATTGAGTAGCCAACTCTTGATTTGAGCTCAGGTTATGACCCCAGGATCTTGGGATCAAGCCCTGTGTCTGGCTCTGAGCTGTCTCTCTCTCTTTCTCTACCTCGGTCCCCTCCCTGCTCATCTCCTCTGCTAAAATAAAAAAATTGAAAAACTAAAACATAAAATTGTTAGTGTTTCATACTTAGTAAATTCACAGGAAAGCAAAATGTACCAAAACTGGTACAGAGACTCCCATAATGTCAAAAAGAAATTGAGCTTTCTTCTCTCTTCTCTACTTTGATTAGTGTATGGCTTTTATGCTGTTCACCCAGGATGCACTGTACCCTAGGCATGTCATCTTAATAGCAAGGCAAACTAATGAACTAGGAGAAACCTAATAACAAATGTCCAAGACCCATAGGGAATCTTCCCACCCATGAACATGGTATAGCTTTTATTTGTTCATCTCTTTTCTTGCATGTTCTTTTGGAATGACCCTACTTGATCATTGCAGGATTAGTATTTTTGTATGTGTGTTTGCAAGTGGCAGGGACCTCTGGCTTTCTCATGTGCTTTCTGTGTCTAGGTCTAGGGTCAGGTTGATCTCAGAAAATCTCAGAAAATGAGTCTCAGGTTGAGACTCCCATCTCCTGCTGTACTCTGGAAAGTTTATACAAGATGGGGTAGTCTTTAATAATTAGAAGGTAAATACCGTTTACATCTAGTACTTTTTGAATTTGGTCCCTGACCACCATTTCCATTTTTCCTGTGTTTAATTGGCCTATTTGGGTATTTCACTTGTTCTCGGGCCTATTCTTGTCATTATTTTTGTATAGTTTTTCACATGTATTAGTGAAATATTGTATTTTTTAAACATTGTTAAAATCACTTCTTTCTGTACTTATATATCCATTTTTCACTCTTACTGCTGTTTGTTCAGGCTTTTCACTTTTTTCCTCCACTTGGCTAAAGGAATACTTGCCTAAAGTTTGTCTGTATCAATAATGATTTTAAATAACCATGTTTTATTTTTGTTGAACAATTCCTATACTGTTTTTCTCTTTCCTTATATCTTGTTTTTCTATTATTAATTCTTTCTACTTTATTTGCATTACTTTTATTGATTCTTAATTTGAAAGAGCAGTTCACTTATTTTTTACTCTTTATTATTATGAAATGTACTTAAAAAATTTTTTTAACATGTATTTCTTTATGAGAGACAGAGATAGAGCACTAGCAGGGGAGGGGCAGAGATGAGGAAGACACTAAATCCAAAGCAGGTTCCAGGATCTGAGCTGTCAGCACAGAGGCCGACGTGGAGCTTGAACTCATGAACTGTGAAATCATGACCTGAGCTTAAGTCAGACACTTAACCAACTGAGCCCCCCAGGCTCAAACAAATGTATAAAGACTACAACTTTTCCTCTAAGTATGACTTGGCTGTATCCCACCAGTTACATAGTCTCTCATATTGTTCAGTTATAAATAGTTTATAACTTTGGGTTTTGTGTTTTGTTTCATTTAAGTTATTTAGATGTCATAAATGCTGGTGATCTTGAAATATATTTTGGTTGATATTAATATTGTTGGTTTTTAATAGCTCTTATTAATATCAATCTGGGGTACCTGGGTAGCTCAGTCGGTTAAGCCTCCGACTTCGGCTCAGGTCATGATCTCGTGGTTTGTGGTTCGAGCCCTGCGTTGGGCTCTGTGCTGACAGCCAGCTCAGAGCCTAAAGCCTGTTTCAAATTCTGTGTCTCCCTCTCTCTCTGACCCTCCCCAGCTCATGCTCTGTCTCTCTCAGATAAAAAAAAAAATCAATCTGACCATATGCTTTTATAGATAATATAATTTTTTCTTGTAGAAATTTCTTAGACTTTTCTCTTTATTCTTGTTCTTAAATTATACAAAGATATGCAGGTTTTAAAGTTATAACAGTGGGCCCTGTCAACGTGATACTAATATTTTCCTTAAGTTTTGGGAATTTTTATATCTATATTTCTACTCTATACTCCATTAAATATAACCTTCTCTCTAATCTCTTTTTTCTTTTCTGAATACCTAGTAAATGGATGTTGGAATTCTGGATTTGTTTTCCATAGTTTGCATCTTTTCTCTTACGATTTACATAACTTTATACCTTCTACCACATTCTGGAAGAATTCTTCATCTCCATCTTCCAGCTCAATGAGTCCCTTCTGTTATTCCCAGTTACAGAATTTATTATATATATATATATTTAAGGTTTATTTACTTATAATCTCTACACGCAACATGGGGCTTAAACTCATGACCCTGAGATCAAGAGTCACACGCTCCACCGACTGAACCAGCCAAGTGCCCCTTCAATGTATTTTTTTAACTTACGTTTTATTTATGTAATATCTTACTAAATGTTTTTCAAAATAGACTGTTTTTATTTCATGGATGCCTTAGCTTTCTCTTCCTCTGAAAATATCTTCAATATTTATTTAAAAACCCTCTTCTGCCCATTCTATTAACTGCTTCCTTGGGTATCATTCTTCCATTTGTTGTTGTAGTCAACAGGTATGGCTTTCCTCAAATGTTTGCAGGAAGCTTCTGGATCTGTATGAACCCCTAGCCTTGAGAAAGGGGCAGGGAACAGTTGTTTTCAATGAATGGGGAGGGCAGGGGGACATGCACAGTGGGGAAAGGGTTTCTGGGCCACTCGTTTCCCTTGCTACGCTTGCTCTCTGTTCTTCCCGCCCAGTAGAGCTGGGGCGTGGCCCTATTTTACAGCCTAAACTCGCACACTCGTGGCTTCACCTGAGACGATACCCAGACTATGGCTGCCAGACCCAAAGTGTTGTGCCTGTGCGTGCATGTGCGCGCGTGTGCCTGTGTGTGAGTGTGCACCTGTGTGTCTGTACATCTGGAAGCTTCAACCAATCAACAGTCAGTTGTCCTCTGCCCTTTTTGTCCCAGGATTTGCCTCCTCTGTCTTGAAGCTCCTCCTGGTGCTTAAGAGACATACTAGGATATGTTTCCTAGTTAACTGTTTTCGGTCAATTTGTCCTTTCAATATATAGATTTAAGTCTTCTCTTATTTCAGGAAAAAGTTTTCTTTATTTCTTAAATAACTTCATCTGTTCCGTTGTTTTGGTTTTCTCCTCTGGGGACTGTGATTACGAGACGTCAAACTGCTGTTGCCTGACTTACAGATGTCATTTTCTCTCTAATGTTTAAAATCACTTTCCTTACTTCCCTTTGATTTTGTTGCCTTTTTCTCATTTATACAGTGTCTATTGTCTTTTGTGCTCTTTGTTCTTTAGCCCTAAATTCAGAAATCGGAAATCGTTTTGTCTTTTCTATTCTGGGAACTGGAAGTGGGATTTACATTTTAGCAGGATGGCTCTGGCTGCCCTTGGGGGGTGGGGATTTGGGAATTAGGGAAGAGGCTGGGGGCCGGTCAGGAAGCTGCAGATGACCTATTTGGAAATGGGGTGACTTGGAATGAAGGATAGAGATGGAAATTGATAGGTGTATTGATTTGGGGATGTATTTTGAAGGAATCACGACAGAACATTTGCTATTGGATTTGATCTAAAATCGGAGAGTCAGCCCTGGGAATTTGATTTGGGGTGTGCTAACCCGGGATTTCTATTAGACACACAATCAGAAGAGACAATTGGTTATTTGAATCTGGAGGTAGAGGAGAGCTTGGGGCTTGAGATAACAATGTGGAAGGCCTCAGTGAGAAAGAAGGAAATCTGGCCTGTGTAGCAACATGGATGGAACTGGAGGGTATTATGCTGAGCGAAGTAAGTCAGGCAGAGACGGACAGATACCATATGTTTGCATATAGGTGGATTAGGAGGAACTTGATGGAGGACCATGGGGGAGAAGAAGGGGAAAAATAGTGGGCGAGAGGGAGGGAGGCAAGCCATGAGAGACTCTTGAATGCCAAGAACAAACTGAGGGCAGATGGGGTGAGGGAGAGGGGAAGGGGGGTGATGGGCATGGAAGAGGGCACTTGTTGGGATGAGCACTGGGTGTTATATGGAAACCAACTTGACAATAAATTATTAAAAAAATAAAAATAAATAAATAAATAATATGGAAGGCCTCGGCATATGGTTTTAAAGTCTTGGGACTGGAAGAAATGACTGGAAAATGGGGTGGGGAGGAGAGAAGTCGGAGCAGAAGCCTGGAGCCCTCCAGCATTTACAGGTCACTGAGGAGGATCCAGCCCAGAAGTCTGCGAAGGAGCAGCTGGTGAAGAAGGAGTAGGAGAGCCGGGAGGGGTAAACAGCTGTGTGGCATACTGCTGGGGAACAATGAATCCCAGGACTGAGAGGTGACCATGGGAAGTAGCTGGTGACCTTGTATCATTTCCTGATTAGATGGAAGAATAAATGGATCCATCCTCTTTGTTCTTTCTTCCCCCCTTGCTTCCCTTCCTGAATAATTCAGTCCAAAAGCCATTAGGTACAGTTGGGCCTGTATCCATGATTGGGGGTGGTGGGGGCCAGCCTGGCACAGGGTGTTAGAACCCGAAAGGGATGATGAGGGCATCTGTGGTGGTGGGGAGGCTTGCTGGCAGCATCAATGCAATATTGGTTACAAATGGGGCATCTGGTAGCTCAGTCAGATGACCATCCAACTCTTGATTCTGGCTGAGGTCATCATCCCATGGATCCTGGGATCAAGCCCCACATTGGGCTCTGCACTGACAACATGGAGCCTGCTTGGGATTTTCTCTCCCTCTCTCTCTCTCAAAATAAGCAAACTTTTTTAATCTTTATTTTTAAAAAATTTTTAGAGACAGAGAGTGAGCAGAAGAGAAGGAGAGAGAGTGGGGGGCAGAGGGTGTGAAATGGGCTCTGTGCTGACTGCAGGGAGCCCAAGGTGGGGCTCAGACTCATAAACAGCGAAATCATGACGTGAGCCAAAGTCAGATGCTTAACTGACTGAGCCACCCAGACACCCCCAAAAAACAAAAAAAAAAAATTTTTTTAAAGAAGATTGGTTATATATGAAGAATCATCAAAATTAGTTTATTGGGGATAATGAGATTCGGGGTTCTCACTGGTGGCAAAAAGTTATAAATATAAAAAGGATAAAATTAGGGGCGCCTGGGTGGCTTAGTCGGTTAAACGTCCGACTTTCGCTTGGGTCATGATCTCACGGTTCGTGGGTTCGAGCCCCGCGTCGGGCTCTGTGCTGACTGCCAGCTCAGAGCCTGGAGCCTGTTTCAGTCTGTGACTCCCTCTCTCTCTGACCCTCCCCTGCTCACGCTGTCTCTCTCTCTCTCTAGAAATAAAAAAAAAAAAAAAAAAAGGATAAAATTAGAAAGAATCCTATTAGATGTAGAAACAAAGATAGATGAAAATTTGTGTAGAAAGATTTCCTAGCCCTCCCCACTAAGAGGGCCTGGGAGCAATACCAGCCCAAATCAAAGAGCACACCAAGTGCCAAGATCTTGGTTTCTAAATACCACTGTCCGCTAAAAGGAACCAGAGCACCTCGGAGAAATAGCTGATTCCAAGACTGAAGTAGGAAAAGCACAAGATAAGCAAGCAAGAAGATAGTAAACACTTTCTCAAAACATGTCAAAGGGACACAGAACCCAGCTGGGTGAGCTCTCACTCATCAGCTCTGAGGCTATTGGAGCATCAGATTAAACAATAATAACAGTGGATTATAACCCAGTGAATAAAGTGGGATTCCAGGAGCCTATACTGATAGAAGGAAGCAGGTGGGGGACAATGACAAAGCTCTTCCTATAATCAAATGCCAACTAATAAATACAGAAGGAATGATGGGAAAAACTGGCAACTCTCATAATAATAATGAACTCAGCCAAGAAATGTCAATGGATGCTAAAACTTGTGAGTGAAAGTTTGAAGAGAATGTTACAGAGCTTCAAAATACTTATTGATTACCAAGAAGAAAAGAACAGCTTTCAAGGGAGAAACCTGGCAGTCACTACATCAGTCAACTAATCAAGGTTAACATCATCAGTGATGGCACAAATTGAAATCACATACCACCCACCAGTACTGAAGGGGAAGGATGCAGAATCACCTCTGAGATACTCCTGCCAAAGATGCATAACGTGAATCGAATCGTAAGGAAATAGCCAACAAATCCAAAATGAGGTATGCTGTACAAATAGCTGGGCTGTTATCTTCAAAACTGTCAAGGTCCAGGGGCCCCTGAAGGGCTCAGTTGGTAAAGCATCTGACTTTGGCTCAGGTCCTGATCTCAGGGTTCATGGGTTCAAGCCCCACGTTGAGCTCTGTGCTGACAGCTCAGAGCCTGGAGCCTGATTCGGATTCTGTGTCTCCCTCTCTCTCTCTGCCCCTCCTTCTGCCCCTCTCCCACTCATGCTATGTCTCTTTCTCAAAAGTAAACATTAAAAAAAAAATGTTTACCTGTCAAAGTCCCTGTAGGTAAGAAACTATTCTAGACTGAAGAAGTCATTACAACTAAGCGACACACATGATTCTGTATTGGATCCTTTTGATCGAAAAGGCTTTATTGAGACAATCAGTGAAACTTGAATGAAATGTGCAAATTAGGTGACAGTGATGTATCCATGTTAATTTCTTTATTTTGTTGGTGGATGTAGGAGAATGTTGTTGTCTGTAGGAAATTCTCACTGAAGTATTCTTGGCTGATGGACATCAGGTCAGCAACTTATATTCTAATAGTTCGAGGAAAAGAAAGTTTATTGTACTGTTCTTGCATTTTTTCTTTATGCTTGAAACATTTGAAAGCAAAAGGAAAAAGAAAACAACAAACAAAGACAACGAAAGAGGGCACCTGGGTAGCACAGTCTGTAAAGTATCTGACTCTTGATCTCAGCTCAGGTCATGACCTCACAGTTGTGAGATTGAGCCCCACATGGGGCTTCGTGCTCAGCTCGGAACTTGCTTAAAAAATTCTCTCCCTCTCTCTCTCTCTGTCTCTCTCTCTGTCTCTGTCTCTCTCTCTGTTCCTCCCTCCCCCGCACCCCCTTCCCCACTCTCTCTAAAATTAAAAAAAAAAAAGTAGACCATTGTATGGCACAACTGACTAGGTTTCCTCAGTGTGTATGTCAGCAAGATGAAAAAGGGCAGGATTCAGGGAGAGGGGCTAATCTAGACAAAAGGGTTATAAGAGACAATAAACCAGTGTGGATCCTGATTCCAACAAAAGAGCTGTAAAGAGACACTTTAAAGGCAATCAGAGAAATCTGAGCGAGGACTATTAGATATTACCAAGAAATTCTTGCTAATGTTTTAAATGTGAAAAAGCCACTGGGATTATGTAAGAAAATGTGCTTTCTCCCCCTAGGCGCACATTCAAGCACATGGGAGCAAAATAACATGAGCTCTGGGGTTGGCTTTAAAATATTCCAGGAAAATGGGCTCAGTTAGTAAAGCAGGTTGACTCTTGATCTTGGGGGTGTAAGTTTGAGCCCCACACTGGGTGTAGAGATTACTTAAAAATAAATTTAAAAAATAAAATACTGCAGAAAAAGAGGATAGAACGATCTAGTAGAGAGAAACTGAATCTAAGGGTGGATATTATATCAGACAGCTCAGGCTGCCGCAACAAAATACTACAGCCTTATACAACAGAAATGGATTTCCTCATAGGTGTGGATCAAGATCAAGTTCAAGATCAAGGTGTTGGCAAGTTCAGTTCTTCTGAGGCCTGTCTGCTGGGCTTGCAGGTGCTGCTCCAGCCCGGTCCTCACAGTCATCCTTGGTCTGTGTTGTCTGTTTCTTAGTCTCCTCTCCTTCTGAGGACACTAGTCATATTGAGTTAGGTACCGCCCACATGACCTCATTTTACCTTAGTTACCTCTTTAAAGTCCCTGTCTCCAAATAGGGTCACACTCTGAAGTATAGGGGGTTGGGGCCCCAATGTACACATTTGAGAGGGAGTCAGGGACACAAAGCAACTTACAACAGGTATGTGGGATTTTATTAGACCATTCTCTCGCTTTGGTGAATATTTTAATTCTTCATAATAAAATCTTTTTATAATAAAACTCAATGCAGAAGGAGAAAGCAGAGAGAGCCAGTGTAGATGGATCTTTTGAGGAGTTCTGCTGCAGAAGACATCAGAGAAATGAAGCCTCACCTGGGATAGGAGGTCAAGGGAGTAGTTATTTTTCTTTAAAAATTACTGTTATCATGGCATATTTGTATGCAATAGGAAAGATCCAATAGAGAGAAAATTTTGATGTACAATGGAAGGGAGAGGGGATAATTGTGGAGGAAAACCTTTGGGTTGGCAGAAGGGCTGGAATATTTGGAATAGGGAGGGGGTGCTGCCCGTCTCTGTGTCCCTGTAGGGAGGAAGGCAGACTGCGGGAGGCAGCAGCTGCGCAGTGGGAAGTGGGGGAATCCTCTCCCAGGTGATTATGTGTCCTCCGTGAGACACAGGCAAGGGCGTCCATCAGCTGAAGGTGAGGAAGTGTCAGAGATTGGAGGAGAGTGAACTGAGCGGGGAAATGTAGAAGGAAAGCCAGGAATTCATGAGCTCCGTTCGAGGGTCAGATCTGTGACTGGCAAATATTGTCTCTCCATCTGTAGCTTGTCTTTGTCCTTTCAAAAAGGTTTCTCTCTGAACTACAATTTTCAGTTTCTTTTTTATTTAATTTTTTAAAGTTTATTTACTTTGAGAGAGAGAAAGCAAGCTGTGGAGGGGCAGAGAGGGGGAGGAGAGAAGGAATCCCAAGCAGGCTCTGTGCTGGTAGCACAGAGCCTAAGCCTGGTCTCAAACTCATGACCTGAGCCAAAATCCAGAGTCGGATGCTTAACTGACTGAGCCACCCAGGTGCCCTTACAGTGTTCAGTTTCAATGAAATCTAATTTGTCAGTTGTTCCTTTTCTAGGTCCTCATTTTGGTGTTAAGCCTAAGAACTTTGGGCTTAGCCCCAGATCCTGAAGGCTTTCTCCCACATTTTTCCTAAAATTTTTATAGTTTTTTACATGTTACAATTAAGCATGTGATTCATCTTGAGTCATTTTTGGTTTAAGGTGTGTGACCCAGCTCAAGGTCCCTTTCTTGGCCTATGCGTGTTGCTTCAGCATTTGTTGAAAAGGCAATCTCTCTTCATTGAACTGATTTTGTACTTCCATTAAAAACCCATCTGCCATCTTTGTGTCGGGTTTATTTGGGGGCTCGCTATTCTGTTCCGTGGATCTATATGTCTAGCCCTTTGGTAATTCTACACAGTATTGGTTACTTCACCAATATACTAAGCCTTAATGTCAGGTAGGATGAGTCCTCCCACTTTTTCTTTTTCAAGATTTTAGCTACTTGAGGGACTTGTGTATTTCCATATAAACTAGAATAAGCTTGTCTGTTTCTGCAAAAAATCTTGCTGGGATTTTAATAGAAATTGCAATAAACCTATAGATCAATTTGTTGAGAACTGACATCTTCACTGTGTTGGGTCTTCCAATCTATGAACACAGTATGTCTTCCCAAGTATTTAGGTCTTGTTTGGTTACTTTTATCAGCTTTTCGTCATACTAACGGAGCTGAGTGGGGCACAGATAAGTGTTGTGTCTCGTGTCTTGAACTAAGAACTTGGTGCAATTTTCAAGAAGAAAATTACTAAGAATTCGTGAAGACCTTGAACAAGTTTGACTAAGAGAATTTTCATAGTCTGGTTTAGCGTGGATTGTTCTTGAGTCATTCATTTTCTCCTGGGGCAAA
This sequence comes from Proteles cristata cristata, assembly GCA_017311185.1. Lineage (NCBI taxonomy): Eukaryota > Metazoa > Chordata > Mammalia > Carnivora > Hyaenidae > Proteles > Proteles cristata. The sequence continues at coordinate 403,195 of JAESUZ010004594.1, forward strand.
AACCCCGGAGAGGGTGAGCTGGGGGCCAGGCATGAAGGAGGAAGGGCCCCTTTTGCAGGCAACTAGGGGTTTGCCACCAGCTTCCAGGATGGGCTGAAGGGGCAAAGCATCTGGATCGTGGAGCCGGGCCTTGGGGATCAAGGGGGCCAGAGGACTCGGCCAGGCCCTCGTCCGCGGTTCTACCCTGGCTTTGCGGGGACCCTCAGTCCTCCTGCCCAGGCGGAGCCTCCCGCTGGCTCCCGGGTTACCGGGGCCAGAACGCACCGCGCAGTAGCCGGACGTCCCACGAGAGGGCGCCCGAGCTCAGCGCCTGCGGTGGAGGCGGGCGCGGGACTGCGGAGGCCCGCTGGGGCGACCCGATACCGGCCCGGTGGGTCCCCAGCAAACCATGCCTCTTAGGAGGATAGGGTTTAGTTGGGAAACACAGCAGACCCCTAACAATTTTTTTGTTGATTGAATGAATGCATTATAAACTCAGTTACACTGAGAAATTCCAGGTTTCACTTATATCCTACCTTATTCCATCCCCAGATCTTCACATCTTAAAAGAAGCCTCTGGAAGACAGCAATGCTTGCCCAGAGCTTTGGGCTCTCTGTTTGGAGAAGAAACGTCCGAAGGATGGGATGGGTGGTGGGTGGGAGCAGTGATCCCACTGGCCTGTGTTACCGACTCTACTCAAAGGTTCAGCTAGGATGGCCCTAGACCCCAGGGAATTTCCTTACCCTGGGCCAGTGTGTTTCCAAAGGGCAACACCTCAGGGCCAGAGGGAAGGTGAGATGTCACCTGAGCAGGGCAAATGCTTCAAACTAACATCACCCCCCCCCCGCCACGCCCCCACCACCCTGCTGGGCCAGGGGACTCTCCTTCCCTTACCCCCATCCCTGGTTCAGACACAGGGCTGCTCAACCCTCCCTATCTTGGGCATTTCTTGTCCAAGAGGCCTCCTTAACCAGCTCCCGTTGACACCCCTCCCCTACTGTGGGGGCAGAGCAGAGCTTGTAGTTCTGTAGACTCAAGTTCAAATCCTTGTTAACCAGCTGGGTGACGTGTGGCAGGTTACTGTTAAAAAACAAAATCCAACCGAGTAAATCTGAACATCTCATTGACTTTATTAAGCGATTCCTGAATAGGGCAACATCATCTCTAGCAAGTAGAAAAATGAACCGAGGAGTTGTACAAAATAAGTTTTTACAGGAAGGACGGTGGGGATAAGAAGTTATTGGAAAAAGAAAAGAAAGGGTTGTTTCAGGCCAGGACTTCCTTTTGGGAGGGAGGGATGGGCAGGGTTTTTATCATGGAGATTACTGCACCTGGTCTGATCAGAAAATTTAGATAGACTTTTATTTATTTTTATTTTAGACGTTTATTTATTTTTGAGAGAGAGAGCCAGAGCGTGAGCAGGGGAGGCCCAGAAAGAGGGAGACACAGAATTGGAAGCAGGCTCCAGGCTCTGAGCTGTCAGCACTGAGCCCGACTCTGGGCTCCAAAGTCAGGAACCATGAGACCTGAGTGGAAGTCTGTTTATTTAAATAAAAAATAAAAGGTCACATTTCTGAAATAGTATGAAGCCGTAGTTGTAGTTTGTAGCCTTGGTTTGCTGTTGTGGGCGCATATGACTCCAATTCGGGCTTGTTTTTGTTCTTTTTTAGCATTGCTTAATCTTTCAAACTTCTTTTTCCCCCCATTTACACTGAGAAATGGGATTACTTAAAGCACTACCACATGAGTAGCCTGAGGATTAAATGAGTCATTCTGTTAAGTCCTTAGAAAAGGACTGCACTTTTTGTACCTTTTCTTTGTGGCAGAGCGGGTGGCCATTCCATCCTCAGCGGACCCAGCCCCGGGCTCTTCAAAGGCAGGGGCAGCGAATGGCCGGCTACTGTTTCCTGCGGAGCAGTTTCCTGCACCCAATGCCGGGCTCAGTGCGTGCTGATGGGGGCGGCGGTGGGGGTGGCGTGTGCACTGGGCCCAAGATGACAGGGATCAAACCTTTCACAGCTGCTGCCCACCCCCCTACCCCATAGGCTCTATGGAGCCCCGTCCCCCCCCCCCCCAGGTCCTAGGAATGACCCGTTCCTTCTCCCCTCCTTTTTCTGCCCCAACCAGAGGCTCCTCAAACCTCATAGGCTCTCCTGTCCCAGCCTTGCTAGGAAGGAGCTCCTGGTCTGTGCGTCCCCAGGTCCTAGAAGGGGTCTCACATCTGGGAGGGCAGCTCCCCTTCACCGGCCTCACCTCGCCCAGGCTCCACTGCTGGCCGCCTGCTTCACTTTAAAGTAAACTCTGTGGGGGCCTCTGCTCTCTGCTCTCCGCACTCTGAAGTGCTCTTGGCTCTCAGCTGAAGTCTGAATATCGGTATTGGAGGTTTAGCCCGAGGGGGACCTCCTCAAAGGGACGCCCCTTTCCTGTGCCCTTACAGCCTGGCATCAGGAGCCGGATGGCCTCTGCTCAGGTGAACCCCTACCTTTGCAATCCTTGTCCACTTATCCTGCTTTATTTTTTCCACAGCCCTTAGTACCACCTGACACAGTACGGATTTATCCGCTTAGTGCTCATCCTTCCCCATTAATATTAAACTCCACAAAGGCAGGGGGAATGATTTATTAAAAGATTTAGTTCTGGACTGGGGTCCCAGTGCCAAGCAGAGAGTACAACAACAAAAAATGCCAAAGAGAGAAAGAGAATGGGGGAAAAAACCCCAAGCCAGTGAAAGTTCCCACTGAAAATTACAAAACATATGAGGAGTTCTTTTTTTTTTTTAATAAAACATATGAGGAGACATCTCTTTCTGCCCACGGGTGCTGTCCATGTGCTTTAATAAAATCACCTTATTTGCACCAAAAAGGTGCAAAACATATGAGGAATTCCAATGCCAAGACAACAAAATCCACAATCGGAAGACAAAGTCAGGTACACGGCATTATTTTATTAAACAAGTTGACAAATATTTTTAAATAAATATGTTTAGGGGTTCAAGGATGTAACTGAAAGAATACCTTCTATTAAATGACTTTTTTTAAAAAAAAGAACAAGGCATTCGAATAGGCAAAAATGAACCAAGAGGTAGACATCTTGGAAATAAGAAAAAAGCAGCCATTAAAAAATGTGATAGGATGTATTCCACAATGAAACCGAGAGTCTATCAGTGAGTTTGAAGATAGTACAAAAGAATTAGTCTAGAATGGAGTGGTGAGATGAGAGATTAACGTAAGGGCTAGTTGAGACTCAAACATGAGTAAAATAACCTCCACTATGTATAAAAATAGAAGTCTCAGAAGATGAGAAGGGGGAAGCGACATTTGGAGACATAAGGCTGAGAATATCCTGGCTTGAAGAGGACACGAATTCCCTGATGATCAATGAGCTCCAGGTGGCCAGGCAAGGCCAAGAAAAATACGTGCACACCTAGACACAGGGCACCGAAACACAGAGCGTGGAGAATAACCAGACAATCAGAAATGCTATTGACCAGGTCCGTTTGGGCTGCTATGATGCAGCATCACAGACTGGGTGGTTTATCAATGACAGAAATCTTTTCTCCCAGTGGTGGGGTTGGAAGTCTGAGATCCCGTGCCAGCACAGTAGGGTGAAGGCACTTTTCTGAGTCGCAGACTCCTTGTGGCATCCTCACACGGTGGAAGGGGCAAGGGGGTCTCTCTGGGGTCTCCTACATATGGGAGCTAATCCCATTCATGAGGCTCTGCCTTCATGACTTAAGCTGCTCCCAAAGGCCCCACCTCCAAATGCCACCACCTTGGGGAGACATTAGAATTTCAACATCTGAGTTTTAGGGGGATACAAACATTTAGACCAGAGAAGTTATTATAATGAAAAGATAAAATACACCTGAAGTCCCATCCATTAGACTCTCTGCCAACTTCCCATTAGCAACGACATCTGCCAGAAAACCGTGGAGGAATGTGTTTAAAACCCTGAGCTGATGTGCAGCTAAATTGTCGTGCAGGAACAAAGACAAGATAAAGATATTTTCAGACATACAAAGACACAGAGAATTTACCTCCCATGGGATGTTCCCAACAAGAAAGAACAACTCAGCAAGAAATGAACCCAGAGGAAAACATGGGCGCCATAAACAACGGAGAGCACTGTCATTGATAAAATATGTGAGTAAATTCAATTAACTGCCAACTTCAAAAAGAAAGATTTTGTGATTTAAAAAAAGTGAAACTTGGGGCTCCTGGGTGGCTCAGTCGGTTGAGCCAGGTCATGGTCTTGCAGTTCGCAAGTTCGAGCCCTGCATCAGGCTCTGTTCTGAGGTTGGAGCCTGCGTAGGATTTTCTCTCTCCCTCTTTCTCTGCCCCTTCCCGCCTCTCTCTCTTGCTCTCAAAATAAATAAATAAGCTTAAAAATAAAAAACATTGGGGTGCCCAGGTGGCTCAGTTGGTTAAGGACCCGACTTCAGCTCAGGTCATGATCTTACACTTCATGAGTTCCAGCCCCGTGTGGGGCTCTGTGCTGACAGCTCAGAGCCTGGGCCTAGCTTCAGATTCTTCAGATTTGGATTCTCCCTCTCTCTCTGCCTCTACCCTGCTAATGCTCTGTCTCTGTCTTTCTCCCAAAAATAAATAAATATTTTTTTAATGTTTAAAAAATTCTAAAACAATAAAAAAGGTGAAACTTTAATGCTAAAAAGACAATAAAAACAGGATGGACAGGAAGTTGCTGACTCAGCAGGTCCAAAAAGCCCACACTACAAACTGACCTGAGGGGGTGGATGGGAGGGCAGCAGCTGATCTAGCCCCTGGCTTCCTCAAAGGACTCAGGAACCGGCAGCCCCCACACAGCTGAGACCGGGTGTGGGTGTGGCAGGTGGAGGTAAACAGGGATGAGTGGTTGAAAGCTCTTTAGGAACCAGCTGGACCCTGGATCTCAGCCCAACCCCATCCCCCCACTCCGCGCTCCAACTGCCATGCTCGCAGACTCTGGGGATTACTTTTGGGATGAAGAAACCAGGTATGAGGGATGAAGACTGAGTCCAAGAGAAAAGGAGCTCAGTTAATATATGCTTTATGAATGCAAAAACTGCCTCATCTTCTTTCAAGATCCCCAAGAAGGCCCCCAAGATGCTGAACAAGGTCTCCAAGAAGGAAGAGCTAAAAAGGTGTCATACTGAGCCTACCACACACACACACACACACACACACACACACACCCGCAAAGTTCCATCCAGAGGGCCTGATGGGCTCAGAGAGTTGAGAAAGCTTTGTGGCTCTGACTCTCAGTCGTAAACACACAAGCGAAGATCGTCAGCATCCGAAGAAAGCCTCGAACATGAAAGACGGGGGCAAACAACGTTACAAAGCAGGCCAGCACAAACAGACTAGGACATCAGAAGACAAGCAGAATAGAGCTATCATAAATACCCCGGGGGCAAAAGAGGTTTCGCATCCATGAAATGAGAACAGGAGGCAGTTCCCGTTTCTTACCAAGATGCTGAACTGGCACAGCTTCTGGCTCCCTCTGTGGAAATCAGTGCCAGATTTTTAAAGTTTTTATGGGGAGAACCCCAAGAAGGCTCTGAGGAACCCCTGGGAACCGCTGGAGTTCCTCTCTTGCTTCTCCTCTGCCATCACTTGGGGATAAATAGGGTCTGCTCTGTGCATAGATGCTATGACTCAGACTTCCTGTCCAGGGGTCAGGGGGAATGAACTAGAAGCCCTCCATATGTGAGCAGCTGAGAAAAATAGAGACTAATTATCCCTGGTAATCTCTTCCCCACCCCTCACTCTGCAAACCCCAGAGCTGGTCAATTATGATCTAAGATCACCTCCTGATGCTGCTTTCCATGGGAGGAAGTGTAAGTGTGTGTGTGTGTGTGTGTGTGTGTGTGTGTGTGTGTGTGTGTGTGTGTGTGTGTGTGTGTGTGTGTGTGTGTGTGTGTGTGTGTGTGTGTGTGTGTGTGTGTGTGTGTGTGTGTGTGTGTGTGTGTGTGTCCCTGATACAGGAAGCTATAGGGTGAGCACTGAGGCTTTCTGATGTCTGCAGTCTCCACCTGAAGTCTCATCTGCTCCCCTCCCCCTCCGCCCACAGAGCTAACGGGGACTGACAAGCACAAAAGTCTGGGCGTCCTCTGTGCCTGAGAGAGTAGCCAGAGCCTCAGGGGAAAATGAACACTGAGGAGCACAAATATTTCAAAAGAAAAACAACATATTGGATTTCAGATTCCATCAGAAGCATAAATATTAGAACAGATGGGCCAAATTTTCTAATTAGCCTCATAAACACAGAAAGATAAAGGAAGATATTAGTAACATGAAACAAAATAAGAAAACACAAAAAAGAACCAAGCAGAAACACAGAAGTGGAGATGAAAAATGTAATAGCCAAAATATAATATTAGATATGGGAAATGTAAGAGTAAGATAACAGGATAGCCAGGGTTATTACAGGATGAAGAGTGAATTGGAGAGGTCAGATTGAGAAAATGCTCAAGAAGGAAGATGGAAAGGACAAAGAAATAGTAGAGAAGAGAGGGGCGCCTGGGTGGCTTAGTCGGTTAAGCGTCTGACTTGCGCTTAGGTCATGATCTCATGGTTCGTGGGTTCGAGCCCCGCATCAGGCTCTGTGCTGACTGCCAGCTCAGAGCCTGGAGCCTTTTCAGAGTCTGTGACTCCCTCTCTCTCTCTGACCCTCCCCTGCTCACGCTGTCTCTCTCTCTCCTAGAAATAAATAAAATATTTAAAAAAAAAAAAAAGAAAGAAAGTAGAGAAGAGAGGAGAAGAGTTGGTTAAGCACCCCACTCTTGATTTGGGCTCAGGTCATGATCTCCCGGTTCATGGGTTCAAGTCCCTCGTTGGGCTCTGTGCTGACAGCATGGAGCCTGTTTGGGATTCTCTCTCTCCCTCTCTCTTTACCCTCCCCCCACTCACATGCTCTCTCTCTCTCTCTCTCTCTCAGAATAAATAAATGGCGCCTAGGTGGCTCAGTTGGTTAAGCATCCAACTTCAGCTCAGGTCATGATCTTGTGGGTTTGAGTCCCACGTTAGGCTCTGTGCTGACAGCTCAGAGCCTGGAGACTGTTGGATTCTGTCTCTGTCTCTGTCTCTGTCTCTCTCTCTCTCTCTGCCCCTCCCCTGCTCACACTCTATTTCTGTCTCTTAAAAATAAATAAATACTAAAAAAAATTTTTGAAGGGAGAAATGTTCAAGAGTTGTGAATATTCTATCTACCACAGTGGGAGTGGATTTTTCTTCTCAATGTATCCTGCGTGGGATGAATGAAGATTGATGTCTTCCATCAGTTTTAGAAAATTCTCATCTGTAATCTCTTTAATTCTCTATTTTCTCCTCTTGGACTCTTGTCAAACATATACCAGATTATCTCATAATATCTTTTAACCCTTTTTCCAGTTTTTGTGCCCCTGTCTGTACTGAATTATTAGTAATTCCTCATATTGGCCTCTTCCAGTTCACTAACCTCTCAACTGTCTTCAGTTGGGCCCCATTGGCTAGTCAGCCCTGAACTTTTTATTTTAAAATTATATTTTTCATTTCTCAAAGTACTTTTGAAAGATTATTATTTTTTAAAATATTCTTATACTTTCAAAATACTTTTGAAAATTATTATTTTTCAAAGTACTGTGTTTCAGTATTGATCAGTTCCCCCCAACTTTGATAAGCTTCCATTGGTAGCCCATTTCTGTGATTCATTCTCTCCTTTCTTTACCACTTACTCCATAGTTACTGTGTCTCTTCTTTCTAATGGTTCCAGTATCTGATATCCTGAGGGAACTAACCATCTTGTTGGTTGTTACTCCTGACTCTCACCCGTGGAAATTTGCTTTCTTTGTAGGTTTTTTTGAAGATTTTATTTATTTATTTATTTATTTATTTATTTCTAGGAGAGAGAGAGAGAGACAGCACGAGCAGGGGAGGGTCAGAGAGAGAGGGAGACACAGACTCTGAAACAGGCTCCAGGCTCTGAGCTGGCAGTCAGCACAAAGCCCGACGTGGGGCTCGAACTCATGAACCGCAAGATCATGACCTAAGCGAAAGTCAGACGCTTAACTGACTAAGCCACCCAGGTGCCCCTAGAGATCTTATTTTTAAGTGATCTCTACACCCAATGTGAGGCTTGAACCTGCAGCCCCAAGCTCAAGTGTCACATACTCCACCAACAGAGCCAGCCAGGCGCCCTGGAGATTGTTTATTATGAGTTCTCATTGATATATATTAATCCGTAGAAATCTTTGGGCCCTAATTGAGGATGAATTTCGCCAGAGAAGGTTTGCGTTTGCTTTTTCTAGATGCCGAGAGATGTGCTGAACCAAGGCTGTAGTCACCAGAGCCATCTTTAAGGGTCCCACTTATTGTAGATGTATGGGGTTAGGTCGTCTTTGCTGCTGGCCAAAACGTTATCTTGCATCACTTACAAGCAAGGACATTTGCACTGAGGGTGATCCCATGTGTCCAGTGTGCTTGTAATCTCATCCTTCGGTTTCAGCTCCCATGGTCCCCTGGATTTCACTTACCCATGCAGGATAGATATGATGGTGGCAATAAGACACAGCAGGGTGTCTAGGCTGCTGCTTCCAGAAGCAAATGTCCTAGGAATTATTTACCATGAAAATATCCAGAAGGAAAAATAGAGCTAACAAAGGAACTCAGCAAAGCTGCTGAGGTTCATAAAAAAGAAAACCATCATATTTCTAGACACAAGGAATGACCAATTAGAAAATATAACAGAAAAAAATGTCATTCACAATTGCAATAAACTTTAAGATACTTAGGAATAAATCTAACAAAAGATATGTGAGACCTTTATGGAGAAAAATCACAAAATATTACTGAAGAACCTAAAAGAAGATCTGAATAAATGAAGATTTTTAAATGTTCATGGGCAATATTCCTGGGTTGGAAGATACTATCATAAAGGTGTCAGCTCTTCTGAATTTAATCTATAAATCCCATACAGTACAAATGAAAATTCCTGTTAAATTTTTTGTGGAACTTGACAAGCTTATTCTAACATTAATATGGAAGACCAAAAAAAAGGAAAAAAGGAAGCTAAGATAATTGTGAATAGGCATAACAAGGGGTGGGGGTGGGGAGGGGGGAAGTTTCCATACAAGATACGAAGATTTATTATAAAGTCATACTAAGACATTGTGGTATTAGCACAGGGACCGAAAAGTAGTTCCGTGGATGCAAATTGACTGGAGTCCAGAAAATAAACTCACTCATATTTGGAAACTTGATACATGAGAGAGGCTGCATTACATTAGCAGGGAAGAGAAGGACTATTTAATAAATGATGCTGGCACAAATTATTATCTTTATTGGATAATCAGTCATCATAGATACCATAAAAGAATTCTTTGTAAATTGAAGACTTTCATGTGAAAAACAAAGCTTTATAATTCTTAGAAGAAAGCAGAGAATATCTCCGTGATTTCAGGTTGGGAAGAGAAAGATATCTCAAGACACAAAACCTCCCAATTACAGAAGATGATTGATAAATTTGACCTCATTAAAATTAAGAACCTTTGTACAACAAAAGATACTATGAACACAGCTAAAGACAAAACAGATTGGAGAAATTTTTTGCAAGCCAAATAACCAGCAATGAGTTAGCATCTAGACTCTATTAAAAAGTCCTACAAGGTTTTTTTTAAGTTTGTTTATTTATTTATTTTGAGAGATGAATGGGGGAGGGGCAGAGAGAGAGGGAGAGAGAGATCCCGAACAGGTTCCACACTGTCAGCACAGGGCTCAATGAGGTGGGGGAGGAGGGGGAAGCTTACATGCATGAACCGTGAGATCATGACCAGAGCTGAAATCAGACACTACCAGCTGAACCACCCAGGTGCCACTTACAAGTTGTTTTTTAAAAAAATCACAGGGGCGCCTGGGTGGCTCAGTCAGTTAAGCGTCCATCAGACTTCAGCTCAGATCATGATCTCACAGCTTACGAGTTTGAGTGCCACATCAGTCTCTCCACTGTCAGCGTAGAGCCTACTCTTCAGGTCCTCTGTCTCCTTGTGTCTCTGCCCCTCCCCTGCTCATTCTCTCTCTCTCTCTCTCTCTCTCTCCCAAAAATAAACATTTTTTAAAAATAAATAAAAAGCCACAATAAAAAATGGCAAATGTTGCAAATAAGCATTTGAAATTGTAGGGGCCCAAATGGTCAATAAGCCAATCTGAAAAACTTCTTGACATCAAAAGTAATCAGAAAATTGCACATTAAATACGTATCAAGACATTGTCAGATATTAAACGTTTAGTACTAATACATGTTTACACTTCTAAGGGTGTAAGCTGGTATAATCACTTTCAAGAGCAATTTGGGAAAATCCAGCAGTGCTGAGGGCTATGGCCTTACACCCAGCAATTCTACCCTTGGGCATATTCCCCAGGGAATCATTATGCATATGCACAGGGCGACTGTAAACAGAAGTGCTCACCTCAGCATTGTTGGTAATAATGAAAAACTGGAATCACAGAAGAATGAATAACAGAATACAGAGCAAATGAACAAGTGTTCCATATATCACCACAGATGCCTCTTTTTAAGAATTTTTTTCAATGTTTTATTTTTTTTTTTGAGAGAGAGACAGAGACAAGAGCACAAGCAGGGGAGGGGCAGAGAGAGGGAGACGCAGAATCTGAAGGAGCCTCCGGGCTCTGAGCTGTCAGCACAGAACCCAACACAGGGTGTGAGATCATGGCCTGAGCCAAAGTCAGACACTTAACCGACTGAACCACCCAGGTGTCCCTGACCATGGGCGCCTCTAAAACCAGTGTCTCAATCAAGCAAGTTATAGAAAAACGTGTGCTGTCTGATGCCGTTTATAAGAAGTTCCAAAATATGCAAAACCAGTGTACATATTGTTTATGTTTATGGTTACTACATAAATTTGTAGGAAAAGTATAAAAATATGGATGGGAAGTAAATACAAAAAAATGTTAAAAATTGATAAAGCTGAGTATTTGATAAAGTGGGCACATGAGTATTTTATTATAGGATTCTCTTTACTTGTCTCAGTTTTTAAAATATTTATTTTTGAAATAAAAAGAGCCCTCTGTAGCTGGGGGTGGATGGATTCAAGAGGGGCAAGGCCCGTTGGTGGCTCTGGCAGTGGGGGGAGGGAGAAGTGATGGGTGGCTGGGGAAGAGGTGTGGAGAGATGGGGAGGGAAGATGGGATTTAGATGTGTCCTCGTGGATGTGGCTTTGTTTTTGCTTTGTTTTGTTTTGTCTTGAACAACTATGTGGATGGGGGAGGCTAGGTAAAAATGTTAGAGGTTAGAGCCTGACAATTTCAAGGGCTGTCACTGAGATAGGGAATAGCACCACTGCACAGCGCTGGCCCGGGTATAAATCTGTTCTGTGGTTTGGTTGGCAATCCAGTGGTAGTGCCACTGCTGTTCAAACCCATATTCAGGGAGACCCTTCCAAGGACCTTCAGTGTGGCAACAATCCCCAAGTCCCACCAAGGGAGGACAGATAAGTAGACTGTGGTACCTGCCTGGGGTGGAACCCTATCACACCTATTTGCCAGCCTAATCCTCTGAAATCTTGAGAAGCTTAACCAAAAAGCTTCTGCACAACAAAGGAAACCATCAACAAAATGAGAAGCAACCTACAGAATGGGACAAGATATTTGTACATCATGTATCTGATAAAGGGTTAATATTCAAAATATATAAAGAACTCATACAACTCAACAGGAAGCAAAAGCAAAAACGCAGTTTAAAACTGGGCAGAGGAACTGACTAGACATTTTTCCAAGGAAGACATACAAATGGCCAACAGATACATGAAAAGGTACTCAGCGTCACTGGTCGTCAGGGAAATGCTAATCAAAACTGCAATGAGATATGACCTCGCCCTTGTTAGAGTGGCTATCATAAAAAAGACAGGAGGTAAGTGTTAGAGAGCATGTGGGGAAAGGGAACCCTTGTTGGTGGGAATGCAAACTGGTGCAGCCACTGTGGAAAGCAGTGTGGAGGTTTTTCAAAAGATTACAAATAGAACTACCCTATGATCCAGCAATCATACTTCCGGGCTTATTTTCCAAGGAAATGAAAACAGGGTATCAAAAAGATATCTGCACTTCCATGTCCATTGCAGTTTTATTCATAACAGCCAAGATACGGAAACAACCTCTGTGTTCACCAATAGGTGAACAGATTAAAAAGATGTGAATAAATAAATACACACACACACACACATGCATACAATGGCATAGTATCCAGCCACTTGCAATGATATAGATGGCCTCGAGGGCATTATGCTAAGTCAGACGGAGAAAGACAAATATTGCATGGTATCACTTATATGTGGAATCTAAAACAAAAAGGTCAAATCCACAGAAAAAGAGAGTAGAAAAGTAGTCACCAGGGCCTGGGGGAGGGGAATTAGGGAGAGTGAAAGAATACAAACTTTCAGCCATAAGATGAATAAGGTCTGAAGATATAACATATAACATAGTGACGAGAGCTGATAACACTGAATTATATAATTGAAGGGTTTTTTTTTTAATGTTTTATTTATTCCTGAGAGAGAGAGAGAGAGAGCATGAGCAGGGGAGGGTCAGAGAGAGAGGGAGACACAGAATCTGAAACAGTCTCCAAACTGGCAGTCAGCACAGAGCCCGACACGGGGCTTGAACACACAAACTGTGAGAGAACATGACCTGAGCCAAAGTCGGAGGCTTAACTGACTGAGCCACCCAGGCACCCCTATATAATTGAAGTTTGCTGAGAGTGGACCTTAAATGTTCTCATAAAAAAAAAAAAGGTAATTGGGGCATCTGGCTGGCTCAGTCGGTAGAGCGTGTGACTCTTGATCCCAGGGTCATGAGTTTGAGCCCCACTTTGGGTGTAGAGATTACTTTAAAAAAAATCTGAAGAAAAAAGATAAATATGTGAGGTGATGGGTGTGTTAATTAACTAGATGAGAGGGCTCCTTTCACAATGTAGACATATATCCAATCACCACAATGTACACTCTAAATCTTTTAATTTTGTTTGCCGATACCTCAGTAAAGCTAAAGAGAGGGAAATTATCCATTTTCCCATGATACGAAATGCAAATACATATATATAGTCATTTGTCATCTGACTCTTCTTAGGGTGACTTTTGCCTCACAGACTTTTAAAAATTTTTCTACATAGCTGAATCTATCAATTTTTTAAAAATTAACCTCTATGCTCAACATGGAGCTTGAACTCAGGACCCCAAGAGCAAGAGTCATGCTCTACCGACTGAGCCAGCCCGGTGCCCCTATCCATCTTTTCTTTTAAGGCATTTAGGTTTGTTTTGTACTTTAAAAGATTTTCTTCACTTTGAATTACAAAAACTCCTATGGTTAAAAAAAATGAGTTAGATCAGCATATATCAATATGAGTGGATCTCAAATAATAGTGTTCATGAAAAAAAAACAAGGCACCTAATGATATGTGCAGCATAACCCTGGTTTATGTAAATAAAAACTGCAAAACAGTTATGTATTTTCTGTGAACACAATTATGTACATAAAATGCACTTTTAACAACTGGAAGGAACTCACCAAATTCATAATAATGTTTCTCCTGGTGGTGGGAGGAGATTAGAATGGGGTGGTTGTGGAAGTCAGGAGAGCCATTAGCTTTATTTGTTATGCTACATTGTCTTGGTAAAGGACACCGTATTCATATGTTATTTATATACTTTTTAAAGGTGTAAACATAAAATGCAAGAAAGAAAAGCAAAAATGCCAAAATGTTTTACAGAGGTTATTTCTTGAGGGCGAGAGTATAGACAATGATATCTTTTTCTTTGCATTTTTTGGGGTATTATTTTAATAAAAGATTTGAACCGTTTGCCATTAGGGAGGTTAGGAAGAGCAAATAAAGTATTGCATATAGGACAGTTTGTTCATAGTAAAAGGTGTGTTATAATAATACAGTCTCAATATATATTTGCTGGTTTGGAGCTACAGAAGGGGCGACAGCAGCTTTGGAGAAGGGTTGCTGTCAAGTGGAGCAGACACTGGACTCTCTGCTGGCTGGGGAGGGAGGCATGGGTATGTGGACGGAAGTGGGTGCTGGTAACTCAGCAAGGTGGGAACAGAGTTGATTGTTGTCAAGAACCCACGCTTTTGAGTAAGACTCACTTGGGTTCAATTTCTTACTCTACCTCTAAGTAGCTATATACATTTCAGACACATCACTTTCCTCATCTGTAAAATGGGAGTAATCATGCTTACTTTGCAGAAGTGCTAGTAATCACTGACTCTGGAAATTTCAAACTTGTTTAGTTCCGTCCTACAAATACCCACCTCTCCCACCCACCCCCGTTAAGAGTTCAGAATCCTGTCCCCTTTTTCTGGGGCTTGAAAAGGGTATGGAAACATGAGGAGGGGCTGCATGGAGTGACATTTAGGCAGGAAAGCCAAAAGGTGAATTGTGTAAAGTATTGCCTCTGCTGGTGGGCATCAGGCCAGGGTGAACGCTGGTGGAAAGGGCAGGGATGTGGGGTACATGGGTGTACGTGGGTGTAACTATTAGAATGGAGGAGAGGTGCTCCCGGGCAGTGACTCAGCCCCCACTGGGTGCCAAGGTTTCAAATAACCCTCCTTGTAGTGCTTTTTGGCCAAGTCTACCGCTTGAGCCCTTCGTTTTCAGGTAAGGCTCCTCCTCTTAGGAGATTACTCACAGGAAACCCCTTCTCCCTTCTCTTTCATGTCCTGATAACACTTGATGGCCTCATCAATCTAGAACTAGTTGCCTCTCTGGAAAAGTATAGCCCCCTACCCTTCCAGAGCAGCAAAGAAAGGGTAGGCAAAGGGAAGAAAGCCTGAATTCTCACACCTGCAGCAAAGGGAACTGAGACCATGCAATGCCTGGCAGGTGGCAGGTGCCCACCAGATTATAGCCAAAGTGCCTTTCTCCAAACACTGGATAAGCAAGTGATATTCATAGGTACAACAACTTGAAGACTTGCTGATTTAAACAAAGTTAAACAGGTAGATCAAGGGGTTTATCTTTAAATTCTATTGCCCTTTGTGTGTTCTCAAGGAGGATTTTACACAAAAGGACTGCATGTGGTTCCCTTAACGTCTGCATGTGGGGCTCTTGCTCAAGGAGTGCATGCTAAGTGTCTTGTGGATGTAGAGTCCCAGAACCCCATGTCGGAAATAGGCGGTGGAACTGGATTACAGCAATTTTGATGATCATTCTTTGCCTTATGAAGCCCTAGGCTTTCAGACTGTGGGTTGAGGGTCCACCAAGCCCAAGCTCCCAATTTCATCATCTTGGGATGGATGGGTGATTATTAATTGTGGAGGGAGGGGGGAAATGGGGGGTTCCATGTTTGAATCATCTGGAGAAATTCTTCAGCCCACACCACTTTCACCTCCCTCTCCCCACCATCTGAGCACCTCTTGGCTCGGTGCATTCTCCCCTAAATCTCTAGCTCTCAAATACAGGGCCTGGTGCAAAGTAGGTGCTCAGCACATGTTGTTTTAACCAGAGTACAATTCTTTACTGGGGCATAGTTTTGGTTGTTTGGTCGTGTTTTGTTTTGTTTCATTTTATATAGGCTGATTGTCCAGCAAAGAGTTCAGTACTCCAGATCATGAATTCATGACCCTGAAATCAAGACCTGAGCTGAGATCAAATGCTGGGCGCCTAAACAGCTGAGCCACTCAGGCATCCATCCCTACCTGGGCATAGTTTTTAAAGAATTTTATTATTTCTAGGATGAGGTAAATTAAAGTTTCTAAGATTTGAAAAATAGGTGATTGTATTTGACTAGTTGGGAGAATATATTTTTCAACCTTTTTTTAATGAAAAATTTCAGACATAGTAAAGAGTAGAGGAAAGTGTTTGATGAACCCAGGGATGAGATTTTGCTCACAAGATTAGGTCATCTTCTAACTTGTTGAGTGAGACTTATAAGCCAAGATTTTTAAAAGTGTTTATTTATTTATTTTGAGAGAGAGAGAAAGAGCATGAGAGCAGAGAGGCAGAGAGAGAGGGGAGAGAATCCCTATGCAGGGTTCGAACCCACAAACCATGTGATCATGACCTGACCAGAGATCAAGAGTCAGACACTTAACCGACTGAGCCTTCTGGATTCCCCCAAGATTTTTTAAATTAAACTTTTTATTTTGAGATAACTGTAGATTCACATGCTCTTGTGGAAATGATACAGAAAGATCCCATGTGCCCTTTACCCAGTTTCCTCCAGTGGTAACATCTTACGAAACTATAGCACAAAATCACAACCAGGAAAGTGACTTTGATACAATCTACTGATGCTGTAATATTCCCAGATTTACATGTACGTGTGTGTGTGTGTACTTAGGTGTACACAATTTCATCACATGTGTAGGTTTGTGTATCCACCACCACAGTCAAAATAGAGAGATCTATCCCCACAAGGATCCCCTTCTCTCACATCTCCAGTCAGGGGTCTTGAGTGCACCATGAGAGACATTAAGAAGAGGGGGAAAGGACAAGACCCAGTGTGACAAAATAAGAAATATATATTTGATCTCTGCCCTGGTTCCTGGCACAGAGTTCCTAAAACTCTTGTAAGTTCCTAAGAGATAGGGATGCTAAGAGCATCTTTTGTTCTAACATTTGGTCTTTGACCTAGAGCTCCTAAACCCCTAAGAATATTCTGGGTGATAGGAGTGTTTTCTTATTCTAATGAGGAGACTCTTGGTGGGCTCTTGGATCAGGGCTGGCTGTAAGAAAAACTAAGCCATGATTAAAAGTTTAAAACTCTCCACCCACCCCCCATCCTCCAGAGAAGGGAGAAGGGCTGAAGATTAAGTTAATCACTGATCTGGCCCACATGATGAAGCCTCCACGAAATCCCTAAAGTATGGGGTTCAGAGAGCTTCCAGCTTCGTGAATGCATCCTCCTGTGGGGAGAGTGACATATTCCAACTCGTAGGGACAGAAACTCCTACCTTTGGGACTCTTCTGCACATCGCCTGAGGACCTCTTCTTCGGGCTGTTATCCGTATCCCTATCATTTCCTTTGTAACAAACTGGCAAACAAAAGCAAGTGCTTCCTGCATCCTAAGCTGGCATAACAAAGTACTGACCATGAGGAAAGGTTATGAGAACCCCCAATTTGTAGCCAAGTTGGACAGAAGTGGGAGTAACCTGGGACCCACTACTTGGGATGGGCGTCTGAGATGGGAGCCGTCTGGTGGAGCTGAGCCCTCAGCCTGCACGATCTGTGGGAATTCGGGGCAGTTAGTGTCAGAGTTGAATTCTGGAACACTCTGTTGCATCCAGAGAGCCAAAGAATGCATCATTGTGGAGAAACTGCTTCACCCACCAAACTTGGTATCCGGAAGCGTTGAGCAGAAAGAAGCAGCAGTGCATGTTTCGTCTTCCCAGGCAACCGCAGTGGGAGAAGAACTTTGTGGAAAGAACAAAGAAGATTAAAGGGGTTTTTAGATGTGCGGTGAGTGATACGGCTCCTCCGTTTCCCCCCAGATCTAAAGAATCACCCACCCATCAATTTGTTTAGAGTTGGGTTTGGCTGCGAAGAGTGTGCTGAGATGCTGATGCAGGTTCTAATGAAACCTCAGCCGATTGCCACCACTACCTGGGCAGGAGGTATTAGCTCCATGTCTGAGGGCAGAGAAGAGCGAACCAAAGGGACTTGTCCGAGGTCACACAGCATGTAGGTAACAGGCTCTGGGAAAATCTAGGTTTGGAATGCACTGCTCCCTGGGCTCATGTCTGGCTAAGTCTGTCAAGACAAAACCAGAGTCGGAAAGACCGGGTGGCTCAGTCGATCAAGCATCTGACTCTTGATTTTGGCTCAGGTCATGTTCTCATGGTTCATGAGTTCAAGCCCCAGGTCAGGGCTCTGATAGTGCAGAGCCTGCTTGGGATTCTCTCTGCCTCCCTCTCTCTCTGCCCCTCCAAATATAGATAAACGAACTTTAAGAGAAAACAAGACAGGGACCTCCTGGGTGACTCAGTTGGTTAAGCATCAAATGTCGGCTCGGGTCATGATCTCATGGCTTGTGGGTTCGACCCCCGTGTCTTGCTCTGCGCTGACAGCTCAGAGTCTAGAGCCTGCTTGGGAGTCTGGGTCTCCTTCTCTCTCTGCCCCTCCCCTGCTCACTCTCTGAAACACTCTCTCACTTTCAAAAATAAATAAACATTAAAAAAATTTTTTTTAAGAAAAAACAAGACAAAAACAGAAACAAATTCAAAGAGGCCCAGAGGGAGCTCCTTCTGGCCCAGCTCTATCCCTTCCCAGGGGTCCCCCCAAAACAGAGCCACAACTAAGGCACCTTTGACTTGTGTCCTGCTCTCATCCCCATGTCTTGTAAATCAGTGTGTCCCATGCCCCAACACATCTTAGACAAGCTTCATCACCTCCACCATAACTACCCGAGTCAAGCCTCATCACCTCCTGATGGATTATTTTGCAAAAGCCTCCTAAAGAGTTTTATTTTTTAAAGTAAACTACCACCAAGATCAAGAGGCACAGGCTCTACAAACTGAGCCAGGCAGGAGCCCCCACCTAGTTTCTTTGCTTCAACTGTCATCCAGCCTGAGTGATCTAAGTCAGGGGTTGGCCAGCTGCAGCCTGCAGGCCAGACCTGGTCCATGAGCTAAAAACAATTTTTACATTATTAAATGGTTGGGAAAAAACTGCAAAGAGTAATATTTTGTGACACATGAGAATATGAAATTCAGATTTTATTGTCTATCAGTAAATTTTATGGGAATACAGTCATGCTCACATGTTTATGTATTGCTTGTGGCTGCTTCCGCAGATCAGATGGCCGGCGGAGGCTGAAACCTTCACCACCAGGGCCTTGACGGAAAATGTTTGCCTACATTATCCCTTCCCCCGGCTCCTCCTTGGCCTTCCTCTTCCGCTCAGAGGAGATCTGAAGTCCCAAAGTCCCCTCCAACCCTCCTCTCTGACTCATCTCTTCTCCTGTGTCTCCACCACCAACACACTCCGTCATGCTGGGTCCACTCCCACCTTTCATTGTACATGCTAACCTTTCCTCCGCAGAAACGCCGTTTCTCCGTCGCACCGCTCCTGTGCTCTTTACATGATTGACTCATTTCTCTCCAGGTCCTCACTCTACCGTCACCTCTTCAGGGAGGCCTTCCTTGTCCACTCCTGCCTCTGTTACTCCATCCCGTTCCCTGCTTATTTCCTTCATTGCACTTTTGTCTACTTGCTTATTTGCTGTCTGCTGCACCAGGACACAGCTCCATCTGGGCAGAGCATATATTAGATGCTCAGTGATTGTTTGATAAAAATGGATGAATGAATGCATGAATGTGAGGGCTTTCTCGGCCCAGGAGCCAGGTGTCTATTTCCCTAGCAGGGTGGCCTCTGTCTCACAGATGGACATATTCCCACCAACTCCTCCTCAGTGTTTGTGTCTTCTCTTGGCCCCACTGCTGTTATTAACCACCATGAATTTCTTTTCCTTTCCTTTTAAAAATTTTCTTAAAATGTTTATTTATTTTTGGGGCGCCTGGGTGGCTTAGTCGGTTAAGCGTCCAACTTTTGCTTAGGTCATGATCTCGCGGTTTGTGGGTTTGAGCCCCGCGTCGGGCTCTGGGCTGACTGCCAGCTCAGAGCCTGGAGCCTGTTTCAGTCTGTGACTCCCTCTCTCTCTGACCCTCCCCTGCTCACACTCTCTCTCTCTCTCTCCTAGCAATAAATAAAACATTTAAAAAATATTTTAAAAAATGTTTATTTATTTTTGAGAGAGAGAGACAGAGCAAGAGCAGGGGAGGGGCCGAGACAAAGGGAGGTGGAGGATCTAAAGCAGGTTCCATGCTGTCACCACAGAGCCTGACACAGGGCTCAGACCCACAAACCATGAGATCATGACTTGAGCCGAAGTCGGACGTTTAACCACCTGAGCCACCCAGGCGCCCTGTGAATTTCTTTTCCTAGCCTCAAAATCATTCTACAAGGAACCAACGAGACAGTGGATACTTAACCAGTTTAAGGAAGAAATGTCTCCCTTCTCGGCAGGTGAAAAGGTTCCTTCTTCTATCATCAAGAACTCCAGGGGTGCCTGGGTGGCTCAGTCAATGGAGCATCCAACTTTGGTTCAAGTCATGATCTTGCAGTTCATGGGTTTGAGCCCCACATTGGGCTCTGTGCCGACAGCTCAGAGCCTGGAAGCCTGCTTCAGATTTTGTATGTGTGTGTCTCTCTCTGCCCCGCCCCCCGCCCCCCACTCATGCTCTTTCTCTCAAAAATAAATAAACATTAAAACAATTTTTTTAAAAGAGCCCCAATCCATAAAAAAGATCAGTCATGTAAACATTTGAGTTTAGTGACTGGTACAAATATAAAAAGTTTCAAATCACTTCTAAGTTACAAGAAGCAACCTCAGTCAATGGACCCAGAAAATTGCAATGTCATCGGCAGACTGGAGAATGTATATGTGAAAGGCACAGTGGCCAGGGTAGATGGGCTAGATTATGCCCCAATAAAAAAATAATCCAGACTCCTGAAACCAATATCACACTTAACTAACTAGACTTGACATAAACATTTGAAAAAAAAAAACCAACCCCCAAAGCTCGGTGTCTGAAAACAACACAACTCAATTTCCTACTCCCATTGCACTTCCATACGGGTTGGCAGAAACCTTCGAACATGGTGGCCACTCAGGAACCCAGGAGGGTAGAGAAGCCGCCATCTTGAAAGTTGCTGATTTCTATGCCAAAAAGAGACCTTAAAATGCTCTGATGGAGAAGTTCAGAGCACTTCCACTCACAGCCAGAGCTAGTCCCAATCATGTGGGACAGGAGAGCAATCCTATCCTGTGCCTGGAAGGCAGAGGGTTGGAAGTATTTGATGAACAGCAGTAATGACAACCACACAGGGTAAAGAAAATTTGTTCTCTTAAGAGGAAAAATAAGACCAGGAAGGGAAAGGGAGGGCATGGAAGATAGGAGATGAGGAAGAAAGGCCTCAGAGGCTCCCACGGGTATGCCAGTCAGCCCGGCACTCTGGTCACACTTGTTTGTTCACCTGGGCTGTAGATTGCTGTGTGTCATCTATTGTCATGGTGTTTGGAAAGCTGATTATGCACTAGTCTTCAACTACTCTTTACTCTTACACATTTATAGCACCCTTCCAAATGGGTGAGTCACAGCAATCCTCCTCAGGTAAAATTATTCTCCAAGCTCTCGCTTCAGTGAGCAGCAGCATATAATCCCTGGGCAACACACTACACCAAGGCATGAACTCAGTAACAGGCACAGTTGCTCACAGTATTTCACACATACTTCACAGTGACAACGGCAGATCAGTAAAAGGCAACTCAGATTTCTCTTTTGGGCTGACCCTAAAATGTGTTTTCCACTTATATCCAACCCTTCAGCTTGCAGGGAACCCTTTTGGAGCAGTGTTGTTCACCAGAACTTTTTGCAACGATGCAAATCCGATATGGTAGCTGCTAGCCACAATTGGCTGTTGAGCACTTGAAATGTGGCTAATGAGACCGAAGGGCTGAATTTTGGATTTCATTTTGAATAATTTAAAACTGAATTTAAAATGGAATAGTTAAGTAGCTCCATGTGACTCGTGTCCACTGTAATCTACAGCACAGCTTTGAAGAAAAAAGAAAAAAAACCCTGTAGCTTTTACTTAGCCCTATCTATGCTTTGCCAGGAAAAAGACAGCACTGGGCCAGAAAGAGCAATACAAAAGCTGGTCATGATGTGTTTGATTCCAATACCTCCTTCTGACTCACACTGCTCTGCTTCAGGTCTCTTATCCAGGGAGGATGTCTAGACTGTTCCTTATATGAGTGGCCTCTAATTGGATGGGGGCGGACTGCTGACCAAAGGGTATTCTTCCATCTGAAGGCTGCCTAGAGTCTTAGAAGGTGGCCTGCACAGAGTCTTTGAAGGAGCAGAGAGGATTGGCTAAGCCGAACAGTCTGCCTTCCCTGGGATTTTAAAAGATCCGGCCAATCAGCAGTGAGAGGAGGGCGGAAGCAGACCAATGGAAACAAAGATGTGGTTGAGAGACCGGTTCAGACAGCTGTATGGGTTCAAATCCCAGCAAACATGCAAATAAAGCACCCTTTCCCTTAAGGTGGACTACGTGACTATTTGTTCTTTCTTCAAAAGAAATTAAGTAACTAAATTCCTCCAATTCAGGGTCTCTCAATTTGGCACTATTGGCATTTGTTGCTAGATGATCCTTTGTTGTGGGGCTCACCTGTGCCTTGCAGCATCTTTGGCTTCTATGCACTGGGAGCCAGTAGCACTGCCCGCCCACCCCCTGCCAGTCATGATAACTAAAAATGTCTCCACACATTGCCAAATGACCCCTGGGGTGGGGGGAACAAAAATCTTCACTCCCCATCCCCTGGAGAATCACCTCTCCAGAACTGTATCCCAAGTCGACCTCCTCTGGCCTCCTTGAGGACAAAAAGATAAAAGCAGCCGTTTATTCCTAGCAAATTCACAGCTCTCCCTCCCTCTCTTCTCCAGGCTAAATAAAGATAGCTTTTTTAGTCTTTTTCCTAGAGTCTGTTTCACAGATATTGATGGCGACATCTAAAGATGAGACTGGAACCATTTGGTTGAGAGGGACTCTGTTCCCTTAACTCTACCTATTTATAGAGGCAGAGGAGCAGACACATCCACGCACCCCTGCAACAGGGGCAGCTCCTTGGTCAAGGAAATAGCACCTCGGAGCTCAGTGCTGGACTGAGCTGTTCTTCACTCTTCTCCAGAGCGCATTCAGACCTGCTAAGCCAACAAACCGCTAATTTACAAAAAAGAGGGAAACAATCCTTCAAGTCATCGACATTTATCTCTTCCCATCCCTCTGAATATTCCAATTGTTTCTTCCAGCTCTCCACCTGCTATTCTCACAAATACCCCAAACTCAATCAAAACCAACCTCCTGGTATTCTTCCTCAAATCCATGCTTTTGCCAGTGTTTTCTACTGTATCCATCTAGCTTCCCAAATCAGAAGCCTGGGAGTGGTCCTCTTAAAGGATGTGAAGGGAAAAGATTGATACAAGAGTCTGGAGAGGGAAATAGTGACCAACTCATGGAGAATTTTTTGTGCTGTTGCCAAAGCTCTTCATTGTTGATGGCTGCCTCCCTTTTCTCATCAGTCATTTCCTTGCTAACTTGCCATAGTTTGACTTGCATCCCATCTGGCCACTCTAAATGCTTCTACCACATTTACATATTCCACCCATGGGGAGAGGTTTATACAAGAGTGTATACACCAGAGGGTCACAAATCTCGGGGTCATCTTAGAATTCTACCTCCCAGCCCCTGAGTCTGTACCCTACTGCTCCTGTTTCAAACTCAACATTTTCAAAAACATATACTTTCATAAACTGACTCCATGTTTCAACTTCACCATTTAAGGAAATGAGGCAATGGCACAGACTGCTAGCTCTAAATCCCTCTTCTTTTATAGAAACAGAATCCACTTCTACCATAGCTGATATCACAGCATTTTTAGCTGGGTAGTTAGAAAAGGCCACTTAGAAAACAAAAACCACGGGGTGCTTGGGTGGCTCAGTTGGTTAACCATCTGACTCTTGATTTCAGCTCAGGTCACGATTTCGCAGCTCGTGAGTTCGAGCCCTGAGTCAGGCTCTGTGCTGATGGTGTGGAGCCTGCTTGGGATTTCTTCTCCTTCCCTCTCTTTCTGTCTTGTACACAAACACACACACTCTCTCTCTAAAAATAAATAAACTTAAAAAGGAAAAGAAAAGAAAACAAAGACTACACCTCTTAGCATCTCTTGCAACTAGATGTGACTGTAAGACTAATTTCTGGACAAGGGTGGATAAGTGGAAGTGATGAGTGACCGTTATAAAGAATCTTCCTCAAATGACCCTAGCTCTTGCCTTTTGCCAGTTCTTCATTCCTTTCTCCATATGGATACTGGAACTCAAGTGCCACCAGCTGGTACCATGAGAATAAAGACCATACCCCAGGATGACAGATGAGTGAGCTGTCAGAAGCCTTGGTCTCCAAGGACTTTGTGGAACAGAGCTGCCTTCCGAGCTTTGAACTGCAGACCTCTGGACCTACAACACGTAGAGAAATAAACTTCTATTTTGTTTAAGCCATTGTTGATTCGAGTGTCTGATACTCAGAGTTAAATATAATCCTAACCAACACAGGGGTTATTTCTTCAGTCCCACTAGACTTGAAAACTTAAATTTATTTTTCTTCCCTCAATCCTCTAATCTCTTATGCCCACCAAGGTCCTAAATCCTGTTGATTCTTCCTTTGCGCTTCACCTCACACTCATCCCTTCTTTTCAATTTCCTTTGCATGTTCTGATCCCAGCCTCTTCTCTTGACTCCATCTCTCTCCCTCTGAGCAAGGCTGCAAAGCCCCCAGATTCCTGAAGGATCACATTCATCATGTCACTCCTCATCCTTAAACCCTAAAACCTGGGCTCCAGTTGTGCTTAATAAGATGAAGACCCAACATTTCACCCTGTCATTAAACAGTTCCAGTAGTATAGTTCCAACATTTTCAACTTCTCCTTCCTCCTATACGGACCTCCCTAACATTCAGTAGAGTCCCCCAGACAGCCCATTTTGTCCTCCACTTTGTGTTGGAGATCCTCAGCCCTGGTCGCCCATTAGAATCATCAAGAGCCATTGAACATGACCAGTACGCAGCATGTTAGCCCTCAATATATGAAGGTGTTCTCTCCTGTGAGCCACAGAGCAGCTCTGTGGGAGGTAAGTACTCTCACCATTCTACAGAAGAGAAAACAAGAAACTTAGGAAATTCATGACACCTCTCCTGGTCAGGGGTCCAGTGAGTCAGGAGGCAGGATTTCAACAGAAAGGACTTCCCTCTAACCCTCTAAACTACTGTATAGTCTTTTGTACTATATTACAGATAATGACAAATTAAAAATAGCTTCTGATAGCATGGAACATGACTATTTGCCAATAAATCACAAAGTACAAATGAACACATAAAAAGGACAAATGCCTGGTCCTCACCCAAGGCCAGCGGAATCTGAATTTTTGGGAGTGGGGTCTGAATATGCCTATATCATCTTCAGATTTATCCCAAGGTGATTCTAAGGTGCAGCTGGAGTTGAGATCCACTGCTTTATACAATTTCTCTCATCTACCTGTTTTCCTTTCATTCCCTCCCTCCATTCCAGGCCCTGCTTATCTTTCGGGGTCCAGTCCAAGTGTCAGTGTGTAGCTGGCCAGCTTTCTCCAGCCTGAGTGATCCCTTTTCTGAATGTTGGTTGCAAAACTTGTCCACACAGCTGAGCTGGCACCTCTTCTACCTTTCGGTTTGAATCCAGCTCTTGGCTTTATGCCACTGGATTCTTGGCAGTTTTTCCAAATTTAATCATTTGCTGCTCAGCTACCTCCACTTCTGCCCAAAAGAGCAACGAGCACAATTGCTCCTCTATCAGAAGCAAGACCTGAACTTAGGGTCCTGCAAAGTCATAGCCTTGGCTCAGTGCTCCCCTCTTAGCAACTGGAAGCCAGGAAGATATGGGGAAATAGATTGTGGTTAAGTGGAAGGAGGACCAGCACAGTGGAGGAGATGAATGTGGACAAAGGGTTTTCCAGGACTCTCAGATTCAGATATGGAGGTTGGCAAAATGATGATGGGGCTGATGATGCCTCTAGAGAACAGGTTGGACTCAGGTACTGGGCAATGTTGAAAGCAAAGCCTGGGCAGGGCCTGGGATAATATTTGATGGTCAAGGTTCAAGAACTGAGAAGCTAATTTGAGCAAAAGGATCATGTGACCAATTAAAGTTGTTGAATAACTGAATGAATGGATTTTCACTTGTGTTATTGGGAAGAATTTGGGGGCTATGGCATCCTTGCTACTACAGGAGGCTGTCAGACAAAGAGGCTATAGGAAGGCATCAGATAGAGGGCCAGATGGGGAGAAGAGGGCCCATAGCCACTAGAGGTCCAGCCAGCCAGAGGTCTAACCCAAAAAGAGAAGCCCACTCTGCCACTTCTCCACTTACAGCCCCCAGGTTCAAGGGCCTTGGGGCTCCTGTTGGCTGGACCAATTTTTAATGAAGACAAGAATAAGACCAGGTCTCCATATCTATGCTGACAGCCTGTTTGATTATTCCATTCCACCATGAAGCAGGTAAAGAAAAGAGTGTTAGAGAGGCAGCATCATGTCTTGAATTACATGATGACTTAATGGCAATACTGGGATTGGAAGCCAACTCTCTTAATTCCCAGTGCAGTGCTCTTTCTTCTTGACTCTGTGGCCAAGTTAGTCACTTTGCCTTCACAGGGCTCAGAACAAGGCCTTCAGTGGGAGACTGGAGGTCTCTCCTCCTGACCTATCTGTGTTCAGGAGGAGGTCCCAGGTCTTATCTGACTGAACCTGTTCTTGCAGATGAAATGGAAGCTGAGTGAAACACCGCAGCCTCAGGGGAGATGGCTGGCAGGCTCCTCCCTAGATCACTGGCTTTCTGGTCCCATTGCCATTGCCATTGCCATTACACACTAAGGTCAGCCACTGCCTTTGAGGCCTCATGGGAAGTCTGGCATGAAGATCAGCTCTGCAATGAAACCTGCTGCCCACATGATGAAAAATATCTTGATCTTCCCAGGCTCTGAGTAGAGGAAGGTCAGAGTCTATTCCAAAGTGTCATTGTATAGGAAAGGCCAGCCAAAGTGGTCAACAAACATACCAAAAGAATCTTTCCAAGGAACGTGCCATTCCTCCAGCTCTGCTGGGGCAAGTCATGACCATTTAAGTTCAAGCAAACCCCCACTCCCACTGAGCCCTCCTCTAGCCCAGCTGACTGGCCCAGTAGGGGAGTCTGACCCAAGGGCTGTAAATCTCTGCACATCCCAGGAGCTTAGAGGTCGACTGGGTCAAAGGCTCTGGCTAGCCAGGAACCTTGGTATTCACTTGGGTCATCAGATTCTCTCCTTGTTAGTAATTTGAACTGGAGATTGGAGGGAAAGCCAGAATGAAGCAAGTGACAAGCAAGTTGCTGAGCAGCCTTCCAGGCAGCACGCCAACATGGGATTTTGCAGCTCCTGCTGCTTTGGGGCCGCAAGACCTCCTAGTCAGTCCACAGAGCCCCCCTGAATCCCAGATAGCTTTCCGGGCCCCCTTCTTGCATCCCAATGTCTGCCACCTCTGAACATAGCCAGAATATCCCTACTGCCTTACCCACACACGCCTCTTCACAACCCAGCTGGTTACCTGAGACATCAGGAGTGAGTCTCTGTCACCAATGCTGTGATGGCAGCAGAAACACACTGTGCAAAGGTGCATTTGGGGGGCAAAGTAGGGTGCTGCTGCTCCTCTCTGTGTGAACTCCCCCAGTCCCCACCTTGGAGGACAGGGAGTGCCACATTAGGGGGATCTAGCAGGCTCTTGGGGACTTACAGTCTGAAAAAATAAACGTGTCCACTAGCCTGAGATGCACAAGCCCAGACAGTCTCTGGAAGCAACCAGCCAGGGTGGAGCTGGGCCAAGAATGAAAGAGTCACAGGCCTGTATGTATAAAGGGGGCCGGTAGCTGCCACAGTTTCACTGGCGGGGACAGAGCCCCTGCCTCACTCTTCATGTCCAGCTTATTGTTACTTACTGAGAGCCATGCCACTGCGGGCCCAGATGAGACCAGTCTGTCCTGTGATTGCAAGACACTGGCTTCCCTGCCAAGCAGCTGATTGGGCAGATTGTGGCTTTGCTCCCGTGGGTCTCTTCCCTCCCTCACTTCCCCCTTAGCCTCCCAGGTTGCCAAACATACTCTGCTCTTTCCCCCAGAGTAAGAGAAAAGTGAGAACCATGCTCTCCCAGGGCCTCCCTCCTGGGGGTGGAGTGGAACCCGGGCATCGTCACACTGACATTTCTGAGGTCTCTCTCAGCCCTGACTTGCCGAGATCACCATCAGCATTATTGTCCATCTCAGGCCAGGTCCCCGGCTGAGGCGTGAGGAGCAGACCTGCAGAGTTCAGTTCAGCATGTACCGTGGGGCAGGGCTGGTACCACTGGGCTATGTGGGGCACGTGGAGATGGACAAGACTCAGTTTGGGCTCTGAGAAGTCACAACCGGCAGGAGGAAGTGCAGCTTACACAGAGAGCATAAATTCAGGGCAGAATACAACCAATGCCATGAGAGCTCTTCCAGATGATCCAGGAACAAAGGATGGGTGAATTCATACCCTTGGGGATTGGAGGAGCCTGTGTAGAGGAACTGGCATTTGACCCAGGCCTTGGGGACCATGTGACTCTTTGTGGAAAGATAGATGGAAATAGTGGGGCTTGGACAGGAGGCTTCCAAAAGAGGGTCTATCAGTCTTTGATTTACCCACAATTAATATCAGCTGCGGTGCCAGGAGCTGCTGCGGGAACGGAGCTCCAAATGGTCATGGTTCAGAAGGGACCTGGACAGGTAGATGGAGGCTGCAGCTCAGTGGGACAGAAGCTGTGGGTGAGAGAGGGCAAGGGCAGGAGGAGAACAAACCAGGTAGCCCTAGTGTGTGTCCTCTTAGGAAATAAGCCCAGCAAGAAGGAGGCTGAGCCAGACCTTGCCACCCTACTTGATCGAACTAGAAGGCACTAGAAACCTGCACTGAGGTTTTTGGTCGGAGGCTGATGATGTGGAGGAAAAGAGCAGACTCTTTTTGAGGCTAGGGCACTTCATGTCACTGTTTTCCCAATGTCCCTTAATGAGTTTCCCCCAAAGATGTCACTAAGGAGTGTTTATATGTTGGGGAGTGTGGGTTTGTTCACTGCTAAGAGAACCACCCACAGCAGGGCAAGGGCAGGAATAGGGCACACCACTTCTCCCACATACTCTAGGTACCATCTCTTGGCATCTTTGCAACAGCCTATGGGGTGGGCTGAATTCATGACCTGGTTTTACAGATGAGGCTACTGAGAGAGGGAAAGTCACATGCAGAGGGAGGACGCACAGCTTACAAGGGTTAGAGCCAGGCCGGTCCTTTCCAAACCTTGTTCTTTGGTTC
This sequence comes from Proteles cristata cristata, assembly GCA_017311185.1. Lineage (NCBI taxonomy): Eukaryota > Metazoa > Chordata > Mammalia > Carnivora > Hyaenidae > Proteles > Proteles cristata. The sequence continues at coordinate 432,164 of JAESUZ010004594.1, forward strand.
TTACCTGATGGGGACAGCTGGATTTGTCCACGACGGTCAGTGCACGCTCGCCTGTTTATCACCTGTGTAGCCAAGAGGAGAAAAGACCAAGAGGAAGATACCTGGGGTGTGCATCTGTATGAGAGGCATCACCCCCCACCCTTGCTGTGGGCAGGGGAGTGGGAGCTGTGGGAGCCGAGTCACTGCCGTGAGCGCTGCGCACACGCGCAAAGACAGCGTCCTTGGGGAACGTGTCCCCAAATCCCAGGCACACCCTCTCCCCCACCTCCCCCTGCCAAGAAAGAGCAAAGGCGAGAGAAGCGGAGGGCGTAATGGAGACCCCTCTGCACCCCCTATCGGATTGCTGAATGGTGTCTGGGAGGCAGGGGAAGGCTGTGCCCTTTCAGACAACCCTCCCCGACCTACACTCAAGTTCGCGAGGGAGTCTGCGAGCCCCCTCCGCCCAGCGCGCGCGGCCTCCGCGCTCGAAGAGTGGCTCTGCGCGCCGCCTCGCCGCCTCCACGCACAGCCGAAGGCTAAGCGCTTGCTATTTCGATCCAGAGCAGCGCTCTCCTCACCCTCGGAGAGGCTGAGTCAAGGGCCCAGAAGGGGAGGTCGGAGAGCTAATAAAGAGCCTCTAAAGCCGGGTGCTCACGTTTCAGACACATCTCCTTTCTGAGTGCCGGCCCTGCCTAAGGCGGGAGCGGGATACCACTCCGAAAAGTCGGCCGCGCCTCAGGCCAAAAGATTCTAGACCTGTCACAGCAACTCTGGCCCCCAATCTTTTTGTCCTAAATCAGTCCTCCTCCCCAGATGCCAGAGTACTGGGGCGCCAAAGTGTGACTTGGTCCACCCCCAGCCAGGGCTGCTGCAGACGGCTGGCTGTGTCCCTGCAGCTTTCCCCCACCTCAAGGGGTCTGGGTGCCGCCAGAGGAGAAATCGCAAGGGTGCGCCTGCCTTTTGGGCGAGGCGCCATCCTCTCTGGTCCGCATGTGTGGGTGAGGATAGGCGCATGGAGAGAGGGCGTCCAGCCGGGCAGCCCTGCGGGCTCGGAGGGCCGGGGCCGGGGAGGGAGTACGTCCTTCAACCTCAGCAGGGCAGGAGGACGTGTCCTTTTGCCCTGGGTATTTGGGCGCGGGCGCGCTGTTATATGCACACACACACACACACACACACACACACACACACACACACACACACACACACACACACACACACACACCAGCAGGTCCCTGGAAGCGCCGGAACGCAGGGAAAGCCTGCCAGAAGGTAGATAGACCTAGGTGTGGTGTGCGCGCGCGCGTGTGTGTGTGTGTGTGTCTATCTGTGAGTGTGAGCGCGTGCCAGGCGAGAGGGTCTCCGCGTACCCCGCACCCTCTCTCTGGGATTCTATATTTTCCCTTCCTTTGTTCTCAAAATAGTAGGCTAGCGCGGACCGCGCTGCCCCGAGAAGGGGTGGGGGCCGTTGCGCGCTCGCTCTCGCGCGCCGGAGTTAGCTGCAGGGTTACAAACAGTCTCTCCCTGCTCCCCCGGCCTGAATTAATGTGTTACTATTTTGGGCGCGCCAGTGTTTCCAGGGGAAACCTAATGACGCAATGACGTCAATGCAGGTCAGCAGCAGACTCTCCGGGAGGGCGGGCGGGCTCCCGGCTTTCAGGCTCGGCGCAGTCTACTGGCGGGAGGGCGCCGGCGAGGTGGCGAGGGCGGCGGGGGCGCGGGAACCCCGGCCAGGCCAAGGGACCAGAGGGCGCCCCCTCCCAGCGCCCGGACCCGGGTAACTTCCCGAAACCCGGGACGGAGTTTCTCCTTTGCCCACGGACATGAGGCGGCGTGGAGGGCAAGCGGGGTAATCCCCACTCCCACCCTACCTTTATCCAGGGGGAGCCAGAGGAGCCAGCAGGTCCGGACTCGCTGAGGGGGCTCCACGCCGGGCCTCCCACGCACAGGTACGCTCAGGTCCTCAGGGTGTCCCCAGCATGGGGAGGGAGACATTCACACTCCTATCCACATTCCTCTGGGAGTTTGGTGGAAGGACAAGTGGTGTATGAGACCTACTCCCTTCTCCTGTGTTCCCCCACTCTTTCTGGGCGTAGGAACTGCCTGTCTGCTCCTCTCTGCTCCAAGGCTAGAACTGGGGCTTCCCACTGGCTACACCTTTCTTGGAGGCACCATGTGAGGCCAGGAAGCTAAATGGGAAGGACGTCCAGGCCAGACGGGCTGTGGGATGGGAGACTAGAGTGGGGGCCTCGGAAGCCTGGAGGGGGGTGGATATTGCCCGTGTGCAAGATGCGTGTATGGGACTGCTTGCTTGGTCTGTGACTGGTCTGAGATCACACCCTGTGTGTTCATGGGTGTGTATATGTATGCACTCACAGAAGTCTGCTGTGTGCTTGTCAGTGCCATACGTGTGAGAACACACCCCACACCCCTCCTTGGCCTGAGCCGGGGCACTTGTCCTGAGTGTAGGGAGCCAGGGAGGAACCAACTCAGGTCCAGGGTCTTTTCCTTGCTTATCTCCCACAGCTGTCCCAGATTGCACCCTACCCCCAGCCGGGCGGTGGCCGGCTTTCACCTGGCTGGCTACAGCTTTGAGCTATTACAGACTTCTCAAAGCTCAACCTGCCTTCTTGCCCCAACTCATTTGTACCCTTGCCTGCTTGGAGCGTCAGTGGAAGAGGAGGAAATCCCTTTCTGTCCTCCCCCTCTCACCTGGGTGAAAGACTCAGGCTACACTGACTGCTCTCTGCTTCACTTGGCAGCCCGCCCCTTTCTGTTTTCAGCACCAGGGTCCGAACAGCTCCACGCCCTCCCTAGGGCCACCTCTTTCTTCATCAGGGCTGAGCTCAGGGCCTAGTAATGAGCACCCCTTGCTCCAGCCTTTCTGATCCCTCCCTGCACTCAATGCACACAAGTCTGATCCTGATTTCTGTCCTATACCCGGGGTGTGCTTGAAGGGGCAAAACCAGCCTGAAAAATCTCTGAAGCTGACTGGCAGGCATCACCATGTTGCCTGCGGCCTGGCTTCTTTCAAGGGTAGTGACTGATGAGAGGCTGCCAAGGCCTTGCTACCAGCTCCCCTTCCTACCTCAGTTCTTTCAAATAAATAAAGAAAGCCAAATTCGTTCCCTAAAAGAGGAGCCAGCTTTCAGAAGGTGCTGGTGGGGTCCAGAATTTTCTGGATTCTTTAAACAGAATTAATGGCCCCTGATATCACCTTCCAGACAGTCTCACAGCCTTGCCCATTCCTCTTTTCCTAAATCCAGGCCTCACCTTGGTGGAGGAGGGTAGGGATGAATCCTGCCCTCCCCCAGCAGTGAGAGGATTCGGCTAATGTCATGGCTTTGGGGGCTCTGGATAGCGTGGTGTCTGTCCAAGACTGGACTGTCGGAGAGGCCCCGTGAGGAATTTTTGTGGTGACACAGTTTTATGTAGACCACACTTGGTGGGCTGCGTCCACACAGAGACCTCTGGTATGGCCCCCACCCACACTCTACCCCAAGTGAAATCTAGGACACAGCAAATCTACTTGTGGCTCTCCATTCCTGGATTCCTTTGGCTGATGAAAGCACCAAAGATGGCACTAGAATATTGTCCCAGACACCTCTCTCCACCTTGCTCAGGTATTGTCTTACTGTCACCCCCAACTCCCCCAGGCAGAGCAGAAAGTGTCTTTGTGATGCTGATTCAGGGATAGGTGAAGGAAGCCAAGGAGAAGTCTTTTCTTTCCAGCCTGCCCCACCCTGTTTCAGAGACCTTTGGCAAGCTTGAGACTATGATCCCCATTCTCTCACTGAGAATCAGAACACTCTTCCTCCCTAGATATTCTCCTCTCTCAGACAGCAGAGATTAGGCCAACCTTGTCATATCTGACCCGGGGGCAGATGTTGTCTTTCTCCTACTGAGCCCATATCACTAGAGGAGGTCTGGGCTTGGGGGGGAGGGTGACTCTTTACAGAAGCTCTGGGACCTGGAGGGAGGCATGCACATTGTCAGCAGGAAATGGCCTTTTCTCTGAAGAAGGCATTGTTCTGTTTGCTGCTAAGCTATCAGAGTGAAGAGAGGGGGAAAAAAAACCAAAACCACAGTCTAGGGACAAGGGAAGGAGAGGCAGTCATCCCAATCCAGTGGCACTTCCTTCTCACAGGGTAGAAGCCCAAGACAAGAATCTATGACATCTTCAGTTTCCATGGGTCTCAAAGGGGAGTCAAGAAACAGCTGTTTTCCCAAAGGAATTACTTTTCATGACAGAACTGTGTGTGACTCGGTTAAGAAGGTGGCAGCATGGGTGAAATATGCAAACAGCAAGGGGACATACCTTTCACTGAAGGACAGTGCCCACTCCCCGACACCCCTCCCCTCATACCTCAGAGTCTTTGCAGCCAAAATTTGTTCCTCTGGGAGGCAGCAAAGCTGCCACCATCTGCCTAGCCCCACTCTTGGCTACTTTCCAAGCTTCCCAGCTCCCTGGCCTCCTTCTGTGCTCAGCTGGGTAACATCTGGCTGTGGCCTCAGGGGAAGGCTGGCCAAGGTCAGGAAGATAGAAAGGTGTTTACCCTGTGGATCTGAGCCTCGCTTCTCCTCCAGTTGTGTGAAGCTGGGACCTAGGGAGGAGAGCCGGGAAAGATGAGTGGCCCCATCCTGCAGGAAGCCTGCACCTGACATTGCACTGGGCACACTGGGGAGATCCCAGGCCTCTGAGGTTGTCTTTGCCTGACTGCAGGCATCATGGGCCAGAGGAGCTGCTGGTCCCACTCACCAGGGTCAGATGCTCAGCAGGGAGCTGGACTAACTCAGTGCCACTCCTAACACAAGAGACCAAATTCTCCTGTGAGCTCCATGCTGATTCTTAAGCAAGTCCTCATGATGAGCCTTATTCTCTCCATCTGAATAATGGGGATTAACTAAAACAACGATGGTCCCCACTGAGAGTCGACTTGCCCCCTCCAAGCATGCCTGACTCTTGCATTAGCATCTGAAATCAGACACAACTCCTAAAGCGCTGGCTCCTAAAACATGTGGGTTCCTGGGAAGTTCAGCATGTTTTGGGGCATGGGAAAGGATGATTCTGGGTCCAAGGGTAACTTTGCCGGCAACAGTCCTCAGCGTCTCCCTGTGAGGGGAAGCCCAGGCCTCATCATTCAGAAATCAGGGACTCACTGCTATTAGAGAAGTGCCCATGGGAAGCCTGTGTGAAGAATAGCTCTGGGCTGGCCAAAATCCCACAGCTCTAATACCCAGCTTAGGGCTTGAGCTGGAAGCCCCACTCTCCCAAACAGAAGAACAGGAGAGTTAAGTGGAAATAGTCCTAAAGTTTATTCTTAAGACCAAGAAGCTCAGAGTATTTGCACCTGTAAGAAATCTTGTAGAGGCCCCCTGATCACCTCACTGTCCATCTGTGGGACCCCTGGGCCCAGCTTGGACTGAGACAAGGTCTAAGTGAACTGGGACAAGGTTACTGTGTTCTGCTTCCCAGGGGACCTGGATCTCATGCCCAAGGCCAACCTTTGGATTTGTGCAGCCTGTACAGAGATGAGAGTAGGAGGGCTTTGCCCAGGGGAGCAATCCCCATGGGCAGTGCCTCTTCTTCCCCAAGGCTGTGGGTCACAAGGTTGGTGCTGACAGTGCATTTGGGAGAGGGAGTGACCTAGCCCTACCCCTCCTGTCTATGTGACTTTGGACTAGTCATTTCCCTGCACAGCATGAGAACAGAGATAAAGCATCTGCCACAGTCCCTCACAGTAGTTAGTCTGACAAAATACTGTGAAGATAAGTGGGGGGAGGGTAGGAGATTACTGACCCTAAAAGCCTGAAAAGACCCCAGAATGCTGTCTCCCCAAATGCCGTCTGCCTAAATTCTGTTGTCTGCGTTATCCATGGCCTGTAGATGGAAGTCCAGCACCACCATTCAGGAATACAAGGAAGACCCTCCCCCTAGAATAGGGATTTAGGGTGTCGACCAATAGAACCCACAGTCTTACTAAGCCCCGGTTCTGGCCGCTTCCTGTTCACCTGCTGGGGAAAGGGAGGCTCCCTGCCCTGAATGGTATGAGATGGTTGAACATACAACACTGACAGTGCACAGCCGAGACGGCCAGCAGTTCATTAGTCACACACAGTCACAGCACAGGGGAGGACACCACATGCGAAGCAGGACCACACAAGGGTCGCCCTCGGGAGCTGCGCTTGGGAGCAGTGAGCTGGCAGGAGCTATGTAGTACAGGCTTTGTTGTGGCCCCTGATTCTTGCATGAGGTCGTGATGCGCTTGTTTGAATAATTTCTCGGGCTGGCAGAAGGTAAAACCCATCAGGTTGAAGACAGGTGGTGTGCAGCTAGGGGAACTAGCTGAGTGCAGAGGCTTTCTGCCTGAGTGGGGAGCATCTAGAGAGAGCAGAGAAACTCACGGTTAGGCCTTTGGGACTCGAAGTTTTTGAGATTTTAAACCTTATAATACAATGTCTCCGGTCTTGAGCCTGATCTCATTTCATCTTCATGACACCCTGTGACATAGTTGCATTTCACAGATGAGGAAATGGAGGCTGGGTAATAAGCCAAAACCGATCAGGTCAGGCCTTGTGCCAATGTCTCCTGTCTCCATAGCTCATGCCCTCCCTGTGCCATCCATCAGTGAGAACACCCACAAACCGCAGCTACTTCTCAAAGAAGGCACAGTGAGTGGGGCTGGCCCCAGGCAATCTGGCCATCTCCCGATGCCCTGAGAAAGCCCTTTCCCTTCTCAGACCAGGATTCTCTGCAGCTTTGCTTCTAATTGGGTTGTAACTAGAGAGAACCTATGGCCCGCTTTGGGTCTTCATGATCCTGGACAGCGGAGCTGGTGAGTGAATTTGTGTATTAAGTCATTGGCATTTCTGTTCTGATGGTGAAGGTGAGGACGAGACATGGGTTGAGCTGACCAGACTGGTGGGGAAGACTGGCTCCCAGCCCAGCTCCTTAATCACTGTGTGGCTTTGGGTAAACTCATCCTTCTCTGGGCTCAGACTTCTCAGCTGTACCCAGAGGGGGTTGGTTGAACGCCAAGCTCTTTCAGCTTTGTTGTGCTGTGAACCTCAAGGACTCTGACTGTAGGATACAGAGCCCCATCCACGCAGGTAGAGGCATTTGAAGCAGGTGATGGGAAGGCAGTTTTGTTCCTGCTGGTGACAGACACATGTATTTAGTTCCTTGGGGTGAATGGATGGCAGGATGCCGGGAGTGTGAATCAGGACCCTCCCTCACCTGCGGACCCCCAGCTTACCCATCCCAGGGAATCACTGAGCTTTGTTGGCCAATGCCTATTTCCAGAAGATGCTCTGGGGACACAAAATTTGGTGTAATTTGCCTTCTGGGAGCCCGGAAGCTCTCAGCCTGGGCTCAGCTCAGCCAGGCAGACCCTCATCAGAGCAGAGGTGACCTCCTGCTTCAGGCCTGTGTCCCCCAAAGGAACACTTGCTATTCCTTTTAACCCCTTCCTTCTCCTGGAGGGTTGCTGAATTCAGCAAATACATATGCAGGATGCCCAGTTAAATTTTAAGTTCAGATAAATAGAGAAAAAATCTAAATATAATAAAATATAAACGTGTCTCAAGGTTTCCTTGGTATAGAAAACCTGGATCCTACCCCCAGCCTTGAGGCCCTGGGTCTCTGCTGCCTCCAGGGACAGGAGTGTGTCATCTTGACCTGGGCCCTTTGCATATGCATTTATGATGCTGATAAAACATAATAATAATAATAACAGCAGCTAAGGAAACTGGGTCCAAGCTCATGCAGCTGGAGGTGGCAGGGTGGACTTGAACTTACATTTTTGGTATACTTAATTAACTATTTTATTTGAGAGAGAGAGAGAGCATGCATGAGCGCGAGTGGGGGAGAGGGGCAGAGGGAGAGAGAGAGAATCCCAAGCAGGCTTCACACTCAGTACAGAGTTCAATATGGGACCGGATCCCATGTGCCTGAGATCATGACCTGGGTGGAAACCAAGCATCGGCCACTCAGCCAACTGAGCCACCCAGGTGCCCTGAACCCACATTTTTTGGTGTTCGTTTTGTACCTTTCTCACAGCACCAGCATAGATTTGCAGAGACAGCTCATAAGAGAGGAGTCTGGCACAAGCCTGCGGGCTCCTTGCTGTGGGTCAGGTGGCAGCGCTGCGGTGCGTGCAGAGAACAGCGAGTGTGCCCTGTCCCTGCACGGGGCCGACCGGACCACCGTGCAGCATCCAGGCTGCGGGCCAGGCCGCTTTGCAGGGGTTGTGTTTGATTCCACCTCTCAGTCAGCCTGTGAGTGCGAGTCCTCGTGACTTCCCCTCTGGTGGCCTGGGCCGCTGCTGAACCATCTGCTCCCTCGCTGGGCCTGCAGCCGGGAGCTCAAGCATGACAGAGATTTCTCCTGGCGACGGGCCTCTGAAGCCAAACTGCTAGGTGGGGATACAAGCGGTGACCACGCATCAGAGGGGTGAAGACAGGCTCCTGAGGGGCACTTTTCCCAATTGCATTTCCAAATTCCATTTGGGAAGTCTCCGCTAAAACTGGGGTAGAGAGGGCATGTACTTGTAATCTCATTTTAGAGATGTAGCTCGATTCACTTCTTCAAGATGATATAGAGTCCATAGCTGGAGAGCCAGGCCTGGAATCTGACTTCACACCTACTCTGTATCCTAGACTCATGACCCCTCAACTCTGCAGCCATCCCTTGGAGGCAGAGCCTGAGAACAATGGATCTCAACTCTAGCTGCGAATTTAGGGTCACCTGGGAGCTTTAAAACACACAGGTACACCCTAGTGATTCCGGTGACAGTCTCTGGGTGGGGCCGGCCAAAGCTTCCCAGGTGATTCTAATGAGCATCCGGGGTTGAGATTCAGCATGGAGGAAGTACGAGATGGCATAGGGTAGGGGCTCCCTGATTTACTGCATGCTGGATCACCTGAGAATCTTTAAATATTGCCACCTGGCTCCCTCCCCTAGATATTATGATGTAATATCGTGTGCACCCTGGGCATCAGGATATATATATTTTTAAAGCTCCCTAGGTGATTCTAATATTCAGAAAAGTTTGGAAACCATTGGTATAGGATCCGGCCTTGCTTTTCCAAGTGTGGTTGGCAGACCAGCAGCATCAAGACCACGTGGGAGCATGTTAGAACTGTGGAATCTCAGGTCCCACTCTGGACCTACTGAATCAGAATCTTCATTTTAACCAGTAATTTGTATGCACATTCAAATTTGGCCTAAGGAATGATGCAATGAAGAGGCAGATGAGGGTATAATTTTTTAATCAATCCATCTGCTCCTTCATTTATTCGGTCATTTGCTGGTAATCACAGAGTACTTGCTGTATGTTAGCAACTGCCGGGCACTGCTTAGTCAAAGATAAATAAGGAGGCTAGGGGTGAGGCAAGATCATAGCTATCAGCACATGAGGGTATGTGTAAGTGTAAAGGGCACACTGTACAAACGTATGAGAAAGGATGCCCTTCACTGTCTGAGAAGCAAGGGATTCATCTTATAGGGCAGGTGTGTTCAGAGGCTACAGAGGTTCAGGATGGCTGCTGTGCCTGCTCTGTGCCCTTATGAGGAGCCTCAGCTATAGCTGTGGACAATGAGGTACCTGTGGAAGCCTTAGGTAAGAAGGAATAGAATGTCATGATTCAGATTGGTCTTCTAAAGAGAACTTTAGAAAAATAAGTGGAAAAACTAGACTAGAGGGAATCTGATGGCCACGGAGACCAACTGGGACTGTTAGAAAGACACTGAAGAATCTAAAACAGGGTGGAGAGGAGGACCAGGTTTGAGAGATGGTTCTGAAAGAAGGTCCACAGGATTTAGGGGCAGGTTGCATATGAAGGAGAAAAGTTGATCGTGACCCTCAGGTGTGCTGTTTGGGCAGCTAGGGGGAGGTGACACCATTCAGTGGGATGAAGAACACAGGAAGCCAAGCATGTTTGGACAGGCTGAGAGGCCGCTGCGCATTTGACAGTGGAGCTAAGGAGAGAAATCGAGGCTGGCTGTACATCTGAGAGTCAACAGCATCCAAGGGTTGTTGAAGCCATAAGAGGGAGATCATTTAAAGTTGGAAAGGGAGAGGAGGGGGATAGACAGAATACTGGGGCCATACTTTGAGGGAAGATAGGAGAAGGAAGAAGGAAAGGGGGAAGGAGGGTAGAGATGTAGGAGGATCCAGCAAAGACAGACTTGAAAGAATGGATCAGAAAAGGAAAAAGAACACTAAGAGGGTGCCTAAAAATAAAAGCAGACTTTCAGGAAAAAGAGCATCGTTCATGGAATAAAATGTTGTAGAGAATTTAGGAAATGAAGACTGAAAATAGGAGATGACAGGTCATTAGAGGCCCTGTGGTCCAGCGGCAGGGTGATGAGGAAGACCAGAGTGAATCCAGTGTACTGAGAAGCGGGGCACAGGAAGTGTAGATTAATCTCCAACATCAGTGGGAAGAGAGGGGGAGATAGAGCGGTGGTTTCGAAGAGAAGTAGGACAAAGGGACTTCTGTCTCCTGCTTATGCTGGAGAAGATGAGGCAGTTTCTGAGCTGAGAGGAAAGAGTTAAAAGTGGTTAAAGATGTGGAGGGAGAAGAAGATAGCTAGAGGGATCTTAGAGGCACTGGGGACACATGATTCAGAACCAAAGAGAGGAATTCATTTGGCGAGAGGAGAGGGACATTCAAGTAGTTCCCATTAATGTTCTCTATGTTCTCTGACTAGGGGCAAGTCATCCCCTGACAGCCAGGAAAAAGTACTAGGCTGGGCAGCCTCGGCGACAGCAGAGGTTCTGGGGAGCAGGAGAGAAGAGAGAACCAGCCAGGGGGGAGACCCACATCTGCAGCCGTCCCCGCAGCCTGCCCTGCGTCACATATTTCCCGGCCATAGTAGCCAAGCTGGTGAGGAGAATAAAGATGGCACATTTCCTTCAAGTTTGAGAACTGGGTAGGCTGCAGGGCAAGTAAGGAATGGCATGGAGAGTTCTGTGGAGAATAGTGTTGACACCGTCATTTTCAGAGTCAAGTTTTCCTGCCCTTCTCAGGAAGGTCAAGCGCAGGGGCAGTCAGTCACACCCATTCAGTGAACATTTTGCATGGGGGTGGGGACTAATGGAGCAGCTGGTATCTTGGCTGACCCAGTTCTATTTACAAAGAGGATACCAGAAGAAGTGGCTGCTTTATATCCACCAGCCCAGGGGGCTCTAAAGACTAGGGAATGCCTCACTCACCTGCCTTCCCACCAGCTCCTGAAGGAATCAGGGGATTGGAGGGTTGGAAGGAAGCTTAGCAATGATCTAGTCCAGTGGTTCAGAAGCAGTGACCCAGGGGGGCATTTTGCAAACACGAGGAGGGCATTTTTGATTGTCACAATGATTAGAGGAACACACTGACACTGAGTGGGCGGAGGCCACATATGCCCATCTACTTGCAATGCAAAGGACAGTCCTGCACAGAAGAGGTTTGTCTCACATCTCTCATGGCTTTAAAATGCCTTGCTAAGCAGTAGAAACCTGATCATAATTATCTTTGAACTCTGGTTTACATATAAACACAGTTGAATCTGCTAAGAAGGTTTCTGTATATAAATCAAGGAGAGATTGTGCTTCAAAACTTCACTAAGAGTCGTGTGTGAATTTGGAAAATCAAATCTCTGAAGGCAAAGCTCCCCATAGTAATTGAGCATTGAAATGACACACCCGTGTCACTGTCATTGGTACCAGTTGCATTCACGGTCATTCTACATACAGATGCAAGCATCTCACTATCTCCTTCTATAATGCAGCATCATGCCTGAGAGCTTATACATAATATTCTTATATGGTGTCCTTTTTAGTTTTACATTTCAATTAGAGAATTGTGTTGAGTTTTCAAAAATATGTTTTCTTAAATAGATTTTACTCTCTGTTATTTTATTTCAGCATAATAAAGAGGGTGTTATCAAATATTTGCTATAAAAGAGGGTGTTTTTAACTCTCGCAGAATTTTTAAAAATCTAGTCTCATCTTTTGACCCGTGAGTTGAATTCTCTCTCCAGCAGCTCTAACTGCTGGTTGTCTAGATCTGCTTGAACATTTTCAGGGAGCTCATGATCTCTCCAGGTGCTCCATCCCATCATCAGAAAGATGGCTGAGCTGGGAGGTGAGAAAAGTAATTGCATGCAAGGAGCGGAAACTGTCATTGAGTATCTTACACCCTCTCACTCGTCCTACTCATGTCTTTTGAAGCTGCATTGAAAGTGTCAGTCCTTCTATATGAGATCTTTCTGATATTATAGGATGCACAAGCCCCCTATTGTAAGCCCCCCATCATCTCTTCTTTTCCAGACAGAATGTTTGTAATACCTCACTGTTCTGTATGTGACATGATTTTTGCGTATTTAGTTATCCTGGCCAAGCATACTAAGCTTGAGGGATTCAGAGAGATCAGTGGGTTCCTTTCTGTTCACAGACATTTTACAGATGATTGACTGATGCCATTCACTGTGCTCAGCTCTGGGGACACAGAGATGATTGAGAAACAGCTGTTGTCCCTAGGAGCTCAGACAGTGGTGAAACAGTCACATGAAACGGCAGATTGAACACATTCCAATCTCCTTTCTCTCTCAAGACCCCTCTAGACTTAAAGGAAGAGGGTGTTCTTTAAAAAATATTAACAGACAATGGTGAGAGACCATCAGCAGATGAGAGGTTTCCACAAAATTCTAGAAGATTAAGAGTTAGTGAGGGGCGCCTGGTTGGCTCAGTCGGTTAAGCGTCCGACTTCGGGTCAGGTCATGATCTCACAGTTCACAGGTTCGAGCCTTGCATCAGACTCTGTGCTGACAGCCCAGAACCTAGAGCCTGCTTCAGATTCTGTATCTCCCTCTCTCTCTGACCCTCTCCTGCTCATGCTTTCTCTCTCTCTCTCACAAATAAATAAAAACATTAAAAAAATTTTTTTTAATTAAAAACAAAAAAAGACTTAGTGAAGGTATGGAATGGCCCAGGAGAGGAATGGAGAAAGCATGAACTTACATAGCTCAGGGAAGGAGATGTAGAACAGAAGGGGCTTATTTGCCCCTAGAGAGCCCCTGAGAACCAGTCCCCAAAGGGCCAGGTGCAGCAAAAGGCAAGAATGAGATCTGCTACCAGAATAGGGAGACTTACTGAAAGTCTGCGTATATAACAGTTGACCCCTAACACCAAACAAAATATTTACAGCCAGGGCACTGGAGGTTTCTTCTCAGGAAAGTCGAGTGGTCTTGGAAAACAGGCATGTGAGCTGTTTTCAACTAAGCTCCAACTAAGAACCCAAAACCAAACTCAACCACTGAGAAAAACCCACTCCTGCACACACCACTCCCAAATGACATTTCAGTGTCTCATTCTTAAATATATGAATGGATAAAGATAATCCACCCCGAGGAGATCTCCAACACAATAAAACTGAGGGAAACACAGAGAAAAAGGAGACCCCTGAGGAACTGGGAAAACCATAAGAAACTAAGACAAAACAAACATAGCCTCTAATTCATGTCCATGGAGACAGGAACAAAGAGGAAAACTCGGAGGACAAGAAAGCGTTCTTGGAATAAAAACGTTCTGAAAATGGCTGCCAAGACAAAATATTCACTTGAAGCTAAGATGAAGGAAACCTTCTGGAAAGTGGAAGATGAAAAATCAGTAAAACTGGCAGATGAATTTGAGGAATGTCCCAGGAAGCAGACTAACAAGACTGATGGAAAGGATGCTAGAAATGAAAAGAGAACCAATTTGGCAGTTCAAATGGGACTAATAGAAGTTCCAGAAAGAGAGAATAGAGAACACTGAGGGCAGAAATTTCAAATCAATAAAATAGGAAAATTCTCCACCTAAAAGCATAGAGGTCTCTACCAAGTTCACTGAGTCCATTCCAGAGCACAGAATAAAAACAGACCCACAGCAGTGTACATCCACTTAAAATTTCAGTATATTGGGGATGAAGAGAGTAACCAAAATTTTTCAGAGAGAAAATATAAAATCTCAGTGAATGTTTCATTGACATGAGAATTCCAAATTCTGGACCTCAGAATGCAGAGGAAACAGACCTTCGAAATTAAGAAAGAAAGTAATTTTTTTTAGTTCATTTATTTATTTTGAGAGAGAGAGAGAGGGCACACATATGCACAGGCAAGCAGGGGGAGGGACAGAGAGAGAGAGAGAGAGAGAGGATCCCAAGTAGGTTCAGCACTGTGAATGAGGAGCCTAGCGGGGGCCTTGATCCCACCCACAGTGAGATCGTGACCTGAGCAGAAATCAAGAGTCAGACACTCAATAACAGACTGAGCCACACAGGTGTCCAGAGAAAAAGTAATTTTAATCCAAGTTTCAACTATCAGACAAATTGTCAAGGGTCAGGAAAACAAAGTCATTTTTCATAAATATAAGAATTCAGCACCCCATTTAAAGAAGTTACTAACAATGTGCTCCACAAAAAAGGGAATGAGGCAAGAAAGGCAGAAAGAAAAATAGAGAAACAGTGGCTCCAATCTGGAGAGCAGTCAGAAGAAACCCCCAGACTGATCGCCATGCAGTGAGCCCAGGGAGCCGTGTCCAGCTTGGAGCCTGAGGACAGGAGGCTTATGGCAGGGATCTCCTGATAACAAGGAGGTTCCATAAACTAGAATTTCTGAAGAAAGCGGGGAAAATGCTTACAGGGGATCATGACAAAAATTACATAAAGACAATTAGAAATTCCTAAAAAAATAAAAATCTATACACACAAACAAAATTTAATCTTTGTACCCTAATGGCATCTGCAATTGCCATGTTTACATGTAATGTAAACACTATTTAACCAGAGGTGGTGATAGAATGGGAGAGGCCAGTTGTGGGCAGCGTAATCGAAATGAACCCTCATCTTTGATATAAGAAGTAAAAATGATGCACAAATTTGCCAAATCAAGACATAACTTTATAGATTACATACATAAAGTATGAAAGTAACTACTGAAAGAAATGGCTTAAAGAGTAAATAAAAGTGTTTGCCTCTAGGAAGTGAGACAGGGGCTGGGAGAGGTGGCCCTATGGTGATGTCTTCTACTCATGAGCAGTCTTTTGATGCAATTTGATTTTTTAATCATGTGCATGTATTGGTTTAACACACATACACACACACACACACACACACACACACACACATACATTCATTTAAAACCCTCAAATCAAGATGTTGTAAGTGGTGAGCGGCATGCTCTGAGTGAAGATTCACACGTAGCAGGCCCAGAGGTTGGGGGTGGTTTGGATGATCGGCATAGGCTTCAGTATTACTAGAGCGGAGAGTCCAAAATGGGTTCTGGGGAAATTGAAGATGACTGGGGTGGGTGGGAGGTGGGGGGGAGGGGGAAGGCAGGCCACAGGACCCTTTAGACCCTGTCAGGAGCTTGGACTTCATCCTGGTGTCAGTGGGGAGCCACTTATTTTGAAAAGGAAAGTGACATAGTTGACTTTGTGATTTGGAAATACACCTTGATAGCAATAATTCTGGAAGCTGGGTCTCAAAGGGTCAGGAATGGAGGAGTAAAATCCATGTAGGAAGCCATTGTCATAACCTGAGGGAAGAGTATCTGAGGCACTGAATCAAGACAACAGAGGGGTGCCTGGGTGGCTCAGTCAGTTAAGCGTCCGACTTTGGCTCAGGTCATGATCTCACAGTTCATGGGTTCGAGCCCCACGTCAGGCTCTGTGCTAGCTCAGAGCTTGGAGCCTGCTTCAGATTCTGTGTCTCCCTCTCTCTCTGACCCTCCCCTGCTCACGCTGTCTCTCTCTCTCTCTCTCTCTCCCAGAAAAAAAAAAAAAGACAATAGATAGGGTGGAGAGACAAACTAAGACAAATATTTAGAAGGTAAATGTGTGGCAGAACTTAACTGACTGAAGGATGGGGTGAGGAAGAGGGAGGAGGGGAGAGGTGGGTGGATGGTGGCAAATGTCCCTAAGATGGGGTAGAAGTTTGGCCATAGATATGATTGATTCAGTTTTGAATGTGTTAAGTTGAGGGGCTTGCAGGAAACCCAAGTGGGAATGTCTAGAAAGCTGTTGGATATATAAACGGATGCTCTGGGGAAAGGTCAATCCTGGGGCCATGGACTTGGGAGATGTCAGCCTGTGGTGGACAGTTGGGGTCCAAAGGAAGCATCGAGTGGGAAAAGCAGGGGACCAAGGACAAAAATCTAGGTTTTAACATGTTAAGGCCATGCTGATAATGCCCTGGATAAGTGGAGCATCTTTTCATATGTTCATGAACCATTTTTATTTCCTCTTCTATGGTATACTTATTTTGTGTTTTGATAATTTTCCTATTTATTTCAAAGCAAATCCATCATCTAATTTGATGATAAAACTAGGGAAAGAGTCCCATTAGACTAAGGGGCAGTTAGATGAAGTGTTAGCTAAAACAGGTAAGAGAAAGAAATGAAGCACCAAATTAGAAAACAGGAAGTAAAATTGTATCATTAATGTAAATTGATGTGATTGCATAACTTGAAACCCAGGACAATCAATGCAAAAAAAGTGCAAACTGTAAGAATTCTATGGGATTGCTGGTGCAAAATTAAAACGGTGCGTTGGGGCACCTGTTGGCTTAGTTGGTTAAACATCCAACTCTTGGTTTCTACTCAGATCATGATCTCCTGGTTAGTGAGACATCTCGGGCTCTATGCTGACAACATGGAGCCTGCTTGGGATTCTCTCTCCCTCTCTTTCTGCCCCTTCCCCACTCTCTCCCTCTTAAATAAATAAATAAAATGATAAGTTAATAGCATCCCTATATAAAACACCCCGAAGTTAAAAAATATAATGGAAGGGAAAACCCAGCTGTAATAGCAGTAAAAGGACAGGCCCATATGAAGAATTTTAAAACATTTTTGGGGAATACAATGGAGATGAAAAACCTAAACCTCTTTCTTGGGTTGGAAATGTTGATCTTAAGCACTATAAAGATGTTAATTCTTCCTAAATTAAATATCTAGATAATATCTGGATGATTTTTTTCTAAAAGCCAGACAAGCTTATTCTCATATTCATATGGAATGATAAACATGCACAATTGGCCAGGAAATTCTCATATGAAGGAAACTTGAGAAGAGACCAGCTCAACCTCATGTGAAAACATAATTAAAATGGAAAGGTATTGGAGAATATTCAGTCAGATCAATAGAGCAGAATAAAGGGGTCAGACACAAGCGCTTATTTATGTGGGAATTTAGAATAACAGAAAATAGCATGTCATATTAGAAGGGAAAAGGCAGACAGTTCAATGAATAAAAGTTGATTCCTACTTCACTCTTTACATTAATATAATGGAACAAGTGTGTCAAAGTTAAAACTGAAGGCATCCGGGGCACCTGGGCATCTCAGTTGGTTAAGCATTCAACTTCAGCTCAGGTCATGATTTCACCGTTCATGAGTTCAAGCCCCGTATCTAACTCTGTGCTGACAGCTTGGAGCCTGGAGCCTGCTTCGGATTCTGTGTCTCCGCCTCTCCCTGCCCCTCCCTGCTCAAACTCTGTGTCTCTCTCAAAAATAAATAAAGATTGAAAAATTTAATAAAAAACCCTGAAGGCATGAAAGCACTAGAATAAAATATGGAGCACCACAAAATATTATATAAGTATACATATAAACAAATAAATACCTTGGAGGAGGGAGAGAACTTATACAACAAAAGACTACATCATATCTATTACATATTAAATCAACTATGCAAAATAAAACACATCTGCATTGGAAAAAGACACCTTTCAGCAAGATCGAACAACAAATGATAAATTACAAAAAGACATCTGCAAACATATATGGCAGACAAATGCTACTTTTTCTATATAACGAATCACTATAATGCTTTCATGGAAAACATGAAAAATAGGCAAAGGATAAGAGTAAGTTTCGTAAAGAAAAATTCATTGGTCTTATACATGTGAGATGTTCAACCTCACTTATAATGAGGGGAATGCAAGTTAAAATCACATGTTACCCATTAAAACTCAACAAAGACCAAAAATAGCATAGTGTCTTGGAGAGGATGGGGGCCACTCATGCATATTAATGGGAGACTGGATTGGTATAACCAGGATGTACTGGCAAGTGGAAAAAGCAAGGGCAGAACAATGTGCAAAGCTTCCTGCTATTTGTGTTTAAAGAGATAAATACATATATTTGTATAGACACAGAGCAGCTTTGGAAGAATATACAAGACACACGTTTCCTTCCTTCCTTCCTTCCTTCCTTCCTTCCTTCCTTCCTTCCTTCCTTCCTTCCTTCTTTCTTCCTTCCTTCCTTCCTTCCCTTCTGTCCTGTCTACCTTTCTTTTTTCCTTCCTTTTTAACTTTTTAAAAAATGTTTATTTATTTTTGAGACAGAGAGACACAGAGTGCAAGCAAGGAAGGGGCAGACAGAAAGGGAGACACAGAATCAGAAACAGAGCCTGATGCGGGGCCTGAACCCACGAACCGTGAAATCATGACCTGAGCCGAAGTTGGACGCTTAACCGACTGAACCACCCAGTCACCCCCTCTTTTTTCCTTCCTTTTTAAAAAAACAAAGAATTTTATTCTAATTATGAAAGTTTTGCTTCTCACAAAAAAACAATTAGAAAATACAGAAAGAGGTTAAAAAATCATGAAGGCACCTTAAGTCTTACCCCTCAGAAATCATAATTAACAGTTGGTATATGTTCTTGGAGACATTTTTCCTGACACATTTTTTATGGTATTCTACTTTGTACACAATTTTTAATCTGATTTTTCTCACTCAATAACATCTCTTTTCTTTTTTTTTTCTTTTTTTTTAATGTTTTATTTATTTCTAGGAGAGAGAGAGACAGCGTGAGCAGGGGAGGGTCAGAGAGAGAGGGAGTCACAGACTGAAACAGGCTCCAGGCTCTGAGCTGGCAGTCAGCACTGAGCCCGACGCGGGGCTCGAACCCACGAACCGCGAGATCATGACCCAAGCGAAAGTCGGACGCTTAACCGACTAAGCCACCCAGGCGCCCCAATAACATCTCTTTTCATATCATTAAATGTGATATTTGTATCATAATGATATTTAAGTAACATTAAATATGATATTTACATCATAAATACACCCTCATTTTACATGTGTGGAGGTCTCATAGCTCATGTAAGCTAACTATTAACCAATATTTGGGGGCATTTCCAATGTTTTACAGTTGTAGGTAATAATGTGACAATCACCCATGTATGAACTTGTTTATTTCTATATATTAAAAAAATTCTCTTAAAATTGAATTGTTGAGTAAAGTATAAGCGTATTTTAAAGTCCTGTCATCAAATTGCCCCAGACTGCTTGGGAGAGTTTACTCTTCACTCCGTATGGGAGAGGCCTCCTTACACTGCCTTAAGCATTAGCAGTCCTTTTAATCTTTGCTATTGTTATAGGTTGAAAAGCAAATCTCATTTCTAAAAAAATTTTTAAATGCTTTTATTTTTGAGAGAGAGAGAGAGAGAATGGAACAGGAGAAGAGCAGAGAGAGAGAGAGAGAGGGAGATACAGAATCTAAAGCGGGCTCCAGGCTCTGAGCTGTCAGCACAGAGTCCGACACTGGGCTCGAACTCAAAAACCGTAAGATCCAGACCTGAGCCGAAGTCGGAAGCTTAACCGACTGAGCCACCCAGGCTCTCTGCAAACCTCATTTCTTTTATTTAAAAAAATTTTTTTTTAATGTTTCTTTATTTCTGAGAGAGAGAGAGAGAGGGACAGCATGAGCAGGGGAGGGTCAGAGAGAGAGAGACACACAGAATCTGAAGCAGGCTCCAGGCTCTGAGCTAGCTGTCAGCACAGAGCCTGATGCGGGGCTTGAACCCACTAACTGTGAGATCATGACCTGAGCCGAAGTCGGATGCTTAACCAACTGAGCCACCCAGGCGCCCCTGCAAACCTCATTTCTAAAAAATGAATTGCATTTCTTTGATTACCAGTGGAATTGAACATCTTTTGTACAGTCATTGCCAATTTATATACCTTGCTTCTTTTCCTAATGGATGGTCAGAATTTGTATTCCTTTCTAAGAGCAATTTACATATTAAGGAAATTTGTGTGTCACATTGCAAATATTTTTTTATTTGAAATTTTTATTTGAATTCATATAATGTTTGAAACTTTTTCATTTGGAAATTTTCAAACATATATAAAAGGAGACTGAGGGGCACCTGGTGGTTAAGCATCAAACTCTTGATTTCAGCTCAGGTCATGATTTCACCATTCGTGGAATCAAGCCCCGCATGGGGCTCGTGTTGAGCATGGAGCCTGCTTGAGATTCTCCCTCTGTCCCTCTCTCTCTCTCTTTCTCTCTCTCTCTGGCCTCCCCCACTAATAAGCTGGCTCATTCTCTCCCCCACCTCTCAAAATCAATAAATAAACTTTAAAAAAAAGGCTGAATAGTAAAGTGAACTTCTGCATATCCACCACCCAGGTTCAGCCATTATCAACACATACACAGGTGATTTTGATTCATCTGTATCCCTCCCACTCCCCCCCATTATTTTGAAACAAATCCCAGACATCATATAACATCATCTGTAAATATTTTAATTACATAGTATCTTTGACATATGGACATTTTTAATGTTTCAGTAAATCAAATCCACTCAGAAAAAGTCTTCATGAAATCCCAGCACCATTCTTGAATAGCACGTTCTATCCCCCACTGACTAGGAATTCCAACCGGGTTTTCTATCCCATTCCTTTGATCTGCCTGTTTATGCCAACACTAATACCTTACTGCCACAATTACATAGCTTTGAGATATATTTGTTCGTATTCGATATGACAAGTGTCAAGGGACGCTCATATTCAGGCTTGTTTTTCTTCAAATTTTCTTATGTATCTCCTCGCATTTATTCATCCAGATTAATGTGAGATTTATTTTATCAACTTGTATTCAAAAACACAATTGAGATTTTGATTACAATTATGGAAATGTATAGCTGAGTTTGAGGAAGATTGACACTTTTACGGTATCTAGTCTTCTTATCTTGAAACCAAGTATGGCCCCCTGTTTATTTGAATTGAGTAAAGCATGGGCTCTTTCCTTTATGGAAGTCCTGCAATCTTCTTGCTAAGATTCTTCCCTAATGTTTTACATTTTGGTTGCTATTGCGAATACAACCCTTTTCCCCATTATATTTTCTAGCTGGCTGTTACCGCTATATAAAAAGCTAATAAACGTTGTCTCTCTCTTGCTCTCTCTCTCAGAAATAAATAAAACATTTAATAAATAAATAGTTAATAAATTGTTCTATATTTCTTTTCTAATTACCTGCCTTATTAAGCTTTCTTATTAATTATAATAATTTGAAATGCTTGGGTGGCTCAGTTGGTTGAGTGTCCAACTTCCGCTCAGGTCATGATCTCATGAGGCTCGTGGGCTCGAGGCCTGCATCAGGCTCTGTGCTGACAGCTCAGAGTCTGGAGCCTGTTTTGAATTCTGTGTCTCTCCCTCTCTCTACTCCTCCCCAGCTCATGCTCTGTCTCTCTCTCTCTCAAATACAAACAAACATTAAAATTTTTTTTAAATTAATTATAATAATTTTCACTTGAGGGGTGCCTGGGTGGCTCAGTCAGTTGAGTATCCGGCCGACTTTTGATTTCAGCTCAGGTCATGATCCCAGGGTTACAGAACGAGCTCCATGCTCAGCGTGGAGCCTGCTCAAGATTCTCCCTCTCTCTCTCTCTCTCTCTGCCCCTCTTCTCTACTCAAGCTCTCTCTCTCTAAAATAAATTAAAATAATTAATAATTAATTAATTAAAAATAATTTTCACTTGCTTCTCAAGTTTTCTACGGAGTCCATCAGGTTTTTGACTTCTCCTTTCCAATAATTATATCATTTGTTTTTTTATTTTCCTTGCAGTTGACTAGAACTTACACACAGTATCTCATAATAGCTCTAATCAAGGATGTCCTTGTGTGGCTTTGGGCTAGTGTTTCATCTTTAAGCATGACACTAGTTGCTGGTATAGATTTGTTTTTTATCCCACTTTGGAATTACCCCTCTGTTCCTAGTTTTTTAAGAGGGTTCTCAAAAGATATATATAGACTATATCTTGTCAAATGCCTTTGGGCTTCTACCAAATGATAATATGATTTTCTCCTTTAATCTACTCATGAGATAAACAGGATTAATAGATTTCCTGATGACCATCTTCAAATTCCTGGAATAAACTTCACTTTGTCATTTATACTATTTTTATCACTCTTCTGCTGGATTCTATTTATAATATTTTCCCCCCATTAAAGTTGGTATACAAGGCAGCAGATTCCTCTTTCAAAAATTTGGCTGAGAAGGGGAGGAAAGAGAATAGAAGCACTGGAGACTCAGAATTAAGGAACTCTGTGTTTTGAGCATATCACTGGGCTCTGGGGACATAGCCAGGGGAGAGGAAGAACTTGAGGAATTAAGAGACAGAGGGTGTGACTGAAGAGCATGGTTTGGGCGGAGAGCGCCGGCAACGGGGTCAGCTCAGCGCGCCGAGGCCCCTGTGGCTGTGTGCGGGGAGAGGGACAGCCCCTGCAGAGGTTGCTGGGAAAGTGGGCAGGGCAGGTGGGGTAGGGCCAAATCTGAGGCGCAGGTTATGGTTGGAGGCCCCGGTTGTCATGGGGGTTAAGGAAGCGAGGTTATCTTCCTGTGTCGGTGGGTGAGGGCTGGAGGCAGGTCGTGAAAGTCCAGAACAGTCTCTGAGAGAAACAGAGGCAAATCAAAGGATCATTGTGAGATGCCGAGATCCCTCTGAGGTTAAAGACTTGGACTTTTTTTTTTTTTGTGGCATCAGTTTGCAAAATTATGTAGTTATTTTTCCTAGGAGCTGGAGGGGTGACTGTGGAAGCAGAAGATGGGGCCACAGAGCTGAGTGGGTCCCCCAGTCAGCAGGGGTGACAGGAAGGAGCTGGGAAGACAGACACAAGTCGACCCCTCCCTGAGATGGCCCTTACCGTTTGCCTTTGTTTTAGTCTCCACCTCGAGGCAAAAATTTCCACTTTTGCCCTGTCACAAACAAACACAATGCACCGTGGCTTAAGCCAGATAACTTATGTAACTGATTTCATGCTCTGCCACGTTTTTGACAGTTACAAAAAGTCTGTGCTGTTGGGACATTATGTTGGGACCACAGGAAGTGTGTTCCGATGTGGGGGAAACACTGGGCTGGGGGAGGGCTCCCAAGCCCCCCTTCCCCACAAGGGGGGCCGTTAGGGAGCTGTTCAGGTGGTCTGGTAAACAGGCCCGGCCAGGCAGGGCAGTGGAGCTGCTGGCCCGATGATCCGGAGGCGGGGGACTGGTGGGGACAGGACAGCTGGGAGCCAGCCAAGGGCATGAGTGCCCAGCGGGAGCTGGGGGTGAAAGCCTGCAGGTGAGCAGGTCCAAGGCCAGGAGGTTGGCCTGATGAATGAGCCTGCCGCATGGAACTTGAGGACACCCCAAATGAAGCCGGGGCTGGAGGGGACAGGGAGACAGAGCTGGGACAGGGGTCTCGGCGAGTGTGGGGAGTGTGCAGGGAGCTAGGCAGTGGCAGCACTGAGGAGCGGGTGGTGGGCTGGAAAGTCACCCTGCAGAGGAGGGAAGGGGTGTATGAAGGTTGCAGGGGGGAGGGAGGAGAAAGCTGACTCACCCTGAGCCCTGGGACTGAGCCTGATGTGCCCTCCTGAGGAGAATGAAGCCCAGAGCCCAGAGCGGGGAGTGACCTGCAAGACACCTCCCTCCCCCAGCTAGTGCTGTTAGTGAAGGGGTTTCCATACACCCAGATCTGCAGCCCCAGGCTCCCCAGCCTCCCCGAGGGTCAGCAGGCTGCCTTCCAGAGGGGTGTGACCTGTAGGCACCGCCTTCCCCATTTTGCAAGAGCTGAGTCCAGAGCCCTCCATCTGGCCTCCCTGCTGAAGACAGCCTCCCCGGTGGCTTGGCAAAGTGTCCAAACCTGAATGTGGCCATGCACAGGGATGGGACACCCTTCCTGGTAGGACCAAGGAGCTCTGCCTCTGTTTCATAGTGGCTCAAGCCCTGTCTCTCTTTACTGGCATGTTCTTTGGGGGCTGCCCCCTTACAAATGAAAGAGGGGTATAGCAGGGATGGGATTTGGCTTCTGATGGACTGGGTTCAAATCATGACTGCACCATTGTTAGCTCCTGTATCCTCGGGCAAGTGGCTGTCTATTTCCAGATTTCTTACGTGCTAAGAGGGGATGCAGTACTTTAGCTATAATCTGTATTTCCTTTGCTGCTATGGCCCAAGGACAGAGTCCGTGTGTCTCTGGCGGAGACCTCCGGGTTCTGCAGGAAGCTGACACTAGGAGGCTATTAGGGGGTGCTCTCAGATCAACACTCGGGGAGGGGAGTGCCCTTCAGAGCTGTCCCGAGTCAGGAGCTGGTTGGTTTGCCTTGGAAAGAGACGCCCTTCATTCAAGGACAGTTCTAGAAGAAGGATGGGGACTGTCAGGGTGGCAGCAGCTGGGAGAAGAAGTCCTTCAGTTGTAAATCCAGTCCTGGGCTCAGCCCTGACCTGAAAGGGGGGGACATGAACCCCTGAATATCATGAAAAGTTTAGACATCCTTTCTGAGGTGAGAATCCAGTTTCTATCAGCTTCCCAAAAGGCTCTGTGACCCCAATTTTTAGAAACCATTACTTCAGGGTCTGATTCCAAGTGGAGAAGGGGGCTTCCTTCACCTTCTCACTCCACAGTCTGCCTCTCCCCAGCTGCTCATGTCTGGGAAGCCCCCTCTAGACCTCTAGTAGCCTTGCCCTCTGAGCCCCCTCCTCCAATCCTGTAACCACCTTACCAGTCCTAACCTAAGAGGCTGGGAGGGAGCCTGAAACGGGTGTAGGCTTCGGTGTTAAACGTCTGGACTTAAACCCTACCCCTGCCACTCACCATCTATATGGTTTCGAGTAAGATTCTTGACTTCTGTGAACCTTAGTTTCCTTGCCTGTGAAATGGGAATAATTATACCTATATGATAACTACATTCTAAAGATGGATTTAATGAGGTGGCTTAGGACGTGCCCTGCACAGCACATAGAAGAGAGTAATTCACACAACAACAATCATTTTCTTTCTGAGATTCAGTCATACTTTCCCTTTCCCCATCTGCCTCTCCCGGCATGTCTGAGCATAACTGGATGATGCCTCAAACCCTGTATGGTTTAAATCCAAGGGCTGCCTGAAGATATGAACAGACACTTCTCCAAAGAGGACATCCAGATGGCCAACAGACACATGAAACGATGCTCAGCATCCCTCCTCATCAGGGAAATACAAATCAAAACCACACTGAGATACCACCTCACGCCAGTCAGAGTGGCTAAAATGAGCCAATCAGAGAACTCTAGATGCTGGCGAGGATGTGGAGAAACGGGCACCCTCCTACACTGTTGATGGGAATGTAAACTGGTACAGCCCCTCTGGAAAACAGTGTGGAGGTTCCTCAAGGAAACTAACAATAGAACTCCCCTATGACCCAGCAATAGCACTGCTAGGAATTTACCCAAGGGATACAGAAATGCTGATGCATAGGAGCACATGTACCCCAATGTTCATAGCAGCACTCTCCACAATAGCTAAAACATGGAAAGAGCCTAAGTGTCCATCCACAGATGAATGGATCAAGAAGATGTGGTTTATCTATACCATGGAATACTCCATGGCAATGAGAAACAATGAAATCTGGCCATGTGTAGCAACATGGATGGACCTTGAGGGTGTTATGCTGAGCGAAATAAGTCAGGCAGAGAAGGACAAATATCATATGTGTGCACGTATAGGAGGATTAGGAGGAACTTAACAGAGGACCAAGGGGGAGAAGGAGGGCGGAAATGGTGGGGAAAGGGAGAGAGGCAAACCATGAGAGACTCTTGAATGCTGACAAAAACTGAGGACTGGTGGATGTGGGGGGGAGGAGGGTGGGCATGGAGGAGGACACTTGTGGGGATGAGCACTGGGTGTTATGTGGAAACTAATTTGACAATAAACTATTTGTAAAAAAAAAAAAAAATCCAAGGGCTGCCTACCCTGGGGCCCCCATCCACAGTCCCCAAGTAGAGGCTGGAACCCTCAGTGGGTTCCCTTGCTCCTGCATCCTGAGCAAACTCCTGATCAGTGAGAACCCCAAGCTTGTTAAGCATTGACAAGGGGCCTTCCCACCCTGCTCTCCCAGCAGCACCTTGTAGTGGGCGGCCCAGGGATGACTTCTTTTCCCAGAAGCAGGAGTGCATTCCTTGAGGCAAAATCCAACTTCCCAAGGTCTCAGAGCTAGTGAGTGGCCAAGCTAGATTTCTTCCTGGGCGCCATAGTGTAACAGTTAAGAGGGAGACATTGGAGCCAGTCTCACTGCCTGGGTTCAAATCCCGGCTATGGCTGGGGAACTGTGGGAGGTGTTCTTTACCTTCCTGTGCCTCAGTTTCTTCATCTGTAACAATGGGAAAAATAATAGGCCCTATCTAGCAGGCAGCTGCAGGGACACATTAAGTGTCTAGAACAGTGCCTGCCCTTGTGTAAGCATGGGAGGTGGGGGGCATGGACCAGGGCTGCGCCTCTCCTTCACTTTGAAACACTGTTTCTCCTCAGAATGTGTTAGTATTTCCAGAGGTCTTCCAAGGGGCGCCATCTGAGTCCTAGGTCCCATACTCACTTGACTATTAAAAATCATGCTTGCCTTTTCTGACTTTAATCAACCCTGCCCCCCCTCCCTGCCAGCTTCTCCACAATCTATACACAGCAGTGCCCTCACTCACCATCTTCTTCAGCTGCTACAGTCCTTCTGTATCCCTTCTCTTGACCTATAAACTCCTAATGAATAAGGTAAAGTCCCTGAGTCTCTTTGCCCTCCCCTCTGCCCTTCCCCACACCTGCCTCAGCTCTCTGTGGGCCCATTTCCCTCCCCTGAGGTGGCTCGGAAGGTCCAGCCAGCTGCTCCAGCTCTTCCCCAAAGCACAGTTGGGATGCTGACCTGCTCCCTCCCTATTTCTTCCCCCAACTAAAATGGTTTTTTATTGTTTGCTGGACATTCTGGATGAGACATTGTAGGTGGCCTCGTCTGTGTTTTCTTCCTTTAAAGGATGTTGAGCTTTGTCCTGGTGGACATTAAATATAGATGGGTCATCTCGATCCTAGGAGGCTGGTATTTTCCTTTGCTGTTTTTTTTTCTTTTGTCTTAGAATATGTATGACAAGCTTGTTAGCCCTAAGGTGGTCCCTTTCTGGAGTCACTCCTGAATGCTCAAGTACTTCCCGAGATCTCGCAGTTTTTTGCTGGACTAGAACCCTGCGTATAAGCGCTGCAGGACCCACAGTAGCTCAGGACAGCAGTCACCTGGCTGGGCTTTGTGGGGTCCTGCCCTGTGCATAGCAGCCCAGTCCTCAACTGAGCTCCATAGGAGCCCCTATAGACACCACATTCTCCTTCCAGGACCCTCTCTGTGTGTCGTATTCTTCTGCTAAGGCTGCGGGAACAAAGCACCACACAGACTGAGTGACCTGAACAGAAAGTTACTGCTTACAGTTGTGGAGGCTGGAAACACCAGAGCAAGGTGTCTCTGTGTATTCAATTTCCTCTTCTTTTTGTTTTTCACACTGGTTTTTTTTTGTTTGTTTGTTTTGTTTTGTTTTGAGAGAGAGACAGAGCACGAATTGGGGAGGAGCAGAGAAAGAGGGAGACACAGAATCCAAAGCAGCCTCTAGGCTCTGAGCTGTCAGCACAGAGCCGGATGCGAGGCTTGAACTCACAGACTACAAGATCATGACCTGAGCCAAAGTTGGCCGCTCAACTGACTGAGCCAGCCAGGCGCCCCCTAGATTTCCTCTTCTAATAAAGACCCTAGTCATTTTGGGTTAGGGTCCAGCCTAACAGCCTCATTTAAACGTAATCACCTCTTTAAAGGCCTCATCTCCAAATACAGTTACATCCTGAGGTCCTGGTGATTAGAGCTTCAATCTGTGACTTTGTGGGGGACACAACTCAGCCTGTGACCGCTACCCTACCCTGAACACTGCAGCCCTAAACGCTGGTCTCTGCCATCTGCAAAGTGCCTTGGTAGAAATCTGAGACGAATGTGGGCTCACCTCATGTATGTCCTTTCTTTCTTTTTTTTAAAACTTTTTAAAGTTTATTTATATTTGAGAGAGAGAAAGTGAGAGACAGAGTGCGAGCAGAGGAGGGGCAGAGTGAGAGGGAGACACAGAATCCGAAGCAGGCTCAAGGCTCTGACCTGTCAGCACAGAGCCCGACGTGGGGCTTGAACCCATGAGCCCTGAGAGATCATGACCTAAGCTGAAGTCGGACACTTAGCCTCCTGAGCCACCCGGGCGCCCCTTGTGTATGTCCTTTCCATCAGTACTGACAGTCTTGTGCTGCCTGTTACCCAATGACTGAAAGCAGTGCTTTCATAGGTTTGGCTGTTGAATTCAGGAGGGCAAGTCCAGTGCTAGCGACTCCCTCGTGCTGTTAGCGGAAGTCCCATGCCAGCTCTCCCCCTTCTCTGCCCCAGTTCAGCGTCAGCGTTACTCTTGATCCCAAATACTTCCCTCTCCCACACCTGTGCGGGTCCGTTCTTCTCTCCCTCACACCACAGTCAGGATGGCAAGCTGGCCTCACTGGCTCCAAGATAGATGCGAGGTGGGGGAGGGTGGCAAATGCCTTCCCTTTCATTTTTCTCTCTGCCTTTTCCTCCCTCGCCTTCAGTTACTGCCTTAAGAAGAAGAGAATCAAATTCCCACAGGAGGTAGCGTTGATGGGGAGACAGGCAGAGAAAAAGAGAGGTGAGGGCAGAAGGGGGAAGACAAAGGCCTAGAGATCTTCCCCAGAAGGCAAGTGAGGCGGAGGGGGGGGAGGAGGGAAGGGAAAGGAGGGAGGGGAGCGGGGATGAGGGCAGTGGCTGACTTTTCTTCAGGGCCTCACCCGGGTCCACGCTTTGGGCCCCGAGTCTGGATATGACCTTAGCAGGGTAAGAAACACCACTTCCCATGCAGCCTCCCAGGGCAGTGCGGGGGCCTGGGGCCCAGCCCGCTAATAGTAGAGAAGAGCCGAAGGCAGGTTTATTCTGTGACCGTGGGTGGAAAGGGGTCAGCAGTTAGTTTCCAGGGCCTGACATACTCTTGCTCGGCAACTGCCCACTGCCGTGTCAAGAACCACAGCCCAGGAGGCTGTGCTGGTCACCAGAAGACTTCCCAGCAGCCTGGCAGGAGGTGACAGTGTGGGGACGGGCCCTGGAGCCAGAGCCAGGGGATGGGGCCTCCCTCCTACAGACGCAGGCAGGCCTCCTCCCTCCGGGGCTAGAAAAGTGACCCAAGCCTCTGTTCCCGGTTCCCAGATTCCCTCTAGGCCAACTCTTCTGCATGCTGACAACCAGCACCCAGTCAATGACACCCGCTGCCCCCAGTTCTGAGCCTCCGAGGGCCTCCGCAGGCAGGCCCAGTGGCCCAACTGCCAAGATGCCTCCTAGGGAGATGTGTAGTCCCACCCGTGCCACGTGATGTTGCTTCTTGCTCCGGAGTTCAGGGGGCGATGCTCCCAGGCCTGGTCTACACCTGGAAATGGGAAGTAGAGTGCTCTCTGCACGCGTGGACATCTGACCTTTAGAGAGGGGCTCTTTCTCCTTGAGGTCAGATCCTGGAGAGCCCCAGTGATGGGACGGCTTTCAGACTTTGAGGCCCTCTCCTCAGGGCCCAGCTTCTCAGAGACGGAATTCAGATGGGTAGAGTAGGTGTAGGAGGTTGGATTTCTATTAGCATCAGAAAGAAACAAATCAGGAAACTCTAAGATTATTTATAGAACGAAATTCTATAAACTGCAGTACCTCAATTCACACACTATTCAGGGTATACAATAGTAATTTTTATCTAAATTATTTCCTGAATGGAAGAAGACTCAGATGTTAAACAACTGTTACTCTATTTAGTTTCATTTTATGGTTAATGAAACTGTGAGGACAATAAGAACTTACAATCGACCAGAAAATATTATTACTGCGCTGATAAAAAAGAATGATCCATAAATTAATGAGTAAAACCTGAATCAGAAATATTTCTATTTTAACAGGAAAGAGGCAAATGTGAATATCAAAGGGGGAGAATGACAAGGGATGGCTCCTTACCAAGCAGGTGACACCAAGAAGTGTGAAGCTAGGGGGCGCTTGGGGGGCTCAGTCCGTTGAGCATCTGACTCTTGATTTCAGCTCAGGTCATGATCGCAGTGTCATGGGATCGAGCCCCATGTCAGGGTTCACAGTCAGGGTTCATAGTAAAGAGAGCCTGCTTAAGATTCTCTCTCTCTCTCTTCTCTGCACCTCTTCCCCACTCATGCCCTCTCTCTCTCTAAAATAAAAAAATAAATAAACTTAAAAAAATAGAAATATGAAGATAAAACGAAGCAAGACATAAGAAAGGTGAGGCGAGGTGAGGAAGTCACAATATAAAAATGCCCATGTTTAGCCCGAGTTCTTGGCGTGAGTCTAGATCAGATGCATGTTTGAGGATGCCGTCTCCTGGAACTCTCCGGGAAACGGGGGTCATCTGGGGTGGCAGCAGCTGTCGCAGGAAAACACAGCCCACCCGCCCTCCTTTCTTCCTTCCTCCATTCAGTCAACGCTGACTGGGGGTGCTGGGTGTACAACAGCCCGCAAGACCAAGACAACTGTCCTCATGGGTTTAAGTCCAGCGGGACAGGCAGGCATTAAACAAGCTAACAACAAATCACACTCCTAAATCTATATTTACAAAAGGAGATGAAGTGCCGGGAAGAAGTCCGGGGTGCTATGCAGCAGACCAACACAGGGGATCTCACTTGGGTGCTCCGGGAAGGTGTCTCCCGAGGGAGTGACGACGAGGCTCCTGTGGAGTGGGAGTCCCCGGTTGGAGCAGCAGGGCCGGCGCAGAGGGGACAGACAAGGGCGAGGCCCGGGGCGGGCTTGCTGGCTCGAGGAGCTGGGAACAAGCCAGCGTGGGCGGGAGCCCAGGAGAGAGGGACGAGGAGGCAGGAGGAGCCCTGGGGGCGAGGGAGGGGCAGGTGATGGAGTTTTAAACGTGGTAAGAAACCAATTAAGGATTTTTTTAAGCAGGGGAGGGACTTGAGATTTACATTTAAATAAGGTTTCTGTGGCTGCGGAGAGGCCGGAGGGTGTGGAGTGAGCAGGTAGGAGGCCACCGTGGTCTACAAGGTCATGGGGGCAGGGGCGTCTATAAGGCAGGAGGAGCGAGTGGGTGGATTCAAAATGCATTTAGGAGTTTGACATTGAGACCTATTTGAAATGAGGGGTGAGGAAGTGGAGGTGCCCGCATTGAGGAGCCCCTCACGGAGGTGAGGGCACTTTTTCCTTCTTGTGTCTGAAACTCTCCTGTTTTACAGTTAAGGGGCGCTAAGTGCTGACCTTTGAGAGGGGCACAGTGACACTCCCACAGCCAACCTGTCAAATGGGAAAGCTGGGAGCAGAGCTCAGGGGCGGGCGAAGGTCAGGGTCCCACAGTCTCAGGACACCCCGCCCCCAACCGCTGCCCCAGCTTCTGGCGTCCCTCCTGCCCTGGGGGCTCTCTGGCAGGGTTGCTCTTCTGCCCGTGTGCCCTGCTGACCCCCTCTGCCCAGCCAGGGCTGCGGGGACAGTGTCAGGAAGGCTTCCACACACCAAGCTAGAGCGCCCTTCCCTTCCCCCCGCTTTGTTTCTCCTCTCTGGGTGTCCTCCAGCTTCTATTTGTGCCTCCCTCTGTCCCTTCTGCCCTTCATTTATCATGGTCACTGTCAATTTGTACACCTTGAGAGCCGAAGGTGACCCTGAATGTGGTGGGGCTTCCATACCTGTTTATTAAATTGGACTGCGTGTTATAAGTGATCCAGCCCCCCTCCGTTCCCTGTTGGTCCCTCTGTCCACACTGCTGGGACCCCTCTCCCAGGGGCCCAGACAACCTATTACATGGTCACGAGCCTGCTGCATCAGCCCCCCACCTTTCCCGGTCAGGTCCCCATGATCTCTCAGCAGAATTGTTGGAAAGCCTCTGACTTCCCCACCCGTGCCTCCCCGGCTCCATCATTTCACAGATTTTTTTTTTCTACTCAAAACCTCAGGGGCTGCCCACAGCCTGCTGGAGCATTGCCAACTCCTCAGCCTGTTACCAGAAGACAACTTTGGGCCTTTCTCCCCAGCGCTGTTCCCACAAGGCCTCCGTGGTGACGCCTGCCAGGCTCCTTGTCCTCACCGCCACCCGGTCAGGCACCCCTGCAAGCCCTGGAACGCTCCCCAGGCACCCATCACCGCCCACCTTGCCCACAGTCTGTGCTGCTGCCTTTGGCACAGGCGTCCCAGGAGGGAGATGGGGCTCCCAGGGAGGCCGGTGAGCTCAGTGCAGGATGAGTTTTGTTTGAGCGACACGGGACATCCAGGAGGCCACATCTATACTTCCTTTCTAGGCTGGGAGCTCGCAGAAGGCAGAGTCCATGGTGCGCTCACTCCTGCACGCACTCAGTTGACATCTTGCAAGTAAACAAGCGAGGGGCAAATCGATGGCCCCCAGGCCTGTGCTGGGGGGTTCAGGAAAAGGATTGAAGAATCCGGGAGGGAAGGGTGGGTCCCATCCAGGCAGAATGTCAGGCAGAAGAGCTGGCTGGACAGCAGGAGCTTCAGGTCTCCCCATCTCCACCCTGCTGGACCAGAGATGCTGGCGGGCCCCTCCCTCACCCCCTTCAGCAGGAGAGGGGTCCCAAGGAAAGTATTTCTGAGAAGCCGGTCCAACAACCTGTGTGGCACAAGCTGAAGCAGGAGACAGCAGCCTCAGACCTCTTCCTCTGAGCCATCTCACTCTCCATGCCTTCCAGATCCAAACAGGGACCCTGGGAAGGTGAGAATCTCAGCAACACACACAGCTTATTGCCGGAGGGGTGAGGCGCCAGGATCAGAATAGCTCTGCCCGTCCTGGTGGTGGGGCTCAGCGGCGGGCACACTGGGACTGACTGGAAATGGGGGTGCATGGTGGGAGGCACAGTGGGCTCAGATGAGCTCACTTAGGGCTGAATGTACAGGGAGAGCAGAGAAGACTCAGGGATGCACGCCAGGCCCCCATGTTGCTCTGGTTCTGGGGGGCCGGGGCAGATGAGGAACGGCCAACACTCAGGATGCAACCAGAAAGGAGAGAGCGGCCAGTGGAGCAAGAGGTGCATGGAAGGCATTCCTGGAACCCAGGAAGGTGTTTCCAGGAGGACAGGGTGACCATCTGTGTCCAAAGCTGTCTATAGATCAGGTGAGATGAGCTCAGAGAATCAACCACAGGGCTCAACAGTGACCTTGACAGGAGTGGTCTGGGGTCAAAAGTGATTGCAGAGGGTTCAGGAGAGAATGCAGGGTTGGAGGGAGGGCGGTAGAGTAGCAAACAGACTCTGAGGAGTTTTGTCTGAGGTGGGCTACTGCCAGAGCCTCTCCAGCTGTGCACAGGGGAGGGCTTTTGTAGGGGGCGATACCTGAGGGGAGCACTGACCATCCAGCAGGTGATAGCTCGCTGACGTCCGTTGGGTAGCCAAAGGGGCCGGATTCGGTAAGTCCTAGATAAGAGCAGGTGGCTCACCATAGATCAGAATGGGAAGGAGGTCAAGGGGCATGTGTAGGGGCGGGTGGAAGCAGGTAGGCAGATTTGGTAGTAGGAGCACAAGATGTTTCCATTTGACCCAGACACAGGGTATTATGCCCACTTTAGAGGTGAGGAAGCTGAGGAACAGAGCTCAGCCTGAGACTTGGCTTCTGCTGCCCTAGACCTCAGTAGTGGGAGGAGAGACACTGGGAAGAAAGGGATGGAAGGAACCATCACAGTGGTCTAGTTGGGCTGTGTCCTGGAGGCCAAGGGCAGATGGAGCTGCCTGGGCTTTGAGGCTGGGTCTCAGCCACTCACTAGCTGCAGTTAAACAGGTCAGTCTCAGCTCCCTCCCCTGTAAGGGGGTGTTAACTGTATCTACTTCCTCAGGTCACAGTGCTGAAAAAGGGAGCAGCACTGAGCTGGCTTCTAGTGAGTCCCGGACAAATGGAAGTGCCTTAAATGCAGACGTCAGCGGAGCCTTGGAAGAGGAGGCCTTCGGTGATGCCAAAGACAGAGCACTCTGGGATGCGGTGGGCGGTGTGCGGTGGGCGGAGGAGCCCTGTGCAAGTGTGGAGGGCCAGGGCTCACTCCCTGTGGGCCTGCGTGTGGTCCAGTCGCCAAGGCCTGTGTGGTTCCGCTCAAACCCGCCAAGTGGGCCTCCCCCACCGCAGTGTCCTGGTGGGGCAGGAGGGGCAGGAAGGAATGGAGTCCCAAGAGAGAGCCCAAGGGAACCCTGCTGGGGGAGGGGCAGAACCAGAGGACTCCAGGGGGAGCCAAGCTCAAAGCTGGCTAGGGGTGAGTCTTCTCCCCTGTGTGAAGACCCTGAAGCAGATAGCTGGGCCTGTCCTCAAGATGTAGCTGCCTGCCACGGGAGTCACCACCAGGTCTGGATTCTCTGGGCCAGTGGCTGAGCATCGAGGAAGGGTGTGGAGGGCTGCTCCCTGGACAGAAAAGGGCCTTCTCTTCTTCCTGAGAACAAGCTCGAGTCCCAGCTTCTTTGAAGCTCAGGCCCACCCGTGCAGCGGCAGCATGGATATGCCCGGGTAGGACGCTCTCAAAGCCGAGGCCCCCAGCACTCGCCCCTCCGGGCTGCCCTGTGACCCCAGGCTCTCATCTATGGTGGCCAGTCCCACATTCTGGTCTCTTTCCTGGACCGGCCTGCGGAGCAGGGCCGGTGTCTCCGGATGGCCTCTGTTTACAAGCCTGGGTTGGAAGTCTGGGAGGGCACGGGGCCCACTTTTTCTGGCAGGACCCTTGCCTCCTTACCTCCTTCAGGAAAAGCCTGGCACAAGTCATCCCATCCTGAGCCCTGCAGTGGACCCGCAGGCCAAGCCGCCCATTCTGTAGACCCATGAGGTTGAGTGTACTACGACTTCCTCCACTCCTGGGTGACTGTGGCCTCAGGGGTGCCTCCAGGTAAGGCAGGTGAGTACCAGGCCAGGCTAGCTCAGGCACTGCTGGGAAGTGGTGCTGAACTCCCTTATTATGGAAGCAGGAGGGCACTGAGATGGGGGGCACCTTTGTGGAGCTACTCATTTGACAGGGCAGGGGACGGTTCCTCAGGCTAAGCCAGCTCGAATGGCTTCCAACCCCTGCTTTCCCAGTAACAATTGCATCTGCTGAAAGCAGAGCACACTGTCAGAACAGACTGAAGGCTCACGCCTGTAAGTTCAAAGTGGCTTGTCCCCAGAGGTCTTATCTAAGATGACACCTTCTTGGGACTGGTGTTTTGTGACTCTTGGGGAGTCCCCAGCGGGTGCTGGGCGCACTGGTGCTGTGGACCAAGGATGGGGCTTAGGCCTGTGTGGGCCCTCACCCCAGCAAGTATGGTGGCCTCATAAGGACCTGTGTCAAACTATCTGACTGCACAGTCACAGCAGGAGGCTAAAATGCACCAAGGTCAAAGAGAATCCAGGGGCCCTGGAGGGAGCCAGTGCAGGTTCAAGCAGCCCCTAAACTGGGGCCCCTTGACTGCAATCCCGGCTCTTCCAGGGCCCCCCCTCCCCCGCCACAAACCCCAGGTAAGAACTAGGTTGTGACCTTGGGTGGGTGGACAGTGGGATTACAAAGGGATTTCTGCTTCCCACCTGCTTCCTGGGGCTCTCAGCTCCCTTCTTCTCTCTCTTCCCTTCAGGCCCTGGCTCTGCCTCCCCGCGGATCCAGCCAGCTAGCCCCGGAGGGGTGCACCCACCTTCCCCTCCTGCCCTCCTGCTGGAGGAGAGCTGCAGTCTCCTTTGGATCTTTTTGCGGTCTGGGCTTGCTGTTCCTCTCTACAGTAGTCAGGAAGCCCTTACCCCAAAAAGTATCTGCGGGAGGCCTTGTCTACAGGGGGACTGCCTCCCCCCAAGGGCTCCAGGTGGGTCACATACCACACTCCTAGACAGGGAACAGCACCAAGGAGAGCCATCAACCTAGCTTTCCCTTAGAGCTGCTGGTTGGCCTCAGGACAAACGCTGAGCTTCTCTGGGCCTCAGTGCTCTGCCACACATTTAATGATTTATCTGTGCACAGTGTCTAGTGGGAGATTCCACAAGGTAAGGACAAAGCAAGAGTGGCTCAATTAAAGCTGTGGACGCTGTCCTGCTGCCTCCTGTTTGTAGACCACCTATCTCCCTCTGGGCTCCTTTTGGGGAATCACCTCTTCCATCCCGTGGGCCCTCCTGGTGGGATTGTCGCTCAAGGCACCTTGCCTTGTCCCGTCCCCTTGGATATGAGACCCAAGACAGGCCTGGGAATTGGAATCCTGGATGGAGGGGTGCAAGACTGGGAACTAACTGATCTCAGCGGCCGTGCTAAGGAGAAGACTGAGCTTGGTCCTCCTGCGTCCCCTGAACTGCCCAGCGGCTGCCCTTTCTTAGCCTGGACCTTCAAGTGCCCCCCCTGAATCTGGTGAACCACTCCCAAACGCTTCCAATAAAATCCTCATTGTTTTAGTTAAGCAGTCAATACTGTTGCTTGCCTCGGGATACAGAGACCCCTAGGGGCGGGAGGTGGGATTGCCTACCCTGGAGAAGGGGAGGGGGCGGCTGGCCCGGGGCTTGTTACTGTCCTTAGGGGAGGCTCACATGGTGTCAGCCCCCAGGGGACAGGAGACAGAGCAAAAGGCAGGAACCACATACAAGGCCTGGGTTAGGGCCCAAGGAAACATTCCCAAAGGTGAGAACAACGTTGGGATGGACAGAGCAGGACCTACATAATGCGGAAAAGTTTAAAATAAAGGAACATAGGGTCTTCACGTTCTTTATCTGAGGGTTTCCTTATCTGGAATCCTTCCACTCAACCCTGGGGAGCTGCTGTGCCTGGGCAGCCCAAGGTGGGGGACACAGCCATTGCCTGTTATAGGTCACACCATAGCCACAGCCTGTGAGAAACAAGGCAGCTGCAAAGTTCCTTCTTTATGCAGAAGCCACAAGAGGCAAGTCTAAGCCAACAGCAACACATGGCTGGTGTGTGGCCTGCACTGAGTTCAAATGTGCTGAAGGATCCTAAGCGGGGCTGTGGGTTCGCTGTGGGGATTCAGGAAGGAGGGCTGGGTGCATGGGGACCTGCAGCAATTGTCTCAGTGAGATCAACTGAGACCCCACCTAGATGCAGCCAGGTATCAGTGGGAGAAGGCAGGATGGTGACAAAGGCCGCGGGGCTGACCAGTGCCTGTGACTGTGAAACTCCCTCCCCTGGGGCTATCTTGACCTTCCATTCCGCCCCCCCCCCCACCCCAGCTGCGGGGTGGGCCTGGCTTGGCCACCTGCTCCACAACGTGCCTGTGGGGGATGTGTGTGCAGCTCAAGGGTGCCATCGTGTGGTCATAGTGAGGTAGTGCGCTCCACAGCCTCTAAAGTGTTCTATTTACAGGTCACTCCTCCAGCACCGTCTGACCCTGGGCTGGACTCGGCTCTAGGAGGGCAAGGTCTATTTTCCCACAGAACCAGAGTTTCTTTCTGAGGGATGTGGAGCCTGAGAGGGATGGTGGAGCGAAGAGAGAGAGATGGAGGGGGAGAGGGAGGGGATGTGGGAAGGAAAGGCTTCAGGAGGGAAGGAGACCCTCATTGAAGGTGTCTGTACCCCAGGTCCCTCTCCTAGATCTAGGCCACCTTTCCAAGCTACTTTCTAGCTCTTCACTTGAGGCCCTCAGCCCCAACTGAAATTCTTGCCGTCCATTCCCCCTCTCCGCCTTCCCCCCCCCTCCCGCCCCCCACAGAACCTCTTCCCTGGAAAAGTAGTGAGGCCCAGCAAGAGGGTGTCATTCAGAAAAGGCTCCTGTTTAAATGTTAATGGTGTTAATGGAAAGAACCTGAACGTCAGAACCAATCAGATCTTGACTCAAATCCCAGGTTCTCCCTGTGTAACCTTGGGAAAGCCTTTTTACCTTCTCTACTTCTGGGTCCTCATCTGTAAAATGGGGACGTAATGCCCATCTTGCAGGGGTGTGAAGAGTAGCCCAAAGGAGTGGTCACTGCCCTAGAAAGGCAGGCCCCCGACTGAGCCTTGGAGCCTCGGCTCTGGGGAGGCATTGGCTTGCTGCCTGTGCATTGTGATGTCTTTCTGTATTTGTGCGTATGTGTCCATCTGGCAATATGTTGTTTGACTGAAACCAGCCGGGGTTGCATGCCCCCTACCTGACGCACCCAAGCAGATGGGAGGTGTGGGAGGTGTGCTGAGAGCCTGAGGGTTGAAGTGAGTCAATAAAGATGGGGTGGGGGGTGGGGTAGTAAGTCTGCTAAAGCTAGAGGGCAAAGGCTGAGCCTTTGGGAGAGGGAGGAAGGAGAGGGGGAAGTGGCATGGAAAGGGTAAAAGAAAGTCAAGAAAGGAACAGAAGAAAGGGGGAGAATGCGAGGCCACATGGGAAGTCCCTCTGGGTGGCTGATGTCCCCCAGGAGCACCCCGCAAGGCATCCTTCTGATCCACGCTGGGCCACACTGCTGGAGTGTCCTTGCAAAAGTCTACTTCCTTCTCTGGGCTGCTACTTCTGCACCTGTAAAATGAGACAAAGTGCTGGATTCTTCCTCTCAGCCATCTCCTCCCCTCCCAGGCCACCTCTCAGGCAACCAAGGATAGGGGATCACCAGCCGTCCTCGAGGGTGGGAGCCATTGAGGGCACTGGATGGTGTGCCAGCCGAGGGTGAGAGCAGGCTGAGCATGAACATCAACCAGGCTCTGGGAGGCAGGAGTCAGAGAAATTACCAGCAATGAAAACCTATAAGTTTCCCCAAAGTACCATTTGAATAGAAATGTCAAGTGCACCTGGAGTTATTATGCCCTGGAATCCTAATGACGTATCGTCCTATATACCAGTGTGATACTATCCCTCGTGTTATGGCACTGCTGCCATCCATTCATCCTGCCTTTCTCCACCTTGAACTTGCTCATCCCGCGGAGCCTACAGAGCCTCCTTTGTTCTTTCCAGAGGTGGCCTCGTGCCACTGGGGCCTGTATAGTCACAGCGGGAGGACCACCGTGCTCCCAGAATGGAACTGTTGTGTCAGTAGTAGGGGCATGGACAGTTGCCACTCGGTGCTTTTCATTTTTGCCTAATCTGGAGTGTGACTTAAGTCCCCTGGAAGCTGCTGGGCCCGACCACCAGCCCCTCTCTTCTCCCCCACCCTCCCACTGTATCCTTTCCTTCTCCCATTCCTCCTTCCCCATCTCCTCTTCTTTCTCAAGGACACCCTCACACATGATTCTTTCCTTCGAGAGCCCCTACGGGTGGGGGGTACTCATCCTGCCGCCTCTACCCCTTAGCTGCAGGGTTTGGGGCTGGGAAGGCAGAGCAGACAGTCGCGCGAGCTGGGAGCAGCATGGTTAGTGGCTGGTGGGCAGGGGGCTTTCAGAAGAGGGGACAGAACATCCAGGCCAGTGCATCACCTCAGGATGGACCCTGGGCTTGTTGTACCTACAACATAGCCTGGGCCTGTCCCCCCATGTAAAGCCATATTTGCTCTTAGAGCAGGAAATCTGGACTCCTTTTAAGGAAGTGCGATTTGTAAAATCAAGGTTGCACAATTCATACAATCCAGGAATCCCTTCTCAAACCCCATACTCCTGTGCTCAGCCTTGAAGGACGGCAGGTCTGGAAGTGTGGTCCCTGTACCAGCAGTGTCAGTGTTACCTGGGAGCTTATTAGAAATGCACATTCTCTGGGCACCTGCATGGCTCAGTCAGTTGGGGGTCCGACTCTTTATTTCAGCTTGGGTCAGGATCTCATGGCTTGTGGGTTTGAGCCCCACATCAGGCTCTACGCTGGCAGGGTGGAGCCTGCTTGGGATTCTGTCTCCTCTCTTTCTGCCCCTCCCCTGTTCTCTCTCTGTCTCTCAAAAATAAATAATTAAACATTAAAAAAAAAAAAGAAAGAAACATACATCCTCAGGTCCCAGTGCCAAGAGTGTGCGGGAGATGGTTTGTATCACCTTGGGAAAACCAATAGTGTGCATTCCCTCCCCAGCACCACACTTAGTGACAGTCACATTGGGTGCTTGAAAACAGCCATTGTAGGAATATTTACACCATGGGAATCGGCAAACACTACAAATCTGCACTTATATTACTTCCTGGGAAGAGTTTCCAGCCTACCACCGGGCCCCATCCAGAGCTACTGAATCAGAATCCCTGGAGGCGGGGCCCAGAAATCTGTATTTTAATAAGCTTTTCAGGTCATTCTGATGCACAAACTTGAGAACCATTGCTTCATTGGTTAGCACTGGTGAGTTCATGAGAGAGATTGGAGGAATTTAGAGGCTGGGGATAAAAAAGGTTGGAGATGTTGGAGTAGCCAAGGAGTACGGTTTTGCAAGGGAAACTGGGGGAAGGTAAACAAAGAAGAAAGTAAACCAGACACTGGGCCTTCCCTCCGGGCAGAAGGGCAGCCGGGCATTTGGCAGGAGGCTGTCCTGGACAGAGGTGAGCCCTCCAGCCCCCATGCTGGGAAGAGGTGCCGGGGAGGTTTGTGGGTACCCTACTTTGAATGCTCTGGTTTTTCCAGAACTCTGGAGGAGGGAGACAAACTAATCGATTACTCTGAGTCACGAGATGGGGAGGGCATGGAATAATTGGCTGGAAAACTTCCCCTCCTCATGATATCTCTGCAACTAAGAGAAAGACATTTACAAGCAATCTGCTGGAGCTACAAAGAAGGGAAATTCTGACAGAGAAAATGGAAAATCACAGTACCGTATCCATTACTGTTCACGTAAATGTGTGCAAAATGCCACGGGAAATTTCTTTCCTTTTTCCAATTTTGAAATATTGCAAACATACAGAAAAATGTAAGGAATAATATCACAAAGGCCTTGCACCCACCACCACAAATAGCAAATGTTAACTTATTGCCACATTCGTGTTGGATTCTTTAAAAAGGAAAATAATACAACCTTATGAACATGACAGAGTCTCCTTTGCCTCCCTTTCCTTTCCTCCAAAGATACAGGAGCTATCCTAAAATTGATGGATATTCTTATCATACATATGTTCATACCTTATCACATATGAATTACTCATACATTATACCTAGCAATGTTTTGAGTGCTTCTTAATTTCCATAAGTGGTGTCACACTGAACCTACCATTCTGGAACTTGCTTTTTTATCACCTAACATGATATTTCTAAGGTCTGCTCATGTTGGTGTGGGAAATCCAGCTCATTCATTTTAGCTCATGAATAACAATAAACTGTACAAATGGACCACAATTCATCCATCAACCATGGGATGATGAAGTTATTTCTTTTATTTTTATTTTTATTTTTTTAGTCCTCTCTATACCCAACGTGGGGCCCAAACTTATGACCCTGAGGTCAAGAGTCACATGCTCTTCCGACTGAGCCAGACAGGTGCCCCACTTTGTTTTTTTGTTTTTTGTTTTTTTAAATATTTTTATTTATTTCTAGGAGAGAGAGAGAGAGACAGCGTGAGCAGGGGAGGGTCAGTGAGAGAGGGAGACACAGACTCCGAAATAAGCTCCAGGCTCTGAGCTGGCAGTCAGCACAGAGTCCAACGCGGGGCTCGAACCCACGAACCGCGAGATCATGACCTAAGCGAAAGTCGAACGCTTAACCAACTAAGCCATCCAGGCGCCCCCAGGCGCCCCACTTTGAAGTTATTTCTAATTTTTCACTGTCACATGTGATTCTACAGTGAATATCCTTGAACTTGTTTCTCTAGAGTATGTCCCTGGCAGTGGAGCTGCTCGCCCTTGGGAGAAGGCATTCCCGGTTATAGACACATTGCCAAATTGCTCACAAGCTTGGCTGAACTAGGTCACACTTCCACCAACGTGGATATGATACATCCTAACGCGTTCCTTATTCGGTGTGCTCCTTGGTTGTAGTCTTCCCTGAATGTAAAAGCAATTATGAAGATTTTCTCGAGTTCATTTCTGACTTTTCTCCTAACTTTACTTTCCCTTAAAGGCATAAGTTCTCCAGACACAAATTCTTCTACCACTAGGGTTTTCCAGAGTCTGAACCCAGTGGCCAAGAAGAGAAGACTGGTATGGGCGCCGTGTGTGTTCGGTCATGTGTGTGACTGTGTCTATGTCTGTGTGTGTAGCCTTGTACCAAAGCCAACAAGAAGATAGACTGAGAAGGGTAGGTCTTTCAGAGTGTCTTTTCAACAACACATAAAACCAGGAGAAGGGAACCCAGTGTGGCCTGGAATCTGTTCTCGTGCTCCAGGTCCTTACCTCCTGCTCTCTCCCTGGGTATGGGTTAAGGAAAGATTTGTCCCTGGATGTCAGCCGGCTGTTCTATCTTCCCCTACCCACTCCAACCTCCAAATACTTCCTAAGCCATGTAAACAGGGAAAGAGGTGTGCTGTGCAGGAGAGGGACGGGTTCCCATGTGCTCCATCTGGGGGAAAGGGCTGACTTTTTGGCCCTGAGCCTAAGAGCTCTCTGCTCGTGCCAACAACCGCCTCCTGCATCGGTGCCTGTAAGGATGGGAGAGGTGCCAAAATCCTAGTCTGGGTGGTGACAACAGACAGCCTAGATCATGACCACCGACCCCAATCCTCTGCCCAGGGCCATGCAGAAATGGTCTGGGGTGACTTCCCTTCTGGGTCTTGAAGCAGGGAGCCTTCAAAGCCTCTGAAATAAACTTGAGAAGAGGGGGATAGATTGGAGGGACCTCCACAAAATCACCTGTCTCAAACTAGAGATATTTCAAGAGGCAGGAACCCAAAACGAGTGAAAAGCTTCAGTTCAGAATGCCAAGGAAGTAATTCAAGGAGGGGGCTTTGATCTGAGGACTATTTTTGAATGGGACTCTTTTCCCCCCTTCACGCTTTAAGTGTGGCCAGCATGAGGTGTTTGTTGGAGGAGGGAGGTGCTGTATTTATCCTTCTTCAAAAATATGAAGCCTGAATCCCTTGGCTTTCTTGTTCCACAGACTATTTTGGCCCCAAACAGCCTGCCCTCATGGGCAACAGGTAGCTTACTTCAGGCTGGAAGACAGCCTTATGGCAAGGAGGGCCCCAGGGAAGGCCTCACCTCTAAGTCCAGGTCCACTGGCCAATGAAGATGAGCGGAGGTGACGTCACTACATCCTATTTCCCAGCCCAGCCTGAGAGGACGGGACCAGCTGAGGAAAAGAGCCAATGTAAGTGACGGATGCCACGACCGATGTTGGTAGAGAAGTGGCGTAAGGCAGATGAGTCAGCAGCAAGTTTAAGCAATGAACAATTGCACCATGGGGTGTTTCTCAAATTCTTGTCTACTTTTAGAAAGTATGCAATACCATTCAGCTGAGCATCTTGATTCTGAAATAGCTACAGAAAATGTTAAAAATGCTGTGGGTGAAGATGTGCCCGCGTGTACCTCTTTTCTAAAACAATAGTTAACAATTGTGCTGCGTGTCCCTCAGTAAATCTTCCAACCTGGTTATTCCTTCATTTCCTCATCTGTAACATGAGAGGAATGTATGAAAAATGTCTCTGGAGATTCCCTCCAGCCTAACATTCTGTGATTTCATATTATGCTCACATTCTTTTTTTTTTTTTTTAGTTTTATTTATTTTTGAGAGAGAGAGAGAAAGAACACGTGAGTGGCGGAGGGGCAGAGAGAGAGAGAGAGAGAGAGAGAGACAGAATCTGAAGCTGGCTCCAGGCTCTGAGCTGTCAGCACAGAGCCAAAAGTAGGGCTCGAACCCACAGACCATAAAATCATGACCTGAGCTGAAGTCAGACACTTAACCGACAGAGCCACTCAGGTGACCCTCTGCTCACATTCTTAATACTGGCTGGGTGTACACAATGCCAAGACCAAGAGCCAATTCAGTTAGTGTGGACAAAATGTCCTCTCCAATCAATTCTTTGGCACAGTGTAGATAAAACGAGTTAATTGACACAATTTTTCATTTCACAACTGGTAGCTCTGGCATCAGCTTAACCAGCAGTTTCTCCGCGGGGGTGTCCTGACATGCCACATCTGGAGCAGTTATCAGGTGTATCATAGGTGATTTGCTGTTGCTAATGAACTACTGAGGTTTTGAAATGATTGATGAAT
The DNA here is from genome assembly GCA_017311185.1 of Proteles cristata cristata. Classification (NCBI taxonomy): domain Eukaryota; kingdom Metazoa; phylum Chordata; class Mammalia; order Carnivora; family Hyaenidae; genus Proteles; species Proteles cristata. The sequence goes on from JAESUZ010004594.1 coordinate 476,184, forward strand.
TTTTTATCAATTAGGACAGATTCAATGTGTCCCAGTGATAATGCCTCTGTCACTCACTCGCATTCTGATATCCTACCCCATATGGAAGGAGAAGGGATGGACTTACAGCTTTTAGCCAGGGACTGCCTGGAGTCCTGAGCCAATCAGGGAGGCCCATGGGAGGCTGTGGTATGTTGCACATGTGAGTATCATCCATCACCTGCAATGAGCCATTTGAGAACGACTGATAGAAACCTCTGATACATAGTGTGGCAGCATGTCACTGGAGACCCGGGACCCAGAACAATCCGATCCAGATGGGGACTGCCATCAGTATCCTATGATCCAACTGCAAGCCAATGGAGAAAAAAAGCATTGAACAGAGTACAAAATAAAAGTTCTGTTCATTATGTCCACCTCTTGATCCAAAAAGCACTATTTCACCATAATCTGTTGAGAGTTGGAGAAGGACACAGGGGTGTGGAATCATGTTGATTGAGCATGTAGGTGCCAAGTCCGGTGTCAGACACTCATGGCAGGTTTCAATGCTACCCGCCATTTACTTCCTGTTCTTGGCTGGCCAGTGTGATTTGCACTTCCTCCCCATTGTGGTTTGGAATATTCATGTGATATTTGGGCCAGTGACTTGGGAGTACAAGCAATGTGTGTCAATTCAATGCCACCAAATTTAGTTGCCAGCTTTAGACCCTCCAGAGCCTTCACCTCCTCTACCACAGGGGCTGGCGACAGGCCAGTGGTGGTTCCATCATCAGCCTGACTCCTGGGAGATATGGGGCAGAGCCCCCAACCAACTGTGGTGCATGTGAATGACACATCACAGGGGAGGATAACGTACAACTTGGTTGATACAAGCCATTAAGATTTTAGGGCTGCTTGTTACTATAGCACAACCTGTTTTTATGCTGACAGATACAATATTTTATATTACATAGTAACATAGTGGAAAAAATGTGAGTTTTGAGTTTAAAAGACTTGGCTCGAATCTTAACACTTACTGACCTTCAACAAGTCCATACCTTCTCCAGGTCTCAGCTTTTTCATCTATAAAACAATAGTAATGATTCCTATCTCATGATGCTATTAGGTTTGGAAATAGTATTTATAAAATACCTAGCACAGGGTTTGGCACATAGTAGATGTTCAGTTGTAAGTATTTTAATTTCATTAATTCATCAAAACAGGCCAATGGATAAATAGAGACTACAGAGTAGAAGAGAAAAGCTAATTCATTATTGATGTTTCAAATGCCATGATATGTCATGGAGGACACTGGCCAGGGACCCAAGGGTAAGGATGTGTGAAGTTATCTGTGCTCACCCTCTGAGCTCAGAGAAGCTCTAGAAAGGAGAGGAGGCCCCAAGGATACCATTTCCAATTTAGTCTTCTTATTGACAGAGGAAAGGCGGAGTTCACTTACAGAAGCGGTTCGTACTACCTTCAGCATATAGGACAAGAGCACGGCACCGGCACAGGCTAGAGTCGCTGTTAGTTTCACGGAAGCTTGTTATCCTACGAAGCAGTGCCAGCTGAGGTCCTTCCCAAAGGTCCAATGAGTTAAACTCTTCTCTCAGATCAGCTTATTAGTAGCATCATGTCCACTTCAGCCACTCACTCAGGACCCAGGAATAATCTGGAGAACAGAATACAGAGGAAGGGAAGGGAGGAGGGGAGGGGGGATAGGGGTCCTTTGCCCCCTCCTGCTCCTGATCAAGCCTGGCCTGATACTGTAGCAGGGGCAGAGCCAGGGGAGAGAGTGGCAAATTCTACCAATGAGAGCCTGCCTGCCTTCTTCCTTCTTTCCTTTCTTCCTTCCTTCCCCTTCCTTCTTTACTCCTTCCCTTCCTTCCTTCCTTCCTTTCCTCCCTCTCTCCTTCCCTCCATTCTTTCTTTCTTCCTTTTATTTCCTCCCTCCCTCTCTTTCTTTCTCTCTCCCTTTCTTTCTTTTCTTTTTTTCTTTTTTTTTTATTTCTAGGAGAGATAGAGAGACAGCGTGAGCAGGGGAGGGTCAGAGAGAGAGGGAGTCACAGACTGAAACAGGCTCCAGTCTCTAAGCTGGCAGTCAGCACAGAGCCCGATGTGGGGCTCGAACCCACGAACCGCGAGATCGCGACCTAAGTGAAAGTCGGACGCTTAACCGACTAAGCCACCCAGGCGCCCCTCTCCCTTTCTTTCTTAAGCTAGTTTACCAAGGTATGCATGGCTTTTGACAAAGCCATTTCTTTCATTGGAAAAGCTGTTCCAGGGATAGGATAAAAGAAATCAGGTTTGTATATGGGAAGAACATAGCCCTCTAAAACCTTAGACAGCTATGAGAACTAAAAAAAATAAAAATAATATTGATAAAAACTTAGACCAGAGAGGGGGCTGTGGTTTCAGCCCCTCCGTTGAGATGACAAAGTAAAAACTTCAGCTGAAGTCAAACTATTCCATGTATATGTTGGCTCTTATAAAGCTGTGAGAGTTTGTAACAATCCTCAGTGGCACAGCGATGTTCACGGCTGTGGATTGCAGGGATCAATCTCCAGCTGCCTCGTCTTGCAGAGAAGACAGGGCATCGGGGACTCGGCTGACAGCCCCCTGCAGTGGGGCTGCGGGAGGACCGACACAGAGCTTTGAATCATCTATGGTTAGGCTGCATTGTGTCCCCCCAAAATTCCCATATGGGGCACCTGGATGGCTCAGTGGGTTAAGTGTCCAACTTCAGCTCAGGTCATGATCTCACGGTTCATGACTTTGAGCTCCACATCGGGCTCTGTGCTGACAGCTCGGAGCCTGGATCCTGCTTCGGATTCTGCGTCTCCCTCCCTCTCTGCCCCTCCCCCGTTTGTGTTCTGTCTCTCTCTCAAATATAAATAAACACTAAAAAAATTTTTTTTAATTCCCATACTGGAGCCCCAACCCCAGGTGTGACCGTATAAAGTCTTTAAGGAGGTAAAGTTACATAAGGTCATAAGGGTGGGGCCCTAATCCAATAGGAGGTGGGTGCTTATCAGAAGCGAAGGTGACACCTGGGATGTACACACACAGCAGAGGCCCCTTTAGAACACAGTGAGAAGACGCCATCTGCACTTCTCACCAGACGTTTACCCTGCTGGCACCTTGGTCTTAGACTTCCAGCCTCCAGAACCGTGAGAATATAAATTTCTGTTATGTAAGCCCCCTAGTCTGTGGTGTTCAGGCAGGTCTGGCCAGCAAACACAATCTACAGAAAATCGCTTATTTTCTGGGTTTTGTCTGCTTATTGATCACTTTTGCAATGTAAGGCACCTTTCCACAATTCTTCAGACCCTCTTAACCCTGCCCGAGATTCCTGATGGTCCCAGGCACCCCACTGTGAAGCCAAAGGGTAAAACCTCAGAGGCTGAGTCAGAATATGGGCAGGTTACCATAGCCCAGAGACTGATGTTGAACGTGGGAGAACTCAGCTCTGTCAGCCTCTGGTTGTAGGATCGTGGACAAACTCTCATCCCCTCTGTGCCTCAGTGTCCTCATCTGTAAAATGGGGGCAAAATACTATCCTCCCTTATGGGATCGTAGTGAAGATAAAACAAGATAATCTAACAATAAGCCTGTAGCTCCGTGCTCAGTAAGCCATCCTCCCTAAAGCCCAGGCAGCCTGGATGCAGCTTAGAGGGGACCAGGGTCTGCTTACCCTGGCTAGGCGGGGGGTGGGGGGTGTACCTGGGAGGGTAGGATCTTTCCTCTCCAGGTGACCTGCACTGTGGAGGAGTGAGTTACCTGGCTAGGACGGCTCTCTCTCCACCAAGACCTGTCCCCAATTGAATTCTGTGTCCCGTTTGTTCCCAAACAAGATGAGAACTTCTTTCTCTGGAGAACATTGCACATCTTAATAAATAAGATAATGAAGTAAAGGTTTCACAGACAGCCTGGTTCTCAGCAAGCACTCAATAAACGTTAACGGTTTCTATCTACACACCTCCCACAAACCATTTTCACGCCACCCCTTAGTGCAATTATGGTTGCAGAACTGAGGCATGATTTGTACCTTTTAGATAGGAATGGCACCAAGTAACCTTATTAATCAATTTGGTTCAGCTTTTCTACAAGGGAAAGTGGTGTTCATGCCGAAGTCTTCTCCAAGCTTTCCCAAACACCTGAAATTAAACAGGCTCACCCCCCCCTCCCTGCACCCCCAACTTACCCCAGCCAGGGTGCAGCAAAGCCCAGCAGCAGTCCTTCGTGACATCCTGATCTTCGTCACCACATTGGCTGTTGGACAACTCAGCTTTGTGGCTTTACTGAACTGCAACCGGCTTGCCTCGTGTCCTTCACCAGGAGCGAGAGCACTAGTGACCTGGGAGGAAATAGAAACCAACGCAGACAGTAGATTTGCAGCAGAAAACAGCCCCACTTACAGGTGGCCTGAACACAGGGAGGGGGTTGCCTCACGGGGTCAAACTCAATGAGCTGTGACCTTTGTGCCATGGTGCTGTGCGTCTGACACCCTGGGTCAGACTGAAAAATGACCGAAAGCTCTTCCAAGCACTTTTCTGTTGACGTTTCCCTGGGATCATGCTGAGCACACAGGGATGCTCAGAGAAAAGTCCGTTTTTGCTCCATGTCACCTTCTGGTTAAAATGTACTTTAAAAGCCATGTTCTGGGATGGCCTGCTTTGTACCTACAAAAGAGCAGGCTCTGCAAAGTCCAATGACATTAGGGGTCAGTTTACAATCTAACCTTATCAGGGACCCGGTCGCCAAGGGGCCTTTCAATAGAGATTAGAGATAACTAACTCAGCAAATAGCTGACACTGAGGAAGGAACTCAGGTAAGGAGAATCTTCCTGCTGATTCAGAAAAAGGCAGTCACAAGTTTTGAACATTCTAGAAACATCACACCTTACTATAATTTACTCTCTCTTTCTCTTTGCAGACTACAAGGAAACAGGGCTAAGACAAAGACAAAAACAGAAGAAACCAACGTGCTCTTCTGAGAAGTTATAAGGGGGTCAAGAGAGGTCCTTAATTAAACATCGGAGATCAAGGCTGGAGAAAAGCCGCAGACCAGGACCCCTGACAAATCCAATCAGATTTGCTACACAACTAAGAAAGTTAAAAGACTCAGAGTCAATGAATTCTCCATAAGCTGAAGGAGGACAAGGCTTACACTAATAATAATAAAGGGCCCCAGCATTGGTAATGAAGATAGTGGTTTATGCCCAGGTGCTAGCATTTCTTTGGCTTTAACCCCAACTCCATATCCTATTTTAAAATCATATTTTAATTCTTTGTTCTTGGCTATTTAAATAAAAAGCCTTACTTTAATTTATTGGAAGAATACCAGCGCCACTGGTATTTGAATCACACTTCAGTCACTTATGCCTTCGGGGAACTAAGCAATTCAAGCCGGCTATCTGGTGGCAGTTTGGTCTACGCACAGACGAGGAACCTCAAAGGACCTAGACCATCTGTGTTCGAGAGTGTTGTGAACCCGTAGAGCTCTGGTGAATGCCATAATGCTTGACTAGTACTCATTAATAAACCCCACCCTGGAAAGGACACGATTTTAAAGCCTGAAAATACTGATGGTCAGTGTTCTAACCATGAGTGAACTGACCGTGAGGGAGAATCAGACACAGCATTTCCCCGGGGTGATGCTCCTGAGCCTTAGGCAAAAATGGGAGTAAATGGTCCAGGCAATATGGCCAGAGGGAGGCCCAGGACTTCTGGCAGATTCTATTCCTCTGGCTCCATTGGTTTAGGAAGGAACGGTAGGAATGTTTCCTAAAATCCTTACACACACAAAGCATTGTAAGTTCTATAGCAAAGAAGTGGGGGTGTTCTGTGCAGTGACATCAGGCTCTTTGGGGGAGCCCAAGCAAGATCCTTGGGCGCCTGAGATGCCCTGGGACAGCAACTGGGCTCAAAGAGGTAGACAGGGAGGCACTGGGGCCCCAACAAAGAGACAGAAAAGTACTCTGTGTCAGAAACATGTGTTTCTCACCAAATATCTTTGTACTCACCCCCATTCTCAGCTCCTTTATCATGAGGGGCCATGTGGCCAATAGCAGAAGTGACAGGTGTTGTTTCTGTCTTGCCTCAGTGCCACAGAGGCTGCAAGAGAGATGTCGGGGCAGGGTGTGGAGTAGAGCTCCTCCAGCAGTGTGTGACTCAGGCCGCTTGCACAGGTCACAGCCTCCTTCTCTCTGTGGGGCCCTGTCCTCAAGGAAGGACTGCCCTTGGGCTGCAGAGCAGGGACTTAGGCGGTCAGAAGACATGGCTAGTTGTTAACCAGTCCAAGCTCAGGGTCAGGAATAACAACGATTGCCTCTCCTGCACGCTGGGTTGCCGGAGGATGAGCAGAAGATGACAGATGTGAAGTGCTCCATGAACGGGAAAGTGTGATGCAAATATGAAGTCACCCAAGAGCCATTCATTTCACAAGCCCTCTCTCTGCCAAGAGCTGTGCTGGGAAAGCCCGAGATGAGAGATACAATCTGTTCTCAAGGAGTTCTGGGGGCTGAGACAGACCAACAGACAAGGGAGGCTAATAGGGTGTGCTGAGTGCTATCATAGACCGGTGTCCTGGGTGAGACGGTCATGGTCCCAGAGGAGGGACTTCTTCCTCATCCCAGAGCAGTGGAGGAGGGCTTCCTGTAGGAGGTGACCTTTCTGAAGGATGGGCAGAATTTAGCCAGATGAGGAAAAAGGGACCTGCAGGTGCAAAGGCATGGAGGCATGAAAGCTGACACTTTGGAGTTATGGCCCCCAGCCATCATCAGCCAAGGTTTGGGCCAGGAACATGAGGAACAGGGAACAGGGTGCAGCCTAGAGGATGTGGAGAGGCAGGTGGAGGCTGCTTCCTAGTCCCATGAGGACCAGGCGCTGTAAGTACATCATCCCACTGTCAAAGACCCTCCCTTCTCTGCTGACACTGGTTAGGACCAAGAAAGCGCTGGACTTCCTCCCAGCCGTGACTTCCAAGGTGGGATCTCATGGAAACTTCCCCTCACCACCAAGTGCAAGAACACACACACACACACCCATACGTATACACACACATGTAACACTCAGACAGCAAAACATACTCAGAGACCCACATGGGGACAAAAGTTTATGGTCATGACCTAAAGTTCCTGACATAAAAAAGGTACAGACCCCACACACTCACAAACACACTAAAAATGCAAGGTCCTACTCAGAATTTGCGAACACAAAATGAGTGCTGTCATAGTCCCTGCACCTCAGGACAGTCCCTCCCTCCCCACTGAACCCCCTACAGGGCCCAGAGCCACCCACTGCTCCCCCAGGCAGCTCTTCCAGTTTGGACCCAGGGCTCCACGCCCACTCCTTCGCCCCCGCCCCCACAGGGAAGTTTCTGCCGGATTCTTGTTCACTCCAGAGTGAACACTAGGAGCTGGAGAAGAACAAGCAGCAGTTGCGCTGTGCTTTGCAACCCCCTCAACTCCTCAGTTCTTTTTTCTGGAGAATACTTAGCAGTAAAGCCTAATTTATGAAGTCCCTAAAGATTTGAACTTTCCGCAGAATTGGCTACAGCTTCTAGTGGGTTAGAGTCACACTGGAGTGGAGCAGAAGGCAGGAGCTCAGGAGCTGTGGGGGGGTGGGGGGCACGGGGAGGAGCCACACACCAGGCCAGGGTCCCCAAACTATCGTCGTCCCCAGCAGGGAGCTGAGTCACCAAGAGCATGTTGGGGGGATGAGGAGGGGTGTGACACTGGGCACAGGATGAGTCCAGGAAGGCAGAGCCACTCTTCACTAACACCCTAGACAAATCCCAAAACTCCCCAAGCGCGTCCACCCTTCTCCCTCCCCAGACTGCAAGGTCAAACATAGTTTTAAGACTACTTCTCAGATTTTCTCGGTTCTGGGGCCATGCCAGCTCTGGGCCCTGGGGTCGGAGATTCACATCCCTTCCCCACCAGGTACCACCTGAGGGCAAAGCAGAGGTCGGCAAGGCAGATAGAAAGAAAAAATAAAAAGCTAATTCTCCCTGTTGAAAAACCCAAAGAGACTCCCTCCCCTCCCACCCCCCTCCCGGGTCTTAGAGCATTGACTTTAGTAAGTTCATAATTGCAAATGCTTTCCCGGTCTCTCTGAAATGTATGTAAATCTTTTCAAAAGCTAAATAAGCCTCTTGCCAGCTTTATGACCCAGGCCTGCCTTTCTCAAGGACCCTGGATCCATTTCTTTGAAATACAATCATCTGGGAAGCCAGCGCCCCATCTCCTAGTTTCTGTGGGAGGGTGGACCCTAACTTTAGCCCCAAGTTACAAAACCAGCTCTTGTCGTAAAAAGATGAGACTTTTACTTTTCTTGGAATAAAAGCAATTAGCAAACACAGATGGCCACCCCGAAAGCCAGGTGAATCTGGGATGAACTATATGTGACAAATGGTGCTGTCATGTTTTCTCACCCGATGGGCTGTAGCTACTTATATAAAAAGGAGTTTTCTCTCTGTCTTTGCAATCTTTTCAGCAGATGGCCTGCGATGCACCTCACACTCTAGTTCATGCTGATTCAATAGGAAAACTGGTTCTCTTTCTCTTCTACCTCTGTGGGGAGGTTTGCTGGCTTGGGAGGAGATTTTTGTCCCCCTGATTTCCTAAAGAGAGTTTAGGGCAAGGCCCAGCCTGGGCAGGGAAGGGAGGCCAAAGAGGCTCTTTGAGCAGGGGAGGGGAGGAAGGAGGAGTGGAGGAAGAAGACAGAGTGAGAGAAGCCAGGGGCTAGGGGTGGCCTGGGCAGCAGGTTCCAGGTCCCCCAGCCCAAAGCCTGCCCTTCTCACAAGGCTGTAGGCCCTGGGTTTGCCTAGCTCTCTTTCTCACCCTGAATGCTAATCTTCTTTTGTTTCCCCCAGAATCACAATCCTATTGAACAGTTCTCTCCTTGGCGGAGGCTGCAGATTCCTGTGCTCTCTTTCCGAGAGTCCCCTTTGTTCCCACAGCGAATCTCATTCATCTGGACCTCATTCATGACAAACTTTTTTAAAATCACTTTTCTACGCACAGACTAAAGTGCACTTTGTCTTTTCTGCGAAGGAAGATTGTGTCAAGTACATTTGTCAACGAATTCGCAGGGAAAGCGTTTAATTGACGAGAGTAAAGACTTTTCTGGAGCATTTAATGATGCCTTTGCACACTGGATTGTTGGATGTGGAGCCTTGTCTCCTCTGCCTTTCCTGCCCGTGGCTGGCTAGGGAGCCCACAGAGGGTAGATCTCTGACCTGCTCCCTCCGGGGCCCCTTGGCTGCCTAAGGGCTTAGAGAGGTCATTTGGTTCAAGCCTCTGGATTCTAATTCTCAACACAAGGCCAGGCCACCCTTTTCTCGATCACCTTGAGAGCTTTAAAAATACATGAGCTTAGGGGGCCTGGGTGGTTCAGTCAGTTAAGTATCTGACTTCAGCTCAGGTCACGATCTCATGGTTCATGAGTTCGAGCCCTGCGTCAGGCTCTGTGCTGACCGTTCAGAGCCTGGAGTCTGCCTCTGATTCTGTGTCTCCCTTTTTCTTTGTCCCTCCCCTGCTCTGTCTCTCTCTCTCAAAAACAAACACTAAAAAGTTAAAAAAAAAATGTGCTTACTGCACGCATCCCACCCCAGAGTTACTGCCTTCATTGATCTGTGGTGGTGCCCAGGGCAACCTTCTGTCTTAAAAGCTCCTGAGCTATTCTACGGTGAGAGGGGTGAGGGCTGGGGCAGCATGGCCCAGGTCAGGCCGCTCATTAAAATACCTGGGAGCTTTCAAAAAATACCAATGGCTGGCACCAAGCCTAGTGATTCTGATTTTATTGGGCTTGGTTGAGACCTGGGGGCCAGGAACCATGATAGGCAGTGAGGGCAAAGCCACCCCAACAGAGAAAAGAACCCTGACTACTCAGGCAGGCTGATCAGGACTAGAATTGGGGCTCTTCTGGGTGACTTTGAGCAGGCTGATGAGCCTCTCTGAACCTCAACTTTCTCATTCTCAACATCAGAATGGCATGACCCACCTTGCAGCTGACATCCTTGGGGCTTCCTCCACCCTCCTGGAGCAGCATGGCTTAAGTATCTCAATAACTTTCTCCCTTGCAAATTTACTATCAGTAATCAACTGTACTACCAGTAAAAATTCAGTTTTTATTAGTAAAAAGGTGCTGCTTTTTGAGATGGGGAAAGAGGATGTCAGGACCTGATGTCATCCCTGTCTTTGGGAAGTGTCAGGACAGCGGCTCCTTATCTGGGAAAAAAAAAACCCATTCCAAGGTGTTGGTACTTTTGAATCAAATTTCAATTTACCAGGAGAACTCTTCGCACATATTTTAAGTCCTATATGCTTCATGGTTAAGAAAGGCACTCTTTGCTATCAGAGATAATCATATTTGTATCACAATATAAATATGAAGCAGCTTGACCCAGGAAATGAGCCTCAAACTTAAAATCTGTTCACACCGTGTCCTATACCATTTATGTGCCTTTGGCTGATGTCCCTCACCCCTCCAGATTTCATTTGCTCAATTAAATTTTATTTATTTATTTTATTATTTTGAAAAAAATTTTTAATGTTTTTATTTATTTCTGAGAGAGAGACATAGACAGTGTGAGCAGGGGAGGGTCAAAGAGAGAGGAAGATACAGAATCTGAAGACAGGCTCCAAGCTCTGAGCTACGTGTCAGCACAGAGCCCCACACCGGGCTCGAACCCACAAACCGTGAGATCATGACCTGAGTCGAAGTCAGATACTTAACTGACTGAGCCACCCAGGTGCCCCTTATTTTTATTTTTTTATCTAATAAGTTATGTATTTTAAAATTTACATCCAAGTTAGTTAGCGTATAGTGCAGCAATGATTTCAGGAGTAGATTCCTTAATGCCCCTTACCCATTTAGACCCCCCCCCACAATCCCTCCAGCAACCCTCTGTTTGTTCTCTATATTTAAGAGTCTCTTATGTTTTGTCCCCCTCCTTGTTTTTGTATTATTTTTGCTTCTTGTCCCTTATGTTTATCTATTTCATATCTTCAAGTCCTCATATGAGTGAGGTCATATGATATTTGTCTTTCTCTGACTGACTAATTTCGCTTAGCATAATACCCTCCAGTTCCATCCACGTAGTTGCAAATGGCAAGATTTCATTCTTCTGATTGCCAAGTAACACTCCATTGTATAGATATACCACATCTTTATCCATTCATCCGTCTATGGACATTTGGGCTCTTTCCATATGGCTATTGTTGATAGTGCTGCTATAAACATTGGGGTGCACGTGTCCCTTTGAAACAGCACACCTGTATCCCTTGAACAAACACCTAGTGGTGCAATTGCTGGGTCATAGGGTAGCTCTATTTTCAATTTTTTGAGGAACCTCCATATTGTTTTCCACAGTGGTTACATCAGTTTGCATTCCCGGCTCAACTGCATTTTATTTTATTTATTTATTTATTTATTTATTTATTTATTTATTTATTTATTTATTTAATGTTTTATTTATTTCCAGGAGAGAGAGAGACAGCGTGAGCAGGGGAGGGTCAGAGGAGTCACAGACTGAAACAGGCTCCAGGCTCTGAGCTGGCAGCAACAGAGCCCGACGTGGGGCTCGAACCCACGAACCGCAAGATCATGACCTAAGCGAAAGTCGGACGCTTAACCGACTAAGCCACCCAGGCGCCCCCCGGCTCAACTGCATTTTAGACTGAGAACCTGGAACATGGGCTTGAAACTTCCACAGCTCCTATGAAGGGCACGGGTTTCCAGGGCTCGTGCCTGATGCCAGTGTGCTGACGTCAGTGGGCAGAAGGGTGTGGCTGCCCAGCACTGCCGGGCATGTGGGGAATATCCTGCTCCCAAGGCCACCCTTCTGTCAGACTTTCTGAACCTGCTGTTGGTTCAGCCAGGTGTAGAGAAGGATCAAGATAAAATAGGTGCGGATTCTGCCTGCCTACCCTCAAATAGATTGTGGTCTGGAAGTTCAAATAAGTCATGCCTGAAACTCACTCTAACACAGTGGAAAAGATGTCTAGCTGCAGGTCAGGGCAGGTGCATTAGAGGAGGTAATATTTTAACTGCCTTGAGGAGGAGGGGAGTGAAGGTCATGGGGCAGGAAACAGCACAGATGCCAAGGAGCCCAGGATGTGAACGGAGAAGTGGAGTGAGTAAAGGGGGTATAAAGAGAACCAATGGGAAATTGATGGGAAAGGCAGGCAGTTGGTGAGGGGAGGGGCTTGGATTACTTTAGGGTATTCCCACAGGTGCAATTGCTGGTCGAAAGGCATGCATATTTTAAAGCCTTTGGTATACATCGCTCAAGTGGCCTCCAGAAAACATGCTTTAATGTATGCTTTGCTTGCAGTTAAGGTGCCAACAGCCTTGATTTTGACTTGAAAATGCAGGACAAGGACATGCAGCGGCTGTGAGTTGGGGTAGAGTTTGTCATGTCAGTTCAACAAGTATTTACCAGTCCCTGGGCTGGGTGTGGGCGAGCAGGGGAAAAGACACATCCCTGCCCTTGGGGAGCTTAGTCTGGTGGGACAGACAGACCACAGTCCAGAGCATGGGCACACCTGGGCTTCCCTTGAAAGCTACGAGCAGGTTTAGGAGCTGAGATGTCTATCTTTTCTGAGTCCTTCCTCTTTGAGGCACTGCACTCACCTCTGCTGAGTTCCTGGCTTCCACCAATTCTGGGCAGTCTACCTGGCTCTCCAAGGGACAGTTAAATTTTTTGGATGCACATCAGCTGACACTACTTTCTGCTACATTCCTTGTCCCAGCCACTTTGCTTCAGCTTTGGGGGAATTTGCAATGTGCTTGGCGGCATCTGCTCTGCTCCCTGCAAGTGGTATAGCTGGGTCTTCTCAGGACCATGGGGTGTCATCAGGGAGCCCTTGAAGTAGAAGTCCAAGGCCTCACCATGGGCACACCTGTTAACCCAGCCTGTGGAAATGATCCTAAGGAAGTAAGCACGAATATGTGAAAGATCTATCTATAAGATTATGCATGGGAGCATTGTTTATGAGATGAAAAAAAATCATTGAAAAGGATCTAAATTTTCAACCAGAAGAGATAGGTTAAATAATTTATGGCATAGTTGCACAATGCTAGCACTCTAAATTACATCATGGAAGAATATCTAATGACATGAAAAGAACGTTGAAGACAATTGAATATATCACACTCCAAAACGGTATCCACTGGATGATCCTATTTATGACAGAAAATAAGTACATACCCACGTATAGCAAGACACACAGAAGAGAGAAAAGTTATGCATAAAAAATATAAAACATTAGTTGATTTCAGGGTAGGGGAATGATGAGAAACGTAAAGTATCTTTTCCGGATGTTTTCTACAAGAAATGTTTGTGACTTGTATAATCAGAGCAAAAGATACTCTAGTTTTTAAAGTGACATCTCCCTGGACGCAGGAGAAGACATGCCCAGGCAGGTGGCAGGTGCTGTGGAACCACAATTCTGGGAGTAAGTCGGGCCCAGGAGAGTCGACCAGAGCTCCTAACCCCGCACGGTGAACTCTGAACTCTATTCTCACAACGTACCACAGAAATGCTCTCAGCCCTGGGCACGCAGACCTTCCCACCCTTAAGCCTCACTACCCGCCATGATGGAACAAAGCAGGACTCAGACCTGCACGTTGCATACAAGCAGAACGGATGGATTTTCTGGTCAGTATGTTCCATCCAGTGCCAGCCAGCAGACACATTTGAATTCCTTCCCTCCCCGACTGCTCAGCTCATACAAACCTGGTGCCTTCCTCAGGAAGCCCTCCAGACTGACCCCGCCATGCAGTGAGCTCTGAATACCCCTGCTTGAATTAATTAATTAGCATTTGTAGAGTGCTTTCACCTGAATTAACCCAAGCTGTCCTCACAACAACCCTATGAGGTGGTAAGACAGTGCTCTCATTACAAATGAGGAAACAGGCAGAGAGGGGGTAAGTAACTTACTCCCAAGCACTTGTTAATAAAGGCAGTCAGGATTCAAATCCAGGCAGTACGGCCCTCGGGTGAGCCCTCAGAAACGCCATGCCACACAGGCACTCTGGCACGCAATTGATATTACTGTCATGTTTCCGTGGTGATTTTGAATTGTTCCCAGATTTTTCCTGGAAGACTGAATTCCTTAAGGGTCCCGGTGGAGTGCTGCACCCCCAGCACAATTACTACTCTAACCGCAGGAGAAGAGGGTGTATCCCACTGAGCTGGCCTCTAGCTGCTAGAGGGTGTCTGCAGGTGATTATGCAAGCAGCCTGGTAAAACATCTCTTTCAGGGACAGATGTCACGCTGGCGACTCTGGAAGCCTCAGGATGCGTCAGTTCTCAGCTTTCTTGTAGGACCGAAGGCTTCTTGCTGTTTCTCCACAGCCCCTTCCTAAATGCCTGTTCAGCCCCCAGGTTCCTGGGGAGGGTTCAGATCTACACAGGATCATGGCCCGAGTCCTTGCACTCCAACCAGAAGGAGAGATTCGGTGAGAAAAAGAGCACGCAGCCCAGAGCGCGAGCCTGTTGGAGTCGACCTCTTGGCTGTCATTTCTTTCTTCAGAGTCTCCAGGCTGGATTCCATCCCAGGATGGAAGAGGCTGTTACCACGTCTGGGCAAATCAGCACAACTATATTAACAGGGGTTATCTCAGCGTGGGGGGATTAGGGATGGCTTTTTGTATGTGTGTGTGTGTGTGTGGCTTTGCTTCTTTGCATTTTTTAATTTTCTGCAATGGACATGATTATTTGGGCAATTAAGTAATTAAAGACAGGGGGAGGGGAAAACTGTATGATTCTTGCTCTGTTCTTCACAGGGCTCTTTCCCCAACCTTCTATAGACGGCCTCGCTCCAGGGCACCCTCTACTTGATGGGGCTTCGTCAGAGCGGCCTCTGACCTTTACCCCAGCAAATCTCACCACTTCTTTCACACACCCCCACTGCATACTACTGCACTTGCAGATTACACAGCGATTCACAGGCCTGAGCCTGCTGGTCCCCACAAACCTGATATCATGAGATGCCATCTTTCCTGTCTTTGAAGATGATGCCTGGAACCACATCTCTCTCCATCCTTGGTCCCTCATGTGGACTTCAGCCCCAATTCAGTGCTGGGTGTCTGCAACTGGCTGTTCCAAACAGCCACGGTCACAAGCATGGAGGCCCCCACCTGCCATTCCCCCTCCACACCCAGTGCCTCCCTCTTCCCTTGTCTCTGACAGCAGCAGCATCTCTGAGCCGCAGGCAAGAGAATTTACGGAACTATGACTGCTTTTCCCTCCTAGGGCCGGACATTCAGTTAACAGGGAGAGCTGGTGTCCTTGTCTTCAAAACATCTCTTGGGTCTTCCCTTCCTCTGTTCCCCACGCCCCCTCACTCATGCTCCGGGACTATTGTAGAAGCAGATCTCACCGGTTCTTCATCTCTGGGATCTAGCACAGGACCCAGCACATGTATGCTCTCCATCGGAGAGAATGAAATGAATGAACAAATGGGCAAAAAATGACCTTTTAAAAATTTTCTCAGAATTTGAAACAGGCTCCAGGCTCTGAGCTGACTGTCAGCACAGAGCCCGATGTGGGGCTCGAACCCACGAACCATGAGATCATGACCTAAGCGAAAGTCGGATGCTTAACTGACTAAGCCACTCAGGCCCTTCCTATATTTTTCTGCCAGTTGAATCTCACCAAATGGCTACTTGACCATGTGAATCCTCTGTGCCTTTAATGGTTCCTACTCTCTGTCAAGGCCCTTTAAAATCCAGCCCCTCTTTACCTTCTTTTGTAAAGAATTTGATCTCCCCCTCCCTGAGTCTCTCCCTCACTGACATGAGCCTTCTGGTGTAATCCCATGGAAACCACCCGGGGCACTGTGGGGCTGTCTGGCTCCCTGACCCTGCTCCGCTATACCCCAGCCTGTGGCAGGTGTGTTTTCACACAGTCACTGTTGTTCACAGTCAGAGTTTATTCCATGGATATGTACCGAGAGCCCGCTATGAGCCAGGCGTTCTCTGCTAAAAACTAGGGATACAAACATTTGCCCAAACCTTCGTTTAACAGTTTATAGAGCCCTTACTTTGTATCAGGTCATGCACTGGACCATCATGGAGCTTTCATTCTCATGATTCAGACGGAAACATAAGACAAATTAGTAACTAACTGATTGACTAATTGAGTATATTTTTTGATTGGTTCTATGTAGAAATAAACAAGGTCCTCTAACATGATAACAGGGACAACATCACTCATCAGCAGAAATGACTTAGACCATTTGTGCATCTGGTAGGCATTTATGGAGCACCTACTACGTTGTCAGGCACTGTGTCAGGGCCTGGGAACAGTGAGGTGCCTGAGATATGGTCTATGCCCTTGGGGAGTTCACCTGTAAGGGGTTATGTACATACCAGTCTCCCCCCACCACTTATACACATATTTAATATTAATTTTACTTAATAGACCTATTATTTGACTGAAGTATACAATTGCTTCGTTATTGTTTATTTTTGAGAGAGAGGCAGAGAGAGTGAGTGGCGGAGGGACAGAGAGAGAGGGAGAAAGAGAATCCCAAGCAGGCTCCGCACTGCCAGCATGGAGCCTGACGTGAGGCTCAAACTCACAAAATGTGAGACGTGACCTGAGCCGAAACCAAGAGTTGGACACTTAACCAACTGTGCCACCCAGGCGCCCCTCCAGTTTTGTTTTTTGGTCCAGTTTTTAGGCTGGTGTAGACTCCTCAATGTAGATCGAAAGGTATATTTCATACAAGCGAAGCTCCTTGGGATTGCCTAAAATCAGAAGACAGATTTAGCCTCTGTCTGCCTTTCTTCTCCCTCAACAGGGCACCTCCCAGTGGCTCTGTGAGGCCACTCTCAGACCCCTGTGCACCCTCATGAGCCTGCAGCTCATGGCTGACATCATGCAGACCCACAGGGGCCACCTGGACTGACAGCTGTGGCAACTAATGACCCCACTTGCTGGGCAAGTCCTCTGACCATCCCGAATCTCAGGCTCCCACCCGTAACGTGGGAATAAGACCTGCCCTACCTCTTTATGTGAGTTACTGTCAAAATCAGATGAGATTATGAAAGTGCTTTGAAAAAGAAAAAGCAGTATTGAAATCCAAAGTGCTAGATTATCTTTCAGTTTATTGTGAAGATTGTCAGGGTTCAAACACAAAGGACTTTTAAGTTTTACTATTTAATAGTAAGTCAAGTCTATCAGAAGTTTGATAACACACGATAGTTGAATACAGCAAGCACTATTTGCTGTATTCAAGAGCCATTTCTATTCTTCTTTCAAGGTCATTGAACCCTAACTCTTATAGAGCTTTGCTTCATCTATCTTGATCTGCCTCAGCCCCAGGGGGAGACTTAGGATTGGTCGAAATCAGTCATGGCAATCACATTCCACTTGCTAGCGATTGGTCTAGGGGTGAGCATAAGTCCCAGTTCTGGCCAATGAGAAATAAGGGAAAATGTGACTTCCCTTCCCCAGCCTGAAACAGAATTTCAAGACAAGAAAACCTTTTGCCTCTGTCTTACTGGGCACTCGTGTGAGGACATGATGGCTGGAGGGATAGGATCTATCTTGCAACTGTGAAGCAATGAGCACGAAGACACAATGGAAGAATAGAAGATCTGAAGGAGCAGGATTCTTTCTTCTTCTTCTCTTTCTTCTTCTCCCTCTCCTTCTCCCCTTCCCCTCCTCCTCCTCCTTCTTTTTGAAGTTTTACCTCTGAATTTTATTGGAGGGTCAAACAGACAAAGTGCAGTCAGATGAGGAAATGGAACATTTATGTGTGAGTGCCTTAGGTGGAAAAATTCTATCTGAGCCAACAAAATCTACTCATACACACATCTATGTACCTTTGATCTGGGCATGTTCAGAAGGAGCAAACTCCTTGATGATGCCACTGAGCTCTCCTCCAGGCTTCTAGTTAGAAGAGATAACTAAATGCTGTTACTGCTTAAGTCACTGTTACTTGCAGACATCTGCATATGTAAATTGCTGCAATCTCTAAGGAATGTAACTTGACAATATATTTCTATTTGAATGTGCATACCCTCTGACTCAACTGTTCTCCCACAGAATTATCAGACTTTCTCCCACAGATATACACACACATAAGTAAGTAGATTTAAATAACTGTATTTATTCATAAGGATAAATATAATTATATTCAACAGTAATTAGTCCAATTAAATATACTGATTCAAACATCATGTATGCAGCAATATGGTTAGATTGATGAGAGTGCATCCATAAAATGAAATAGGTGACTTAAAAGGACTGACACAGCTCTATGCATACTGGTAAGAAATTATATTTGGGGTCATTTAAAATGGTCTGTGCATGCTGGTAAGAAGTGATATTCTGGGTATAGTTAAGTAGAAGTGAGATTAACAACGGTTAAAGCTGGATGATGGGGATTTGTTAGGCCATGTTTTCTTATAAATGGAGTATGGAGGGGCACCTGGGTGGTGCAGTCAGTTGAACATTCAACTCTTGATTTCAGCTCAGGTCATGATCTCACGGTTCATGAGCTCGAGCCCTGCATCAGGCTCTGTACTGACAACTCGAAGCCTGCTTGGGATTCTCTGTCTCCTTCTCTCTCTGCTACTACCTTGCTTGCTCTCCCTCAAAATAAGTAGATAAACCTAAAAAAATAATTTTAAAAATGTAGTATGGAGATTTGAAGTTTGATAAAATAAAAAAATTTCAGGGGTACCTGGGTGGCTTCATCAGTTAAGCATCCGACTCTTGATCTCAGCTCAGATCTTGATCTCAGGATTCTGAGTTCAAGCCCCGCGTTGAGCTCTGCACTGGGTGGGAAGCCTACTTAAAAAATTTTTTGTTGTTGTTATTAAGACAAGGGGCAGCAGAGTAGTGTTTACCATGACATCATTTATGTGGTTTTTTTTTTAAGCAAACAGATATACGAGGGATATAACATGAATATCCATGGAAGGATGCACCAGAAATTGGTAACAACTCAACTGCTTCTAGGGAAAGAAGGAAGCCTGGGAAGAGACTGAATTTTCAGATCTTTTTGCCCCTTTTGAATTAAAGAAAAATAAAATAATCTTTTATATATAATATTTCTTTCAAAATAAAATAATATCAAGATTAATGAACTAGATGTGAAATAGGTAGGTGATGGATAGACAGAGGCAGTCATAACCTCGCAATGTGGTTGCAAGAGCTGCCTGATGTTCACGCGGTAGCTCTGTTCAAATCCACCCTGCCACGCTGAGGCTGCCAAGAGCCCTGCAAATAAGCTAACTCCTTACTTAACAGCCAAGTTAGAAAGATGTTGGAGACAAGGAAAACTTGATGGCAAGGACAGCAACAGTGATATATGAAAGAAAACAACACAAAGCACCATTTTTACAGGCAGTAAAATATTTCTCTTTAATTTTTTTAATGTTTGTTTATTTTTGAAAGAGAGAGACAGTGTGAGTGAGGAAGGGGCAGACAGAGAGGGAGACACAGAATCCAAAGCAGGCTCCAGGCTCTGAGCCATCAGCACAGACCCCCATGTGGGGCTCAAACTCATGAATCATGAGATCGTGACCCAAGCTGAAGTCAGACACCTAACAGATTGAGCCACCCAGGCGCCCCAAAATACTTCTCTTTAAACTGTAATTCCTTTGCAGATGCTTTCTCAAAGCAGAAAAGCACAAAAAAAAGGATTAAAAATCATTTATAATCCCACTTCCAGTAGTGATACTGTATATTTTGGTGTGAGTGTGTGATCAGAAAACACTATTTTGTAAGTGATTCATTCTTTAATTAAAAAGAAATTTTTTTTCAGCAAACTCTACCTTTAATGTGGGGCTCAAACTCATGACCCCAAGATCAAGAGCTGAACGCTCTACCGACTGAGCCAGCCAAGAGCCCAGTAATAGGATTCTTTCTAGTTCACAAAATACAATTATTTCTCCTACATCATTAAATATTATATTTTGCAACATATTTTTTAATGTGTGCATATTGCTTTTATGTGGCTTTTCAATAATCTTATCAATTTCTTACATTGGACATTTAGTTGGTTTCCAACCTTTTCGGTGGCAGTACAATGGCAAATCATAGGCAATGCTAATGATTTCTGACTCCACAAATATTAGCTCAATTTCCTGTCTTCCTTCCTTCAATAAATAGTTATTAAATAAGGGCAAAACAACCAGGCTCAAACTATGAAGGACGTTTTTGAGATATTTGGGGGAATTTGAATGTAGACTTCTTCTTTCACCATGCTAAGGAACTAGTATTGTGTGATAATGGTCTTGTGGTTATGTGGAAATGCTTCATTATTTTTTAGAGTCACATACTGAAGTATTTAAGGATGAAATGACAGGATGTTTAAGGGCACCTGGGTGCCTCAGTGGGTTGAGAGTCCGACTTCGGCTTAAGACATGATCTCACGATTCGTGAGTCTGAATCTCACTTCAAGCTTGCTGCTGTTCAGAGCAGAGACCACTTTGGATCCTCTGTCCCCCTTCTCTGTCCCTCCCCAGCTTGTGTCCTCTCAAAAATAAATAAAACATTTTTTTTAAAAAGAAGAAATGTTGTGATGCTTGTAATTTGCTTTAAAATATTTTAGCCAAAAAAATTAATGAAGTAAATATGGGAAAATAATAATTATTAAATCTAGGTGATGGTTATATTGCCTACTTTCCTGTATGTTGGAAATTTTGATTTAAAATTACTTCTTGGGACACCTGGGTGGCTCAAGTGGTTAAGCATCCAACTTCAGCTCAGGTCATGATCTCACAGTTCCGAGGTTCCAGCCCTGCATCAGGCTCTGCGCTGATAGCATGGGGCCTGCTTGGGGTTCTCTCTCCCCCTCTCTCTTTACCACTCTCCCATCCAAAGTAAAACAAACTGTTTTAAAAAATAAATAAATAAAAATTACAAAAAAACCACAATATTATAAAAAAATGAAATGCGTCATGCTAGGTGCTGGACTATGAACTGGGGATAATGCTGTGAATGGCACAGACCCCTGCGGACTTGGTGGAGCACACAGCCTTTAGGGAACATGTATGTCTCCATCACGAAGTTTCCAGTGCAATCTCATGGTGCAGCCAGGACCTGTGCCAGCCTGGCTTTCCTTGTCCCCTCCACACCATCATCACCACAGGTGTGTTTGCCCACGTGTTAAATATCTACCTCTCAATGGCCTTGGGTCTGGAGGACCCGCTCCCCCACCGCCAGACTGTGGTTCACTAGGAATGGCTGTGAGAAACCAGCTCTGCAGTGCATAATGTCCCTGGTGTCCCTGGGGACCCACATATGCTTGACACTGTGAAGGTACCAGGACTTAAAAGGGGGATGGCGGAACCCCTGCTCTCCACTTACAGCCGGTGAGAGGAGGTGGAAGGACCTCACCCCAGCCAGCTGGAAGGAAGGGAGTTGGCTGGGAAGGCGACCAGGACAAGCTACTTCAATGAGGAAGGAAGACCCTCCCCCCCCCCCACCCCCGCAATGCGGAGATTCAACTCGGAGAAAGCCTGCATCCTGCATAAGTGCTGCATGCCCACCCATGACTGGCAGGAATAAGGACCCAGAGGAGCCAAGGTGCGGTGTACTCTCTAGCTCAGGGGCTGACAAACTTTCTCACTACAGTGCTGGATAATAAACATTTTAGGCTTTTCAGACCAAGAGGCAACATCAGAGATATGTGGGTACAAGGGGGGGAAAATTCCCCCCAAATTTTTTTGACAAAATTCAAGAGCTTATTTATGGACCCCAAAATGTAAATGTCATATTATGTTCACGGGGCCTTAACTTGTCTTCTTTTTCTTTTTCTTTTTCCCAACTATTCAAAATGCAAAACCCACCGCCTAGCGCAGGGCCATACCAAAGCAGGTGGCGGCAGGATCCGGTCTGGCCCAGCCACATAACCTGCCAACTGCCCCCTCGTGAGACGGGCAGGTTCTTAACGGAAGAATTTGATGTCAGAGCTGCTCTTTGAGGTGGGGACGGGAACGGGCCAGATCTAGTGGTTGGCGCCTGGGTTCTTGGCCCATCTCTACTCCTTACCAGCTGCGGGTTCTACGGAAATCACTTAACCTCCCTGGACGTCAGTTTACTCGTCCCTGAAGCCCGACAGAGGCTCAGGCCTCTACTCCCAGGCCGGGCTTCGGACCCTCTCCTGTGTACGTGGGAAATCCTGGGTTGAGGATGGACTCACACGTGCCCAGAGCCGCAGTGCCCGCTCCTCCCCGCAGCCCTCAGGAGCAGCGCACCCAGTGTAGCCCGGGGGCGGGCTCCTCACCACCCGGCGCCGCGTGCCTGAGCACTAGAAGCGGGGTTCGCGGCGCTCCGGAGCAGACCCCCATCCTGGGCCGGGCGCGGGGTGTGCACTGCTGGGCCGCTCCCGATAGTACGCGCCTTCTGGGCGCCCGGGGCCGTCGGGTCGCGCCGCCCGCCCAGCAGAGCCGGCTGCGCGGGCCTCGCCGTCGGGGCGCCTCCGCGTAGTCCAGGAGGGCGCCGTCCGAGCTCCTAGCCCGCTCAGGGGAGCCCCTTACCGCCACCCTGGCCCCGAGAGGTCGGGATCTCAAGGACTTCCCGCTCCTGCCAGCCGCCCCCAGCCTTCCAGGTCCGACCCGAGGGTACGCGCGCGTGGCTCCGGGCACAGCGGATGCCCTCCCTCGAGGCCCCGGACCCGCCGCCGCCCGGCCCTACGGTGTCCTACACTGCCCGGCAGGGCGGGGCGGGAGCTGGCACTCGGGGTGCGCCCGGGCCTGCCGGCCAGTTGCGCAAGTTGTGCTCGGCGGCTATAAGAGGGGCGGGCAGGCATGGAGCCCTGGAGGAATCGCGGTGCCAGCAGCTGCGAGGTAAGGGCCCCCGCACGCTCCTTTTCCCTTCTCTGCGGGTCTTTCTTGGCAAGCCACCCCACCCCACCCCTCCCTGGACGCCGGGGAAACCGAGGCGGCCGAGGGGCAGGGCAGATGCCTTGGTTCTGGCCTACGGTGGCTTTGTATCAGAGTTCTATCGGGAGGGAAGGCAGCCGGGGCGATCTGGATTCGTGGGCTGTGCCGGTGCCCACGGGGGCAGGAATCTGTGCCATGGAGCCAGCCAGGGTCCCAGGAGACTGTCAGAGCAGCCAGCCCTCTGCTGAGATGCTTGGGAAATTGCCTTGAGCACATCCCCAAAGAGCAGGGTACCCTGCCCCCATCTGGAGGGGATAAAGTTGAAGGTGCTGGGGAATTCTGAGGTTCAGTTTCTGAGGTCTAACTTTGCTCTGCCTGTAAGAATTCAGGCATCATTTTCCAGTGGGGGGGTCTTGATTGCCAAAGTCTGAATGCAAGTGGCTGTATAAGGTGGAAGCCTAGAAACAGGACCACTATGGAGTAGAGGTGGAAAGAAAGCTCAGGAAGAACCTAAATATCTCAGAGAAATTGTGCAGAGTCTCACCACATCTGACCTCAAAGCCAAGCAAATTGCTTTCTTCACCATGGATAAAATTGGGGTTTTCTGAGGTTACAGAACAGCGGCTCGTGGGAAGTCTATGGTATGTTTCTCACTGTTCCCACCTCTCTAGTCAATACCACAAATACCCACTGTTGGCAGGTGAGACCTGCGAGGGCCGCCTATAGTCCGCCTTCTCTCCTGGCTTGGTTCAGATTTCACTGTGGGTGTGGTTGCCTTTACATTTCAGTTTCTATAGCTTTAAGATGGTGGCATTTTGGAATTGTGAATCCTTAAATACAGTTAGACCCAAGACAAGGGGCTGCTTGTCATTTGAGAATAGCACTTTTGGAGAGGAGGAGAGGATTGATTTCTGCCAGAAGGGTGGTCTTGCAGGCGGAGGGCGGGTACTTGCAGGCATTACCCCAGGAGCACGATGGCTCCCCTTTGTAGGAACTGACCTCTGTCATTTCTCTTAGGTTCATTCTGTAGAGTTCCAAGGTGGGCAGCTGTCAGCTGGGACTGGTGGGAGTGAGGGGGCCCATTCTCTTTCCCACCAGGCTGGTCTGCAGAACTATAGTCGCTGCCATTCTG
Source organism: Proteles cristata cristata (assembly GCA_017311185.1). Taxonomy (NCBI): domain Eukaryota; kingdom Metazoa; phylum Chordata; class Mammalia; order Carnivora; family Hyaenidae; genus Proteles; species Proteles cristata. The sequence continues at coordinate 500,133 of JAESUZ010004594.1, forward strand.
TGCCCTAATGAGCAGAGATGACGCCTGGCTGATCATTCCTCTGATTTCGGTAGGGGGAGAAGGCAAGAGAAAAACAGTGGATGTTTTTAGGTTCTTCCCTTTTCAAGCGACTGAGGACATTGAGCTGAGGGGAACGTTTCCATGTTGGCCAAAGGAGCGTCCTTCTCCTATTTTGTACATTTTATGCCCAAAATAACTCTTCTTGGTATTTGGGGGAAATATTTTCCTCCCCCTCCGTTCCAGGAAATGGCTCCAAGCGCCAAGGACAGAGCCAGAGAGATTGCAATGAATTCCTGCCTTTCAGCCCCAGGCAGATGCCTCTCATGTCTAAGTGGCCCATGCAGGGTGCGGAGGTGGCCACTTGGGAGAGCTCTCCTCATGAAACCCAGGCCATTGTCCCCACTCCAGCGTAGGTGCCACCCAAGGGAACAGAGAGAACGGGCTTCAGAGGAGTAGAGTTCTTGTGGTGTGTGCATCCTTGAACAGCGTACATGTGACTTAAAGGAAAGTCGAGCCAAATTGTCCTGCAATCAGTCAGTCAGTAAGCCCTGTCCTCACCAGCAGTAGGATTCCAGCCTGCCAGCCCAGAGTCTTGGAAGTCTTTTTTGTCTGCACAGTCGTCTCAGAGAACCAGAAAGAGGTTGTGTCTGCTGAAACACGACACACCTGATGGCTGGGCTCATAGAATTCCTTGCACTCGTCCCAAGGGTGACAACAGGTGTGTGCCTTACTTCTCAGCAAACTGCATTTTACAGTCTCTCCTGCTCAGTTTGTCAGCTGATGGAACTGGATCCGTGATCGATGTCCATGCCGACATCTCACTGATTTCATTGAAGATGTCATCCCGCATCGGTGTGCACCTTGTGTTTGTACTCTGAGATGCACCGGGCTGGGGAGAAGCCACGGTGGGGGGAGAAAGGAGGACAGCAGTCTCTGAGAAGGAAGGGCGTGAGGCCCAGAGCACGGTGGCAGGCACCAGATGAATGACTACAGCAGGGAGCACCCAGGACAACAGTCACGACAGAGCAGAACTCAGGAAGCTGGAAGGAATTGGGGCCCACGTGGTGCTGGAGGACGCAGATGAGGTGCAAGAAGCCAATCAAGATCCCCGTTAAAGGGAGACCTGGAAGCTGGAGAGTTTTCTGTCCTCATTAAGAGCGTTTCCTAGGGATTCCCTCTGGGAAAGTGGGCAAAAGTGAGTTCCACGATGTGACTTTAAAATAGGGGCAGGCGAACCATGGTAGAGGTAGGTTAACCTGGTGAGATAGGGAAGATCAGAGATGGGAGACATGTTATTTATTCTTTCAACAAATATTTAATGAGCACCTACTCTGTGCCAGCCCCGTGGGAGATGCTGAAACAAGTGCCCTGCCCATGGCCCCTGTGCCTGGCAGACATCACAACTGATCGAGGCATTCTCTCCCTCTGAGTCTGGATGGAGGTTCAGATTTCCCTCCACACGGTGCTCCAGGGAGTTGCTAAAAATTGATCAGAGTTGACACCAGAACTGAAACCAATTCGTTATCCCTGAAGGGATCAGATCTTGGGGTTGTGTGTGATGAATGGGAAGAATATAACCCCCACACTGACACCCGGCTGCTGGTTAAGTACATCATTATTTCTCAGACAAGGCTCTTGGCTGCAAACAAGAGCAAACCACTCATGCTAGCTCAGTGTTTCAAACAGTATATGGCAACCCGCATCTGAAAAACAACTCTTAGGACGGCATTGCTCATAGTAAGGCGGTATTTTATTTCTTGACACTTGTTCTCTTGCATATGTGTATCTATATGCCCCTTGGGTATAAAAAATATATATATTCAGAGGATTGAAATATACTCAAGTGAGTGTAAGTGGAAGAGTATCTCACACTGGAGGCTAAGGACAGGAAGGGCCCAGAATCAACAAGGAAGGAGCACAAGCACAGACCGTAACTCACTTGCCCGTGGCTGGATTGACTCCAGTCTTTCTCAGCTACTCCATGCCCTTGAAGGCAACTGCGGCTACCCTGGAGTCACTGAGCCCTCAGTAGAGACAAACTGGGCTCTCTGAAGCCCTACTTTAAATTCCTAGGAGAGATGCTAATTGACTAAATCAGGGTTTGGAGGAAGAAGAGATAAGGAAAGAGAGAAGAGTATTCTTGGTTTCTTGCCTACCACTGGTCATGCAACACATGGCCTCCAGGGCACGCGCACGTGCGTGCGTGCATGCGTGTGTGTGTGTGTGTTATGAGTAGGACAGATGCCCCACAAGGTGATATCAAACCTGGGACCTTCTAGCTCTCCAGTCTCACGTGTTCTACCCTCCCACCATATTGAATTCTCCTGAACACACTGTAGTTTTCCCCAACTCCACACTGTCGCCTTGGCCTGGAATGCCTTCCTTGTCCTCTTCCCCTTCGGAACTCCTGCCCTTAAAGTCTCAGTTCAAATACTGCCGCATTTGCAAAGCTGTCTTCACCTCCCCACCGTCACCCCCTTTCTCTGTGCTCCCCAGTTTCTTGCCCCTTCCCTCATAACCTTTATGAGATTGTGTTAAGATGAGTTCTTTAAACTTCTGTCCATTTCACTGGATTCTGAGTAGCTTGAATAACCAGGATCCAGTCTTCTCTGTCTCTATTCATCTTTGGTTTTTTTTTTTTTTCCTGTCCTGAAGTCCCTTCCAGCTTGGAATTATGGAGAAAGGAAGGAAGGGAGAGTAAAAGGAAAGGATGGGAAGGAGCCCACAGGAACAATTTCTGCCAGGAGAAGTATAGACCATCGAAAGCTTTTCCCTCATAATTAAAAGCAAATACTACATTATTTGAATTTAATTCACACTAGCACACTAGAAATTATTGAAGAGAGGGGTGTAGAAATCCCAATGACTGGGGAAGAGAAGAAGGAAGAGAGAAGCATATGCTGGGTTCCTGCTAACCTCTGACACTTTCAGTCAGGAGTGACATGGGACTCTGGATAGCTCAAGGCTAGCAGCCTCCACCAGCAAATGCTTCTGTGAGTCTAAGCTCTCTCCGCTCCCCACACTGCTGTCATCAGAAGGCTATAGGGAGGCCTGACCTTGGCCCAGCAAATCCTCCAACCTGGGTCTAAAGAAGCACCCACTGTCTTGACATATAAGCCCCACATGGCCTGCCTCATCCCCCAGGACCAGAGGGAAGGTGAAGGATGTCACATCTGGAGGCCACTACCTTCTTGGGGAAATGGGAGGTGACCTTGTCTGGGAGGTGAAGGCAGAAGTCGGGGAGGGGGTCTGCATAGAAGTAGGGCAGGGCTGGGGGGAGTCAGCTAAGGATGAATACATGTGGGGCCAGCACTCAGAACCCGGGTGAACTCAGAGACTGGGAAATTGTGGGGAGATCGAAGGTGTGGTTATATGAGCCTCTCCTGCTGGCCTTGGAACTGTCTTCTGGGATGACATTCCCTTCCCTAGTGCTGCCCTGGGAGGTTCCATTTTCTGGTTTTTCTCTTTTCTTTTCCAGTGCACCAATGACAGAGGAAGTTAGTAGAGATGATGGGGGAGTGGCAGGGTCTTAATTAATGGAGAGGGAAAGCAGCAGGAGGCAAAAGCTAGTGACCGGGAGGCACAGAGGATGAGCAGAGGAGTGGGGAGTGGGTAGCCAGCAGAGCGGAGGGGAAGCCATTGGCCACGCCTCCCCCAGTGGTACGCATCTTCTCTGCAGGCTCTGTTTGAATAATAGTCAGAAAGAAATAAAAGAGACAGGATGTTGTATCAACATTTCAACAGCTCATCTTTTTTTTTTAAATGACAGCTCCTTACATTCAAAACCATTTTAGTTCTAGAGAAAAAGTTTTGCAACCCAGGCAGCTGGCCTGGCATTTGCCTTCTCCTCCCCACATCCACCAGTCCTCAGTTTTTGTCAGCATTCAAGAGTCTCATGGTTTGCCTCTCCCCTTTCCCCCACCATTTCTGCCCTTCTTCTCCCCTTGGTCCTCTGTTAAGCTCCTCCTAATCCTCCTATACGTGCACACATATGATATTTGTCTTTCTCTGCCTGACTTATTTCGCTCAGCATAACACCCTCAAGGTCCATCCATGTTGCTACACATGGCCAGATTTCATTCTTTCTCATTGCCATGTAGTATTCCATGGTATAGATAAACCACATCTTCTTGATCCATTCATCTGTTGATGGACACTTAGGCTCTTTCAGGTTTTAGCTATTGTGGAGGTGCTGCTATGAACATTGGGGTACATGTGCTCCTATGCATCAACATTTCTGTATCCCTTGGGTAGAATTCTAGCAGTGTGCTGGGTCATAGGGGAGTTCTATTGTTAGTTTCCTTAGGAACCTCCACACTGTTTTCCAGAGGGGCTGTACCAGTTTACATTCCCACCAACAGTGTAGGAGGGTGCCCGTTTCTCCACATCCTCGCCAGCATCTAGAGTTCTCTGATTTGCTCATTTTAGCCACTCTGACTGGCGTGAGGTGGTATCTCAGTGTGGTTTTGATTTGTATTTCCCTGATGAGGAGGGATGCTGAGCATGTTTCATGTGTCTGTTGGCCATCTGGATGTCCTCTTTGGAGAAGTGTCTGTTCATATCTTCTGCCCATTTCTTCACTGGGTTGTTTGTTTTTCGGGTGTGGAGTTTGGTGAGTTCCTTATAGATTCTGGATATTAACCCTTTATCTGATATGTCATTTGCAACTATCTTTTCCCATTCCGTTGGTTGCCTATTAATTTTCTGGGTTGTTTCCTTGGGCTGTGCAGAAGCTTTTAATCTTGAGGAGGTCCCAACAGTTTATTTTTGCTCTTAATCCTTTTGCTTTGGGGATGTGTCAAGTAAGAAGTTGCTGCGGTGGAGGTCAAGGATTTGTTTCCTGCTTTCTCTTCTAGGGTTTTGATGGTTTCCTGTCTCAGTTCAGGTCCCTTTATCCATTTTGAGTTTATTTTTGTGCATGGTGTGAGAAAATGATCTAGTTTCATTCTTCTGCATGTTGCTGTCCAGTTCTCCCAACACCATCTGTTAAAAAGGCTGTCTTCTTTCCATCGGATATTCTTTCCTGCTTTGTCAAAGATTAGTTGGCTGTATACTTTTGGGTCCACTTCTGAGTTCTCAATTCTGTTCCATTGGTCTATGTGTCTGTTTTGTGCCAATACCATACTGTCTTGATGATGACAGCTTTGTAGTAGAGGCTAAAGTCTGGGATGGTGATCCCTCCCGTTTTGGTTTTATTTTTCAGGATTACTTTGGCTATTCGGGGTCTTTTGTGGTTCCATACAAATTTTTGGATAGTTTGTTCTAGTTTTGAGAAGTATGCTGGTGCAATTTTGATTGGAATTGCATTGAATGTGTAGAGTGCCTTAGGTAGTAATGACATCTTAACTATATTTATTCTTCCTATCCATGAGCATGGAATGTTTTTTCCACTTCTTTGTGTCTTCTTCAATTTCCTTCATAAGTTTTCTATAGTTTTCATCATACAGATCTCTTGTATCCTTGGTTAGGTTTATTCCGAGGTATTTTATGGTTTTTGTGCAATTGTGAATGGGATCAGTTTCTTGATTTCTCTTTCTGTTGCTTCATTGTTGGTGTATAAAAATGCAACCGATTTCGGTACATTGATTTTGTACCCTGCAACTTGGCTGAATTCTTGGATCAGTTCTAGTAGGCTTCTGGTGGAGTCTGTCGGGTTTTCGATGTAGAGTATCATGTCATCTGCGAAGAGTGAAAGTTTGACTTCCTCTTTGCCAATTCTGATGCCTTTGATTTCCTTTGGTGTCTGATGGCTGATGCTAGGACTTCCAGCACTATGTTAAACAACAGTGGTGAGAGTGGGCATCCCTGTCGTGTTCCTGATCTCAGCGGGAAAGCTCTGAGTTTTTCCCCGTTGAGGATGATGTTAGCTGAAGGCTTCTCATAGATGGCTTTGATGATGTTTAAGTAGGTTCCTTCTATCCCAACTTTCTCGAGAGTCTTTATTAAGAAGGGATGCTGTATTTTGTCCAATGCTTTTTCTGCATCTATTGACAGTATCATATGGTTTTTATCTTTTCTTTTATTAATATGATGTATCACATTGATTGATTTGCGAATGTTGAACCAGCCCTGTAACCCAGGAATGAATCCCACTTGATCTTGGTGGATGATTCTTTTGATATACTGCTGGATTCGATTTGCAAGGATCTTGTTGAGAATTTTTGCATCCGTATTCATTAAGGATATTGGCCTGTAGTTCTCTTTTTTTGCTGGATCTCTGTCTGGCTTGGGAATCAGTGTGATGCAGGCTTCATAAAATGAGTCCGGGAGTTTTCCTTCGCTTTCTATTTTTGGAATAACTTGAGAAGAATTGGGATTAATTCTGTTTTAAATGTCTGGTAGAATTCCCCAGGGAAGCCATCAGGTCCAGGGCTCTTATTTGTTGGGAGATTTTTGATCACTGATTCAATTTCTTCACTTGTTATGGGTCTGTTCAGTTTTCTATTTCTTCCCGTGTGAATTTTGGTAGTGAGTGTGTGTTTAGGAATTTGTCCATTTCTTCTAAGTTGTCCAATTTATTGGCATATAATTTTTCATAGTATTCCCTGATAATTGCTTGTATCTCTGAGGGGTTGGTTGTAATAAGTCCATTTTCATTCATAATTTTGTCTATTTGGGTGCTCTCTCTTTTCTTTTGGATAAGTCTGGCTAGAGGTTTGTCCATTTTGTTTACTTTTTCAAAAAACCAACTCTTGGTTTCATTGATCTGTTCAATTGTTTCTTTGGTCTCTATGTTGTTTATTTCTGCTCTAATTTTACTATTTCTCTTCTTCTACTGGGTTTAGGGCGTTCTTGTTGCTCTGCCTCTAGTTCCTTTAGGTGTCAACAGCTCATCTTTTAACTAGCAGAAAATGACAGCTCCTAAACATTCAAAACCATTTTAGAAACTTCTAGAGAGAAAAGGTTTTGCAACCCAGGCAGCTGGCTGGCATTTGCCTTTCTCCTCCCCATTTCTCCCACCTCAGCTCTCTCCAGCTACGCACTCCTGGGTCTGCATGTGCAGCCCTGTTTATCTGACTGTGACTCCCCAACCCGAACTGTCGGCTGGATGGGTCCAACTGTGGTCCCACCAGCTGCAACCAGCAAATCAGCAACGTTGCACCTCCCTCTTGCTACCTTTGCCACTTTCCACCTCCATCCTTCATGTCATCTGGGCTGAAAGCATTAGCCTGGGGACAGTCAGAGCCCCTCACTTCTGCAAAAGAAGCCTAACCTCCCTACGCAGCACTCAGTGCCCAAGCCCTCCCCACCCCCTGGCCCCCTACATCTCCCGTGCTGGCTGTAAGCCACCGTATCCTGGGCTCACAGGTGTTCTTCAGTCTCTGAGCTCTCCACTGGGCTGCTCCTCTCCTCCACCTTCACAAACCCAACTCCTCCTCACTCTCACAGCCCTTATCAAATGCCACCTCCTCCAAGATGCCTCCTTGATTCCTCAGCTGGTAATAGTGGTGACAGCAGCTAACGTGTTGGCCATATGTCAGGCAAAGAGCTAGCACTTGACATTCATCACTTCATTTCATCCACAGAATGGCCCCCAGCAAGAAGTACGATTTGTATCATCCCCATTTTATAGCTAAGAAAAATGAGTCTGAGGGAGTTTGGCAAACTTACCCACAGTCCTGTACACCAACTGAAGCAGAGTTCTGCTGACCTCCACAGCTCACCACTGTACGCACGACTCCCTTCCCTCAGTTACCCAAGGCATGCTATCTGTTTGAACATTCCTCCTTGCATTATAGCTAATTATGTAGGCCAGTTGTTCAAGAGCACAGTTTTGTTCTTCACTTTTATCTCTAACAAATAATACCTGTTAATATTTGACAACATTAAGTACTGTAGTATTTCCAGAAGGAAAGACAAGCAGTCTTTAGCCTGGTCCCTCAGTAGTCCCGATTCCTGACTTCCTGTGGCTCCATGTCCTTTTCAGCTCTGTACCTGGCCCACAGTGGACGATCAGTGCATGTTAACTGTCCACCATTGGCTATCCATTGAGTAATTACTATGTATTGGGTGCTGGGCTCAGTGAAGTTGTAGTTGTTGTCTTAAATTATTCCTCCCCAGTCCCTAAGCCCTACTCTCACCAGCCACCTGGGCCACCTTCTTGAACCACAGCCAGGCCCCACTCAGGTATTGACACTCAGGTTGAACCCAGGAAGACTTGACATCCACTCTTTCCTGAGGCCCATGTCCTGGTGGATAAATTCGCTAGCATTAAATTTGGCTGCATTTAGCAGAGACCCAAAATAACAGTGGCTTAGTCAAGACGGAGGTTATGTCTCTCTCCCACACACAGCACAAGTCCAGGCATGGGCAGTCTGAGGCCAGTAGGTCACCTCGGCTCCACAAAGTCCTCAGGGAACTGGACTCCAGCTCCCTACTCCATTCATAAGGTGAAGCCCTCAGCCTCCTGATCCAAGATGGCACCAACATGCCGGCTGCCATGCACACAAAACAGGCATGGGATGGAGGAGGGGATGAAAAAAGGAGAGGCAGGGGCGCCTGGGTGGCTTAGTCGGTTAAGTTCCGACTTCAGCTCAGGTCATGATCTCACACCGCGTCGGGCTCTGTGCTGACAGCTAGCTTAGAGCCTGGAGCCTGTTTTAGATTCTGTATCTTCCGCTCTCTCTGACCCTCCCCTGCTCATGCTGTCTCTATCTCTCTCTCTCTCTCTCAAAAATAAATAAAAAACAAAAAAAGAAAAAAGGAGAAGCAAAGTCACATAACCTGAGAGCTGCCACATACCACCTCTGCTGAAACTTAACTGGCCAGACTTAATTTTTTTTTTTTATATATTTTTATTTTTATTTCTAGGGAAGAGAGAGAGAGAGAGACAGTGTGAGCAGGGGAGGGTCAGAGAGAGAGGGAGTCACAGACTGAAACAGGCTCCAGGCTCTGAGCTGGCAGTCAGCACAGAGGCCGACGCGGGGCCCAAACCCACGAACCGCGAGATCATGACCTGAGCGAAAGTCGGACGCTTAACCGACTAAGCCACCCAGGCGCCCCCAGACTTAATTTTTTTAATTTTTTTAATCTTTATTTATTTTTAAGGGACAGAGAGAGAGACAGAGTGCAAGCAGGGGAAGAACAGAGAGGGAGACACAGAATCCAAAGCAGGCTCCAGTCTCTGAGCTGTCAGCACAGAGCCTGATGCGGTGCTTGAACTCACGAACTAAGAGATCATGACCTGAGCCGAGGTCGGATGCTTAACCAACTGAGCCACCCAGGCGCCCCTAATTGGCCAGACTTTAGTGGCATGAAAAATGTTGTATTTATTGTGGATGGCCACATCCCCATCTAAACTTGGATATAAATTACTTGGGAAGAATAGATATTGGAGACAAGTAGCAGCCTCTACCAAAACGGCTTGGTCTGTTCGTGTTTGTGTATGTGCATATGATGCATGCTATGTGTGTGAGCACGTGTGTTGTGTGTGTTGGTGGGCCACGTTCTCTCCACCACTTTGATCTCAGATGGAGTTGTTCTGAGTTCTCTGTGGAGCTCCTCTAAATCTGGCCTCTCCTCTCAGGCAGATTTAGCATCAGCTTCTCAATTCAAGGAACTACAATGTATTTGCCGCATCCACTGATGCGTATTATCAGTGGTGATTGAGGGGCTTGTAAAACTGTTTTCCCACTCAGATGTTACTGGGTGGCCATTATGTGAGAGCGACGATGACCAGAGTTAATCTGGCAATAAATTCTCTAGGGAAGGAGGGTGTCATTAACACAAGAATCCTAGCAAAACCTACCACTCAATCTTGTGCCACAGGGGAAACACCCAGAAATACCAGGCACCCTGTAGAGATGACCCAAGGTGAGGCAATGGGCCAAATGCTAGATTCCACGTTGATTACAGGTGGTGTTGCCCCAGTGTTTCAAGCCCTGCCCAGTAATCGCACAATTCCGAAATCGCTGACCTTCCTTACCCCCCACCCCCTCACCCTTCAGCACAGATAAACACAATACACAGGGGCGTGACAAGTTCATCTCATTTGCTCCTTGAGCCAGGTGGTATTTTTAGTTCCATTTTACTCATGAGAACAGATGCTGTAGAGAAGTATTTGCCTGGAGACTCACAGCTAAAAAGGCAGAGCTGCTGCTAGAGCCTCGGGGCGTAACCACCATACTTTCCACCTTTACTAGGGTTCATGGAATCCTACTGGGGATTAGCACTATTTAACTCCTGTCTACATACAATTGGCCCAAGTGTTTACTCAGGTAATCAGTAGTCAAGAGAGGGACTTAAAACTTTTTCAAGAAAGCAAGCAAGCACAAAAACACCAGAAGTGCCCCCTCCTGAATGACTTAGTATTTTTCGTATTTGAAGTTGATATGGTGGCACAGTCTCATAGCTTCATCCTAGAGTGAGGTATTTGTTTCCAAGGGCCGTGGTCTCAGGAGGTGCCTGGGTTGAGCATTGGGGGGATGGGTTTGTAATTTGGGGCTCTCCTTCAAGGCTGGAGAAACCATAGGGTGGGGAGAAAGCACCCCAGGCTTCCTGGGTTAAGCAGAACCCTGAGTCGGCTTGTCTGACTTTGGGCAAGTTAACGCATCTTCTTGACCTTCGTTTTCCCACTTCTATAAAATTCAGATTGAAAGCATACTTTGATCCAGCATTATAAAGAATATATAAACAGCTGCTTATTTCTATTGTATTGCCAGAATGTGAATTATACTAATATTGCCACCTGTGGACAGAAAATGTACCATCTATTTTTATCAATACCCAGATGAGGCAGAACATAAAAAGCAGAGATTAACTTTTTTTCACCATCTCCCGCACCTTCATGCTAATATTTACTTACATTTGATTATCATTTCAGGCTCATGCACACATACTTAGCATGGATCACAGACTCGCATACATTTAACTTTATTACCTTTTGTCTTCCTTGTCTCCTTAAAACTGCTGCTTATTCAAGGATCTGCATACTATTAGTATTGGAATTCATTGTTCTGTGACTTTGAAAGTGTCAAACATTCTGGACGAACATGTTATACAGTCTCTCCCATCTCCATGCCTTTATAACCAGCTGTTTTCTGGCCTCTTGTGGCCACCACTTTCCATTCTTACTAACCCCTACTTGGTCTTTAATACCCAGCTCAGGTGACACCTCTTCCAGACAGCCCCCCTTTGTACTCCTGTGATATATTGCACTTGTCCTTGTACAGTTTGTTCTTCCCTCTGTTGGAATGGCCTGCTTCCCCGTTTATGTCTCTTATTAAAGCAGAAGCCACCTGAGAGTAGAGAACATCTGTCATTCACCATTGTATCCTTGGTGCCCGGCGCTGTAGCTGACACATTAGCAGACCTTCCACCAGCATTGGGTGGGTTCAGGCTCCCAGCGTGAGAGAAAGGAAGTAATAGAGGCAGTGATAAATGCCATCACAGAGGTATCAGCAGGCTGCTGCGGGAGAGTAATGGAGAGGACAAGTAACATAATCTCTAGTAATAAGGGAGTAATAGAGTACATTTCACAACACCTTTAAAGCTCTTGCACATGCATTATCTAATTTGATCCTCATAAAAGCCTCAAAGTAGGTATATTGCAGGAGATGGAGGTGGAGTTTTTCATGGTTTTGTGCTATGCTTAAAGTCATGTAGCTATTAAATGGCTGGATTCCTACCAGTGCATAAAAGCTGGTTCTTTTCCTCACAGCATGCAGTAAAGTCGAATCATCACCACGACGTCCATTTGCTCATGCCCTGGCTTATCGTTCTGTGATCTATCTCACACCACATCATAGACTGGTCAGGCCTTGCCTCCCCAAGGAAATGCATTTCATTGATGTACTTCTGGATAATGAATTATCTTTGACTCTGAGGAGATGATTGGTGTGGCAGAAAGCAAGTCTCATTTTTATCTGTATCCGAAAATACGGTTGGTCACAGGGCATATGGGGGTTTTCTGACATAACCAGTGACTTGCTATGTGTGGTTCCTTCTGTTTGCAGGCCCAAGAAGTACATCCTGGGAAGGAAAATGCTTTGTGGACCCTTGTGCCGAATCCTGTGGCTTTGGCCCTATCTGTCCTATATTGAAGCTGTGCCAATCCGAAAAGTCCAGGATGACACCAAAACCCTCATCAAGACGATTGTCACCAGGATCAATGACATCTCTCACATGGTAGGGAGAGCCTGGGAAGACAATGGGTTTGCCCGTGGGTAAAAGCAAGACCTCAGATGTTAGATGAAGCCTATGCAGCCACATGTAGAGGCCGTGGTGGCCTTGACTCCTCCTTACAGCACAAACAGCTGCTTTTTTCTCTTCCTCTCCCTCCCATCTCCCACCTCCTCCCTCTCTTTCCTCCCTGATGGGAATCCTAGTGCCTAGAACTGGAGGGAAACAAAAAGGGTCCTTGTGTCCCATTGGCAGGTGACCAGACCCCCAGCAGCATCCCCTGTGGGCTTCTGTCTGGAATGTGCTTATCATTGGGCATTCTTATAGTGGAACTCACCCTGTGAAGTTTCTCCCTGTTACTGCCTGTCCTGCCTGTCACGGCCACACAGAAGAACAAGTGCAGGCTCTCACGTAGAGCCTCTGCACATTGAAAAGACCCCGGAGTCTTTTCCCTGGGGTCCACAGGCCTAGACCTCCAGCTACTTCCTAGATGAAGGCTGTATTTGGCATTGGGAAGACTAAATGTGAATCTTCACACTTCTCTTCTCTATCTGTAAAACCTTAAGCTAGTTCCTCAATGTCTTTAAGGCTTGGTTTCATAGCTAGATAGTGGGACTATTGTAAGGTCTTCACAGGGTTATTATGAGATTAAATTAGATAAAGTGAGTGATCCCACCCTCTCATAGAACCAGAGCACAGTGTGCTTTCTTTAAAGGTTTTTAGTTGTGGGTGTAGTAGCCCCCAGTCTTAAAAGCCTGCTTGCTTGCCCAGCACGGGGCAATCTAGAGACTTCTGCATCTCCTGGCCACTGTGTATGTCTGACAGTGGCCTTGGACAGCTCAGAACCAGAGTCTGGGCATTTTATAGAGAGCAACTTGTGAGTGTCCCTGCTTTCACAATAGCTATCCGACAAGGCCACACAGGGTAGATCTAGAGTGTCCCAACTTGAGGCTGATGTAGAAAGTGAGGGCTGCAGGCCACCCCCTCCTGGTAACCAGCGTTACAGGGGCAGAGGAGTGAGGCGGGGCCAGCCTTGATCCCTGAGGGGCCAGAGGCCTTGGAGAACCTGACTAGGAGGGAGGAGTCCTCTGGGAGTGGAAGGGGGTGAGGATGGCTGCGGAAGGGCACTTAGGGAGGATCTCAGTGCCTTGGGAAGAGACTTAACTAAGTAGGAATCAGGCCTCATGGCTGGTTCTACAACAGAGGCCACATAGAGGAGGGAATGATCTGTGAAGATTCATCTGGAAGGGGAAGGCAGGGTGATTTGGGAAAGGCAGGGAGACAGAAGTCCAGATCAGCTTAGAAGCTTGGCAGCCCCCGCCAGAGCACAAGAATCAAGGGTCTGGACCAGGGCTGTGAGGAGGGGAGAGGAGGCAGTCAAGAGAGCGGACCTCCATGCTCACGGCAAAGGCCGAGGGCCTTGCAGAGTCAGCTTCTCTGAGCTCCTGCCCTCCCTTTTCCTCTTGCACAGCAGTCTGTCTCCTCCAAACAGAGGGTTGCCGGTCTCGACTTCATTCCTGGACTCCACCCTGTTCTGAGTTTGTCCAAGATGGACCAGACGTTGGCTGTCTACCAACAGATCCTCGCCAGTCTGCCTTCCAGAAATGTAGTCCAAATATCTAATGACCTGGAGAACCTCCGGGACCTTCTCCACCTGCTGGCTTCCTCCAAGAACTGTCCCTTGCCCCGGGCCAGGGGCCTGGAGAGCTTCGAGAGCCTGGGCGGTGTCCTGGAAGCCTCACTCTACTCCACGGAGGTGGTGGCCCTGAGTAGGCTACAGGCATCTCTGCAGGACATGCTTCAGCGGCTGGACCTCAGCCCTGGGTGCTGAGGCCTCGAAGGCCTTTCTTCCCAAAGTCAAGGAGAAAACCCTGGGCTCCCAGGTGTCCCCAGGAGAGAGCCCATGTGGGTGTCCTTTATCTAGGCCCCAGGCCATTTGTCTCTCACACCTCTGAGCCACTCTTCAAAAGGCATACGCCTTCAAGGCACGAAACGGAAGACAGAATGCATGATTCCGTGCTCACCGGGAAGGGGGACCCACCCAGCAAACAGTGAACCGGACCTGAGGATCCCACAAGAGCCTCCTTCCTGTGCCCCTCCCCTTTCACCGCATGCTTCAGCGTGACCTGGGGTGATTTCAGGAGGCACCCGCCAAGCCTTTGGACCATCAAAGCGAGGTTCTACCTGAGAATTCTGGGAGCACCGTGACGGTTACATCCACAGAGCTGCAAACCCGCAAGCCACACATTATTTATTATGCATTTTATTCTGGATGGATCTGAAGCCAAACATCAGCTTTTCCAGACTCTTTGGGGCCAGCCAGGGCTGGCTGCTTCCAGCCCCACCGGTGGGCCTGGTGGGGTAAACCCATTTCTAGTGACTTGAGGGCTCTCAAGTTAGTTCTTTGGTAACTGGTTTTGTTTCTACTGTGACTGATGTGAAATTACAGTGTTTGCAATGGCACTGCCCTGAGCAGATCTCCAAGGACCAGATTCTTTCAAAACGAAGATGAATTTTGTCAAGTGTGATATACAGATGTGTGCACCTGGAGGTGGGGGGGGGTGTTAATGGAAAGAAGAAGGATCAGAATGTATTTTCTGAATTACATTTGTGTGATGGACTCTCCGTATGGGGTGGAGTCATTTTCTCCTCTCTGCAACCACTTAGTGTGGATTTCTTGAAAATAACAAAGGAGATGACTCCTTCAGAGGGGTTGTGGAGTTTTGCCAGCCACCTGTGGAGGGAGGCTGAGGCCTGTCTATTGGGACAGTTGTGAGCTCTGGCCTTCTCCAATTGCTGCAGAGAGGTCTTTCTTATCAGGGAGCAAGGATCCCTCACTGGAGACCGTGATCGCCAGAGCAGGGGTCCTTGGTATGGCCCTTGGAATGGTCGGGGATGATCCCACACTGGATTTACAACACAGTGGTACCCTTACTTGGGATTTGCATGCCAGATTGTGGTTCTCATCAGACTGGCTCACCCAAAGCACGACCATGTTTCCTACCCATTCGGTGTGGATTTTTATTCCAGTGAGAAGGTCTGTGGGCTTTAGCGGATGGTCCCAAGACCTGGGCCAGCACAGCTCAGTGCCAGAACCCCCGGGCCAGGCCGCCAGGAGCGCCCTTCCCACTAGAGGTCATGTTTGGTGGGATGAATGAACAAGGAGGCTTGGGTTTTCCACGGTCCTGCCACTGTGATGAGGCCGTCACATTACAGGTGGTGGATCTGTCCAAGGAAATTCGAATCAAAGCTCTCAACGTTAAGACTGAGCACCTACTTCGTGTTCAGCCCTGATTGGTGCTATGGGCTAAAGAAGCTCACCAAGTGAACATTAAAATCCAGTCTTGCCCTCAGGACCTTGCATTTCAGATGGTAAAAACCCTACACAGCCGCACGCAAAGGCTGGGCTTTCACCATGGCAACCAAGCTGCCAAGAGTACGTGCTCCTGGGCAGGGTGGCATGCTCAGGGGCCCACTGGCTAACCCTGCTTGCGCTTGGTAGCGTTTTTGCTTTTCAGGGCCTGGCAGCATTTATTACTGTGTAACCACATCCCATTTTGAAGCAGCTTGGCTGACCGTTTAAAAATAAGAAAATACCTAAGACCGTGACAGCAGATGGGTAGAAGGGCTAAGACTAGAGAGAGTTCAGGTCCTCTGACTCCCCAGAGTATCTCTGGAGCCAGGTAGTGCTCCCTAGAGGTGCAGATAGCACTGGGCAAGGGAGACCAGGAGTGCTTGTGGGGAGAGAGGAGCTGGAGGCAACTCTGTAGGAGGTGAAGGATGTGACTTGCTGGAGAGAGGAGGCTGTTTTATTTGTGCTGAGACACCAGGGTGAAGGCAGATGCAGCCAGTTATAAAGAAAGACAGACAAAGGAAAGATGGGAGGGACAGGGACACGTGGAAGAGGACTTCTGTGGCAAAGAAGTTTGGTATCGAAAGGGTTAAGAGTTGAAAGTTCTAGAGCAGAGCTATTCACGAGATGGACAGAGTAAGGCACCTTCTGGAGAATGTGACCTAGAGAATCACTACCACCCAGTCAAGCTGGGATCTTTTCATTCACCAAAACCCGGCCTCTGGCTTATTCTCAGAGTGTAAAAGTTCTAAAATGTAAATGATTGTCCTTTTTTGTAACTTCGAAAAATTTTTTTGGTTGTTAAAAAAAAATCCAAATAAATTAACTTTGCCCCCTGGTCTCTGTTTTGTGTCACCCCTTGTGGAGGGGCTTTAGAAGAGCTGTGTGTGGGTGACAGGGCACAGCCTGGTTGGCCTCTAACCCCCACCAGGTCCAGCTCTGCCTGGGCTTGGCCACAGCCGGCCGCCAGGTATTCAGGCTAAAGGATTCCCCCAAAGCACAGCGCTGACAAAATGAGCACAGTTTGCGGGTCTGCAAACCAGCCTGGAGAAGCACCAAACCAAATTGTTTTTTTAAACAAAGAAGAAGAAGAAAAAGAAGAAGAAGGAGAAGGAGAAGGAGAAGGAGAAGAAGAAGAAGAAGAAGAAGAAGAAGAAGAAGAAAGCCGCAACAGACACACAGCATGCAGCCCAACAGCAAACGCAAGCAGGTGCATAGACCCTGGGAAAGACAGGACCCGCCTCGTTCCGGGCACAGAGCATAACTGTCTCTGCAGTACAGTGAGGACCCGTGACAGTTCCAACCCGAGGAGGACTGGGGATGGGGTGGGGGGCTGGCCCATCCAACAATCACTTCCATGGGTGATTTCAAAGCATAGTTGACAGCGGCCAGTGCTTTCCTGGGTACTCGTTTAAGTGGTGGAGGAAAGGAAGACAGAGCTCCTGAATGAGGAGACACCACAGCCGTGTAAGGGGGTATTGGGTAAGGCTGGAACAGCCTAAATGGGTCACTTGGCAGCTCAGGGAAGTTGCTGGCCTCTGTACCCAGGAAGATTCCTTTAGGTGCAAGTGACAGAAACCCAATGCAAACCAACCAAATATATAAGGATTTGGGGCCCACATGGCCGAGCAGTCCAGCTCGGTCTCTTCCTCTGCACTCGTCCCTAAGGACCTAGCAAGGTACTAATGCCATGATCTCCCCAGTCCCTGACAGGGGCTTGAGGACAATGGGTTTGCCCCTTGGTGGCCATCTGGGACTGAGATGTCTAGTTTCTGAACACTCATGAGCCTTAGAAGCTCCCCAAAGTGGTCTGGAAGGCAGCCTACCGTAACACGGGTGTCTCAGCAGAGGCCTGGAAATGTCATTCCCTTCTCGGTGAGGTGACTTCCAGGGTCAGAATGGAAGGGTATGTTCTTCAAGGACCCTTCCAGAACCTTTTGCATCCATGGGCATTCTCTTGCTCTCCCCCGAGGCAGAGCTCACATCTCCCAAACAGCTGGCAGAGGCTGGGGTCATGTCTGACCATGTCCAACCTCCGAAGGCAGGACTTTTGCAGAGTAGAGAAAAAGAGGTCAGGTCCGCCCAACAGGAGCTGTCAGAGGACGCCATCTCAGATTTCTGCACAATAGCATACAAGCAAAAAAACGACACCCCATTTCCCCCAAAAGAATTTGGAGTTGAGTTGTTTATTTCAGGATTTTACCATGAAGATCTGAGTCTAGTGCCATCTGACGACCCGGATCCCCCTGGATTAAGTTCACTGGTCCACTGTCACCCTCAGCCCTTTGGGGTCCTTGCCCCAAGAACACACTCTCTCAGACCTGAGATGGTAGAGTGAGTCAAGGATGCAAAGAAGGTAATGGAGCCTCCACGCCCAGCCCTCATCTAGACCCCAGCTCCCAGCACAGAGGGTATGTAACCCTTAGTTAACCCTTACTTAACCCTCTTAGCCTCAGTTTGTTATCTGTACAATGGGAATATAATAGCACCTTCATCACAGGCCTTTAGAACATATTTGGGGAAGCTATTAGCCCAATGACTGATATACAAAAGCAGTCAAAAAATCATGTTGTTGTTATTAGTACTAATGAGTCAGGGAAGCAAAAGGAGTGAGAATTGCTATAGTGGGCAGCCCTCCTTTAGGTAGCCACAGCTTTGGTAGGGACGCCTATGCACAGGGCTCCCTGCAACTCCTCTCTTGACTCCTCAGGGAGCCCTCTCAGCCCCTACGGGGCAGCCAGCAGGTGAGGGGGGGAGGGAAGGCCCAGAGGAGCAAATCTCAACCAGTGAGGTATAAGGGTCTGTGCGTAAATGTCCCAGCCTCCTCCCCTCCGTGGGGGGCAATTTTAAGGTGTGTTCTGTAGGACTGGGGCCTGGGTGCGTACACCAGTCACATGCATGTGACACATCAGCTTCTCCTCTCTCCTGGCCCCACTGTCCCTGCTCCTCACCCCTGCCTCCTAGGGTCGCCTCCTAAATACGCCTCCTGCACCAGAACCCTTGTCTCCAGCGCTGCTCACAGAGGAACACAGAACAAGACAAGTACAAGGCAAATGGAGACGGATATGGAGGCTGGGAGAACCATGAAGCCAGATCCCAGAGGCCTGTAGGAACCACGCACCAGAACTCAGAACCGTCCCTAGGAGCCTAAGGGAGAAAAGGAGAGGAGGCTCCGGAGGAAAAAGGAAATCCACTTGGGGAAAGCCTGACATGGGAAAGAGAGCAAGGACAGGAAAAGGAATCTATTAAATAGAAGAATTATAAGATTAATAAGGAAGGGAAGGGAAGGGGAAGGGAGAGAAGGGGATGGGAAAAGAGGGAAGGAAGGAAGGAAGGAAGGAAGGAAGGAAGGAAGGAAGGAAGGAAGGAAGGAAATGAAAAGAGAAGACATACATATAAAGTTAACATTGCCAGGGGCACCTGCGTGGCTCAGTCAGTTGAGTGTCTGACTTCAGTTCAGGTCATGATCTCACGGTCTGTGAGTTGGAGCCCCACACCGGGCTCTGTACTGACAGCTCAGGGCCTGGAGCCTGCTTCAGATTCTGTCTCTCTGACCCTCCCCTGCTCACACTCTCTTTCTCTCTCTCAAAAATAAATAAACATTAAAAAATAAACAAGCAAGCATTGCCTGTCTTCGTGCATGCAGGCTGCTATAACTGAATACCGAGGCTGGGTGGCTGAGAGACAATAGAAATTTACTTCTCACGGTTCTGGAGGCTGGAACTTCAAGATCAAGGTGCCAGACAATTCCATGTCTGGTGACCACCTGCCTCCTGGTTTATAGACCACATCTTTGGCTGTGTCCTCACCTGATAGAAGGGGCAAGGGGTCTCTTTCATAGGGCACTAATCTCCTTCATGAGGACCCCCTCTCATCCCCACCCTCATACTCGAATCACTTCCCAAAGGCTCCACCTCCTAATACGCAGCCTTGGAGGTTAGGATTTAACATGCAAATTCTGAGGTGACACAAACCTTCAATCTATGGCATTATTTTATGATCACTGATTGGAGGAAAGACCAGGTCAAATCAAGGGAGTCTCACCCACTGACTATCTCATTTGCATGAAATGTCCTTTTACAATAAAGGGAACTGATGTTATCATTTCTTTCTTCCACTGCGTTCCCATAGCCCCTGTTCACTCAGCGCAGCTCACGGGGAATCCTTTCTGTTGGGGTCTCACTCCCATGCCCTTCCCTGCCCCTGGCTGTAAGCCTGTGTGGGCAGAGCCACCTCGCCCTGGGCCTGGCTCTTGTGTCTGGCTCAGTACAGGCCCCCTGCTCTTACTTGGTGAACAAAGGAATGGAGACTCCTGTAGTAACAAGCCCATTCTATCAGGTCAGCAAATTCTGTGAAAAGCCTGAAAACAGCTCTGACATGAAAGGGTAAACTTCTTGAAATTCTGCTCACTCTTAATTTGCTCAGCAAATCCCTTCCTTTTTAGTTCAAAGATAGAAACCCAAACCATCTGTAAAAGACAATGTTGAGACAATGATGGAAATCTGAGTAGGAATTCTATTTTAGATGATGAAAGGAATTATTATTAATTTTGTTAGCCGTGGCGATGGCATGGTGGTTAATTATTTTTTCAATGCTTCCTCACTCATTAGGAATTCAAACAGAGGGACTCCTGGGTGGCTCAGTCGGTTGAGTGCCCGACTTCAGCTCACGTCATGATCTCATGGCTCATGAGTTCAAGCCCTGTATCAGGCTCTGTGCTGACAGCTTAGAGCCTGGAACCTGCTTCAGATTCTGTGTCTCCCTCTCTCTGCCCTTCCCCCACTGTGCTCTGTCTCTCTGTCTCTCTCTCAAAAATAAATAAACATTAAAAAATCTCTTTAGGGGCACCTGGGTGGCTTAGTCGGTTAAGCATCCGACTTTCGCTTAGGTCATGATCTCGCGGTTCATGGGTTCGGCCCAGCGTCGGGCTCTGTGCTGACTGCCAGCTCAGAGCCTGGAGCCTGTTTCAGTCTGTGACTCCCTCTCTCTCTGACCCTCCCCTGCTCACGCTGTCTCTCTCTCTCTCTCTCCTAGAAATAAATAAAACATTAAAAAATTTTTTTTTAAAAATCTCTTTAAAAAAGAAATTCTATATATATATATAGAGAGAGATATAATTCTATATATATATATATAGAGAGAGAATTCTATATATATATATATATAGAGAGAGAATTCTATATATATATATATGTATATATATATATAGGGTTAGATAAACAAGGTCAATAACATGTTAAAGCTGGGTAATTGGGACATAAGAGTTTATTACAGCAAACTCTCTACTTTGGGGTAGGATTTCCAGATCAACACTTTAGGGTCAGGTGCAATCCAGCCCGGCCCCTCCGTGGGTAGAAGGAAGAGGGGGTGAGGGGAAGAGGGAGAAGGAGAATACACTGTGGAGCCAAGTTGTATTTAACTTCACATTTGATTTCACTGCCTGGCAGATGTCCCAGGGCCTGGGGGGGTATGACAGACTGTCAGTGTGGGTGTGAAACAGTGAACTAAAACAGAGATTTAACAAATCAAACAAGGAGACAGTGGTGAGAGCCAGCGGCAAGATACTGGCAAGGCAAGTCCTGATGCTTATAAGAAAAAGCCAAAGGAATAGAAACTAGACCCTCAGGCATTACCCTAGACCTGCTGCACCTTGGGGTGCCCCAAGTAAGCCATAGCACCCCCCCTCTCCCTCCCCATCAAGGAATCAGTCTCCTTGGCTATCCCTCCATATTAAATACAGTATAGGGTGAGAAGCCCTGAGACCATTCGTGAAGGAAAATGGGTTCCTGTGTCTTTTTCCTATTTAAGTTATCGTAATAAAAAGGTATTTCATTCCTACCTTCAATCCCTTGTCCCTGGGGTTCTGGATCTGGCAGCAGCCTCAAGCAGGCTCCCCCCTTTTCTCCACTGGCTCACATCAGACCCGTCCCGGTGCAGGGGAGCAAATCGCTGTTCACCCCCACCTAGCCACCCGCACCCCCACTGCATAAACTTCAGGAGATTCAGAGAGTTCAGAACGGGGCAGGCCGAGGGACCTGCTCAGAGGCGAGTGAAGTTTCCCCCCCTGGGGTCTAAGCCACAGCCCTTGGCACCGAATACTACTGAACCTCAGACAGACCCTTCCTGTCAAAGGCCAGTGTGTCATCTCAGGCAGATGTTCCCAAGGAATATCACAGACCAGAAAACCAACCCTGAACTTGCCTCAACTGTCCCATCCTTTTTTTGGCCATACCTGAGGAAACGCCAGCCCTCATAGTTTCACCTTTTCTGTTTATACAATCTGTGTGTTTATCTGAGGGAAAACTAGCAGGTGCAGCCTGAGTGAAGCTCCCCACCCCCACCCTGCAAGGTCTGAGACAGTGACGGAAGGGGAACTCCCTGCTCTCTTTCACACTTGGGCTTGGATGTTGCATAGGACTCAAAATCTGGATCTGGTCTTCACAGCCCAGGAATTATTTGGAGATCATGGCCACGGTCCAGGACCCGCCTCCTTACTTCAGGATGGAGAGATTTATGATTCTCCATCCCTTATAAGAGCAAGGCAGTGTGTTTGTTATTTGTCCCACATACTGGATGATGGCTTAGAGGCTGCCCCAAGACTTGCCCGAAAACTCATACCTGGGGATTAGAACCAGAGCCTGCAGACTTGGCACACCCAGCCTGGGCATAAGTGTCTATTTTCCCCACCCCACCCAAGCCCACACACACACGTACCGATTTCCGGGTATCTCCTGTTTGCCGTCCCACCACCTCCCCTCCCCATCAGAGGGACAGCCCTCTGGTAAAACACTCGCTGCCATGTCACCGTCCTCATGTGAGGAGCTCACAGTGTGCTTGTGCGGAGACACACACATCGTGTAAGCAGATGCCTGCACAGAGGTCTCCAGGGTTCGCTCATCTGTCTGCTTACCTTCCATTAACGTTCCTGCTCCTCCCTGCAGTAGTCACCTGTCCTGTTACTTTTCTTGGGCAAGGAGACCTTTAAACACAGATCAGAAGGGGCACCTGGGTGGCTCAGTGGGCTGAGCATCTGGCTTTTGATTTCGGCTTAGATCATGATCTCCTGGTTTGTGGGATCAAGCCCTGAGTCTGGCTGTATGCTGACAGTGCAGAGTCTGTTTGGAATTCTCTCTCTCTCTCTCTCCGCCCCTCCCTTGCTCATACTTGCACTCTCTCCTTCTCAAAATAAATAAGCTTTTAAAAAAAATCATAGGTCAGAAAACCAACCCTCATCCATCTACATTCCATCATTTGCATATATTTTATTTATACATTTGACATTTCCCTCCCACCTCCACCCCACCCCCAAACACATGTAAGCTCCTGACAGGGAAGCTCCTGGTCCTTGGGTCTGTTTTCTTTTCTTTTAATGTTTATTTATTTTGAAAGGGATTACATGAGTAGGGGAGGGGGCAGAGAGAGGGAGAGAATCCCAAGCAGACTTCGAGCTCTCAGCCCAGAGCCAGATGCGGGGCTCCATCTCATGAACAATGAGATCGTGACCTGAGCTGAAATCAAGAATCGGATGCTTAACCCACTGAGCCACATAGGTGCCCTGGGTCTATTTTATTTTCTACTCTGTCTCTAGCATGTTGGCCAGATCCTGGCACAGAGTAAGTACAAGACAATGATTTGTTGGCTGAATGGGTATCTAACTTAAAGAGCTGAATTCCCACATACACTTTGCATTCAGGCCATTAAGTTTAGGAGCAAAAGCACACCCGTGAGGAGAGGCAGAACTCTGGGCAGTCTGTCTACTTAGACAATCCCAAGCCAGATATTGTCGCTAAAGCCTTGCCATGTGGACGATACTGGAGGAAGATTGGAGATCACTTGATCTTAGCCAAAAGGCCGAGAAGCGATAGGAAGATTGGAGATCAATAGGTAGAATTTAGCAGAAGGCAAATTTTGCCTTAAACTCGCTGTTGGAACTGCCTTACCATAGGGGTATGGGTGGACTATTGTAGGGAAGGCTCCTACCAGTCATTCCTCCTAGTCTCCATGCTCCGAAGTCGTCTCCTTTCACATGACTCAGGGATTGGCCATGTGACCTGCTTTGCCCAATGAGACAATTCCCATTGGGTTAAGCATATTTTTTAATGTTTTTTTTTATTTTTTAAAATTTTTGATTAATGTTTATGTATTTATTTATTTTTAATTTTTTAATGTTTATTTTTGAGAGAAAGAGAGCAGGGGAGTGGCAGAGAGAGATGGAGACACAGATTCTGAAGCAGGCTTCAGGCTCTGAGCTGTCAGCACAGAGCCTGACGTGGTGCTCGAACCCATAGACTGTGAGATCATGACCTGAGCCGAAGTCGGACACTTAACCAAATGAACCACCCAGGCAACCCTGTTTCTTTCTTTCTTTTTTTTTTTGAGAGAGAGAGAGAGAGAGAGCAAGCCCGGGAGAGGCAGAGAGAGGGAGACCCAGAATCCAAAGCCGGCTCCAGGCTCTGAGCTGTCAGTACAGAGCCTGATGGGGGCTCAGACCCACGCATTGCAAGATCATGACCTGAGCCAAAGTCGAAAACTTAACCAACTGAGCCACCCAGGCACCCCTAAGCATGTTTTAAATTATCTGTATTTTCTGATGCTTTGACATTTGGGGGCCTTGTTAACATTGGAGGGACCACCCTTTGCACAGTTAGCCAATGCTCAGAGATAGCAAACAACTCTCCAGGGAGCATTCCTTTCACATGCAAACCAACCAATAGGAGCCATGCTGGCAACCACCACCTCTGTTGGGCTCTCACTCAGGGCCACAACCCCCTGCTCTAACCGCCCCAGCGCCAGGTAGCAGATAACTAGAGACAGCCCCCTGGCCTTAAAGTCTGCCGAGATCCTTCAAACTGGCCAACCCTAAAGCTGTTTACCCTGTCTTGCTTCGCCTTTCTGGTGTGATTGAACCAGTGTCCAAATCATGTCACTGGGAATCATTCTCTAACTCTCAGTTCTGCTTCCTTCAAAACTGGGGCCATTCATAGGTGGTGGCAATGGTGACCACCAAAAACTCCAGGCTTCTGCTCTGCAGCTTGGCAACTCCCCAAAGAGAGAAACTCTCCTTCCTAATTATTCCAGCAGAAGTCTCAGGGCTGACTGTCCCTGGCCTAGCTTGGGTTACATGCCTCTTGCCGAGCCAATCATAGTGGCCAGGGGAATACAGTGCTCCGGCTGGAGAGATCAGAGTCATCCCAGAAATTGGGAAAGGGCCCAATCCCACTTGGAATGAAAATGGATAAGGGGTAATTTCTCAAAGGACAAAAAAAAGCATCCCATTACCAAAAGGAAAAAGGAATGGATTCTGGGAAGGCAGAAACAACAGACCACCTCTCCAGGAATGCTCCGAGCTTCTCTGTCCTGGCCTCCCTGATAGCCTTCCAGAGCCTTGTTCCAATATGGATTTCTTTCTAGGAGAGTGAAGAGAGGGGGTTCACTTTGACCCTTTACTTTCTTGTATGAAGAGCCCGAACCAATTTCAACTGGCTTTTAACTTCAACCACACAGCATCAAATTTAAAAAATGATGTTTGACCTCAGGCTTTGAAGAGGAGGTGGCAATGGTCCTTGGCCCTGAGAACGTCTGATAAGAATGGAGAATATTTTTGTTATTGGTTCTATTGGACTGGGCCTTGACATGAAAACACCCACATTGTCATTGCTCACATTAGGCTTATTTTATTGGTCTCTCTGTTTTGTCTGGGGTCATTCTTTCCCATTGAGAAAATCGGTTCCTTTTTTCCTCCCTTATAATGGAGCTCATGTTGCCAATACTTTATCTCATAAGGCACGGCTGTGCTGGGTGCTTTATAATAAGCGTGATGCCCATAACAATCCCTTACAATAGACTAGCACCTTCCATCTAGAAAGGACTGTCACACAGTATTGTATTTGATTCCCACAATAACCAGGGTGTAGGAATATAGTGATAGTCCTTTTCTTTAGATATGAAAATAGACTCAGAGAGGTTAAGTGACTGGCTGAAGGTCACAGAGCTATGTTGCCTTGGGTAGAAGGAAAATTTTGGCAAGGAATAAACAGGCATTTATTCAAGACTTCATTTATTTACCAAGATTAGACTTTATTGCTGCAAAGCTAATCAGGGCTAAATCCCCAGAGGAGCTAGTTTGCAGGATGCAAACTACAGTAGCTCAGAAGGATCAAAACACAAACAGAGTCACAGTGCCACCAACAGCCATGACTAGACACCAACAGCCCGGCATGTCTGTCCCTGGGCTCATCCACAAGCAAGCCCAAGAGATGCAGTCCCAGCCGGATCCCCTGGAGAGCAGTTCTCCATTCAGCACAAGCGCCCAGGAACCCACATCTGTGGTTCAGCCCTGCGTGGAACCCCTCCGCTCCTACTAACTCCTTCTCTCCTCACAGAGGCTAACAGCTGGGCCACGGATGGGACTGAGGCTTTGGTCTACAGAGAGGGAAGGGCTTGGAATGCTGGAGAAGTCTTAAGCCCAAGTAGAAACTCCAGCTGGATGTACTGAAAGGGTTTCCGTCCCAAGGACTCTCTTCTTCCTTACCCGCCTCCTTGCCTTTTCCCTCTGTGGCCACCCTCAGGGCTGAAATCCCAGTCAGAGAGCTAGCTGGCAGTCCTCTTTCATTTGGTTTCTACACAACTCACAAATTCTGCGTGCCACCAAAGAAAAGAAGGGACCCAGGGTAGCCAGAGGAGACAGTGTCCCTTTCATGGGAGGAAGAGCCTCTGGGGACCCTCCTCCATTCCTTGTCCTGCTCCTTGAAACTTCTGAACCATCCTCTCACCCACTCTGCCTATGTCTTGGCAAGCCACAGAGTGATGAGGTAAATGGCACCCCCTACAAAGGCAGGACCTGACCCCCACCCTTCCAGTGCGGTCCCTAGTGTTCATTATGGTCCTGAGAGCTCAGCAGGACAGACCAGCTAGAGAGGAAGTGACCCAGCCCCAGAGCACTCTGGGAAACCTACTGTGTTGGCCCTAGACCCCACAACGGGGGGATAGTAGATTTCCAGCATTGTCTGAGGTGAATGGGACAGGGCTTATCAAAGCTGCGTGGGCCAGAAGAGAAGGAGCCCAGTCAGCTCACTAAGCCTTCCTGACCTCAGTGAAGCCTTGCCTAGACGATCCAGGCTGTGTGCTGTTGGGACGCTTCTATTCTAGAAGTTTCCGCCAGGTGGCAGAGAAAAATATCAGATGCCAGAAATGTATGCATCTGAAAGGATTTCCCCCATAGGACAAAAAAACCAATCATACCTTCTCCCAGTTAGGATGTCTGCAATTACTCACCCCCTGTAAGTGGAAAAAGAATGCCAGGACTAATCAGACGACATCACTCTGGAAACCCAAGGCATCCCAGCCCCAATCTTTTTGAAAAGCTCCATATGGAAAGATACAAATTCAATTTGTCTTGTCTGGGGGAAAAATGAGTTTTAAATATGTTAAATCAAAAATGATATCTTATGTGCCAGACATTAGCGATCTAGAACAAACGCCTTGGGAGAAAAATTACCCTGAAAATCTTAAGTATTCAGGTTACT
The DNA here is from genome assembly GCA_017311185.1 of Proteles cristata cristata. Lineage (NCBI taxonomy): Eukaryota > Metazoa > Chordata > Mammalia > Carnivora > Hyaenidae > Proteles > Proteles cristata. Next base: position 527,130 of record JAESUZ010004594.1, read on the forward strand.
AAAGAACTAGGAATTTATGCTGCGGTCCAAGCACAGAAAGTCCACATGGGGCACCCACACGTCCCAGACTGGGCCACAGCAGACCAGGTGCCTCAGACAGAGCCCTGGGTCCTGAGGACCGGCCTAGAAGCTTCCCTCAGTGACACCTCTGCCCACCTTCCCGGGACCTTCCATGGCTTCCTGCTCAGCTGGGTTGCCAAGGCCTGAAGAACTGGGAAATGCCCTGTGGAGCCAGTGCAAGGCCAGAGCAAACTGGTAAGGGAGGGCTGCGGAGAGAGAAAAGGCCCAGTTTCCACTGGTTTCCCAAGCCTGGCAGACACCGAGGCTTTTAAAAGTCCAGTTTACAAAAACCCTGAAGGGCTCTGGTTTCTCTTCCGAGATGAGCTGATGGGCTGGAAAGCCCCAGGAAGATCTGGGTTCTAATCCTAGCTCTGCTAGTAGCTGGCCAGCGCCACGGGTCTTGGACAGGTCTCTTCTCTCTAATCCATTGTGGATAAAACAAAGAGCTGACTCTAAATGACATCCAGGCTCTCTTTCAACTCCATGACAAAGATATTTGTCTTTCTTTCTGCTCTCTTTCTTTCCAAAGCCTGTGAGAGCACAGTCTTTCAAATCAGTCTGCATGGGTTTGAATCCAGGCTCCGCTGCTTTTAAACTGTGTGACCTTGAGCAAATAACTTAACGCTCTGTGCTTCCATTTCTGCTTTTGCAAAATGAAGATGACAATCTCTATTTTCTAACCTTGTGAACGGATAAGATGAGTTAACCCATGCAAGGGGCTTTGAGTAGCTCCTAGCACATAGCTATTATTTAGCAATGCATGCCAGGCTCTGTACCAGGCATAATAGATACAGAAATAAACCAGAGAGATATGGCCCTTCCTCTCCAGGATGTTATTGTCTCCTAGCAAAATGTTGTCCAGGAATTTCCTCTCTTATGGTCACCGGTTTGTGTCCCAAAGGGTGGGTGACTCCTGGCATTCTGCCTGTGGTGTGGGGTTGGACACAGAGCAAGTCTCAGAACATGCACCAGTTGCCTAACATCTCGACCTTTTTCCTTCCTGATTCTTGATTGCTTTTCCACTCTAGACTCTACTTGCAGTCTGATTTCAAAGATAATAGAAATAAATAAAATCTGCTGCAGAAGAGCCTTTCTTCTTCTTCTCTCACCCCTTTCTGTCTCGAATTTTCTCCTGTCTCCACTTGCTAGTATTGCCTCATGCAGCCTCACGGCCTTGCTGCACTTGCCCCGTTTGTGAACTATGAGACCCCTCGGTGCCTCCCTACCCTCCTAAGAACGCACTCTGGCCTCACTCTTCCTAGAACCGGATGCAGCCATAATCTCCTTGGTTAGTGAGGACATTGGCTGTGGGAACATTCGGCTTTGTTTACCCAGGGGAAGGGGGTGGGGGCTGGAGAAATTGCTCAGCTCCTGCACAGTCAGCGGGGAAGGTAATGGGGATTAATCCGGACGCTGCCAAATGCAGATGTGTCTCCAGCCCAGGAGGGAAGACGAGCAGCTGTGGGCTCAGGGGCCAGCTGAGGCCCGCAGTGGGGCCCAGGGAGAAGGAGGCACTGGCCCAGAACCGGAAGCCGCAAGGGGTTCCAGGCAGCATCCCAGAGGTCTGGAGCTGCCCTGCCCAGCCCTGCCTGGCCAGGAGGGCTAGTTGATTGATGTCTTTAATAGACATGCTGGGAGCTGGCAGGCCAAGTGTTTATGCCCAAATGCACATTGTCTGTTTAAGGAATTCCCAAATCCCTCACTGGAGACTAGATTATGAAAAACATTCCTAGAGGAATCCTGTGGCCTCCTTGCCACTCTGCTCATCCCTGGGCTGCCAGTGGGTGGGAGGGCTGGGGGAGGAGTGTACAGGGGAGCCCTTTGGCCAGTCCTGGCAGGTCCTGGTCAGGCTAGGGTAAAGAGAGTTGTAAGCATTTCTTGGGTGCCTACTATGTGCCAGGCTCTGAAGAAACAAAAGCAATAGGGAGGAAGAAGAGGAGCTCACAGCCCAATGGGCAGGCAGCTGCACAGAGGGAAGAGTGGGCTCCTGGAGTTGTGGGAAGCACACAAAGGTGGCCTTTGGGATCCTGATGCCCCTGCCATACCATCCCCACTCCTTCACCTCCGCAGGTGCCCAAATCCTTTCCCAGTCACAGTGACTAGTGAAGGGTTCCTTCCTGCATGATTTGTTTAAAGAAGAGGTTCTTTTTTTTTTTTTTTTTTAGTTTATTTAGTTATTTTGAGAGAGAGCATGTGCATATGCAGTTGGGGGGAGGGGTGGCGAGAGAGAGAGGGAGAGAGAAAGAGAGTGAGAGAATCCCAAGCAGGCTCCATGCATCAGCACCCGATGTGGGGCTCAACTCAGGGCTCAATCTCACAAACTGTGAGGCATTACCTGAACCTAAGTCAAGAACCAGACACTTAACCAACTGAGCCATGAAGGTGCCCCTAAAAAGGAAGATCTTGAAGTCCCCAAACCCTCCAATAGTAAGGGTGTTGGAGCACTATAATGGAAAATTTTTAGGAATCCTGACAGATCTGGGGAAGGGAAGGAATTTGGGGGGGGGGCGACAGTCCTCAATAAATCACACACTGACCTGAGTCAGGATATTTGAGATCTCATCCATGCTTTGTCACTCTAGCTGGGTGAATTGGGGCAAGTGACAGAAACTCTCCAGCCTACCTCCTGGGGTTTCTGCACTGTTTCGATGACACGGCAGATGGGACAGGAAACGGGGAAGCACAGTGGGAGCCTTCCCTGTCTGCAGCCCACCGTGGTGACACACCCCTGCCTCATATACCTGGTATATACTTGCTGCCGAGTTCTGTTTTTAATTTTAAGTGATCTCTACACCCATTTTGGGGCTCAAATTCGGGACCCTGAGATCAAGAGTCCCATGCTCTTCTGAATGAGTCCCCAGGCACCCTGCCACTGAGTTTTATACAGATCACCGTTCATACTCATTTATATGCAAATAGTTGTTGAAATAATACAATATTTAGTGAGGGTAAACAGAAGAGAAAAGGCCCTTATGCTTGTGTGTGTGTGTGTGTGTGTGTGTGTGTGTGTGTGTGTATGTGTGTAGGGTGGTGTCTGTAGCTGCTATAGTTTGTGACCCTGCATCAGGCATCTGAAAAGGCAGGCTCAGGGCCATCTAAAACATGCTAGATGGGAGCCAACTTGCCCTGGGATCCGGCCAGGGGAGGTTATAGGTCTGAGATGTCCAGCTGCCAGTCCTTCAAACTGATGTTCCCAGTGACTAGTGGCTCAACAGTCACTGGCCCATCTTCCCACCCCACTGCCATGATGCTGTGTCTGGGCCACAGGGACTCACGTCCTCACCAGACTTCTACCACCAGGCGAGCTTGACCAGAAGGCCCAGCCTCATCCTCCATGCCTAATGATCAAGAATGTATACTTACCTTCATCTGCTGTTCCTTCTGTCCAGCCCAGGAACCACACTGCCTTGGGGCTGAAAGCATGGGCTCCTGCTCTGCTTCTGGGCTTCTAAGCTCAGCTGAAGGGGGAGGTCAGGAAGCGAAGTCTGAAGGCTGGGCTTGGGGAGAGCAGCAAAGTTATACGAGGGGGTTAACAAGAGTCCTGTGCTGGGAAACCAGACACAGCTATTCTAATTCTGATATTGGGTGGCCCCGGACAAGTGTGTTAACTTCTCTGGACCTCAGTTTCCTAATCTGCAAAATCGGCACACCGGACTCCATTTCTTCGGTCTGTTCTAGATTTACCGTCGGACGGTTCCATAAATAAATGCACCAGGTGGGAAGACACCCAGTCAAGTCATCCAATAGCCAGTTATAGAATTCTGAGCCCACACACCAATATAATGTTTGGAAAACAAGTTTTATTTCACGTCCCAACTCAGGTCTGTGGATAGTGGCTATCTGGAGCACTGTGTTAAGAAGGAATCTGAAGCCTTATTTGGCAGGAGACAGGATGGTTTAGGGTTAAAAGCTGGGCTCAGAGACAACCACCCCTCCCCTTAAGAGCTGTCTGATTTGGGCAAATTACTCAATGGCTCCCAGCTCTGGGCTGGTTGTGATGATGAAAGAGATAATACACAGTGAAATCCTTGTGTGGGGTCAGCACATCATCAATGCCCCAGGAGGATGCGTAGGGGGTGTCTGGGGTGGGGTATGAGAAGGTCAGGGAGGGAGGTGGGCCAGCACGTGGCCCTGCCCTGTCACATTATCTCCTTTCTCCCATCCCACTGATCATCCTGGCTGTTCACCCAGGTTCTCCCGGGAAAGGGGATTGGGAATCTCATCAGGATAGAATCGAGTAGAGGAGACAGCCCACCCCCCAAATCCTCATGAAACAGCTAAGCTCCTTCTTTCTTTTTCTTTCTATCCTGGAGGAGATTTATCATTTCCAGAAATGCCTTTGCGGCCCTCCCCCCACCCCTCACCCGGCTCTTCACGGAGCCCACCCTCTGCCCCTTTCTAGGGCCAGACCGCAGGAGGTGGGTGGCAGTCTCCGGGCCTCTGACGCGGTCCCGGAGGGGCTCAGGCCTCTCCCTGTGCAGGACCCCTCCAGATCGCGATCTCGCCCCTGGACTCCGGAGGTGCGGGTGCTAAACGCGCCACCCCCAGGCCGGCTGGTCCCCAACCGCCCGCTAACGTGCTGGATCTGGGGAGAGAATTCCACCCGCTCAGCAAATCTCCCTTTATTGTTGGTTTTGTCTGTTGGCTTCCCGCCCCCCCCCCCCCTTTCTCGTTTTCCTTTCTTCCCTTGAGTCAGCAACCCGGAGTCCAACGGGGCAGATGGGGCGAAGGGGGAGAGACGCACCCCTGAGCCCGCCCTCAGGGCCCTTTGCCGCAGGCCAGCCCCGCGCTGCAGACACCCGCGTTTTCTGGCCCTCTTTTGGGCCGAAGATCCGAATGTCGGCCCCTCGGACCGGTGGAAGGCCACTAGCTGGGAAGGCAGGCGCCAGTCACCTGTGGTCTGGTGGGCAGGTCCCTGTCTGCCTGCAGCTCCAGGCAGAGGCGCCTCCTTCCTCCTTAGCTCATTGAACCTTGATGACTCTAATAAGTGCTTTACATTGAACTCATTTCAATCTCACTACAAGTCTGTGAGTGATCCTATTATTATCGCACATTGTTGCTGTCAGCAGGCAAACCAGGCAATAATAATAATATAATCAGAGGATAGCAAACCAGCAATTTCTCATCTAAGCATTAAGATTCAAAGGGATATTTGAAAGGTTCCTGCTCACAAAAATATTGCCCTACGCTCAGGTCTAAAAGTTTATTAGTAGATGTATTTAGTAGGAGTGTGTCCCATGTGCTATTTCTCTGTCGTGTGTCTGGCAATATACTCGTACTAACAAACGATCTAACAAATTCAACCGGGTACCCTGTATTTTGATTTGCTAAATTTGGTAACCCTGGCCCTGGGGACCCTGCACTGAGGCTGCACAGGGGCCTCACCTACCTAGAAATGCCCTCTGCAGGCACAGCCACAGAGCCCCCAGCTGGGGCAGGGGTAGAGGGGAGAGGAGGTGAAGGGGTGGAGGGAACAGGTCACTCCTGTTTCTGCTCAATTCTACTGATTACACTATTCCTTATTCCCAACTTCACAAGCCCCCAGCCCACCCTTGCCCAGGCCAGCAGCTTGCCCCACAGCTGGCCATCTAGGATGCTGCAAAAGGATACAGGGCCTTGTTCAAAGTCCTTCCTTACACACCCCTAGCTCCATCCTGACGTCAGAGAGGAGAAAGACAAGAAAGAACAAGAGGGTGCATAGCCAAGCTTTGAGATGTCTCTGCTGAATTACCAGTGGACTCTGCCAGAGTCAGTAGGTTGATGCATGCATGCAGCACGTGGTTACATACCAGGGACACAGCAGTGAACAGAATAGCGGGCCCTGGTCCCGATGGAGCACACATCTAGCAGAACCAGTTACTAGGTAAGTAATGCCATGTGACAAGGGTACGCTGGGAGACAGCATACAGCAGGGTCCCCGTGTGCCCAGAGCTCACGGGGCTGGGGCAGAAAAGGACCCTAAACGAAAGCTGAGCAGGAGTTCTCCAGGTAGAGCATCACAGGAGGTAGCTGGGGGATAGATAACAGTATTTTTGGAGTTCCCCAAACAAGAGAGAGGCTCTGCCACCTTGGAAATATTATGCTAACTGAAAAAAGCCAGACACAAAAGGCCACATATTGTATGATTCTGTTTATATGAAATGTCAAGAATTGGTCAATTCATAAAGAAAGCAGGGGCGCCTGGATGTCTCAATCGGTTAAGCATCCAACTCTTGATCTCGACTCAGGTCGTGATCTCACGGTTCATGGGATCAAGCCCCCCACTGGGCTCTGTGCTAATAACAAGAAGCCTGCTTGGGATTCTCCCTCTCCCTCTCTCGGTCCCTCCCCTACTCGCTCTCTCTCAAAATGAATAAATAAACCTTAAAAATTTTAAGAAAGGAAGTAGATTAGTGGTTGCCAAGGCTGGGCAAATGAGGAGTGACCGCTAATAGGACTCGGTTTCTTTTGGGGATGAAAATGTCACAGGGTTTAGAGAGTGCTAATGGTTGTACAACCTTGTGACTATTCTAAAAACGACTTAATTTTACACCTTAAAATGGTGAATTATATGGTAGGTGAATTATGTCTCAATTTTTCAAAAAGGGGGTGGGGTGGAAACCTGAGGCCCTAAGGGGCAAATGAATGAAGCCCAGCTCACATGGGATGGAAGGGAGAGGTCGGCCAGGCCAGATCCTTCAAGACCACCTTCAGATGGGCTTGGTCTGAGGGCTGTGGGAAATCAGGAGACGTTTTGAAGCTGAACCACATTGTCAGATTGTCACTTTAGAAAGACCCCTCTGGCTGCATTGTGGAGGGTGCATTGAATGGGAGCCAGAAAGACCAGTTAGGAGGCTGTCACCCTGGTCTAGATGAGGAATCACAGGGACCTCAACCGCGGCAGCAGGAGAGAAGAAGTATTCAAGGGAGAGGCAGGCAGAAGGTCAGGGCTGGGGACGGCTGGAGGTGGAGGGAAGGGTGAGAAGAGGGAGGAGTGGGGTGTGTCCCAGGGAAACGGACTAGGGACAATTTACTGGGACAGGAGAGCCTGGGACAAGCCCAAAGGAGGGGGTGTCTTGAGAAAAATGGTGTGGTCCGCCCTGTGGAACACCGCAGGGAGTCAGGCCGGTGGGGACACACATGTGTCCACTGGATTCAGGGACAGGTCGGTCACTGATGGCCCTGAGGGGACAGGGCTGGGCTGTGAGAGACTGAGGTAGATTGAGGAGGATGAATGGAGGAGGAAGAAGTGGAAACTGATCTTTGAAACAAGTTTGTGAAGGGGGGAAGTGAACCCGGATTGCTGGCAGGCTGGGAGGGCTAAAGGCGGGAGAGCGGCAACGTGTTCGAATTCTGGGAGCCTGGACAGGTGGGGCTTCTAAGGAAGTGGGTGGAGCCAGGAGCACTGGCCTCCTGTGGGAGGAGGGATGGACCGCTTCTTCTTAGCAAGATGGGAGAAGAAGGGGCTGAGGTGGGTGGTGCCAGGGTTTGTAAGCCCGGAGATGAGGGAAGGGAATTGCCACACAACTTCTATTTTATCACTGAAGCAGGGGACAAGGTCAAATATGAAAGCTCTAGGCAAAATGGAGGGCCTGGCCCAGCATATGCCTGAACTGGCTCAGAGAGCCTAATGTTAAACTCCCAAGAATGTTATGAGCCAGTTATTAAACACAGCTATTATTAAAATTAAATTATAAGGGCACCTGTGTGGCTCAGTAGGTTAAGCGCCCGACTTCGGCTCAGGTCATGATCTCACAGTTCATGGGCCCAAGGCCCATATCGGACTCTGGGCTGACAGTTCAGAGCCTGGAGGCTGCTTCAGATTGTGTGTCTCCCTCTCTGTCTGCCCCTCCCCCACTCATGCTCTGTTTCTCTCTGTCTCAATAAGAACATAAAAAGTTTTTTTAATAAAAAAATTAAATTATAATAAATCCACACAAAAATGCTCAACCATTTTTTTTATAAAGGCATAAAAGCATTTTGCTTTTTCAGCGAATGGTTGCAATTGGACCTCATCAGAATGAATCTCTCTTGCTCTGTGAAAAGCCTCATTGAGAGGATAATAAGACAAGTTACAGACTGAGAGAAAATACTTGTGAACTGCATATCTGACAAGGGACCAGCATCTAGAATATATAAAGAACTCCCCAAACTTGGCAGTGTATAAAACAAACAATTCAATTAGAAAAACAGGCAAAAGGCACGAATGGACATTTCACTGAAAAGGACATAGAGGTGGCAAATAGCACATGAAAGTGTTCAGGATCACTGGGCACTTAGAGAAATGCAAAGTAAAACTGCAGTAAGATAACATGGCACACCTACCAGAAAGGCTAAAATTAAAAATAATAATGGTAATACCAATTGCTGTTAAGGATGTAGAGAGACTGCATCACCCATATGTTGCTTTCAGGAATGCAACATGGTAAAGCCACTCCAGACAAGAGTATGGGAAGTTTCTTACAAAACTAAGGGATGCCTGGGTGACTCAGTCAGCTAATTGACCACCTCTTGATTGCAGCTCATGATCTCACGGTTTGTGGGTCCAAGCTCCTTGTCCAGTCTGTGCTGACAGCGTAGAGCCTGCTTGGGATTCTCTCTCTCTCTCTCTCTCTGTCCTTCCCCTACTTGTGCATGTGCTCTCTCTTTCTCTCTCTCTCTCAAAATAAATAAACCTTAAAAACAAAAATACATTAAAAACTGTTACATACTGTATGATGCTATTGCTATAACATACTTGAAATGACACAATTATAAAGATTGTGGGTTGCCAGGGATTGAAGGGCAGATGGAGGAGGGGTGCTGCAGCTGTAAGGGGTCCTTGTGATGAAGCTGTTCTGGGGTGACTGCGGAGGTCACACAAATCTGCACATGTAGTAAGACTGCATAGAATTAAGTATGCAGAAACACACACACACACACACACACACACACACACATACACAAACAAGTACATGCAAAACTGGCAACATCTGAGCGAGGCAGATGGATTGTATCAACATCAGCTTCCTGGCTGCGATGTGTACTGTAAGATGTTATCCCTGCGTGGAGGGAGCTCTCTGTATCATTTCCTAAAACTGCATGCAAATGTACACTGATGACAAAACAAACTATTTTAAAAATTAAATTATATGAATTACAATGAAATAAATTATGTTGAAAAGATAAACACTGGAAACTAATCACTTCCTAATTATTTCACTACTACCTATGCTCCAGAGGCTATTTACATCTATTGTATCTACTGGTCGCTAACTGATGTCTTGTTGGTAGCTTGAAATGGGCCACAGTGGGAGTACTTATAGCAGACACCGTAAATCAGGGCTCCCCCTCGCGCCGCCACAGAGCCCGTTGTTAACTCTGCCAGCACAGCACTGGGCTGACCTGCTTGTTGGAGTCTCAGTGAGTGGAATAGTCTTTCCAAGGCACAGAATTAAGAGTTGCCTGGAGACATAAGGTAGTAGGGTTGTAGGTACTGCTGTGGGCTCAGCTGAGGGAGACCATGACTTCAAGGTGGGCCCAGCCTGCCCAGCGTTATGAAAGCTGTTGGCTGCATTTGCTGAGGGTTGGGGCTTTGCCAGGTGCCTACCCGGGAAGGGCAAGATGGAGAGGGAATCTGGGATACAGACAAGCCATGCTTGAAGCTGGAGTGTGGAATCTGAGCTGGGAAGGGAGGCATGTGAAGGCAGTGGGGACTGGGTGATGGGGACGGTGTGAAGGTGTGGGCCAGAGGTCCCAAAGAGCCTGAGAAGTGGCGGTGTTACAAGTGACTGAGCATGTAGCCGGAAGGGTGGGGTCTGCAGTCAGGGGGACACAATGGCTGCAGATGTCATCTCGGGGGGGGCACTGTCCTGAGGATAATCCATGGTCTGGGGCCACTGGATTCCAGCGCACAGCATGGCCATGGGTATGGGCTGCAATGGAGGGTGGGGCCCTGAGGATGAGGAGCCCGGGAGCCAGACATTTCCATAGAGGCTGGTGTCTCCAGGGACGGCGTAGGATTTGGAATGGAGGGAGAATTGGGTGAAGAAGGGGCTATGGGGGAAGGAACGACAGAGAGAGAAAAGGCCCCAAGGGAGAAGGAAAGTCTTCTTAGCAGAGGTAAGAAGGAGAAACTAATGTGTAAAGTTGGAGGGTTTTTGAGAGCACCATTTAATGATATTAATTGCCTCTATTTTAATCAAAAAGACTAAAGGGCTTGGTAGAGAATCTAAATTCCCCCAGGGACCAAACTCAATTCCCACCTTTGCAATTCTTAAAGTGTCACAAGAGTCTGAATTTATCAGATGCTTCACACTGTGTCCCAAATCACAAGCCAAAGCATAACCCAGAAAACAAAAGTGCCCTGTCCGTTCACTGCACCACCCAGCTGCCAGCAGCTCCCAGACATGAAGCTGCCTACTGGGCTTGTCTGAGGAAGGAGGCTTCAAAAGCAAAGAGGCATCAACCAGGAGGTGGGACCAGATCACAGTTGGCCAAGTCCAGTTCCCCCAAGGACTCCAATGGGGACCCAGGAAAACCCCTGTTCAAGCCCTGGGGATGTAAGGATGATGGGAAGTTTTCTCAAATTGCACAAGCCAAGTCTTTCTTCCTCACATATGGGTTTGTGCTACTCAGCCCCGCGTCATGCATGGAGCAGGTTACTGGGTGCTCAGGAATTGTTTGTAGAATTAAACAGAATTCATTTGAAAAGAGAGAGCTTCAGTGGAAGGATTGGGGCCTGCTATGTTTCCCTTCCAGCCAGATTTAAAATTTTAGATAGGAGAGAGAAGAAAGTATTAGCACACTTAACTCTCTGATGGTAGGCTTCCAGCTCTCAGCGGAAGGTTTTCTTCCTGATGGAGGAAAGGTGGGAAAGAGCCTTTCCTTGGCTTCTCAAATTGCCCCAAGGGCCCTGCCGCTCCTACAGTCTATTCAGGTCACCATGCTCATGGTCACCACTCTGTTAACTCTACAGCTATGAGCACTGGGCACCGAACTGAACGCTTTCCAAGTAGCTGACCCCGTTTCACCCTCACCACTGCCAGGGGTGGGTTGGCTATAATTATGTCCAGTTATCAGTCAGGACCTGCAGGCTCAAAGAGACCCCTGGCAGCCTGGCCAGAGGGGCGGGCCTGGGCCACGAAGCCTCCTTTTGCCCCCCGCCCCCCCCCCAGCTCCAACCCCTGGACTGAAGTCACAGCAAGTAGCCCTCTCCACGTCAGCTAAGTGATCCATCCCTCTGGACAAACACCTGCCCCATCTGCCCCCAGAACCTGTGCCAAATCACGTTCTCGTTCTGTAGGTAGAGGCAGGGGACGGAAAAATCCAGATTCCACTTTGAAAAGAACTTCAGTTTGGGGCAAGGGAGGGGTGGAAGGAGGAGAGAAGTATAGGAAATGATTCAGAAACAGCTGAACTTTGAAAAACAGCAGAAACCTCTCTCGGGTGCTGCAGAGGAGTGCATTTTTCAATGAAGCTGTGCCAAGGGACTGAAAAATTGCTTATGAGCACAGGACATTGGCCCAGGGAGCAGTGGAACTGACAGGGTGGACAGAACTGCTGGGAAGGCAGCTTGTTCGGAGGCAGCAAAGGGAACTTGGAGCACATTCTTAATCACTGAATTCCAGGAGGTCACCGAGTTCTGCAGCCACTCAGTAATATGACCGTTGAATAGGAGGGACACCGAATAGGAGAGCCACGGAGTACTATGGCCACTGAATACTACAGTAACCAAATCCTACACCTCACACAGAAAATTCTAGTATTATTGCTCCAATCGATTAGGCCCAGAGAAAACCAATAGTGTTTGTTAAAAGAGTTAACAGTCTTGGGGCGCCTGGGTGGCTTAGTCTGTTAAGCGTCCGACTTTTGCTTGGGTCATGATCTCGCGGTTCGTGGGTTCGAGCCCCGCGTTGGGCTCTGTGCTGACTGCCAGCTCCGAGCCTGGAGCCTATTCCAGTCTGTGACTCCCTCTCTCTGACCCTCCCCTGCTCACGCTGTCTCTCTCTCTCTCCTAGAAATAAATAAAAAAACATTAAATATATACATATATATTAAAAGAGTAACAGTCTTGAGGTCCCTGAATTCACCAGTTGGCCCATTGGGTAGCCACTGTAAAACGACAATAGACATGGGTTGGGACTGGAGGGAGGGGAAAGGGAGAGAAGTCCCCCTTCCAAGCCTGGAAGCCAGCCCCCTCTCACCAGCCCCAGAGCTAGAGAGGACCTGGCCCACAACCCCAATCTAGCAGAGGGGCAGTGAAATTTCTTTGTCTGTGATTTTTCCCTGGCAGCTCCCTTTGGCCATCCAGAGAGACTCCAGGAGGTGGAGGACAGCTGGGTCTTAGTGTGGTGGCCGCTGTCACAGGAGCTCGTGGGGTCAAGGGCCTCCCAGGGAAACCGCCCGCAAGCAGAAGGGACCTTGGCAGGGCCTCCTCTGTCGCACATGGTTCTCCAGCAGAGCCCACGTCACCTCCCGCGCTGCCCCTACCCCAGTCGCCATGCCTCTCTCCGCCCTCCCTCAGCCTGCCACAGGAGGACAGGACAGCATTATGTCCCCTCTCGATGTCCCCAGGTGATTTCACAGAGGGCACGTGGCAGCTCCAGGCAGTCACCTCGGGCTGAGTGTGGAGAAGGGCAGACAAGAGGCGGCCAGAGGGAGTCAAGGCCCCGTTCTCGTGTGCCTTCCCTTTCCCCCACACCCCTCCATTTGGTCTCACCCAGTGCTCCTGGGGTGGGTCACTGTTGTGAGGGACCCATAGGACCTCCCTCAGCACCCCAGTCCCATTCCCACATGCCCTGCACCTTGATTCTCTCCTGTCTGAGGGGTCTGCTTCCCACCGAGGAGGGGAGGCCGCCACTGGTCCACAGGAAGAAGCCAGCCACAAGGTCACGGCCCGAGGTGTGGAGTCACCCCCTGAACCGATTCTTCTGGGCAGCAAAGAGATTCCAGTACTGCCTGAGGACCCAGGGGTTGCTTTCTTACTTCTTTTCCTTATCACAGTGATCCATGTTCCTTGTAGAAAGTATGAAAAGTGCAGAAAAAATATAAAGAAATATAAAAACAGTAACTGACGGTCCATAACCCAGAAGCGAGCACCAGTAACACTTGCACAGACTGCTTTCCAGTCTTCTCTGCTGTCTGCCTTCACGCGGCTTGTTCCCTTATCGGTAGGTGATAAGCTGTCCACCGTGGTATTAAACACTTCAGGATGCTGTTTTAAAGGCTGTATGTGGTGGTTACCTTAATTTTATGTGTCAGCTCGATTGGGCTGATGACTTATTATTTCTGGGTGTATCTGTGAGGGTGTTTCCAGACGAGGCTGGCATTTGGATTGGTGGACTCAGTAAAGATGGTTCTCCTCCTGCAAGTGCGTGGCCCTCATCCAATCCACTGAGGGTCTGAAAAGAACAGAGGGTAGAGGATGGAAGAATTCGCCCCTTTTCTCTGCCCTGCTGTGCAGCTGGACATCTCACCCCACCTTCTTCTGGCCTCAGACATTTCCTACGCTCCACTTCCACAATTGGGTCCCTGGTTCTCAGGCCTTTGGACTCAGACTGAATTGCATCACTGGCTTTTTTGGGTCTCAGCTTGCTGGTGGCAGACTGGGACCTCTCAGCCTTCATAACTGAATGAGTCAATTCTTTTTTTTTTTTTTTTTTTACAAATAGTTTATTGTCAAATTAGTTTCCACATAACACTCAGTGCTCATCCCCACAAGTGTCCTCCTCTATGCCCATCCCCCTCCCCCCCACATCCATCAGTCCTCAGTTTTTGTCAGCATTCAAGAGTCTCTCATGGTTTGCCTCTCTCCCTTTCCCCCACCATTTCCCCCCTTCTTCTCCCCCTTGTTCCTCTGTCAAGTTCCTCCTAATCCTCCTATACGTGCACACATATGATATTTGTCCTTCTCTGCCTGACTTATTTCGCTCAGCATAACACCGTCAAGGTCCATCCATGTTGCTACACAGGGCCAGATTTCATTGTTTCTCATTGCCATGTAGTATTCCATGGTATAAATAAACCACATCTTCTTGATCCATTCATCTGTTGATGGACACTTAGGCTCTTTCAATGTTTTAGCTATTGTGGAGAGTGCTGCTATGAACAAGAGTCAATTCTTCATAATAAATCTCAGTAGATAGATAGATAGATAGATAGATAGATAGATAGATAGAAAATAGATAGATAGATAGATAGATAGATAGATAGATAGATCCCTTTTCTGGAGAACCCCAGCTAATGCAAAAGCTGTATCATATATCTACCCATCTATTTATTCAAAATAAGGCATTGAAACAAAGGGGAGGAAAAGAGAGACAACCCCCCAAACAGACTCTAAACTATAGAAAATAAACAGAGGGCTACGGGGGTGGGGGGGTGGAGGGGTGGAGGGGCGGGCAGGGATGGGAAAAACAGGTGAAGGGGATAAGAATGCACTTCTCGTGATGAGCACTGAGAAATACATGGAAGTGTTGAATCACTGTATTGGACATCTGAAACTATAACAACACTGTATATTAACTACACTGGAGTTAAAGCAAACAAACAAACAAGCAACAAAAAACCCCCACAAAATGAGGCATTGAGTGCCCGTGGTGTACCACGAAGTACCCGGACTCTGCTGCGAACCCTGCGCTCAAATCTTGGCTCTCCTCTGTATCAGCTGAGAGGTCTTGGGTAGGTGGCTTAACTCCACGCTTCCATTTCCTCATCTGTAAACCAAATGTAGGAGACGATGCTATCATTTATCTCTTATGGTGAGGATGTGCTGAGTGAATGTGCGTAAAGGATTTAGAACAGTGTTTGGCTCAGAACGAGCACTCAGAAAGTTAGTGCTATTAATATTATTAACTTTATTATCATTATTGGAAGGCAGCTATGCTCACCACTATACCACCAATGCTAATTGTATTTCGTTATTATTTTTTTAATTAGCGCCATGCTAGAAGCACACAGAGGATTGAGATAATACCTGCCTTCCAGGAGGTCATGATCCACTCGAAGGAACAGACAACACATCACACATGTGATATGGGGGAAACAGTGAATGCCCAGGAAGGGTGCACGTGTGGTAGATGTGGAGGGTGGAGAGGAGAAGGGCTTCCAGAAAGAAGCTGAGAATCAGCTGGGAGAAGGAGGGAAAAGTGGGCATTCTGGAGAGAAGGTGTGGAAAGGAGAAACAGCCTGTGGGTGGCAAAATCCAAAGATGTGAAGTTTAGTTAGAACAGGAAACTTGGGTCGAGTAAGCATGGCCACAATTTGGAAGAGCTCTTAGTACTTCCAATAAGGTTGGCCCTTTATCCTACAGCTGATGGAGAGCTGTCATGAGGATTTAACCAAGGAAGAGGGTGACATGCATGTTAGGGAGATGACCCCAGCTAAGGATGGGGCTTGAGATGACCAGTCTAGACAGCACCTGTCCAGGGTAAGGAAGGTCTGGTCATTTAACGGTGGCAATGGGCAGATCAAGGAGAGGCAGCCTCAAGAATGATTTAGGAGGTAGAATTGGTACAGCTAGGCAATATGGCATAGATGTGAGGGTGAGGAAGAAGTCTAAAGCAACCCTGAGGTGCCTCGCTTGGGCGATTTGGTGGATCATGGTGCCACGAACTGGGACAGATGATGTAGGAAAAGGAGTGAGCTGGAAGGTATTTTAGTTATTTGTATTCCTGCATTAAAAACCCACTTAAGATGTGGCCTTAAACAACAGTTTATTATCTCTCGTGATTCTGTGGGTTAAGAAACGGACTGGGTACGGGGCGCCGGGGTGGCTCAGTCAGTTAAGTGTCTGACTCTTGGTTTCAGCTCAGGTCATGATCTCACAGTTTGTGAGTTCGAGCCCTGCATCGGGCTCCGTGCTGATAGCGTGGAGCCTGTTAGGGATGCTCTGTTTCCCTCTCTCTCTACCCCTCCCCTGCTCACTCTGTCTCTCTCTCCAAAATAAATAAATAAATAAATTTTTTAAAAAAGAAATGGGCTGGGTATTGCTCTTTAACACTCTGGGGTCATTCACTGGCTGCATTCAGCCATTGATTGGGGAGGTCCATGGTCTTACTCACATGCTCAGCCTCTTGGTTCTCCTCCACAGGGCCTCTCTCTCCTCCCCCGTGGCTAGCATCAGTCTTCTCCTGCCTTCAGACTCAGAAGAGGACCCAGAAGAACCTATGGCGAATTTCCATCCCTATTCTGAGTCTGAGGACAGGAGGAGACCAGTGCCTCAGCTAGAAGACAGTGAGGCAGAGAGAAAGAATTCTTGGGATGCCTGGGTAGCTCAGTTGGTTAAGCATCCAACTTGTGCTCACAACCAACCTTGTGGTTCATGAGTTCAAGTCCTACACTGGGCTCTGCGCTGTCAGCACAGAGCCTGCTTTGGATCCTCTGTCTCCCTCTCTTCCTCTTCCACACTCATTCTCTTTCTCTCTTTCTAAAAAAAAAAAAATAAAGAGAGAGAGAGAGGGAGAATTCTTTATTATTCAGACCTTTCTCCTATCCATGCTTTCAACTGATTGGCCCACTCACCCTGGGGAGGAAAATCTGCTTTACTCAGTCTACTGATTCAAATGTTCATCTCACCCAGAGACACCCTCACAGACACACACAGCATAATATTTAACCAAATATCTGGGCACCTGGTGCCTGAGTCAAGCTGACACATAATGCGAAGCATGACAGCCATCCACCTCCCATTCCAGAGGGAGGCATTCGTTTCCCTGCTGGGAGCACTGGCCGCTCACAACTGGGTCTCTCTCCAGGAACTGTCTTCCCCTAAAGTTACACTCTCTCAAAGCACAGCCCCCATCCAATGACTGGAAGATGTGGCGGCCACCAGAGCCCAGCCCCCTCGCCTCCCTTTGGGACCGCTCTGAAGGGCCATCCCAGCTGCAGATCTCCCCGTGGGATCAGCTGATTATTCTGCTGTAACTGTATCACAGTTCAACTTCTCCTCTGGTCCAGTCTTCTTCCCTCACTCTGGCTCCCTCCCAAGTGGATGCTTCCCCCAGTCCTCCCCTCTAACTAGACACAAACCTCTGTCAGGGTGTGTCCTGCCAGCCCACCCAGGCAGAGAAGGAGGAGGCTGAGCTCTGTCGGGGCCAGAAGGAGTTAGAGAGAGCCTCCCATAGGCAGCAAGGTTTCTGAGGCTGCAGTCTGAGGGAGAGGTCTACCCGGAGTGGGCAGGAGGAGAGGATCAAGGGACTAACACTGACCTCGTCAATAATTTAGGTCATCTCTAATTTTCATTGTTGTAAATAAAAACATCACAACACAAGTCCTGATATCTAAATTCTTTTGTTCACAGTTCTGATCACATTTTTTTTAGCCCAGATCTGAGCACTGAAATTGGGAATTAAAGAATATAAGCATTCTTGACGCTACCAGAACTGCCCAAGGCCCCTATTGGCATTGCCTTTCCTCAGCATTTATTCTCCTTCAGCCAAACTCCTAAATTTATAAGAGACCTGATTTAGGGAAGGTCATTGATTCAGCTAGAGAGTTAATTATTCATTTGAATTGGTTTGTGCAAAAAGCTCCAGAGAGCCTACAAGAATAAATTGAAATGCTATTAGAACTAACAGGCGAATTTAATAAAGTGGCTGCATGCAAAATTCAATAGCTTCCTCATCAACTAGCAAGAGCCAATTAGAAAATAAAATGTGGGGAGGGGGGTAGTGGAAGGGGGCAGAGAGCATAATCACAACAGTAATAACAATAACAGAATGCCCAGAATTGACTTCAGCAACAAACATGGGAAGCGGGAAAACTAGATGTTAAAACTCCCTAACTTTCTAAAACACACGCTGTAATTAGACGGAAAGACATGCTATGTTTCTAAATGGGAAGAGTGAATGTGCTATAGAGTTAACTTGTTCATTTAACACTGTCCAATGAAAAGTCCAAGGAGGTTTGTTGTTTTGTTCTTGTTAAACACGCCACAGTTATTCTCAAGTTTACTCAGAACAAATACATAAGCAGGAAAGGCTAAGAACCAACGTGACGATGAGTGGATGAGGAATTTTGCTTCATCAGGTACCAAATACACAACGAAGCTAAAATTGTGAAAAGAGTGTAGCCCCAATGTAAGAATTGGCAGACACCTCCCTGGGTCACACTTACAAGCAGAAGTTAGTGTGCAAGAATCTAGTGTCCGATGAAGCTGGTGTCACAATCCCGGTGAAAGAGGCAGCATTATTTGGTAGGTGGTGTAGAGACAACTGGTTAATCATCTGGGGGGAAAAAATTCTACCTTCTCTCACACCATACATCCAAATAAATAAAATTCCAGCTGATGAAAGTGTTAAGTGTTGTTATAGGTTGAATTGTATCCCTTGGAAAAACTTTTATAAACACATATAACACACATTTTAATAAAAGTTTTATATATATAATTTAAAAGTGTAATATAAAAATTATATATGTATATATATACATATATATGTATATCTATATATATAAATTGAAGTCCCACCCCCTACACCTCAGAATGTGACCTTATTTGGAAATAAGGTCATTGCATATATAATGAGTTAAGATAAAGTCATATGAGAATATGGTGGGCCTTAATCCAATATGACTGGTGTTCTTATATGAAGACAACACATGAAGTCAGAAGAAGAGAAGGGAGTTATATCCTCCCACAAGCCAAGGAACCTTGAGGCTACCAGGAGCTGGAAGAAGCAAGGAAGGATCATTTCAGAGCAGGCCCGGCCCGGCCCATAGGCCCTGACTTCTGGCCTCCAGAACTTGAACACAACACGTTTTTGTAGTCTTAAAGCACCCAGTTTGCAGTACTTCGTTACAGCTGCCCAAGGAAACCAACACAAATATATAAATGAGAACCATTAAAAACCTTCAAAGAAAATATAGAAAAATATATATACTTTCAAGAGCAGTAAAGCCTTTATAAGCATAAAAGCAATAGAAAAAATCCAAAGGAAAAATCAATACTTTTTATACATTAAAAAAAAAACCTTAAACTTACATAAAAAATAAGCTTATCAAAACTACAAGGTGAATGGGAAATTGGGAGATTAAATTACTACGAAAGGACAAATGGCATTTTCTTAAGGTGTAAGAATCTAAAACCCCAGTAGAAAATTGGGCGAACAGCACAGACATTTAACAAAATGGGCACAACTGTGAACATAAAAATTAATAATCAAGTTAATAATCATTAATTTCATTAATAATCAAATCCATATCAATTAAAAGATGATAAATTTTGCCTTTCAAATTAATATTTTCTATGACAGAGTACTTAGGAAGAGTACAGCAAAAATTGTCCTCTCTCCTATCACACTGTTCACAGTATAAATTTCTAGTATTCAAAATATAAAATTCTAAATTTTTTAGAATGCAATCTCTGATGCTGAGTGTAGAGAGTTTTAGAAATTCATACCCTTTAAAAAAATGTTTTTTAATTTGAGAGGGAGAGAGCACATGCTCAGTGTGGAGGCTGACACGGGGTTTGATTCCACAATCCTAGGGTCATGACCTGAGCCGAAATCAAGAGTCAGACCCTCAACCCACTGAGTCACCCAGGCATCCCAAAAATTCATACCCTGTGACCAAGTGATTCTCCTAAAAAATCTATCTACAAGAAACAAGTAAAATTTAGGCAAATATTTATCTACAAAGATGTTCATCACTGCATAATTTATAATAATGATGAATTAGAAACAGCCTCCATATCCAACAAGAGGGGAGTCGTTAAATTACATAACCATTAAAGGAGGTGACCTCAATTTATTTAATGACATGAACATATTTACAATAAAAATGTAAAACTAAAATCTCACTATTCTATGTATTTTACAAAACACACACCTGCAGGGAACAACAGAGATTAAAATAAGCCAGAATATCTTTTCTCCTAAACAGCACGATTTATGGGTGGTTTTAATTTTTATTGTGATAAAATATATATAACACAAAATTTGCCATCTTAACCATTTTTAAGTGTATAATTCAGTGGCAGTAAGTACATTTACAATGCCGTGCAATCATCGTTACTCTCATCCATTTCCAGAGTTTTTCATCATCCCCAGGCTGAAACTCTCTACTCATTAAACAGAAGCTCCCCATCCCCCCTTCCCCCAGCCCCTGGTCACCTCTATTCTAACTTCTGTCTCATGAGTTTGTCTATTCTAGGTACATTATGTAAGTCAAATCACACAATATTTTTCTTTTGTGGCTTATTTCACTTAGTGCCATGGACTGAATGTTTACTGCCTTCCCCTCCCAATTCATATATTGAAATCCCAGTCCCCAAGATGATGGCATTTGGAGTTGCGTCCTTGGAAGGAGAGTGGAGCCCTCGTGAATAGAATTAGTGTTCTTATAAAAGAGACCCCAGAAAGTCTCATCACCCCTCCTGCCATGTGAAGTTACAGTGACATGATGACCATCAATGACACAGAATCTGCAGATGCCATGGCCTTGGACTTCCAGCGTCTGGAACCGTGAGAAAGAAGTTTCTGTTGTTTATAAGCCACCCATACAATGGTATTTTGTTACAGCAACCTGAACAGATCACGACAGTTGGCATAATATTGCCAAGATTCATCTATGTTGTAGTATGTATCAGAATTTCATTCCTTTTTTATGGTTGATTAATACTCCATTATATGTCATTAACATACCACATGCTGTTTATCCATTCATCTATTGGACATTTGTGTTGTTTCCCCCTTTAGGCTATTATGAGTAATGTTGCCCTTAACATTAGTACGCTCGTATGTTTGAGTTCCTGCTTTCCATCCTTTTGGGTAGATACCTAAGGAGTAAAATTGCTGGATCATATGATAATTCTACATTTAACTTTTTGAGGAATGGTTGGTTTTAAGCTTTAAAATTTTTCTTCTGCATTTTTCAGATTTTCTCTACTAAGTGTGCATTTTTTTATAAACAGAGAAAAAAATGAACATATTATTTCCAAATGCCTCCCATTGCTTTTCTTTCTTCTCTCTGCACATAAAACACTGCCACCTTGGAGCCAAGCAAAAGATTGCTCAAATTTTCCTCTTACCAGAGAGCAAGGGCTGCACCCATGCACGGAATGACTATTAGGACATGCACCTGGGAGTTGTTTTAATCAGACAAGGTAAGATGTCAGACATGGAGATGTTGCCTATATTTTTTTTCCTTTTTATTGAGATATAATTGCCATATAACATAGTGTAAGTTTAAGGTGTGCATCTCGATGATTTGATGCATGTATAGATTGCAAAGTGATTACCACAGTAAGGTTAGTTCACACACCCATCACATCATATGTTGCCATGACAACTGCCTTTACAAGAATAGCTTATTGCCTACAATTCCAAGCAGACGGGTCTGCCATGCCACACAGGGAGCCATAGTCATTAAGAAGGCTGAAGGGGCAAGGGAAAAGCATAGGCACAAGCTTTTATTATGACCTCCATGGGAAAGGCAAGGCAAGCCAGTGTGGACAGATCTAGGATTGGCTGGTTTGAATCATTTCAGTGGGCTCTGGGCTAAAGGGGAGGCCCCTCGTTGTTGTGTACCTGACCCCACGGGCCATTTAGGGCCAGGGGAATACTGACTGGGTGTGAGAGAAGTAGATGAAGGAGGTGGTTTGTTAGGAAAAGTGCTCTCAGGCAAGGTGTTTACTATCCCTTGGAATTAGCTAACCCTAGGAGGACCATCAAAGCCCCAAGATGTCAGAGCATGATAAAATACAGAAAATTTAAAAGCACAATTAATACAGTGGTGTATGTGCAAGGTTTCTCTTTAAAGCTGTTTGTAATAGGAAAGATTGGAAGCCAATGAAATTTCCATCAAATAAGGAGCTGGTTAGATAAAGTGATGTCACAGTAATAGAATCAAATGCTGTGCAGCCATGAAAAAGAATGGAACCATCTCCAAGAGGTGCCACAAAAAGGAAAAG
Organism: Proteles cristata cristata; assembly: GCA_017311185.1. NCBI lineage: Eukaryota > Metazoa > Chordata > Mammalia > Carnivora > Hyaenidae > Proteles > Proteles cristata. Next base: position 549,058 of record JAESUZ010004594.1, read on the forward strand.
CCCCTGGTGCAAAACACCAAGGGAAATATTCTCCACCATATGGACCTCAGGCTCTTATAAGTGCAGACAGTATCTCTGGAAGGATGCTCAAGAAATTCTAACACTGGCACCTCCAGGCAAGGGAACTCACTGGTTCACAATCAAGGTTAGGAGGGACAGAGGTACGGTATCTTTTCATTTTGTGCCATGTGAACGTGTTGCTTCTATCAGAAAGAATTGTATTAAGATTTTAAAATCATGGGCTCAATTGGGTGGCTCAATTGGTTAAGGTATCAACTTTGGCTCAGGTCATGCATGATCTCACAGTTCATGGGTTCGAGCCCCATGCTGGGCTCTGTGCTGACAGCTCAGAACCTGGAGCCTGCTTCAGATTCTGTGTCTGCCTCTATCTCTGCCCCTCCTCTGCTCACACTCTGTCTCTGTCTCTCAAAAATAAACATTAGAGAGAGAGCATGCTCGCATGTGGCAGGGGAGAGGGGTAGAGTCAGAGAGAGAGAGAGAGAGAGAGAGAGAGAGAGAGAATCTCAAGCAGGCTCTAGGCTCAGTGTGGAGCCTGATGCAGGTCTCAATCCCACAACCCTGAGATCATGACCTAAGCTGAAATCAAGAGTCAGATGCTCAACTGAGCCATCTATATACCCCTATAGTAAGATTAAAAAAGAAGAAGGGGGAGGGAAGGCCAGAGGTCCTATTATGCCTGTTATAGGTTGAATTGTATCTCCCAGAAAAATATACTGAAGTCTTAACCTCTGGTACCTGTGAATGTGACTTTCTTTGGAAATAGGGTCTTTGCAGATGTAACCATGCTGTGATGATGTCATTAGGCTGGGTCCTAATCCAATATGACTGGTGTTCTTACAAGAAGAGAGAAATTTGGACACAAAAACACACACAAAGGAGAATGCCGTGTGAAGACCAGACACAAGGAGAAGGCGGGCGAGTAATGTTGAGGCAGAGATTGGAGTGATACATCTTACACCCAGTAATGTCAATGTCAGGGATTACAGCAAATGTCAGAAGCTAGAAGAGCCAAAGGGCAGATTCTCCCTCAGAGTCCTCAAAAGAAATCAACTTTGCTAATACCTTGATATTGGACTTCTAGCCTCCAGAACTGTGAGACAATAAATTTCTATAATTTTAAGCCCCCCAGCTTGTGGGTGCTAGAAACTAATATAGGCCCTTTCTCAATTTCCCTTACAAGCCCCAGTTGCCTGGTTATAACTCTGGCAGATGCTCTGAAAGAAGCTCAAGATGGAGGCACAATTTCTGGACATGAACCCTCAAGGACCATGCTAACTCCTTCGGGCCGGGCCCAAAGCTCTGTCCTCTGGGTTCCTCTCTGTCCCTCCTCCAACGGCTCCAAGGAGCAGAGCAGAGTGAGAACCTGAGCCCAGACCAAACATCTGGGGGTGAATCAGGGCTTTGGTTCCTAGAATGTGAGCCCCAAGCCAGCTGGAACTGCATTCTGTTCACCTCCCTCAGCAGCTCCCATAGGAGCACCTGGCAGGAAGTCGGGACTCCGTTAATAGTTGTTGAGTGAAGGGAGGCGCAGTCTCTCTTGGGTCTCACTTGATCATTAAACAAGCCCACTAATCAGTATCCACCTCCTGATCTTATGAGAATTAAAGACACTAATGCCCCTGAAACCCTTAACAAGATGCGTGGAATGTAGCAAGAGCTCGGTAAGAAGCAGTTATTAATACTGCTACGTTTTGGCAAAGAAGGCTGTTCCCTATAGCAAAGCTGGCAAGAAGGTTTCACGTTACATGCCAGCTGGTTGTCGCTGTCATCGGGTGAGGTTGCCTAGACTGTTGTGTTGAAAAGATGCTGAGGTCAAGTCTGGGCTGGATGGCAGGAGCCAGCTCCTCATCAAGGTAAAACATGGAGACCAGACAGACTGCTCTCCCTGCAGTGTTGTGTGCAAGAAGGAAAGGCTAAGGAGGGCAGGCTGCCCTGGGTCTCCCTGCAGAGGTGAGGCCAGTGTTGTGCTCCTACCCTGGAGGACAGGGTGGGCTCCCTCACCCCAGGCAGGAGAGAGGTGGAAATTAGCCAGTGACCCAGTGGTGGGCAAACCCTTCTAGACAATCGGCCTTTCTCCCCCTTTCTGTGAATTTATCCAGGACGCTGAGTGCAAAATGCATCATGAAGCCCCTTCTTCCCATGCACCCCAGATACTGCTGGCCCCGACCAAGGACTTCCCCACCCTCACAATGCTTCTCCAGGCAGGGTGCACTAACATTTTGACAAAGTGGGCTTTATCACCTCTACAGATAAGCAAAGAAAGACTGGAGGGTCTGAGTGATGTGTCCAAGGTCACCCTCTGGTCCCTTGGCCTTTATCCTGTGTCACCGCAGCCTCCTGGGGAGATGGGCTGTGAACAGGGGCGGAGGGGGAGCTCCGGCGTCAGGGAGGGGCAGCCCCACTCTCTTTCCTGGCCATCAGCACTGCTCGGGACGCACTTGGCTCCACCTGGCTCCCGCAGTACTTCTTACCGTCCCGAGCTTGGAATCTCTTGGGAGGAGACTTGGCCTTTCTTTGGCTTTCCTTGTTCTGTCCCTCATCTGACTGGAACGGCTCAGGTCCTTCACTTCCCCCATGAGAAGGGGTACTAGTTCCTTGTTAAAACCCTACATTGCCTAAATCCCACCAAGAGGGTCAGAACCCAGAGGCCCTGTGGCAGGTTTCTGGGAGCCACGTGGGCCCTGCCCCCAAGAACATTTGTTTCCTAGAAAGTTGGAGCACGCTGGCTCACCACCAGAGGCTTCCACCTGGCGATTGCTCTCACTTCATCCACGTAAGTGCCTGCTCTCTACTTTTGCCCTGGGAGCTGGTCAGACAGAAGGAAAGACACCCCATCCCATGCCCCCTCCTATAGCCATACCCCAGCGGGGAGGACCGGCCCAGAAAGAGACTTTCCGTGGTGCCACTAGGGAACCCACTGGCGCTCTGGGTGCACAGAGGGGACAGGTTCAGCAAATTCGTCCACGTCCAAGATGTATATTCTGAGCTGTGTGGAAATGCACGGGGTGCTTGGTGCAGGTGCTGAGTTTCCTGTCCCAGAAGGTCTGCAAACAGGTGGCAAAGGGACCTCCTGTCTACCTACAGAGATCTCCCTTCTGTCTTCATCCAGGCCCTGGGTGCGGGGAAAGGGATGGGATAAGCATTTGATGAATGAGATGATCCTTAACAGATGCTTGCCTAAGTGCTCAGGAATTGTCAGCTGCTATTCTGAATGACTGTATTTGAGTTTAGAGCACCTATCATCTTGCGGAAAGAGAACACGAAGTAAAGGGTCCTTCCCCTTCGCCAGCCACATCCACACACAGCTGGCCACAGGGCAGGAGAGCCTGGCTGGCAGCTGTCCCCGCAGACGGGGAGCAGGGGTGTATGATTTCCTGAGCCGCTGCTTCAATCCTAACATCCCTGGAATAGTCCTCATCAAATTGCCCCCCACTCACCCCAGAGATTTTCATGGCTCTAGAAAATAAATAGCCATTACCTGACCTCCAGGGGAATGAAAATATCTGCAGAATTCCAGGAAAGGCTGTTATAAAACCAAGTAGAGCCCATCCACCCCTGCAGAAATGCAAAGCCCAGGTAAAGAGGAAATCATAAAGTAAATATATTGGCTGCTCACACTCTCTTCACCTATTTTGATGTATACGAGTCCATTTGGCTTCTGGTAGCATTGGAGAGGGAGAGGGAGCAGGAGAGAAACAACTACAAAAATCAGTGGTGACTCCTTTCTTTTGCCCTGGAGGGGAACGGAGGTGGTAAAGCAAAGGACTTAACGTTTAAATTAATAATTTATCATGAAAACTTGGCATTATTGATTCTATGAATGAGGTTTTAAAAGGTTTTGCTGCCATCCAAAGACTGTATGAGAATAAAAATGTCCTTCTTTTTCTTACCCCATAATTTGAAAAGGAGAAACCGTTTTTTTATCCTAAAAACCTGGGAGGTACCTGGCAATAAAAAAGATAGCTCCTCAAATAGGACCCAGAGAAAACCCTGGGCCAGGTCAGAGTCCTGGTCTGGTCCCAGCTTGGGCAGCTGGAGGTTGGGGGAGGTTCTTAGGAGAGTCATCCAGCCACACAAGCTGGGAGACAGTGGCAGGAACGACTGCCCTTCGGTGACCTCAGCCAGGATTGTGGTGAAGGGAGCCTGAGGTGAGAGCAGGCAACAGCTCTGAAGCAGGCCACTGTGCTGAGCTGGCCTTCCTGGGAGAGGAGCAGTGCTCAACTCCAGCCTGCATCAGGGGTGGGGGATGCAGGTCCTAATGCTACATTCTACCTGTCACCACCACCGGACCACCTTCCCTCAGGCAAGCTTCATCAGCTTCTCCAACCACCAGGTGGCCCCCACCTCTGTCTCTGGGAAGGGCCAGTAGGCCAAATGAGAAGGAAGGAAAGGTTCTCCATTGTGTTCTTTTTCCCATCAAGAGAAGAGCCCCCCGTGTCTGGGCTGCCCTCTCCCGTAGGTGAGGGAGGGTGGCTGAGGTTGATGGGCAAGCCCCAGCCTTGCTGTGCCCACACTCCACTAGCAACACGGTAAAAACACAAAACTCAGTAAATCGGAAAGATCTAATGGACTTAATTAAGCAGCTCACGAAGAGCACAGCGTCCCATCTAGCTGGGGTGCTGGTAGATGCTAAAGTAGCGGGGGGCTACTGTGATGACTTGTACAAAATGGAAGGTTTTGTGGAGCGAGAAAGTTATTAGCAGAAGAAAAGAAAGGCAAAGTCACCTCCCCTAAGGTATAAGGGCAGGGGGTCTAATTAGGTGGGTTAGTCATTTTTCTTTGGGGGATGGAGAGGGTCCATGAGGTGCTTATCAGAAACTTCCTGATTGACAGGCTAAGAGTTGTATTTCTCAGGGAGACTGAAAATGCAATTAGGTTAGGCATCAAGCCCAGGTTTGGTGACTTGGCTTAAGTGACACCATCATGGTCCTGTGGTTTGCCTGGGGTCTGATTAGACAGGGGAGGCTGCTTTCAGACGTCCAGTGGACATCACTGGCCTGGTAGGAGGGAAAGTATTCCACCTCTAAGTTGTTCTTTATGTGTGGCGTGACTCACTCTGAAGGCCTGCTCTGTTCCCCCGGCCCTGCTGCAGAGCTGATGGTGTGTTATGAGGGCTGTACAACTTCACATGACTCACTCTGAAGGCCTGCTCTGTTCCCCTGGCCCTGCTGCCGAGCTGGTGGTGTGTTATGAGGGCTGGACAACTTCACATACTTGGCAACTGATGGCCACTGGGCTACTGGAGCAGTGATGTTTGTTGGGGTGCTTTTAAAAGTCATTATCTACAATTCTTACCAACTACAATTTCGCACCCAAATCCAACACATGGGATTTCCCCACACTACATGATTCTCTGACACCAGCTCGGTCGTCCTACAATTCAATTCTGGCACTAACTACCTGGAGATAACATCAGATTCCACAGGTTAAAGGGCTCTGTCTACAAGACTGCCTCTCACCTTCAACCCCTTTAGATGCCATCACAAGCCCAGGTTGTCGCCTGTGCTTCTGACCAACTAGTTATAAGAGCAGAAGTTCCAACAAAGCCCCGCCCCCCAACTTGGGTTTGATTAATTTGCTAGAGTTGCTCACAGAACTTACATTTTACTCACAAGATTACCAGTTTATTATCAAAGGACAGAACTCAGGAATTGCCAGACAGGAGAAATGCATAGGACATGGTATGGGGAAAGGATGTAGCGTTCCCATGCCCTCTCTAAGCGCTCTACTCTCCCCTCATCTCCATGTGTTCATCAACTTGGAAGCCCTCCAAAACCCATCCTTGTGGGTTTTTATGGAGGCTTCATTACGTAGACCTGAGTGACTAAATCATTGGCCATTCGCAACTGAAGTCAGTCTCTAGCCTCCAGTCACATGGTTGGCTGTTCTGTTCTGGGAACCAGCCCCCATTCTTAGGTGCATCCAAAAATCACCTCTTTTTTTTTTAAGTTTATTTATTTTGAGGGGGGGGGCACCGAGAGGGAGAGAGAGAATTCCAGATTCTGCTGTCAGCATGGAGCCCAATGTGGGGCCCGAACACACAAACTGTGAGATCATGACCTGAGCCAAAACCAAGAACCAGATGCTTAACTGACTGAGCCACCCAGGCACCCCTAAAAATCACCTCATTAACAGAAGACACCTTAAATTGTTCTCCTCACAGGAAATTCCAAGGGTTTTAGGAGCTCTGTGCCAGGACAAGGGGACAAAGACCAAATATATATTTCTTATTATAAATCACAATGTTATTTTATTAGAAGGGGGCACCAGAAGTCTGTCCTCTCATTACAAATAGGAGAACGTTCTGGACCTCTCCCTCCATCTGACGTGCCAAGTGCCATAACACGGTCTTCCCTGTGAGCTAGCACACAAAGAGATCTTTTCTGAAGTGGCCTCCAAAGGGAAAACCTCATCAATGCACAGCATCTGAGTAGCTTTTGGTTGAAGAGTGCATGCAGACAGTAGAGTGTCAATCCAGGGAAGAGGTAAAGGAGGGGAAAATGGAGAGAGGTTGAGAATGAGCAGACACTTGAGAATCCATTTCTTACAGGTAGGTTTTTGTGCAAAGAGCCTTTAACATCCAGCCCTGCGCAGGAGGGCTGGGAGTCCCTTGGGCAGAGAAGGACAGGGATCAGATGGGTTCCGGCCACAAGGCAGAGCAAGCAGCATCTAAGGCGAGTCGCTGGTGGACTGAAGCTCAGACAATAGCACAGAGAAGAGGAGGAGGAGAAAAACAAAGAGGGGGAGGAACTGACCTTTATTGAGCACCTACTGTAAGGAATGAGGCTGAGTAAAAAGAAAAGAAAGTGACAAGCTGGGGAGAAGTGACTGCAGCAGATGACTGTCTGGTTTACCCCTCGTCTTCGTCATCCTTGATAACCAGTCTCTATGGTCAGCCGCATGCCCAGTCCTGGGGCTGTGATTACAGGAAGCAGGTTCCTGCCATCGGAGGCTCAAGGTCTCCTTGAGGAGGCAAGACCTAAAGAAATGACAAGCCATAGTAGCATATGCTCTGTCAGCGGCTGCCAACTAGGAAGTGTCGGACACTGAGGGAGGGATTGCAGTTCCCCGATTTGGGTAGGTCCCCAGGGAGAAATCCGGCTTGAACCTGAATGCTGGATAGCACATGAGTGGAAAGGAGGGGCAAACTGGTGTGGCCAAGAACATCAAGAAGGACATGGGTGGTGTGTTCAAGGGACTGTGACCAGCAGTTTATTATTCTTTTTCTATCACTTTGTGTTTTGGGGCGCTTTCACATACATCACCTCAGAAAGGACTGTTGTCCTTCAGAGGCCCAGCTAAGCCCTGAAACAGAAGGCCTTCAGGGAGTTCCACAGAATGAAATGAACTCCTACTATGTGTAAATCATTGTTAAGTATCACAGACTATGTAGAAAACTGTAAAATATAGTCCCTGCCCTCAAGGGCAGAAAGGATTTTCCTTCTGTCAAATGGCCAATGAAAGAGATTCGAGATGACTCTGCAGCAGTGAAGTCCTATGTCTGATAAATGGCAGTAGGTTCTGGGCAGCGTGGACAAGTCCAAGGAAAACTAGATTAGCCATCTATCAATGTACTGCTTGTGGGTGGTCCAAAGGTATTCTGGTGACTCTGCAGTTTTCTTCTCAGAATTAGTTACCGGGCTCAGTCTTGTGTCTTCCATATTCTTCCCAGTATATTCCTTCTCAAGCACAGAAGCCTGTCTGCAGCCAAACACCAGTTCAGAATCAAAAGCCGAAGCGACTGCAGATGTATCCGTAACTCATCCGTGGCTGGGCCACTGAGTAACACCCTAGTCAATGAGCAGTCTCAGACTCTGCAATAATCCTGGGAAGGAAGAGGCATCAGAACAAGAATGAAGGAACCAAAAGAAGACCACACATGTCGGTCACTTCTAAATTGGTCAACCTCAATAGGACAAAGGAAGTCTGAAAATCTCTATCTGGCCTGAGAGAAACAAAGCAACCTCATCCTGGCCCTGAAGGCACCGGTTGGGGCTGAGTGAGAGAAGGCACAGGTGAGCACCATCTGAAACTAACTGAGACACAAATTTATCTTGGACATCCTCACAGTCTGATGATGGAGCTACTGCCGTGACAGAGCAGATTCCAGGAATTTTCCAAGTTGTGTGGGCAGATGCTTGTCAATCGGTTCTCTAAAAGTGAGTTGAGGGGATACAGAGCAGAGAACTAGCCACACGGATCAGTCAGGGGGCATGAGACTGAAGATTCTGGGTGGTCTGCACTCACTTTGGCATATTTGACCTCCTGCTTCCCCAGATGACTGAGGGTCAAATAGATGGCGAGAAGGGGGATCCCTGGGGCCTTGGGGTTCTGGGCTCTGAATGTTTGGTTGGAAAAACTCTTTTCGAGGCTAAAACATATCTAAGGACGTTTGAAAGTATTCTGAAGAATGAATTCACATTCAGCCATAAAAAAAGAATGAAATCTTGCTATTTGCAGCAACACGGATGGAGCTAGAGAGTATAATGCTAAGTGAAATAAGCCGGAGATAGACAAATACCATATGATATCACTCATACGTGAATTTAAGAAGTGAAACAAATGAGCAAAGGAAAAGAAAGACAGAGACAAACCAAGACTCTTAACTATAGAAAGCAAACTGACGGTTACCAGAGGGGAGGTGGGTAGGGAGATGGGTGAAAAAGGTGCGTGGATTAAGAGTACATTTATCATGATGAGCACTGAGTAATGTATGGAATCGTTGAATCACTATATTGTACACCTGAAACAAATGTAACACTATATGTTAGCTATACTGGAATTAAAATAAAAAACTTTAAAAGAATGAATCACACACTCTAACTGTAACAGAAGCAGCGGACAGATCTCACACTTCAATGCATCTGAAACATAATGCTAGTTGCAGGCTAACCCTATAGGAAGGGACTATACATCCTGGATCAGAGCAGATCTTTCAAAACCACCAAGTAGCCCCCAAGTAGCTCCCCCCAACCCCCGCCAAAAGCAAAGAAAGCACACAGTCTAATGACTCTTTATTTATTTAAAGGGAATATTTCTGAGCCAGGCTGCTGTATAATCAAGCAGGAAGATGCTACTGAAACCTGACACTAACGGCCTTCAGTCTTGGATGTTAACAAAATGGTTGTTATTGTTGTTTAACTAAGCAGTCTGTACCTCCGCCTTCATGTTTAATTCAGAAGATTCCATTTCATGAAACTTTAGGCCCTGAGGCAAAGCAGTGAGCACAACTCTTGTGCATTAATCCTCCCAAGGCAGAGGTAAATGGAGCTGCCCAGATAACCCAGGGTAAGGTGTCCCAAAGGACGATACCATAAAAGGAATTCGGTTGTTGAGAAAGTGAGGACTGGTCCACAGATCACTCATATCACTTTTTAAAAGAACTGAGCAATAACTTTCCAAGCAGTTGAACGATGTTTTAAGCATCCTGGGTTGCTAAAGCTATCAGAAGAAGCATCTGGATCTAAGAATAAGGCAAAGCTATATGAATGAACCCCAACTTTTATCTATTCTAAATGTTAATATATATTATTAAATGTTAATTATAGATATTTGTATACCCCCAAAAAAGCATCTGGTGAGAAACTGGCAAATGGCAAATAGATTAGCTAACAGGCAGGTGGTGGATACTCTGTGTTTACTTAATAAACTATCTTACTCCCTCCACAGGGGTTAAGAAGTGTACAGATCTTCCTGGACAGAAGTGCAGCCAAGCTATTGCAACAACATTTCAAACTCCCCAAGTCTCCAGTCTCAAGATAGCTCTGAAGATACAGTCTCCAGGGGCGCCTGGGTGGCTTAGTCGGTTAAGTGTCCGACTTTCGCTTGGGTCATGATCTCGCGGTTAGTGGGTTCGAGCCCTGTGTCGGGCTCTATGCTGACTGCCAGCTCAGAGCCTGGAGCCTGTTTCAGTCTGTGACTCCCTCTCTCTCTGACCCTCCCCTGCTCGCACTGTCTCTCTCTCTCTCTCCTAAAAATAAATAAAACATTAAAAATAAAAAAATTGTTTAAAAAAAAAAAAAGATACAGCCTCCGTTCTTTTGTTCTCTCCCAAGAAAGGTTTAAATATTTCCAGGGTCTCTCCTTTATCCATTTATAAATCAATTAAGGGCATTTTCTGGTTCCCCAAGATACTGCACTGACCATATCCCTAGGGTTGCAACGATTCTGAAGAAAGCATCATTTATTCTAGCATCAGGTTGGACTAGGGAGTCCTAGAACTTTGGACAACATTTCCAACTCTTCTCTACCTACTGAATACCGTTTCTTCCTTTGCATTTTTTTTTTCATTCAAAAAATATTTACCCATTACCTACTATGTGCCGGGTTCAATTCCAGGTGCTGTGAGACCAAGTTCCTCTCACAAGGCACACATTCTAACTAAGGAAACAAATTTCAGATACGCCTGAGTGCTAGAACAAAAATAAGCAGAGTAAGAGAATTCAGTGATGGGGGCAGGATAGAGGGGAAGAAAAGCCCTTCTTTAGTCAGGAAAGAGCTCCAGGAGGGGTTACAGCTCAGTGGAGATCTGGGTGATAAGTAAAAGACCTGAGGGAAAAGCTCTCCGGGTGAAGGAAAGCAACACAAAGGCTCTGAGGTGATAGAGACAAAGGAACTGGAGGGAGGCCTGGCTGGAGAGATGGATAGAGACAAGTAAGGCAGGTGACAGGGGCTCGAGAACTGAGGGCACTGCATGTTACAGGAAGGAGTTACAATTTCAACCAAAATAAGATGAGAAACCACTGAAGGGTTTTAAGCAGAAGCTACACCACCCCAATCCCAGGGCAGATTTAATGAGGACCAACTGTATGAAGGACACCAAACAGAGAAGGAAGAGGTTTTCTCTAGAAAGGGACCTCAGGGACTACGGGGAGACATGAAGCACATCTTCAGGTCATCCTGGGGCCAGACATCAATGAGCTGGCTGACGCTTACCACCTCCTCCAGCCCAATCCCCTGGGACCGGGACCCCCTGCCAGTATCATGGACTTACGTACTTGGACTGTTCCAGAAATGGAACAGCTACATTGAAATTCTTCCCGAATCTGATTCCTTGTGATTTTACTCATCTGCCTCCACATATCCTTCTGGGCTCTACTAACAGCTAAAAAGACCCCAAGAATTCCCTTCTTGGGCACGCCAGTACCAGTTTCCTTCAGTTACTCACGTGACTTTTTAAACTTTTTATTATGGAAAACTTCAAATGTCCATAAAATCAGAGAGAATACATAATAAATCTCCATTTACCTATGACCAGCTTCAACAACAATCAAGCCATGACCCATTGTGTTCCCATGTGACATTTTTATTTCCTTCACCAATGTGGTCATTACATTTGTCTTACACATGAGCTCTGGCCAACCCAGAGTACCAGCAGCTGACTCACAAGAAGCATCCCATTTCCTGGATAAAGGACCTGAACGTGAGACAGGAAACTATCAACACCCTAGAGGAGAAAGCAGGAAACAACCTCCTTGACCTCCACCGCAGCAACTTCTTACTTGACACATCCCCAAAAGCAAGGGAATCAAGAGCAAAAATAAACTGTTGGGACCTCATCAAGATTAAAAGCTTCTGCACAGCCAAGGAAACAACCCAGAAAATTAATAGGCAACCAACGGAATGGGAAAAGATAGTTGCAAATGACATATCAGATAAAGGGTTGATATCCAGAATCTACAAGGAACTCACCAAACTCCACGCCCAAAAAGCAAACAACCCAGTGAAGAAATGGGCAGAAGATATGAACAGACACTTCTCCAAAGAGGACATCCAGATGGCCAACAGACACATGAAACGATGCTCAGCATCCCTCCTCATCAGGGAAATACAAATCAAAACCACACTGAGATACCACCTCACGCCAGTCAGAGTGGCTAAAATGAGCAAATCAGAGAACTCTAGATGCTGGCGAGGATGTGGAGAAACGGGCACCCTCCTACACTGTTGGTGGGAATGTAAACTGGTACAGCCCCTCTGGAAAACAGTGTGGAGGTTCCTCAGGAAATTAACAATAGAACTCCCTATGACCCAGCAATAGCACTGCTAGGAATTTACCCAAGGGATACAGAAATGCTGAGGCATAGGAGCACATGTACCCCAATGTTCATAGCAGCACTCTCCACAATAGCTAAAACCTGGAAAGAGCCTAAGTGTCCATCAACAGATGAATGGATCAAGAAGATGTGGTTTATCTATACCATGGAATACTACATGGCAATGAGAAACAATGAAATCTGGCCATGTGTAGCAACATGGATGGACCTTGAGGGTGTTATGCTGAGCGAAATAAGTCAGGCAGAGAAGGACAAATATCATATGTGTGCACGTATAGGAGGATTAGGAGGAACTTAACAGAGGACCAAGGGGGAGAAGAAGGGCAGAAATGGTGGGGGAAAGGGGGAGAGACAAACCATGAGAGACTCTTGAATGCTGACAAAAACTGAGGACTGGTGGATGTGGGGGGAGGAGGGGTGGGCATGGAGGAGGGCACTTGTGGGGATGAGCACTGGGTGTTATGTGGAAACTAATTTGACAATAAACTATTTGTAAAAAAAAAAAAAGAAGCATCCCATTTCCACTACTACCGCCTAACAGTCCTATTACACGTGTGGCAGCCATACTGTTCCTTCGTAATGTGAATTCAGTGGACCCAGCTCTCCCACCAGAACTTGTGCAGTAGGGTTTCTGAACCCAAGTGAAGGAATTTATGTTTGTTCCCAACGATTTTCACCTCATCAGACTGAGCCCATTCCTTCAGGCTATTGTAATCTTTTTGGATCGAGTATTTATTCACCATCCCTCCCAGCTTTTGTAATACCTCTTAAATTTTGGAAGTAACCACTCATCTCTATCCTAATTTAAAAGAGAAGTGTGGAGGCACCTCCCTGGGTGGCTCACTCGGTTGAGTGTCTCACTTTGGCTCAGGTCATGATCTTGTGGTTCATAAGTTCAAGCCCCAGATCAGACTCATTACTCTCAGTGCAGACCTTGCTTCAGATCCTCTGTCTCCCTCTCTGACCCTCCCCAACCTGTGCTTTCTCCTTCTCAAAAGTAAATAAACCATTTTTAAAAATGCTTTAAAAAAGGAGTATGAATGGGGCGCCTGGGTGGCTTAGTCAGTTAAGCGTCCAACTTTTGCTTGGGTCATGATCTTGCGGTTCGTGGGTTCGAGCCCCGCATCGGGCTCTGTGCTGACTGCCAGCTCAGAGCCTGGAGCCTGTTTCAGTCTGTGACTCCCTCTTTTCTCTGGCCCTCCCCTGCTCACACTGTCTCTCTCTCTCTCTCTCTCCTAGAAATAAATAAAAACATTAAAAAAAAAAAAGGAGAATGAATTAGAAAAAGAGTAGAGCCAAAAAAGATAGGAGAAACACTTTAGTTACATTCCTTATACTATAAACGAGAAAACCAAAGCTCAAAGAGTCTGTGTCTGGTTCAAGGCCACCCATTAGGTTAAAGGCAGGACAGGCTCAAGCCTACGCCTCATGTTCACAGCTGCTTCCATCAACCCCTACCTCTGTAAGTCCTGAGAAGGGGAGAAAATATGGGTTATCATCAGCTAGGCTAGGATCTGTGGGCCACTGCAGATGGATTTCTACTCAACTAGTAGTAATAACCCACTCATCTGGCAAACAATGATCAGATGTTGCTCTCTGCCAGGCCTCACTGACCTCAGTGACTTTCCCAGTCTCTCCCAATCTCAGAGATTAGACTGGAAATCATTTTTCTCCATTCTTCCTTAATTCCTGCAGTATGTAGAACTATGTAACTGACTTAGAGTTAAGAATGTCAAAAACATCCATAAATAATAAAGGACTCACATCTATTAGAAATGACAATTTGTTATTTAAAAAAGCCACAAAATATCTCATTTAAAGACTTCACAAAATACACATCTGAAAAACTCAGCCCTTGAGAATGCTCTTTACAATTTTTTTCCATTTCAGAAACAAAGGATTGAGTGGGTAATAATTAGACACAATTCATACAGTGAGCTGGATAACACACAAAAAGCATCCAAATGTTTTTCTGAGATTTCTCTTTGTGGTTCACTAATCACGTGCTGGGGAGGGCCCAAAGTTCAGACATGCACAGCCTGGGGGGCCTCTCAACAAAGTGGCAGTGGACTGGGTAGGAAGGAGAGTGTCCCGTCAGAGAACAACATGAGGGGGTTGAGGGAGACCTGGGAGCTTTACCAAGAAGTGCACAATTAGCTTCTGATCCAGTCTGCTGCCATCATCAACTATCAAACCATTTGCTCCTCTTCGCAAGAGGTGCTCCTTTAGAAGGTCCCAATAATTTCTGTTTATATTGTTCGACCAGCTGGTTGAAGCGGATTTCAGTCTTATTTCCCTTAGCTTTTCTCCTTGGTGTCTATAAATGAAATAAGGAAAAACAAAATGATGAGTTTCAAGCACTGAATATCACCTTACCCTTCACACAACCTAAGAGAGAAAATAAGAAATCTTCTTCACCACAAGAGGTGAAATGCTCTTAGAAAATGCAAAATGAACTGTCCATTGGCAAGAAACCAGACGAGGAATGCTTAAGGGCCCCCCTAAAACACTGCAGGTGCTCCCAAGCTCTAGCCCTCAGATGCTCATCTAAGTCTTCTTGCAAATCAGTCAGCCCAGAGTCTAGATCTTCCTGCTGGCCCTTTCCCTTAACAGGAATACTGCTTATGGGATTTCAAAGATAGATCTCCATAAGATAGTACAATATGGCTCAGACTTCTCAGAGACACAGATTCCTTGAGCAGGAGGAGAAGCTAATGATTCTTTTACCTTGAAACTTCAAAGAAAGGGGCCAGGGAAGGAGAAAAGAATGCTTGGCCTCAGATGTTCAAGAATGCAGAACCACCATTTTCTACTGAAAGGAACTAGGGCTGCTTGGGGAAATGGCTAATGCCAGGACCAGGGGAAAAAAACATGTAAGATGAGCTGCAACATCTGGCTGTACCAGAAAGCAAGGACACTACCACAGACAGGGTCATATCAGAAAGCCTCAAGAGCCACCATGAAGGGCCTTCTGCTGGCCTAAGATAGGACAACAGTAATCATTGCATTTGATGGAAACATATCAAGTATACAAAAATTCAGGAATCTATATTACTAAAAAAATATTACTGGTAGGGCACCAACTCACTACTCTGAAAACGGACAAAAGGAAATGAAATCAAAAGAGAGGATTTGCTTTTGTAACTTTTGATGATCGTGATACAGTTGATAAAATTGTTGTTCAGAAATACCACACTATACATGGGCATAATTGTGAAGTGAAAAAGGCCCTTTCTAAACAAGAACTGCAGTCTGCCGGATCGCAAAGAGGTCATGGAGGTGGATCTGGCAACTTTATGGGTTGTGGAGGAAACTTTGGAGGTGGTGGTAACTTTGGCCACGGTGGAAACTTTGGTGGACGAGGAGGCTGTGGTGCTGGAGGTGGTGGCAGCAGAGGTAGTTATGGAGAAGGTGATGGTAGATATAATGGATTTGGAGGTGATGGTGGCAACTATGGTGATGGTCCTGGTTACAGCAGTAGAGGAGGCTATGGTGGTGGTGGACCAGGATATGGAAAGGAGATGGATATGGTGGCGGTGGTGGAGGATATGATGGTTACAATGAAGGAGGAAATTCTGGAGGTGGGAACTATGGTGGTGGTGGGAACTATAATGATTTTGGAAATTACAGTGGACAACAGCAATCAAACTATGGATCCACGAAGGAGGGCAGTTTTGGTGGAAGAAGCTCGGGCAGTCCCTATGGTGGTGGTTATGGCTCTGGTGGTGGAAGTGGTGGATATGGTAGCAGAAGGTTCTAAAAATTTTCAGAAGAAAAGGGCTACAGTTCTTAGCAGGAGAGAGCGAAGAGTTGTCAGGAAAGCTGCAGGTTACTTTGAAACAGTCGTCCCAAATGCATTAGAGGAACTGTAAAAGTCTGCCAAAGAAGGAACGATGATCCATAGTCAGAAAAGTTACTGCGGCTTAAACAGGAAACCCTTCTTGTTCAGGACTGTCATAGCCACAGTTTGCAAAAAGTACAGCTATTGATTAATGCAATGTAGTGTCAATTAGATGTACATTCCTGAAGTCTTGTATCTGTTGTAGCTTTGTCTTTTTCTTTTTTTTTTCATTAATCAGGCATATTGCCATGTAAATTTGGAGGTGGTACCAGGAATAAAAAATTAAGGAGTTTTTAACTTTTCAAAAAAAAAGAAAGAAAGAAAGAAATCATGTATCTAGACAGCAATCATCAGTATGTGTTAAAACCATCAGGTAAGAGGCTGATGAGAACTTTACAAACAGAAGACAGGTAGACGACCCTAAGCTTACAGATCTACTGACCAACCTCTAAGCATCACTAAAAACGGGGCAACCAGACATTATGTGCCTTAGGGTGTCAACGCGACAGAAAGCACTCAGCACCACTCACGACATACTCTTGCCAAGAAAACTGAACTTGAGGGGCAGCCAGCTGGCTCAGTCGCTGGAGCGTGTGACTCTGGGTCTCCGGGTTGTGTGTTCAAGCCCCATGATGGGTGTAGAGATTACTCAAAAATAAATAAAATCTGGGGCACCCGGGTGGCTTGGTCGGTTAAGCGTCCGACTTTCGCTCGGGTCATGGTCTCGCGGTTCGTGGGTTCGAGCCCCGCGTCGGGCTCTGTGCTGACTGCCAGCTCAGAGCCTGGAGCCTGTTTCAGTCTGTGACTCCCTCTCTCTCTGGCCCTCCCCTGCTCACGCTGTCTCTCTCTCTCCTAGAAATAAATTAAAAAATATATATATAAAAAAAAAAGGTTGTTGAAGACATCATTATAAAAAAATAAAAAAATAAATAAATAAATAAATAAATAAATAAATAAAATCTTTTAAAGAAAAACAAAATGGAACCTGATACTAATCAAGCCGGTACATCTACTACCAGTTTACAGGCAATACATGGTTGTCACAAGAACAAGTTAAATGACACCATAAGGAAGCAAACAGCTTAAAGTCAAAATGTAATACATTCTATAGGTCAAAGGACACCGTTTCTACAACAAATTATCAGAAAGGAAAGAAGGGAGGTGATGAGGAAGAATATTATAGTGGAAAAAAGGACAGATTTAAGAGACATAAAAACCAAATGTAATGCATGGACACTCTCTGAATCCTGATCTGTGCCAACCAACTATAAAAGAATATATTTGAGGCAACTGGGGGCATTTTAATATGGGCTGCATATTAGATGATATTAAGGGCTTCTTATTAACTTCATTAAATATGACAGTGACATAATATATATATTTTTTTAAGGCCTGGTAAGTTGGAGATGCATTCTGAGGTATTTTTCTGAGCAATATACCTCATTCTCATATAAGGCACATTTACATGCGAAGCAGAGTTTGCTTTAATGTCTTGTGGGCAGGGGACAGTATGTATGAGGAATGAGTAAAACAAGATAATTGTTGAAGTGGAGTAACTGTTACACTGGGTCCTCTCCACTTTAATTTATTATAATATTTACTTGCTATTTTTTATTTTATTCAAGATTTTTAAGTACTTTCTATACCCAATGTGGGGCTTGAACTCATGACCCTGAGATCAAGAGTCAGCCAGTTGCCCCTATTTTTTAACTTTATTTAATTTCTTTTTTAGTAATCTCTACACCCAACATGGGGCTTGAACTCACAAGATCAAGAGTTGCATGCTCTTCTGATGGAGTCAGCCAGGTGTCCCAGGTTCTCTCCACTTTGAGAACTATATATATACCTCAACATCTTCTATAAAGCTGTAGTCCTGCAAAGCTGCAATCCAGAGCCTTTTTTGCTTACCTCACCAGGGCACAACAGTGGCCACCAGCCCCGGCAGAGCCATGCTGTACCGGAGCCCCGTGCCCTACAGAACTCACCTGCTTGGAAGACAGTTTCTGCTTCTCTTGCTTCTTCTGGCTTATCTGCGGCTTTGGCTTTTTGGGAGGGAGAGACTTCACTTTGCCTTTGTCCCGGAGCCTGAAATAAGAGGTCAAGTAAATGTCACTCTGAAGTCTTCCTCTAACTGGCACCTCTGAGGCTGTTTAAGCCAGAAGATAAAATTCTTTTCTAAAACTGGCTCTAAATCCAGGAGAGTCTTTCTAAAAAAGGATACTGTAACAGAATATCTTAAGGCTCAACATTTGTATACTTTTTGTTTCAGCTTAAAACCTCACAAGATCCTTGGGGTGCCTGGGGGACTCCCTTGGTTGAGCAGTGGACTTTGGCTCAGGTTATGATCTCATGGTCTGTGGGTTTGAGCACCCTATCTGGCTCTGTGCTGACAGCTCAGAGCCTGGAGCCTGCTTTGGATTCTGTGTCTCTCCCTCTCTCTCTGCCCCTCCCATTTGTGCTCTGTCTCTCTCGCCCTCAGAAATAAACATAAAAATTAAAAAAAAAAAAAAAAAAAAAGAAAGAAAACCTTAGAGGACTGACTTTTGTTGATAGCACTAATCTGCTGCCTCAAATAGGATCTGCAAGACAACCTTGAGTTGGTGGGTCTCAGCTAATAGACAGCCCCGTGGGTGGAAGGAGGCTCTTCAGAAGAAGGAAAAATGCATGAAGGCCGGCTCCAGGAGGCTCCCCCGAGACCCTCTCTGCTAGTGTGGAGACGCCTGCACATGAACCCCCTCATGGGGGACTGGCACAGTAGGAAACATCCTTTTCATCCAAACAAAGCTACAAAGAAAGCGTTAAGTGAAAACAAACCCTCTTAGAAGCCACCCGCTGTTCTATGCCACAGTCCTGTAACTCACCGAATTTTGGGGCCTCGGTGGGAGGGGAGCACCAGGACCTTCCTTCTCTTCTTTCCATCAGGCAGCTCCACCTGCTCCACTTCCGCCTTGGTCTGGAAGCCTGTCCACGAAGTAGAATGCTCCTTCCCCTTCTGCCCCAGGGCGGCCTTGCTGTGTTCCTGTGTGCAATTTTGAGCCACTTTCCGTTGCTGCTCTTTCCCAAGCACTGGCCGTTCCTGCTGCGGCTCGCCAGTTGCAGGCCTGGATTTCACTTTTTGCTGCATAAAACAAGAGACTGCCATCTGGTTTCTGGATGAGGCTTATTTGCTGGAAACACTCAGCAGAAAAGGAGCTTTCTGTGAGCTTAGTGAAAAGGGATAGCTCGTCCCCTGAATAGTTACAAATTATAGGAAAGTGAATACATAGTAACAGATGGTTACTAGGATGGGGGACATAAAACCACCACTTCCCTCTCCATAGGCAGGAACAGGTGAAAGTACATGTATGTCCAAGACTCGAAAGCCAGTAGGAAGAAAGAAAAAAGAAAAGTCAGCAGCATGGGACAATTATTAAAGGTGTAACAAATGTGTGAGAGGAATCCCAGAGGGCGAAGAAAGAAATGAACTGAAGAAATATTGGAAGTAATTAGGGGTGAAAAATTTCCAAACTTCGTGAGATACTAAACCACAGATCCAAGAAGCTCAGCCCAATATATACCAAAAACTCTACACTCAGGCACATCATACAAAACTGCAGAAAATTAAAGACCAAGTGAAAATCTGGAAAGAAGCTGGGGGGAGGAAGAGGGTAGAGAATACTTTTCCTAGAGAGAAACAAAGAAAGAGAAGATTACACTGAATTTCTCTTCAGAAACCATGTAAGAAAGGAGAGAACACAGAAATATTTATTTGGGGGGCGTCACCAACTTAGAATCCTGTATCTAGTATAATTATCACTCAAAAGTGAAGGAGAAATAAAGATTTTCTCAATACACACACACACACACACACACACACACACACACACACACAGAGCAAAAAACAAAACTAAACAAAAAACTAAAGAAAGGAATTTGTCACCAGGGGACCTATCTTGCAAGAAAGGCTAAATGAATTTCTTCAAAGGAGGAAGATGACCTAGGTCAGAAACCTGAAAGGAAGAATACTAGAGAAGAAATAAGTGAAGTGAAGATGAGGAAAAGATGCTATGAGAAGGAAGGCATAAGGTATGTTATAGATTTTAGTTCCACTGTAGCAGAAGAAGAAAAAGAAGATTCACATGAAATTACTGTAATAATTGATACAACAAAGATCTATTATGAGCCTGTACTGTGCCAGTGTTAGTTTCAAAGGTAAGGGTACCGAGGGAAAAAACAGTATTTCCCTCTCAGCTTAGTGGAAATAAGAGACACATAAAGCAAAGGCAAAAACTAAAGAGCTTAAGGAAGTTCATGAAAGCACAAGTAAGGAGGCCTCATGTCTTTTGAGAGAGGTGGAAAAATGCTACTTGAGGAAGCACATTTGATCTGAATGTGGAAATTGTGTAGAAGTATCCCTGGGTCAAGAGAAAGGGGCAATTTTACACAGAAAGAGCAGGATGTACACAAGCATAGGCAAAAAAAGAGGCATCTGAATAGTTTTGTAAGTCACAAGCTTCAGAATCACTGCAACAACAGCTTACAGCAGGAAATAAGTCTATACCTAGAACAACAAAGCTGCCTTGAACAAGAACCAGATCCCAGGTGTTCCTGTCCAAGACACTGTATTAACTACTGAAATCACTCTTCTATAGGTCAGGCCCAGCATACACACCACAGAGTACAAATGTTTGGTATATAAGCAAGTTAACGTATGCTATCAGTGAAAGCTTTAGGAGTTATGGTATCAAGAACAATCTGGCCTTCTACATCCTCAGGCAAGATGGGTAAGAAAATGAGTGCTAACTGTGCTGACCATGCACTGTTACCACTTAATCCCTGGCAATCATGTGAGGTAGATGCCATTAATCCTAGTTTACAAACTAAACTGAAAGCTGAGAAAGGTATTAACTTGCTAAAGAACTCAGAGGAAGAGCCTGAGCCTGACCCTGACCATGAGCAGTCAGGCTTGTTCTTTCCTTTATACCACACTAGCTTAAAGACAACACTAAAACTATCAGGCATTACACTTCTGGAGCCATCTGAGAAAGAATTATGGGAGAGTTAGCTGAAATCTACAGCAATGTAAAACTTTCACCTGGGCCATTACCTTTGACATGTACCATCACCAAACACTGTACTCACAGTGCTCCCTGCTAATATCAGCCTGATACTCCTCTCTCCTTCCTTTCCCTCCTGCGGAGCTACCACAGGACAGGCTAGCAGAGGAGAAGATGGCCTGGAGAGTTCTAGGGAACTAAGAGTAAAGGGTAACAAAGAACCGAATCAGGTAGAGACCTATTTCAAGGATGCAGACCCATAAATTGAACAAAATAGGAGCTTAAATATATTGTTCTAACGGAAATAGTTTTTTAGTTTATTTATTTTGAAGGACAGAGAGTGTGCACCCAAGCAGGGGATGCGCAGAAAGAGAGGAAGAGAGAATCCCAAGAAAGAATCTGCACTGTCAGTGCAGAGCCTGATGCAAGGCTTGAACTCACGAACTGTGAGATCATGACCTGAGCTGAAATCAAACGTTGGACACTTAACCGACTGAGCCACCAAGGCACTCCTGAAATAATTAGTTTTAACTCAGCTGTACACTTAAAAATAGTAAGTTTTACGCTATGTGTATTTGACCACAATTACAAAAAACAAAAACAGAAACAGAAACACATTTCAGTTCTGTACCAGGCTGCGCTGAATCCTCAGTTCCTTTATTTTAAGTTTCCTTCGATCTTCCAAAGAGAACTCCACTATCGGTCTCTGTGTCAAAAGGAAAATGTCATTTAGTAGATTTATTAATTTCTGAGTGCAATGAGCTAAGTTAAGCTGTCCTCCACTACTCGCCTCTCTCATGCTCCCTTACTCCACTTAAAGGTAAGGGGCCCGTTCTGCAAGCAGGCTGTCCAACTGAGATTTCAATTCCTTCTAATCATCAGCTGAATCCCTGCTTATTCCCTCCACTGACTGGCTATTCTTTCCCACCACACACAAGTCAGAGGACACTGGGCACAAAGGAGAGAAATGGTTTTCTGCAAATGGCCCTCAGAGGATCAGCTCTCCCCACGGGACAAGGCTCACCTTCAGAGGCCCGAAGATCTCTGGATTGTTGTTGATGTGGCGAAGGGCTGTCAGGGCGTGCTCGTGCTCCTGGAACTCTGCAAATGCATAGCCCAGAGACTGACCCTTAACTTTCCCATGCACTCCTTTGAGATCTCGCATCACCCTACACTAGGAGTACAGCAAGAAAACAAAAATCCTTGTTTACAGGATAAGAACATGAACAGATTCATTAGGTAATCGGGTTACTGGAACAGAATCCGCACCTATGTCAACATTCATACTGGAAAATACACTTATCAATGTCTGTCTTAATAGAATGCACCGACTAGAAAGCACAGAACCAACTAAATAGATACCTCCTGGCTTTCTAAGAGTTTACAGAGATCAACAAAAACCTACTTACAAGCTATAAATAAAACAAACTTCCTCTTCCCAAAACTGTAACAGCTAACTGCTGATACTCCACAGAAGTTGAGAAGTTTATAGAACTTTAAACTGTACAAGTTATCACTGAGGATGAAGCGCTGTCCATAGATCTCATCACTGAAGAAACCACTGAACAAGGAAATTATTGAGGAAGGAAAAGAAGGCCTTGATGGCTTTAGTTAAGAAACACATTCAGGCATGGGGAAGAACCTAACATCTAGCCTAGAAATAAAGGAAGAAGCTTTAGTTGACTTTGCTCAGAGCTCAGATCTTGTCTGGTGTGATTTTTCCCTAAATCCTTCACTTAACTGTTAACAGGCATCCTGGGGCATTGAAGATACCATATCATAGTAGACTATCTTAGGATACTGTGTACATGCTGTTACTCCTGGAAGCTGCAGTTCTCATGTAACGGAGAAATCTAGGTGTTAAGGATGCTGCATTTGGTATTCTTCTCTGTCCCTAGAACTGTGCCATGCACTGCAGAGAAACCAAGAAAAGCATAAAGTTGCTGTCCTCAAGAAGCTTATGATCTTCCTGACATACTATACCTACACATATGAAAGAATTAAAGAGAACATTCAACACAATGCAAACATTGTAAAACTCCTAAATTTCCCTGACTGGTGATGTACAGGCACTTATTAGTATTGTGGATGCTGATATGAGAAATTACACAAGTGACCCCTACGCCAGTAACACTTTGAACAGTTTTACTAAGAGCGGGGTCAGATATGCGCTGGTATGTTCACAATCTCTCATGTAATTCCCCAAATACCAATGCCATACATTTTAAGAGATTTTCCAGGGTTAGGAAAACAGTTCATAGTCACAAATCAGAGCAAAGCAGATTTATACCATTGGCTGTGTTAGTCAGTAAGTACTGATGAGAGATGACTATGTTCCAGGTACTCTGCCAAGAACTAGGAGCCATGACCTACTCTCCAAGAGCTCAGTCTGGTCGGGAGAAATGACTGGCAGACAATTACAGGACAGTGTCCTAGTGCGTGCTGTGACAAAGGTTTACAGAGGGTGTTGTGAGGGCAGGGGGGAAGTGTGTGTACTCACACACTGTGTAATCAGGTCTTGGTCCGAATCCAGTGTTTGTTTAACACAACTGCTGCAGACTCGTGTGGCTCCCTGTGCTCACCACACTGCACTGAGGACTCTGGCAGTAAAATGTTCTTCTAAAGAGCAAACTACACAGATTATTTTCTCTGCAAAAAAAATTAACATCATAGCACCTGCTATGATGCTGAGCACACAGCAAGCATGCAAATTAATTCCTGAGGGCAGACACTTCCTTGCATTCGGCTGCAATTTGGACAATGTGTGTGAATGGCAGTTCTTTTTTTTTTTTCTTTTTTAAATCCTGTCATTTAAAGTTTTTACTTATTTGGGGGGCACATGGGAGAGGGGCAGGGAGAGGGGCAGAGAGAGGGGGAGAGAGAGAATCCCAAGCAAACTCTGCACTGTCAGCACAGAACCCGACTCAGGGCTCAATCTCATGAACTGTGAGATCATGACCTGAGCTGAAATCAAGAGTTGGGTGTTTAACCCACTAAGCCACCCAGGTGCCCCTGAAAGGCAGTTCTAAGAAGAGAAAACAAACAAGCTACCATGAAAACTGCTTTGTCTGTTAACAATGTGTCCAAAAGAAACTCTGTCAATCTGCTAGCCACGCAGCCTGAAATAAACACTCCAAATGACCCACAGTGAGTACCAGCGTTGCGGGTGGGCAGGGCTCACCTCCTGGAGGCGCACCCCTTTCTCCTCTCGAGTGGCATTCAGCAGCAGCTTTCTGAGCTCTTTGTCGTCCACAGCCTTTGGGAGGTTGTGCAGACACAGCCTGGTCTGGGAGACAAAGATATTCTGGTCCTTGAGTTTCTGATGTTTCAGCAGCTCAAACTGAAAGAACAACAAATTGTCAACAATACCATCCACCCTTTAAAAATGCAAGTTCCTAATTCTCCAAAAGGAACAAATTGTGACACCCCCCCACCTGCATCCAATAACCCACACATACAGAAGAAAAGAAGGGAAATCGCCCACCCGCAGCCTTACGATGCCTACCTTAGGGAAAGAAAGGTTCAAAGAGGCCAGATGGTGGGTACGTGGTAAGATCATGGGCTCTGGATTCAGACTAAATTAGAAATCCATCTCTAACAAGAGAAGTTCCGTGTAATTTTTTTTTTCTTTTTTTGTTCCGTGAAATTTTTTAAGCCTCAATTTTTCCCCCTACAAAGTGGAACTGTAGATCAAAATACCAATCTCTCAGCATTGACGTGAGGCTAAAATGAGGTAATACACAAAAAAATCCCAAACTCAAAACCTGGCCTAAAGCAAATAATAAATAATACTGTGGTTAACATCTATGCCCAGTCCTGATCTGTCCAGCAACTCAAACGAATTTTCCAAAAGGATGTGGAATTTATTTAAAGAATCTTGATAGAATGTTGTCTCAACTCCGCCACCTTGAGGCAGAAGACTGTCCATGACTACAGAAATGGATTCTGCTTCTGGGGCACTGGGCTCAAGGATGTTGCACAAAACACCAGTCCCAGAGGCAATGTCTCCCAAGTGAGAGGATAACATTCTTTTCCTGATTTGTTTTTAAAATTAGGTTAGTAGATGGGGCATGTGCTTGGCTCAGTCAGTTAAGTGTCCGACTTCGGCTCAGGTCATCTCACGGTTCATGGGTTTGAGCCCCCCCATCAGGCTCTGTGCTAACAGCTCAGAGCCTGGAGCCTGCTTTAGGTTCTATCTCCCTCTCTCTCTGCCCCTCCCCAGCTCACACACTCTCTCTCTCAAATATAAATAACATTTAAAAAATTTTTTAATTAGGTTAGTAGAAAAAAAACTTAAAAATTTTTTCTTTACTCAAGTCTCATTTCTGCTGTTCCTTATTTGGTAAAGGTACTAACAAATCAAAAATAAGCAGATTCTCTGAAAATAAATATTAAAGGGTTATTTGAAGTGGCTCCCGTCCCTAAGTTCAACAGTCTCAAAAGGAACAACTGTGTCTGCTGTGAATTATAATGCATATAATCAAGGGAACATTTTGCTACAAAAATTCATTCTAAGGAAAAGTCAAAAGTGTCACTCTCATATTATGATCAGAAAAGGACATATAATGCTCCCCAAATACCATGATTTCCAAATGTTCACTACTAAAAAAGTTGTGAACATGAGTCTAGAAACTGTACACAGAAAAAACACAGTGCCTCTTGGTGTCATTATATTCTCATCTCCATACCTTCAGGCTCTAAAGTTAACTGTCTTCTTTTATTTATTTATTTTTTTAATTTATTTCTGAGAGAGAGAGAGACAGTGTGAGTAAGGGAGGGTCAGAGAGAGAGGGAGACACAGAATCCAAAACATGCTCCAGGCTCTGAGATAGTTGTCGGCACAGAGCCCGATGCAGGGCTCGAACCCACAAACCGTGAGATCATGACCTGAGCCGAAGTTCGACGCTTAACCGACTGAGCCATCCAGGCACCCCTTTTTTAAATGTTTATTTTTGAGAGACAGACAGACAGAGTATGAGTGGGGAAGGGGCAGAGAGAAGGAAACAGAATCTGAAGCAGGCTCCAGGCTCTGATCTATCAGCAGAGAGCCCAGCGCGGGGCTTGGACTCTCAGACAGCGAGATCACAACCTGAGCTGAAATCAAGAGTTGGCCACCTAACCAACGAGCCACCCAGACGCCTCTCTAAGATGATTTTCTAATCTGAACATAACCTCCTACCAAAAAAAGGACATCTTAACTCTTCCAAGAACCCTATCTACCTCTTTCCCTACTTATTCCAGCCTATTCTGATCTTCCATTCTTAACGTCATTCTGCATTTACACTGACACCTAATTACACATAGCCCTAGCCTCCATGACGCAGAAGCATACATGGCCAGCACTTACTGCTGAGCATTAGACAATAAGACCCAGTTCTTATAATGGCATATGTCCTATAATGCTATGTACAATGTTGGGTTCTTTGCTGTTTCATCTGTGTGACTTCCTCTAAGCATAAGCAGGGTCTGTGACTGATGCTTGGCTCTCTGATAAGCACCTCCAGCATTCAACAGGTGTCATTTACTGATTTATACGAAGTCATGCAGATCTTGTAGGCTGGCGCCTAGTCTACTCACCCGTTCTCTCTTGGCCATATCAGCGGCGCTCACACCCTCGGCTGCCTTAGTCCCAGCACGAATCACTGCAGAAAGAGGGAAAAAGGCCAAGACATCAGCAAGGGAATTTTCACTGAGCAACAAGAGGAATGTGATTTGAGTGATGCAAGCTCTTTGTACAGGCCCAGAGGACTATGCTGGCCAGGACACAGTGGCATTTGGGTAGGTCCAGAAATAGGCTACAGGGCTAAGTTCTTAGCTCTGAGCTGCTTTCAAGGACTAAAACTGAACATTTTGTTAGTTTGTTCCTCTTCTCCTTCTCTCCCCTCAAAAACTTCGTGTGCATGCCCAAAGTCTGATGGAAAGGCCTAGAGGAAGGTCTGAAAGTAAGTACATTTTAGGTATCTGGGATATAAAAATGCTCCCAAACCTGTCCTTGAAATTTTACTGTTCCTCATGTACTAGGTGCTGTACTTAGTACTGCCAGTAGAAAGCAGTGAGTTCAGCCAGCCGCAAACAGCCATGTGGTCATACAGAGGCCTAGGACTGAAGGCTAAGGGCCTGACATCACCAGTCCAGCCTGTGCAGTTGTGCAGCAGGTGGGCTGACAAATACTGCATGCCCTAGAGGAAGGGATTTTTTTTTTAAATCTTTTTAATGTTTTATTTATTTCTGAGAAAGAAAGAGAGGCAGTGTGAGCAGGGGTGGGTCAGAGAGAGAGAGAGACACAGAATCTGAAACAGGCTCCAGGCTCTGAGCAGTCAGCACAGAGCCTGACACGGGGCTCAAACC
This sequence comes from Proteles cristata cristata, assembly GCA_017311185.1. NCBI lineage: Eukaryota > Metazoa > Chordata > Mammalia > Carnivora > Hyaenidae > Proteles > Proteles cristata. The sequence goes on from JAESUZ010004594.1 coordinate 576,360, forward strand.
CAAGAACCGTGAGATCATGACCTGACCCGAAGTCGGACCCTTAGCTGACTGAGCCATCCAGGCGCCCCGGAAGGGATTTTTTTTTTTAACTGAGGCTAATTTCTGATTATCTTTCTGACATTAAACGGAAGGTAACAAGCACACAATTTAAATCCATAAATAATCCAAAAGAGCAATAATTTTAGCCATCATTTTCAACTCCTTCAGGAAAACTATCAGAAATCATGACAAGAGGCAAAGGTAATTTGAATTTTTCCTCCCTCTTTGCCCTGCTAATCCTCTGACCTAAAGGTCTAAAGGCTAGCAGGCAGAAAAGAGAAGGGTGGTTTTCCTAACGGAAAGCCGCATCTGCTAAAGTGGAATAATATGATGTTGCTGTTAAAGAGAACATGTGGGTTTTAAGTTGAAACATGCCCCCACATGTACTACTGTGGGTCACTGTCAGTGCTCAGGGCCAGCTACTCAGAAGCCTGGTTCACAACTCCCTTCCATCACTCACAGCCTTCTCGGGCCAGGTAGAGGTTCCGGGTCCCAGTAGGCTTCTTCACCTTCTTTGTCTGGAGCTTTGCAGCCTCATCACGGGTCACTGCCAAGTCGATTCTGAGCAGTCGGCCATCCAGTTTAAGCCCACCGCCCTGTAACAGATTACAACCCTCTCTCTTAAAAGTCATAATGGGTAGAAATTAAGCACCTGACAAGGAATGTCAAGGAAAGGGAAAACAGCAAACCCCAATTATGCTACGGAACCCAGCCTCTAGGATGTTTTAGCCCAGGCGGGTGCAAATGGACCGACATTTAGCATAGCTGTGCAAAAGGCCACATGTAGGGGTGCCTGGCTGGCACAGTTGGTAGAGCATGCAACTCTTGATTAAAGGGCTGCGAGTTCAAGCCCCATGGTGGGTGTGGAGCCTACTTAATTTAAAAAAAAAAAAAAAAAAGCCATGTCTATACTTAGGGCAGTTAGCAGTTATTTATTTTATGGGAGTTGATTAATCCCAAAGAAGGCCCAAATAGAGGAAAATGATCTTTAAATTCGAAAGAAAGCTAACAAAATGGTAGTGTTAACTCTACTTAAGAGAATTTAAGAGATAATGGTAATACAGGATAACTTATCTCAGAACCATTTACACTTGGCTATAGAATACACAGAAAAATTCTCTATCACCCATGCATTTTCTCTCAGCTACTCCACTTCACAGATGACCTCATTCCCTTCTTGTCCCAACCTTTCATGTCATCAGCCTAGAAAAGAGGCTGACACACAGACAGTGACCAATAAACATCAGATACATTATTAACCTGTTTCCTCACTTATAAAATAGGTATAATAACTGTGCTTACATTACATATCCACATAGAAGTGATGTAAGGATTAAATAAGGTAATACATATGGAAGCTCAGTGTCCAACACACACTAAGTCCTCAGTGTTAGCCTATATTCTATTACTGTGTTATTGACCGTAATCATAAGGCTGTGTGTAAACAGCAGATGCTGGCCTTAGGAGTCACTCTCCCCTAAGTTATGAGGTAAAGGAAATGTCCTACTTACCTCAGTCTCTGGAGAAGCAGCTTTAAGGCATTTCTGAGCTGCTTCTTGAGTCATGAACTGGGCAAAGGCACAACCTGCACAAGAAACAAAATTCAGTGAGATGCCAAACTCCCTGACCCACCAGCGTGCCAAAGATGACACTACACATGGCAACAGCCTGCGACAAAGCAGACAAAACCCCCATCTTGTTAGGTGCTATGAGACAGGCACCATGTCAGGCACTAAAGGTTCAAAGGCAAATGAGACAGGACACGTGCTTATCATGAAATTTTACTACTACTTCATCATCTTTTCCAATGCTTCTTAGAACTTCAGTCTCACCGTTGCTCTCCTTAATAAGAAAAGTCCACAAGATATGGTAGAGAAAATTCCACTTGCTACAGCATCACTTACTGCTTGCCTTTTAGAGGACTAAAAAATGAGGCAGGAACCACTTAACCTGAAATTAATTACATATCTCCCTGTCATCAAAGCTACGTGGGAGACATTAGATATGGGCAGACTGGCCTCTCGGAGTCAAAGTCCTTGGCCTCTATCACATGAATACAGCAGTGAACCAGAAAGCCAAAAGCTCAATTCCTGACTCATACTCTAGAATTTGCAAAGGCACAGTAGCCTTTTGTCCCCTACAAAAACGAGTGCCAACAGACTGAGACATCACATGTGGCAGGCCAATCCAAGAAGTTACCATCTAGGTGAGGTCTTCCCTGCCTCCTCCAGGCAGAGCCAAGTGCCCCCACGCCCACCCCCAGTCCTCCAATCACATGTCTCTATTACAGCACTGGTCAGGTGGCATCTTCCCAAACAGAACGAGTGTCTCAGGAATAAGGCCCCTGTTTCCTGGCTGTTTCTATATTGCTAGCACCTACCATAGTGTCTGGCATTAACAGACACTCAATAGGAAGAAACACACAATACAGAAAGAAAGGAAGGAAGATGGGGGAAATGTATCTAATAGGCAGAAGAGCTTATACATCCAACTTGAAGAAAATGTGTACTTCTCTCTGAACGGGTAAGAATTTTATCTCAGGAATTTCCAGGTCAGTATTGGGTTTAGACTTAACACTTTCCTAAAGTCTACAATTTTTAGCTCTCCTAGACAGCAAAATGGCATGCTGACAGAGATAAATGGTAGGAGGAGGCCAAGGCTGTGTGAGTAGACAAAAAAAAATTTAGTATGAGCTAGAAAGAGACAGTACATTAAAAAACAATGAAAACTATGCTTATTAAGATCGTTAACTCTCAAATACTAATAGACCAAGAAGGAGACTGAGCAAGTTAGCTAGTGACTACATTCTGGAAATACCAACCCAATACACTACTGCATTCAAAAAGAAACAAAAGGTGGGGCGCCTGGGTGGCTTAGTCGGTTAAGTGTCCGACTTTCGCTTGGGTCATGATCTCGCAGTTTGTGGGTTTGAGCCCCGCGTCGGGCTCTGTGCTGACTGCCAGCTCAGGGCCTGGAGCCTGTTTCAGTCTGTATCTCCCTCTCTCTCTGACCCTCCCCTGCTCACGCTGTCTCTCTCTCTCTCCTAGAAATAAATAAAAACATTTAAATAAAAAAAAAAAAAAAAGAAACAAAAGGTATCATCAAAGTAAAGCAATATCCTACAGTACTTGGAACATTCTATGCAATTCCAGTTGTCTGTTTTTAGAAAAATATATTGGAAATAGAGATGGTCCAAGAAGTAGAGCTAAATATTAGAGTTGAAAGCTCCTTAAATGATTACTCTAGTTGAACCCATTCATTTTACAGATAAGAAAATGAAGACTGCAGTGGTTAAACAATTTGCCAGAAATCACCCATTGGGTCTATGGCTCAGTTACACTTAGACCTCTAATCCCCAGGAAGCAGGTCAGCTTTCTTTCCATCCTACTGCCCTATTTAGATCTTTCTGGCTAAGTAAAAACCAAAAACAATCAGGTCTCATCATTTTGGAAAGTAAGGTTTAGAACAGAGGTTCTTAACCCTTGAGTAGATTCCAGAGAGCCCACAAGACCTCAGAAGTGGCATTTTTCTAGAGAGAGGGTTCATAGCTTTTGCTAGATCTCAAAAGAATCAAGAATCAGAATGAATTAAGAACTCACTGCTTTAGGAGAATGACTGCAGCGGATGAAATCAAAGGTTTTGAATAGGCTGAAAAGATGCTGCTCACCTAACAACAATATACTAGAATGAACTGTAGCCAATCCTTAAAGCTCAAAAGAAATAGCTTTAGAAAAAAAAAAATCTAAAGCAGCAGCCCTGCTATATACAGTTCTCCTTCTGACGACTGCTGCTGCAACAAAATTTGTTAGCCTCCATCTCTAACAAAAGCAACTGAAAAAGATCCCTATAATTTCAAGCAATGTGGAATGATTAATACCCATGAGATGCCATCACATTTGAAATTCAAAGGAGAACAACAAATGGAATTCATTACCCTAAAGTAAATAAGCAAGGGCTTAAAAAGCTTAGACAAAATTGTGGCTGGCAGCACCATTAAAGATGCTGAGTTTGATATCTTAGAAGACAACCTCAGAATGTCCTTGGTGCTTCTATGGGCCACAGAAACCCTGGCTGGGTGCACTGCAGACCCCTCAGATTGGCACACGTCATGATCTCACATAACCCAGTCAGTGCCCTTGGCAGCGGTCTCAACCTTTCCAGGGCCGGCCAAGCGGACAGCAAATACCTTTGGAATGCTCCATGTCTGGATGTAAGACAATACGGACATACTTGAGATCTCCAAACTGCTGGAGGAGCTCCCCCAGTTCTTCTTCATCTGAGTCAAAAGACAGGTTTCTATGGAAGACAGGTCACGAGAAAAGTCAATTACAAAGGTAAGATCCGGTCAGACACCAACTGAAGTGGTGGTCTTGCTCACGGACATCCTCTCTTGTTCGGGAGCAGCACTGATACACAGGGGAGGCCCCCACCCCCGGCCCAGCCTCTGCTGTGGACTCTGCCCCTCAGCCATTATTGACTGGCCTTTCCGCCACCATCAGAGTCACAGGAATTTAACACCTGAACAGGCATATACGACCAGAAACTGAAGATGTAGATTTGTTTCATGCTTTTTTACTTAAATTGACCAAAATTAGTTTCTCTTACCACAACCCAAAGACTCACAGCAGGCTAATGAGAAAAGTCAAGTGTGTATGTGTGTGTATCTATCTCTCTTGATTACTCATTTTCCCCCATGTAGCTGTGAAAACTAGGTTTCAGTTAAAACTACATAAATAAAGTCAGAAAATCCTTCAAAATAATAACTCAAAAACAAAACATGGTAAAGTTTACTAGCTAAGTGCAAAACAAGAGAAGAGTAAGCATTTCTCTCGATGTAATTAAAAAATGTTGGAAGACTTTGTTCTACTATATTTCAATACATTCTAAAGATCCTTCATTTTCCCAGCTATGCACATCCTTCCAGGGTAAAAACAAACAGTCCCAAATAAATATCTATAATTTTACTCCTTTTAGAATCAGTTAACAACCCCATAAGCAATTCCATCTTATGAAGTAACCGAGACAAAAAATAATGTTCTACAGTAAGACATATCCTAGCCACGTTATTTAATTTGCCTTATGTATAGTTTTCTCTCTCCCATCCCTTTACTTTCCTCAGTTTTTTATTAATTAAAAGATGTAGGAATGTTAAGAGATGGTACCCTTGAGATTCAGGTCACAGGCTCCTAAGTATGACATTTCTTCCTTCCTATTAGGCAGAATCTTCTACAAACACCAAATTATTTATATGGCCAACTCCAAACAACACAGCAAAAACAACTCCAGAGAAACACGCTGTTAAGGAAGAAAATGGGCTACAGCACAGCCTGTATAGGTTAAACTCTCTTTACAAATAGCTCTGATGTGGACATGTGTGTAGGTGTTCTCTAATAATTAAGGTTAATATTATTTGTGTGTTTTTGCTCACTTATTTCCTAAATTTCCCACAATAAGCATAAATTACTTGTGTATAAAAACAATTTTAAAAGACTACAGGAAGGAGTGCCTGGGTGGCTCAACTGGCTATGCATCTGACTTCGGCTCAGGTCATGATCTCACGAGCCCTGCATCAGGCTCTGTGCTGACGGTGCAGAGCCTGCTTGGGTCTGTCTGTCTGTCTGTCTCTCTCTCTCTCCCTGCCCCTCTCCTGCACACCACACACTCTATCTCAAAGTAAATAAAACTTAAAAAAAAAAAAAAAAGGCTGTACAGGCAGAAAATACACATCTTTAAAATAAGACCCAAATAGCCCAGCACATTGGCGTTTAAGAAAGGACAGGAAGGCCTGCCTGAGGTGTACTGAAGATGCCCTGACTCTATGAAAAGGCCAAATCTACCACAGTCAGTGGGACTAAAATGGCAATGGCCACATTAAATAAAATCTATTTCCACCTGACTCCCTCCTTAAGTTTCCCTGGAAACAGATAGGATGCCTTACTTCATTCTGGATAAAGGAAAGTTTGGCAAGAGAGAAATTACTGGGGACAAGTGATATCACCCCTCCCCAGTACTTCCCCTAAAACAAAGGACAGAAGCAAGATGTTTCTAACAGTTGAAGAACTGATTTATTCCAAATGATGCTATCCAAATTACAAAGAATGAAATGTAAATGAGGATAAAATATGAAGATCCTTGCTATTTATCTATCTTCTGTATATAGTTCTGATTCTCCTAAATTCTGTTTACTATATCCTTAGGGCCAGATACATTAATGGTCTTAGCGACATCTAATTTCCTGGCTTACCTAGAAGAACTAGTACCGGAAAGAAAAAAAAAAAAAAAAAGAGCAAGAGAGTGGGGCACCTGGCTGGCTCAGCTGGTAGACCATGCGACTCTTGATCTCAGGGTTGTGAGTTCAAGGCCCACGGTGGGTATAGAAATTACTCAAAAAATAAAATCTTTTTTTAAAAAAGGGAGAGAGACAGAAAGAAGAAAGGAAGAAAGGAGAAAAGAAAACCCTGTGCAGACAACAGAAGCCGCAGTTCTCAAGGTACCGAGGCATACCTGATAAACACAGTCTTCCCTTCATTCACATCAGAGGGCAACTTCCTCTTCTTTTTCTTTGAGACTTTTACATCTAAAGTAAAAAGAAAAGCAACAAATGAAAAAGACTTAGTACAACACACATGACAAGGGGCTACTTCATAGATATATAAAAATCTTGCATAAACAAATAAGAAAAAATGTAGTTAAAAGTGAACAAAGAATACACAACTAAATACTTGAAAAGATCCTCAAACTTACTCATATAAGAAAAACATAGCACAAGACATAAGATGCTATTTTTCATTCCAACAGATTAGCAAAAACCAAAAAACCTAACGAAATCCAATGTGGTAAGGGTGTGGGGAAAAAGACATTCATATATACTATCGTGATGGTATAAACATTTAGAATATTTGAAGAGAAAAAAATACACATTTACACACACACAAGGATACACTATATTGGACATGTGTCCACGCATGTGTTTTTGCTTACAAAGGTATTAAATAGATACACACGAAACATTTAGTATTGGTTTTCTCTAGAGAGGGGCCCTAAGTGGTGGGGTACATGGGGTACAAGGGAGACTCACCGTTTTTAAAAACGGACATATATGCTTAAATATACATAGAAAATTTCTGAAACAATATAAAAGAAACAACCGTGGTTACTTTGAGGGACCCTTGGGGGATTGGTGAGAAACGTTTTTTTAATTTGAGAGAGAGTATGCATGAGCAGGGGAGGGGCAGAGGAGGAGGGGGGAGGTAGGGATAAGAGGGGTAAGGGGTGTGAGAGGTGTGAGAGGGATGAGAGGGATGAGAGGGGTGAGAGGGGTGAGAGGGGTGAGAGGGGTGAGAGGGGTGAGAGGGGTGAGAGGGGTGAGAGGTGTAAGAGGCGAGAGAGAGAGAGGGAGGCTCAGCACAGAGCCCAATGCGGGGCTCAATCCCACAACCCTGGGATCGTGACCTGAGCTGAAGTCAAGAGTCGGATGCTCAGCCAAGCCACCCAGGCACCCCGATATACTCTATACTACACGCTTTTGCACTTTTTAAATTTTCTGCATTATGTACTGGCCCAATAATTTTTTCAAGGTAAAGAATGGTAAGAGACAGGTGAACCTGGCTGTTCACAGATAGTCTCCTCAGTACACAAGCTTCTTTGATTCTAAGGTGTCTACCGTTCTCTCCTAATGGAAACTGCTTATTTCTTCAGATTTTTTAATGTGGCCAAACAAATATGCCAGACTTAACCTAAAGAATCAGTTACTGGCCATCCCTTATTCTGTAATAACCTGCCTTCTTCAATAAACAAGTTGAGTTTACACCCAACAGTCTTTACAAAGGTAGCACAGAGTTTGATTACAGTTTACAAAATCCCCCCAAGAGGTCCTTTACCCCCATCTTAACTCATAAAAGTTGTTTAAAACCCACCTCGGTGTTAGGACACAATATCCTGTGTATTCATTCACGCTGGGCACGCAAAAGAGAGATAGCACCTCAGCGTTAAGCCAGGTTTTAAGTTCCCTGAGAATCTTAACTCTCAAACACCATGCCAAACTTATTTAAAAAACAAAACAAAGAGGGAGGGAGGCAAACCATGAGAGACTCTTGAATGCTGAGAACAAACTGAGGGCTGATGGGGCTGGGGGAGACGGGAAGGGGGGTGATGGGCATGGAGGAGGGCACTTGTTTGGATGAACACTGGGTGTTATACGGAAACCAACTTGACAATAAACTATGAAAGAAAAAATAAATAAAACAAAAATAAAAACAAAAACAAAAGTCTTTAGAAGGAATATAAGGTATCCTTTTTAGCACATCTGACAGAACATAAGTTAAGATCCTATTTAAAAAGAGACCTGCACTGAACTGATGCACATTTCTCAGTAACTGATTTTATTTTATTTAAAAAAAATTTTTAATGCTTATTTAAAAAAATTTTTTTTAATGTTTTATTTATTTCTAGGAGAGAGAGAGACAGACAGCATGAGAAGGGGATGATCAGAGAGAGAGGGAGTCACAGACTCTGAAACAGGCTCCAGGCTCTGAGCTGGCAGTCAGAACAGAGCCCGACGCGGGGCTCGAACCCACGAACCGCGAGATCATGACATAAGCGAAAGTCGGACGCTTAACCGACTAAGCCACCCAGGTGCCCCAATTAATGCTTATTTTTGAGAGAGAGCGAGACAAAGCACAAGTGAGGGAAGGGCAGAGAGAGAGGGAGACAGAATCCAAAGCAACCTCCACGCTCTGAGCTGTCAGCACAGAGCCTGATGTGGGGCTTGAACTCAAGGACCACAAGATCGTGACCTGAGCCCAAATGATCAGACACTTAACCAAAGGCGCCACCCAGGAACCCCCAGGAACAGATTTTAAGTGTAAAGGTGTCTACACAGATCCCAGGCAAACCTTCGTCATCCTGCTGCTCGCTGCTGGCATCACTCGGAGGCAGCTCCTCTCCACTGTCCATGCTAGCACTTTCCCCCAGGTCACTGTCCCCGTCGGAACGGTCCTCCTCACTGCTCTCCACAGCTGGCGCCCTCCTGGCGGCTCTGCAACGGCACAGTTCACAGCTGACAAGGTTAGGTTCTAACCCCAGCCAACTTCATCACACACGTGGCCACTGCGGTGACGGGGCAGGGAAGACACTGCTCCTCCCAGCGACCATCCTTCACCATCCTCCATTGTCTCTAACAAGCTGAGCTGCTTACTTCTTCTGAATTCGTGTAGGCTTGGTCTCCCTTGATTCTTTATTCTCCTCCCCCTCCTCCTCCTCATCTTCTTCCTCTTCTGTATCATCTTCTTCCTCTTCCATATCCTCTTCTTCCCTGCCATTCTCTTTACCTAATTCCTGCGGTTTAGGTTCAAGCCTCTTCTCCTCACCTACACATGGAGGTAAAGCCAGTCAGGAATTCATTTAGTATCCAAAACAAGGTTATTTGAACAAGAGTAACTAACACCTCAAGTTCCTTGGGACTAGGACTTCAACTGCATTTTTCCCCAATATTTTTCTTACTGTAAATAAGAGAAAGTATGAAGGAAAAAAGCCAAAACAACAAAACCCCCTCACCACGGAGATCACCTGGAAGCCTGTCCCATTCATCAGAAGCCTGAGGGAAAATCAGACTCGGAACGAAAAGAGGAGCCACTGAGCCTCCGCAAACAGCCGGCCACCGTGCACTGCTGCTGGCAGAGGGCTCACCGTGGAGCCCGGGCAACAACCTTACCCTCGGTGAGTTCTGTTTTCCGAGTTCCTAGTGGCTTAAAAGCCGACTGTTTTCTAATTAAAAGTTGGGTTTTCAGCTTCCCTATTCATAATATTCCATCACTCTCTATTATGAAGAGTTGGAGAAAGAGAGCCAGCAGAGGGGAAAATGAACTCGGGCCCCACTGCTCACTCACGTCCACACCCAGGAGTGGGCTTACATTCAAACGATCCTATGTTTTGAGACTAGATTACCAGATGAATCAACAAACAGCTATGGGCTCATGTCTGAGCCTGTAGAATTCAGAGTTTTTCTTAATCCTCAGTCCATTCCTTCCGTTAATCTTGTGCTTTTGGTATCTTTGACCCAAAATTCTTACTGACTAGCAGGTTCCCTTATAATTTTACCATAGAGAGAGTTGTTTACACACTGACCTCAGGACATACAATCCCTCCTGTCCAACACCACCCTGTCTTACCTGGTGCAGAGGCAGACTGTGTATTCTTATATTTATCCTTTGCCACAGCCCAATCCACAGCCACCGTCCGCCCTGTCAGACAGAAAAGTAGCACCAGAAAGGTCTTCCTCTCTTTAACCTCTTATAACTGATTTCCGACTCATCAAAGGCAGTGATGGAACCAAAACAGACAAAGACACTGCTGATAGGCTATTCATCCTGAAACAAAGCTCAGAGTAGCCTATCCTTTTTAAATGTTAAGCTTTTTATTTATTTTTTATTTCTTTATTTTTGAGAAAAAGAAACAGGCGTGAGCAGGGGAGGGTCAGAGAGAGAGGGAGACACAGAATCTGAAGCAGGCTCCAGGCTCTGAGCTGTCAGTACAGAGCCCAAGGTGGGGCATGAACTCACGAATCATGAGATCATGACCTGAGCCGAAGTCAGACACTTAGCCAACTGATCCACCCAGGCGCCCCCTAAACTTTAAGCTCTTTATCACAAAGCAGTTATTTTACCTTTCTATACAACCTCCGCATCTGGGATGAGAGGGAGTAAAGAAAGAAAGAATGGGAAGAGTGCTGCCAGTTGGGACAAGTTTCCAGTTAGACTAAGCAAGAGGTAAAACAAATATCCGGAATAATCTGCAATCTACACAGAAGTTACAAAGTCTCTAAACCAAGCCCTTCTTTAGTGCCTGGTAAATGAACACCCTGAGTGGCCTCACAGTCAGTTTGACAGCCCCCAGGTCCTGAATAGTGATCAAGACCTAGAGGGAGAAACCTGCAAATCCCACATCCCCTAGACAGCAAGCTGCATCTATCAGTGATTATTTCAAGGACATTTTTCCATTAAGGATTTAAATGCACACTCATAACAAAATAAAGAAAAGTGAATAATGTCATGGGTCCTTTCAAGCTGAACCCTAAGATCAAGCACTAGGAATATTTCACCAAAACAGCATCTATATTAGCAGTAAGACTCTCAACAATTCAAACACCTTTGGAAAATGTAGAAAGTGGGTTACTGTGCTAATTCGCCCAAACACCAGAAATATTTGGGTGAACAGTGTGGATATAGAAAACTTACCTTTTATCTCTTTCATGTTCATGCTTTTGAGAGCTTTTCCTGCTTCTAGGAGGTTTTTGAACTGGACAAAAGCAAAACCGCGCATCTTTCCATCTATGTGGAAACGTACAGAGAAGTTAGAGGCAAGTGAGGAGCCAACAAACAACAAGAAGGGCATCACAGCAACCTGGGCTGGCAAGATGGCCCAAGTCCTGCCAACCAGTCAGCCCCAAAGCAATAGTTTATGTCCTGCTGAGGGACTCAAGCTTGGGGAGAGCAATGCAATTTCCTAGACTCTAACTTGTCTTCTAAAACTAGTTCTAATCTACCTAAAAATGCCATCTAGGAAATAAGCAGTACTTTGGAGTTTTTGCTGTGTCAAGCATGTGCCTGATACTTTATATATATATATCCCATCATCTGGGGCTCACGAGTGTGACCTATGACATGAACCTTGTATTCCTATTTCAAATAATGGTTAGTTCAAGTGTGAAAAGGGAAAAGACCATTATGTTAAATAATCTTAATCTAATTCACAACAAATGAAGGTCTGCTAATACCTGGCTTCCTGGGGATGTTCACTTCTAGGACAGCTCCGTACTGAGCAAATACCGTCTTCAAGTCATCTTCTGAACACTGACAGCAAAATGAAGGAAAAGAAGTATTATCACAGAAAACAGACATGAAACATCAACATTAAATTAGTTCATCACAAAGAGGTTGAATATTTTTACTCTTTTACTTTTGAGACTAGGACAGCAAACATTTCTGAATGGAAGACATCTTGCTTTGTACCTAAAAGACAAAGAGGACTTCAAAGAGCTCTTCCTCCCCCACCCCTGCCTCAGTAGTAGTGTCCCAAAAGGAAGGCATCTTCACACTTACTATCCTTAATTAGTTCTTGCTTATACAGGCCCACTTTCTGTATCCAACAAAGCTAAGATTCATTCCCAGAAGGAATAATGTCCAATTAGACCATCCTTATGAGGAGTTCAAACAATGAGCACCAACAGCCTTCAGAAAAGGCAGTGTTAGTTTTCTCTGTCACTCACCTTAAAGCTCAGGTTCCGAATAATTAATCTGGCTTTCTTATCAGCCACTTTGGGTTTTTTTTGCTTCAGCTCCTTCTTTGGGGACTCTGAATTTTCTAAAAAAACAAAATAAGAGGCAAAAGAATAAGTCTGTGATCCCAAACCACCAACCTCTAGGCCCAGAACATCACAGGAAAGAAGCTACTAGAAAAAGATGGCATTTCCCACGGGATTAAGTATGGCAACACCCAGGACCACTAGATTTCTGAAGTTAGAATTGAATAAAAGACAAAAATGAGTAATAAAATACATTAGATGATTTTGGACATGAGAAGGAAATTCAGCTCAGGAAACTAACAATAGAACTCTCCTATGACCCAGCAATAGCACTACTAGGAATTTACCCAAGGGACACAGAAATGCTGATGCATAGGAGTACATGTACCCCAATGTTCATGGCAGCACTCTCCACAATAGCTAAAACATGGAAAGAGCCTAAGTGTCCATCAACGGATGAATGGATCAAGAAGATGTGGTTTATCTATACCATGGAATACTACATGGCAATGAGAAAGAATGAAGTCTGGCCATGTGTAGCAACATGGATGGACCTTGAGGGTGTTATGCTGATCGAAATAAGTCAGGCAGAAAAGGATAAATATTATATGTTTGTACATATAGGAGGATTAGGAGGAACTTAACGGAGAACCATGGGGGAGAAGGGGAGAAATGGTGGGGGAAAGGGAGAGAGGCAAACCATGAGAGACTCTTGAATGCTGAGAACAAACTGAGGACTCATGGGGGGGGGAGGAGGGAGGAGATGGGCATGGAGGAGGGCACTAGTGGGGATGAGCACTGGGTGTTTTATGGAAACCAACTTGACAATAAACTATTTGTTAAAAAAAAAAAAAAGGAAATTAAGGAAGCTATCTCCCCAACCACTGACCTCTTCCTCACCCTAAGGGAAAATTCCCTCTCAAGTTACTAAAAACTCACCGTTTTCCCCCTTTTCCTTGGACTTCTTCCTCAGTTTCTTCTTGGCAACAGTCACATTGATCTTACAGCCTTCAAAGGTGGTGATCTCCTTGAGGGCCTTCTGAACATCTTCCAGCATAGAAAAAGTGACATAGCCAAAGCCTCGACATGCCTTACTTCCTGGACAGTAAGGGTAGGGGGAGAACCGTAAGCCCAGAGACCATTAAACCATTAAATTGTCAATGCCCTAATCTAGCAGATATACTATCAGACCATCCCATTTATTAGTTTGCCAAAAGTCTCAGGAGGGACAAAAATGAGGTTGGCATCCGTGGCGCTTTCCCCACTTGTTCAGAAATTGTCAGGCTTCCTCTTCTTATTTGGTGCCTTCACTATTAGCTCCTCTTCTTCCTCCTTTCTTGATCATCTTGAGAATGTGGAAGATCCATGCTATCTATCACATCCCCAGTAAATAACTCAACCTCAAATAGACTGGGACATCACCAGAGAAGGTGGGAAAGGTAAGTATGGTAGCTTTGAAAACAAGAGAATGCAGATCAGAAATTAATGCCTGGGGCCCTGATGAAAGAACCTCAATAAATAAGTGTGGCTTCGGAAGCCTGCAGATACTATTACCATTATTACCAAGCCTTAGCAATCAATCTCAAATTTAACCTTTTCAAACTAGCTGTAAATCTCTTATCTCACTTTTATCTTCAGAACCACATTAAGGTAGGTAAACTGAATACTACCATCCCTTCTTTCTAAATAACTAACTTAAGATGGAGGAAAGTAAGTGAACTGGTTAACGCATCAGAGTGTTAGTAGCTGAATTAATTCCTCATGACGAGCCCCATGTTCTTTCCATGGAACTCCACCAATATAAAGGCCACAGAGAAGAATATTAGGACCAACCAGATGAATAGTTGCAAATAGAAACTGTAACCCACCTTTGCCCTTTTTGGTATGTATCTGGACAACATTTTTGTGTACTAAAATGTTAAGTCATTTACTGCATCAAAAAGGAAAAAGACAGACCAAGTAGTCTGCCTAAGACCCGAAGAAGAAACACATGTTCTGCTTCTTTTTGAATTTCACTGGAAGCTACTTCAAGGTAAAAGCCCTCAAACACAGGATCTGATCCACATAAACTGGTTAAAGCTGACACTTTGCAATAGGAAAGTATACTGTGATCTGGAGATTGGTGTCTTTTCTCTTGGAACTCCTCACAAAAGCCTGCCCACTCACAGTACGAAAATTAGAACAAGAAAAATCAGGGCCCCTTCCTGATCAGTACAACCAAAAACAAAGCAGCTGAAACGTAAAGCAGTTCGGTACCAAAATAAAAGTGTGCTCACAACAAATGCAATTCACTGTTTACATCTACACACAGCACTATATTTTACTTGAATTCTCACAAACATCCTGTAAAATTATTCCCATCTTAAAGAGGTGAACTGACATGCCCAAGTCACCGCTGCTAAGACCTCATCCTAACCCACCCCCCAACCCCCCTTGTTCCCACCCCACTAAGTGCAACACTCTTTCCAACACATCTTGGCTCTCTGGACAGAAAAATACAGTGTTTTAAACAGGGAACAAAGCTTTGTATTTTTTAAGATTTAGACCACATACACAGAATACAAGATAATATGATACCCTGGCTATATTCTGAGGACTTGAAAGAGAATTCCCATTCAATGGCCTGTTCTTTCCTGGGACAGAACCACCAAGCACTGGGCAGTAGTGTTTCTCAAACTGTTTTTGACAACACACAGTAATCAATGTCACTTATAGTAGAACCCAGTACACATATGCCCTCTTTAAATAAAACCAAAGGGATGCCTGGCTGGCTCAGTTGGTGGAGCGTGCAACTCTTGATGATGTGGTTGTTAAGTTCAAGCCCCACACTGGGTGTAGAGATCACTTAAAATCTAGAAAGAAAGAAAGGAAGGAAGGAAGGAAGGAAGGAAGGAAGGAAGGAAGGAAGGAAGGAAGGAAGGAAGAGAAAGAAAGAAGGAAAGAAAGAAAGAAAGAAAGAAGGAAGGAAGGAAGGAAGGAAGGAAAGAAAGAAGGAAAGAAAGAAGGAAGGAAGGAAAGAAAGAAAGAAAAGAAAGGAAAGAAAGAAAGAAAGAAAGAGAAAGAAAGAAAGAAAAGGAAGCTTTATGAGTGTACTTTACCATGTATAGATACATTCTATTTTAAAAAATTATTGACCCACTCAAGACCCACTAATGGGTAATGATCTGCAGTTGAAGAAACACTGCTGCTGAGCCCTGTGGTCTCTCACTCACCCATATCCATGCTTAAAATGACAAAGAACCAGGCTGGTGTCATGGCTTGTATAGCAATCGGAGCCACATCGACAATCCTAACTCTAACCTCTGTTACTAACAGAAATTAATGATGGAGGGTTATTAGCACACAGCCTGCAGACTCACATACGCAGATACCATGGGCAGAAACAGGGGTCCTCAAAATGCCAGTTTCCACCAGTTGTTCTGCTGCAAGGCAAAAGAAGCAGCCACTTACAGAGACAGACTGATGACTTAGAAGGGAGTGAAATATAACATCAGGTGCCTATCTCAAGTGTCTCTGAAGTTTAGGTTCAGAGGAAGGAACGCTTCTTACAATTCTTACTACATGACAACTCTTCCTTCTAGTGATGCAACAAGCATCACACAGAATATGAGCCATAGAGCAGTAGTCCACAAATAAGCAAATATCTCCAGTGGCTTAAGCCAAAATTCTTGGGAGTTACACTTAACTCCTTGACTCCTCTTCTCATACCTCGCATCTCATTCATCAGCAAATCCTCTCGGTTCTACCTTTGAAAATATCCATATTCCAATCACTTTTTACCCTCCGCTGCTACCATCCTGGTCCAACCTTCCCCATTTCTCACCTGGATTATTCCAAGAGCCTACTATTTGGTCTCCCTGCTTCTGTCCTATTCTCCAATGGCGGCCTCAGAGTATCTTTTAAAATGTAAGCCAGATCATACTTACTGCTCCCTATTCAAAACTAGTAGTTTCTTATCTCAGAGTAAAAGCCAAAGTCCTTGCAATAGGTCCTACATGATCTGGTACCCTAGAATCTCATCTCTTACCTTCAATCACTTATTCTGTCATCCTGCTCTCCTTGTTATTCCTTCAATGTACCAGGAGTAAACCTCTTCAGTATCCTTGAGCTTACCGTTTCCGCTGCCTAGACTCTTCCTCCTCCCTCCAGACACATGTTCACTCCCTCATCTCAGAAAGGCCTTCCCTGGCTACCCTATCTGTAGATAACTGCCATTCCTCACCCCATTGCAACCCCCCCACACACACACACTCACCTACACAGAGACTCCTTATCCTTCTTTATTTTTCTCCTTAGTATTTACCACCATTATCACTATGTGTATGTGTGTATGTGTGTGTGTGTGTATATATATATAAATGTTTATTTTTGAGAGAGAGAGAGAGCGCGCACAAGCAGAGCCAGAGAGAGGGAGACACAGACTCTGAAGTAGACTTCAGGCTCCGAGCTGTCAGCACACAGCAGACAGGGGCTCCAACCCAGGAACCTTGAGATCATGACCTGAGGCGAAATCAGACGCTGAACTACCTGAGCTATCCAGCCGAACCTATCACTACATATTTTGCCTATTTATTGGCTGTCTTCCTCATCTTTAAAACTTAAGAGCAAGTTTTTTGGCTTGGTTTGGTGCACTGCTGTATCCTCAGGCCCTACAACAGTGCCTAATACATAACAGACATTCAAAAAATATTTACTGAATAAATAAGTAAATGAATAATATACTAGTTAGGAACTCCGGGTCTCGTGAACAAATTCTGGATCCATTACTTCCAAGCTGTATGAACCTAAATTAAAGCTACCAAATCTCCCTAAGCCCCAGACTCCTGTCTGTAAAATGAGGTTAAGCTTCTCCACCCAACAAGACTGTTGAGAAAATTAAATGAGATTAACACGTGTGGAATTCAGCACCGTTTCAGTTGACTCTCAACAAGTTTCACTCATTAAAAGTTAACTCTTTCACTGTTACCAAAGGAGATCTTATACGTGAACGCGAATAACGCAAAGCGCTTTGTAAGCCTTAAGGCCATGCCTTGACTCTCAGAATCGGACCTCTGGACCCATCCAGAGCCGAGTCAGTTTAAAAAGAAACTCAATCCCCCGACCCTTCTCACACGGGCGGGTAAAGAAGTCTACGGTCCCTGAAGTTTGGGAGGCCCGGCCCGGATCCCGCTCCCAGGAACCCCAGCCCTAGCCTCAACAGCCCCGCCCCCTACCTTTCTCAGTCACCACGAAGCACTGCTTCACCGGCCCCACTTGACTGAACAGCTCCGCCAGCTGCTCACTGCGGGCCGAGGGCGGAAGGCGGCCTACAAACAGGGTCAGCCCAGCCATGAGGCTGAGGAGCAGAGGCGCGGGAGACCACAAGCAAACGCGACCCGTGCACGCGAGCAAAAGTGCTGCCTTTAGCAGGCCAACCACGCCAAGCTGGCCCAAGATTCCGGAAGTGCTCGTCACTCAAAAGAGTCCGGACGAAAATATGGTGGGAAGGGGTAAAATACGTTCCGGGATGGGGGGGAAAAAAAAGTGCCGCCCAGGGGCGGAGCCTCTCTAGCGGGGCTCCACCCCTAGTCCCAGTACTGGCCCCCTGCCCCCCACACCCCATGGAAATTCGAAGGAACAGGACTCGCTAGCTCCTAGCCAGTTTGTTTATTTTGTTGTTGTTGATTTTTTTTTTAAGAAAGAGACAGAATGTGAGCAGGGGAGGGGCAGAGAGAGGAGATACAGAATAGGAAGCAGGCTCCGGGCTCTGAGCTGTCAGCACAGAGCCCCACGGGGCTGGAATTCGCAAACCGTGAGATCCCTCGAACTTACAAGCCTCACAAACCGTGAGATCACGACCTGGCCTGAAGTCCGCCGCTCAACGTACTGAGCCATCCAGGCGCCCCGCTCCTAACCAGTTTAAAATCTCACTTCCAGAATTACCGATCCCAAAGTACCACGGCAGGCAGAGGAAGTCGTTTTTTGCTCGAGGCCTCACATATAATGGATATTTAATAAATACTTTCTTTACTGCCACCACAGACTCCCAGATTATGTGTATAAAGTGCAACCAAAATGCACATAGATGCACACATCAAACACATCATTCAAACAATTCTTACATTCTCAGAGAATATGAGGCATCTGTCACACTGTAACAGATAACTAAAACGGTGCCTATGACACTTCACAGACAAAATATAGCTGCCAAAACACACACAGACACAGGTGGTACACAATCATTCTTTCAATAAATATTTACTGAGCTCCTACTATGTGCCAGATACTAGGGATAAAATTGGTGAGCTAATAAAAGAGAGTCCCTGCTCTCATGGAGCATCAAGTCTAGTAGGGTAGACAGACATTCCTTTAAAAACTGGACAAATAAATCATAGCATGCACGCTACAGGATAACGTAGGTACATACCCAAAGCAAACATAACATATACACACAGACCCAGAAGGCAGGTCCTTCCAGAGAGAGAAGACTTTCCCTCAGGTCAGTTTATGGGTCAGACCCAAGGCTGAGGGATCTCACTGACCCGCGGGAAACCTGAGTGGTCCTGGAACCTGGAAGGCAAAGACCATTTGCCATTTCATTGAGTTCAGGAACCAACCTGTGTGCAAGACTGCAGGACCCTGCAGTGCACTTTCTCAATAATTAGTTTTCTTTTCTTTTCTTTTCTTTTCTTTTCTTTTATTAATGTTTACTTATTTTTGAGAGGGGGGAGGGGCAGAGAGACAGTGGGGACAGAGGATCCAAAGTGGGCTCCACGCTGACAGCAGAAAGGCCTAATTCGGGGCCATGAATTTCGAGATATGACTTGAACCAAATTTGAACGTTTAGCTTAACCCACTGAGCTATCCAGGCACCCCTCATTAATTACTTTTAAATGGTATAACCTGAACATATAGTAAGTAGAAAATTCAAAAGGTACAAAAGGTACAGTGAAAAGTAAGTTTCCCTTTCTCTTCAAACCCCATTTGCTTTCACTACATTTTGGATAGATGGGATGACGGATTGATAGTAGTGGGTGGGGGGGCAGGAAGGGAGAACAGTTAACATTAGATTTATGAAGCCCTAGCTCCAAGTAAATAGTGTATGCTCAAAAGAAAACGCCGGTTATTTTTATTATTTTTTTAATGTTTTATTTATTTCTAGGAGAGAGAGAAAGACAGCGTGAGCAGGGGAGGGTCAGAGAGAGAGGGAGTCACAGACTGAAACAGGCTACAGGCTCCGAGCCGGCAGTCAGCACAGAGCCCGATGCGGGGCTCGAACTCACGAACCGCGAAATCATGACCTAAGCGGAAGTCGGACGCTTAACCAACTAAGCCACCCAGGCGCCCCACGCCGGTTATTTTTAAACACATAACTCAGGAGAGGAAGTACCGAAATACAAAACAGATTTTTAAGGCTATGGGGTTAATCCTATCCAGGATAAACAGAGACAAATAGACAAAAGAAGCAAGGTGGGTCATTTGAATAAAGTTGGTTTGGGATTCCACATTCCTCCCTCTTGTTGTCTCCTCCTCTCCTGCCCACTCACCACTTAAGAAATAAAAATTCTATCCCCAAAAACGAAACTGCAAGCTTCAGGGCCCCAGCTCTAGGGAGGCCTTCCCAGTGCAGGCTGCAGTAGACGCAGGAAAAGAACTCTAGGAAGGCTGTTCCAACATCGCTTTGGGATGTCCCTACAAGTGCTGGTTTAAATACACTTCTCATTCAGACCTTTCTTAGAGAACAAAACAAAACTGCGCGCGTGTGCCCAACAGGGGGCAGCAGCCACCCACAATGCAGAGGGCTGTTGTGTCCCCGAGGGAGGGCAACAATTTCCGATACCCGATTTCGACCTGGCTCCCGGCCTCACCCTCAGCCCCTCCCGTCCAATCCATTCACATCGGGGAGGCACGTGGTGCTTCAGTCAGGAATATTTGCTCATCCATCTACCCAGGACACACGCGGCGTTCTTTATTAAATAGCAGGAGTTGTGGTGCCCTGCACCACATCAGCAACGTGGCTTCCAGGGGAAATAAATTGTGGACTTCTCTCTCATCCATCACTGTGCAGCAGCCCGGAAAGGCAGTAAGGAAGGCCTGGGCTGTGCTCTCTCCCAGGAAGCCTCTCCCAGGCCCCATCTCGCTGGTTCTATTTCCCCCTTGCAAGCCAAGCCTTATAATACCACTTACTTCTTGTTCTTAGCACTTCTCACAACTGTGGTTGGTGCTATTGTAATTACTTAGATGATTAGTTCTTTTATTTAGTATTTTGTTTTTAAGTAATCTCTGCACCCAACATGGGGCTCGAACTTAAAACCTCAAGATTAAGAGTCGCATGCTCTACCAACTGAGCCCCCCAGGGTACCCCTATGATTAGTTGTTCGATGTCTGCCTTCCCCCAAAGACCTTCAAGTTCATAAGTTCGGGGCTGGTGTCCACCTCGTTCACCTCTCTCTAGCACCTAGCACGTTGTAAGCATTCAATAAAATGTTTTAAAGACATTGAATAAACGAGGGTGAGTCTGTCTCAGTCCCCTGCTGTACTAAGAGCTAGGACTGAAAGGTGTATGCATTAGGATCTACCTGGGAAACCTGGTTTGGGTAAGGGCCGAAGCATGGGACAAAAGGGAAGGGCTGTCTCCCCAAAGCATCGGCCTCTTTATAAAGTCGAAGGGCCAAGGTCATTGTTGCTGGGGAAAACCAAAGAAGTGCTGCAGCTGGTGAACACTGAGTGTATTCCTCCTCTTCATCTCACCAGCCCCATTCAGAGCTTCTGAACAGAAAAGGAGTGTGTGTATGGGGGGTAGGGAGGAGAGACAGACAGACTGACTGACTGGGGGTATGTGGGCCTGGATTGCTCTGTCGGAGCCTGTGTGTGCATGAACCCTGAGGCCCCTGGTGGGAAGAGCGAATGAGCAGGCTGGCAAGCATTAGGGTGAGGAAGAGGCGGCCAAGAGGAGTTGAGAGTGAGCAGAGGCAGATGGAAGGGTAAGTGGGGAAGAAAGGGAGCAATTTATCCGAGCAGCAAGCACTCCTTCCGTGATACAAAGCAGCTCCGATGCTGGGTCTGCTACAGCCGCTACGACACCAGTGAGAAATGCCTGTAATTAGGAGGCTGGCAGTTCTCTGGGCCTTAGCCCAGAGTGACGATGCAGCAAGAATTTCTGAGCCAAACTGAGCCAGGTGATGGAGGAGACACGGTCAACACCACTCTAGTTCCATCCCTCAGCGGGGCCTGTCCCACCCCCCTCTCACTGTCTTCCCCACTATGACCCTCACTCTCCCCAAACATCACTGACTCTTCCTTCCTCTGAGGTCCCAGACCCCGGACACGCCCCCTCAGGCAAGACAGATCTCCATGTGCAAGGAGAGCAGTGCGTTAATTTTTCCACTAGTGCATGGGACTGGTCTGGAGAGGGCCCACCCCTCCGGACCTCCCTGCCTGCTTTCCCTCTGGTTCCCCCCTCTTCCTTCTCAAACCCCCAAGGGCTGATGGACAGACTTGGAAGAAAAATCACTCCCATTCCTGTTTTTCCACTTGGAGCCTGATACGTTGCATCCCTCTAGGTTTCCATGTAATGTGCAAGACATCTGCCAAAGCACTGGCAGGTTTTTCATTTTCAAACCTAATCTATGACCCTGTTTTGGTGCCCCTCTGAACTTCCCGCATTTTAGCCAAATGACAAATGCACTCTACAGAGCTCAGAGCCAAATGCTCTGAACAAGGGTTGCAGAGTGCCTAGTGGCCTGGGTCTTTGCATGGGCGAGTTCTGCTTGGGTGAGTGAGATGGGGCTGGAGGCTGGGGAAGATAGGCTTTCTTCAGGGAGGACCTGCACCTATGGCGGATGAGTGCAAGGGAAGAGAGTTTATGAGTCGAACCTTGAAGAGGCCCTGTTGGTAGCTGGAGCAGGTAGTTTCCTCTGTGAATCCAAAAATCCTCTGCAACATGGCAGGGAGATAGCTGGGGATCCCAGCTCCAAGTGATCAAGCCCTTGACATGAGTATCACCATTTCCATGAAGGACTTTGTCACTAACTAGTCCCTAGCCAGCTGTCCACCACAACGTTGCAACCAGGCTCCTAGAAATGCAGATATTGCCACCAATGACTGTAGAGTTCCCGCCTCACCTCTCAGGGCCTGTTTCACCTCTGACAAGCCACTTTCCAGAGAGTCAGAGGCTCTTCGAGGGGTCACTCCTGGGACCCTCAGTTATCCCAGCTACAGCATGCTACTCCTTGCCGTCAGGAAGGAAGGTCACAGGGGTCTCACCCCACCCAAACACTGTTTCTCTTCCACAACTGATGAAACCGCCGCTGTTGTTGCCTCATCCAAGCTTTTCCAAGAAGATCAAACCTTTCTCTGAAAATATTTTATTGATAAATTAACTCTGAAAGCGCTCACCTCACACCCAACTGCTGTAGAGTCTCCTAGATGAGCCGCGGACCCTTCTGTGGGGAAGGATCATGTGGAGGACAGGGAGTCTCACTCATACAGGAATGGGATTCCTGGGTGTGGCAGAGGTGGGTATGCGGACTGAAGCCAGTCTCGAGGTCCTCGGAGGACAGCCCCTCTCACTCAGCACCAGAGTGGGGAGTGGTGGTCAGGAGTGGAGCACCTTGGGACTTTATTGCTGGTGAATGCCAAGGAAAGTGGGACCCCTGCCAGCCTAGAGTTGCAGCTGAGGGCATCAGCGCCCAGGGCTCCAGAGGAGGTGGCACTAATTCCCAATCAACAGAGCCTGGCTGCTGACCCACCCACCCAGGGACCCCTGGATGGGGAAGGAAGCGGGGAGAGGTATCTGAGCCAGGCAGGATTGGGGATGGGTTACAGTGTGCAGGTCTCAGGCAGAGCAGGCGCCAGGAGGGGGCGTAGGCTGCTGCGCCCAGGGTGGGGGGCGCCTCTTCACAGGTCTATGGTGTCGCTGCCCACGCTCAGCTCGTCGATCTGTCGGCAGGCGTCCAGGAATTGCTCCTGCAGCAAGGCCTCTGCAGCCTGCAGCTCAAGAGTAGGCTCTGGGGAGTCGCGGGAGGGCGGGGAGAGGGCCTGGTAGGAGCCTGAGCCCGGGAGGCTCGGGCTGCTTCCTGAGGGCCGCGGGGGACTGAGGACGCAGACCAGCGGACAGCGTGGAGGCCTGTCGGGGCTGGAGCATAGCAGCATGGACGAGCTGTCCCTCGAAAGTCCACACAGTGAGCCTGAAGAGGCGCTGCTGCCGGCGGGCCAGGCCCCGGGGGAGGGGAGCTCCTGCGGCGCGGGAGAGCCAAGTGCCTCCTCGGACCTCCCATTGGGTCCGGCCCCCGTCTTCGCCCCCAACGAGGTGGTGCGGTAGAGGCCCAGCCCAGGCAAGGCTTCCCCGTAGGCAGGGCCCTGGAAGAGGCCCGGCGTGAGCAGGGCCTCGCTGCACAAGGCCTCCTCAATGCTGCGCCGCAGGTTGATGGGGGAGGGCGGGCGGAAATCCACGGTGTAATCGCTGCAGGGGGAGGAGGCCGGAGAAGGGGCCGGGTTGGCCGCCGCTCCGTCAAAGCCCCGGCAGCCGCCTCCCTGGAGTAGGAGGTCCGGGCCCGGCCCTGCCAGGGCGCACAGCTGCAGCAGCTCCGCGTCGCCGCGCGCGATGGCGCCCCCCAGGGGCTCCTTGTCTGGGGGCCCGGTGACCCAGCCCCCGGGCAGCAGGGGGGCCGCGTGGCCCGGGGACAGGCGGAAGAGCTTGGCCCAGCAGCGCGGCGGCACCCGGGGGCTGCAGAGCGCCGGGTAGAGGCCCAGCAGCGCCAACGGGAGCGCGACGCCCACCTCGCCCAAGCGCAGGCCTAGCTGGAAGGCCCACCAGGGCCAGGGTCCCTCCAGGCCAGGTTGGCCGCCATAGCCCAGGGCGTGCAGCACCTCGTAGCCCTGCAGGGCTCCGCTCAGCAGCCCGAAGGTGCCCGCCACCGGGGCTGTGCGGGCGGCGCGCCGCCAAGACTCGCGCGGGGCGAAGGGGCTGCGCGCCTGCGGGAGAGGGGTGGCGCCCTTGAAGCCAGACCCTCCCAGGGGCGCTCCGGCCCGCCGCCGCCGTCCCCCCCAGCAGGAGAGCGCCAGCAGGAGCCCGGAAAGGAGGGCGGCGAGGAAGGCGTGCAGCCCGCGGGAGGCGAGCCGCAGGGGCCGCAGCGGGCGGTGGGCTGCGCTCCCGAGGGCGGCGGCGGCCGCCAGGCCCAGCCCCAGGAGCAGCAGCGCGGCCAGCCCGGCGGGACACCGCGGCGGGCGCGGCCGGGCCAGCAGCAGGCAGGCCAGGCCCAGGCCGGCGGCCAGGCAGGGCAGCGGAAGGTCCTGCAGGAGCAGCCAGGCGAGCGGGGGCAGCCGGTCGCGGTGCCCATAGGCGTCGTAGAAGAGCGGGAAGGCCCGCGTGGTCCCGGCCGAGAGCAGGAGCAGGTCCAGCAGCGCCAGGCAGGGGGCGCCCGGCGGGCAGCGCCAGGGCAAAAGGGCTAGGGCCAGCAGCGCCAGCAGGGCCACCAGGCCGAAGAGCGTGCCTACCCCGTACACGTGGGCCTCCCAGGCCAGCCCCCAGCGGGCTCTGGCCTCTGCCCAGTCGGCCTCCAGGGTCAGGAAGAAGAGGGGCAGCGTGGCCACAGGAGGCTGCCCCTCGCGTTCAGGCAATTCTCCAACGCTGCAGGACCCTGACCCACACTCTGGCTGCACCGAAGGCTTCCCAAGGCTGGCAGGAGAGGGGTCATCTGGGCCAGAGGTGGGGATGGTGGGGTCTGTGGGCAAAGAACGTTTGTCTGAGGCAGTTATGCAGCCCCTCTCCCTGCCCTCCCCACAGCCAGTAAGGCTACTGTCAGTCTCATAGCATCTAGGACACACTTGTCTTAAACACAAGACTCACCCTGTCCCTCAGCTGCTCGCTTTCCCCTCCCCATCAAACTCCCCACACAGTCCTTTCAGCTCTCATCTCTTCCCTCCATCCCTAACCCATCCAGGCTCCCTACTTGGTTCATTTCCCTTCATCACCCTGCAATTCTACAGAAAAGAGTTTTTCTTAAGAAGCCACAGAACTATACAACTGGAAGGAACTGGAGAAGTCCCTTCTAGTTCAATCCTCTGACGAGAAAGAAAGCTTGGTAAGAACAAAGATTTTTGTTTGCTTTGCTCACATCTGAATCTCCATGCCTAAAATGGTACCTGGCTCAGAGTTGGCACTGAGCAGATATTCGTTAAATAAATGAATCCTCTTATTTGCTCTATGAAGACTCTGAGGCTCTACAGAGAGGCCAAGTGACTTATCCAAGGTCACAAACTGGCAGAGCTGCCACTAGAATCCGGATCTAAGCATCAGCCAGGGCCCCTTCTCATGATTCCAGAGCTTTTTCGTGATACTGATTTGCTTATCTTTTATTCAGGTTGGGACTCCCAACTCCCACCTTGGTTCTACGAGAAGCTTCCCTTGCCCTTTTTCAACTGCTTGCTCTTCTGTCTCTTTAGGAATAGCCCCTACACACACATATGGATACATGCAGCAGGGAGAGAGGTAAGACATTCCTGTCCCCAGCACCTGTGGAGAACACAACCTTTCCTATTCACTGGCCTTCCTGTCTGCCACACCCCCCAACCGTAGCTTACTCATGGCCACGGTCCCCATCCTGACTCAGTCACAAAGCCATTGATCTAAGGCTCTTAATACATGTGCTCCTTTAGTTCTCCGTTTTATAGAAGGTGACATTGGGATGGACTCCCCTGGGTCTCAAGGCTACCCTTGAACTCCCAGGAAGGAACCACTGGGAAAATCATAGCGGGATAAGAAGCCATCTTGGTGAGTGAGCCCCTCAGGGTTTGCTACTGTAGGCCCCTAGCCCCCCTCTGTGGGGAACGGGGAAGTCAAGTAAAAGAGGGCGAGGAGTAAGATCCCTAATTTACTTTCCTGGAGCAAGAGAAGAGTTGGAAAGAGATCCGCGGATTCTTCCCACGGCCAAGCAGCAAAGGAAGATGCTCCAGGCTGAACTTCTCCCGACTCCACCTAGCAAGCTCAGCAGAACTGCAGCTGCAAACCCGCACGGAGGGAGAAAGATGGTGGTGAAGGCTGGAGACACCCTGGTGAGGAGGGGGAGGGGCACAGGAGGCAGATGCCCAATGAGGAAGGGCGGGTCTTCTGACAGCCAGACCCCTGCCCCAACAGCCTGGCCGCGCTCCAGCCTTGCCTCAGCTGTACAATGTAGGAAGACCCCAGGGGCACTCCCACACCCAGGCAGTGCCAGCTCATGCTGGGAACGTGCAAAACAGAGCAATCCTGAGAACAAGGAAAAGGAGTGAGAGGGGGTAGAAAGCAGCCCTGGAGAGAGAGGAGGGGAAGACAGAATCAGACAACTGGGGAGGGCAGAGCGGGAGCAGCCAAAAATTAAATATACACAGCTTGCTGCTTCCTGCAAATGGCAGTATGTGCCCTGGTTCCCGGTCCATCACATTCCTCAAGTCTGAAATGGGGAAGAGCACCTACTGTGCAAGGCTGGTATGAGGATAAATGGGCGACGTGCCCAAAGCTCTTCAGAGTGCCTGGTGCCTAATAAGCATTCGATATGTGATGGTTGTTGGTATCATCATTATCAGCTAATGTTTATCACCGATCAGTCATCAGTTTGTGTTCACGTGAGTGGGACTATTTCTGGCCTCAAACTCGTTCTTGATTTAACTAATGAAAGGCTGGTGTCTCTGGGCACATCCTAAACTCGTTTAGAAAGGCAACCGTTAGTCACATTGTTTCACTGTGCGAACCCTGCCTGAGGAACACCACTTGGATGGCCTGACCACCCCTGACCGCCTAACGGAGACACAGCCGCGAGTTAAATGAGGAACCGCTCAGCTGGGATGGCTTGTTGATCAGGGGTGGGCATCGGTCTGACACGAACAGGATCAAATGCTTGCACCCCTCCATCAACCCCCTGCCTTCGTTCTCTCAGATGGTCTTGCCCAACTCACTTCTGGAAAGTGGATGAGTTTGCTTGGCTTTTCCTCGGCTTTGGCGGGCTCAGCAGAAAGGCAGTGAGACTGTGCCCAGGAGCCCCACTGCCTGAGCCAGCCTGGCACCCCTCACAGCCTCCTCTTCCTCTCCCTGTGCAGACGAGTGCAGTCTCCGAGGTCTGCCCTACCTCACCTTCCTCTAGCTCCACTTCTTACCCGAGGGCCACAAGAAACCCCGTCTCATACCTCTGTCCCAAATCACGATGGCAGGGAGAGCAACTGTTTAACATTATTAAGAAGCCAGAAAAGAATCAAAACCAGAAACAGGCAACGTATGGGCACAGCTCAGGTGCTCCTCCCTCAGAGGAGGGAGTTCTGAACTAGGAGCATTGCTTCCTTGGGAGGCTGTGCATACCCTGTGTGCCCAGGGCTGGGCCATGATGTAGGTGGGGACAGGCAGAGAAGACCCAGTTTCTGTCTTTGGAGAGTCCATTTGATCTCATCCCCCATCTCCGCACTTGAGGCTTGCCCAGAAAGAGCCCTCACAGTCTCCCCCAGAAGAGCCCAAAAGATAGTGACTTCCTAGGATCCCCCCCCTGAGGACCCCTCTCTTACAAGGAAGTCCCACTCTGGCCCTGTGGCCCATCTTGACCTCAGGGGCAAGAAAGAAGATAGGATGTCAATGTGAGTAATTGGCGAGGTCACAGCTGGCTGGGATGGAGTCGGGGAGAGGAGCCTGCTCGATTTATGGAAAAGTCAGGCCTGATTATCTACCAGCTGCCCAGATCAAAGGGCTGGGGAATCTCTCTCCCAATAGAGGCTATAGTCCATTCAGTGGCCTGGCCCCATTCCTCTCCCCACCCCCACCTCTAGGATCATGGAAGATTGATCCTCTTTGTAATTTGAAATATTTAACTGTAAATGGCAGAGATGGCAGCCAATCAGAACAGATGTCAGCCAGGGTGCCTAGGGAGTGGAGGGGAGTGAGTGCTCAGGGGGCTCAGGCCAGCGGATACTTATCAACTTGTAGGAAAGTCTTTCAATATGTTAATGACCTGCACAACTTCTTCCTGTGTGTACTGGCTGAATACTAGTTTTGTCCAAGGTGAAGGGGGCCTAATGCAAAAGAGAGGCCCTAGAGTCAAAGGTTAACCACACCTAGGTTAGAAAGATCCTAGAGGAGGCAGAGACTGTCCTTTGTCCCCTAACTGCTTGACACTACTCCCTACACATGCTGCTGGCTTGAGTAAGGCCCCTTGGCCCTCTCTTCAAGAGGCCTGTAGCTCTCCTGGGTTTATCTGAGAGAAATAGCCAGGAAGAGGCTGAGTTCCTGCAGCCACCAGTGAGGAGGGGGTAGGGAGTGGGACAGTGAGCTGGGCTTCCTCTGATACTGTCCAGACTCATTAAACCTGCCTGGCCAGCACTGTCACCAAGGCTGACAGACTGCCAGCCAGCGTCCTTCCCCTGGGGCCACAGAGCCGCCCCCCCGCCCCCATCCCACAGCAGATCTTGCCACTGCTACACTCCAGGCTTGATGGGGAGGGGACAGCAGCCCCCTCACCCATATGCCCAGGAGTACAGCGACTGCTCTGGAGTGAGCTACAGTCAGGTGCTGTGCTAAGTCTGGAACTGGAAGAAGCTGGGAGACCAGTGGTTTCCTGCTGAGCTGGTTCCTACTGGGAATTACTGTGTGTGGATTCACAGCTATAGTAAATGTTTTGCAGAACAAAGCTGGGCCGAGGGGTCCCTCTTTGTGGCTCCCTGGGCCTCATCTACCAGAGCCTGTCCCTGAGAGTGCTCTCTGCCCTGTGGGTCATGTTGGCCATCACATCACATGGGTTGCCATGTGGAGAGGCAGGCTCTGGAAGTGCATTTGGGATGCAGTAGGGGCAGAACCAAGGCCAACAGCTACTATTTAATAAACCTCTACTTCATGCCCAGCCTTATGCCAGGAGCTTACATTATATAGAAGCTTCACAAGAACAGAATAGGTACTATTATTAAACCCTAAATATATGGGACACTTTAGGCTCAAGAAGATTAAATAACTTTCCCGGGCCATCCAGCCAGTTAGTAAGTGAACTGGGATTCTAAACCAAGTCTCAAGATTCCAGAGCCACCTGGTCTTTCCTCTGCACGACCAGCTTATCTACATGCATGTTCTGAAAGACTCCCTCGAATAAGGGTGACATCTGTCTGCTCAAGGTCTTCTCTTCAATGTCTTCCCAATGAAGGGCCCAGCTCTGCCCATATCTGACAATATGTCATGTCAGATCAGACAGCAAAGAGAGAGCCCCAAGGTAGGGTGGCAGGTGGAGAGGCAGGCCAGGCAGACCGGAGCGAAGGGTGGAGTTGGTACTGAGGCTGTGGGAATCATGAAGGAGTTCCTGTGCCTGTCTGCCAGACATTTGTCTACATCCTGCTCTGCCTGTGATTGCAAAACTCCCAGAGGACCATTACTTAACTCTGTGTGGGACTGTCCCCAGCCACACTTGTTCTCAGACCATGAATATATATCGCCACGGTGATGATGAAGAGAATGGTGATTATGATTATGATGACAATGAAATAAGAGTCCCAGAACGCCAATGAGTGGCTAGCATGTAGTAAGTGCTAAATAAATGTCATGTGCAAGTGAATTGGACACTTACCTAGTGATGCTGTTGCAATTGTGATAGAGCTTAGGGAAGCAGCGGGGTCCAACGGGCCTGAGCTTGGGAGCTTTCTCTCCAGAGGGGATGGGGATGGGGACAGAGTGGTGCCAAAGAACCCTGCAAAGGGAGTACGCGGGGTTCAAGCGCCATCCCACCAGCCAGTCTTGGCTGTCGGGGCTTTGGAGAAAATCCTGTCCTTCCCCAGATCTTGCCCTAAGGGAGCCAACGTACACCAACCAGGCATTGTAGCCACACGTACCCTGGTAGCTAAACTGCAAGGACCAAATCAGACTCAGTATGGCAAAGACATTTCCCCATAGGAGCAGTGGCCCGTGTTCCAGGCCCTGGGAAAAGCAACACAGAGTCAAAGAAGCCAGGGAGGTCTGATTCGGCCCCTAGCACCGTGCCTGGCATGCAGAAGTGTTCCCTATGTGTTTGTTGCAACAAAATGAACACTCACCTGGAGCATCTGAAACTCTAGCAGGAGAGCTTGGGGATGGAGTTGGGCCGAGAGGGCCTGGGCCTGAGAAGTTCCGCAGTGGAGACAGAGTAGTGCCGAAGAATCCTGCAAAAGGAGCCCTGGCTAAAGCTTCCTCCTACCTGCCAGGCTGCCCAGCAGGGGCTCTTCTCCAGGTGGGGTAGGTACTCACCGAAGGGTCCCAGGCGCCCAGCAATCTCTGCCAGGCTGGCCCGCAGGCTGGGCAGCAAGGGTAGCGTCCGATGCCCAAGTGTGGGGGCTGCACCTGCTCTCAGGGCCATGTCAAACTTCAGCTCCAGCTCGCTCTGGCGGGGCCTGGGAGCACTGGATGGAGCTGCTGTCGCTGTCAGAGCGGTGTCCCAGGTGACAGTGCCCATCCTGGGCTGATAGGAAGCGGTGGGCCGGTCAGTGAGCCCGGAGAGGGGGGATGTGGACTCTGGAGACTGGGAGGAGGCCCAGGGCGGAGAGCTGCCTTCAGCGGAGCCCCACTCTGGGGGGGACTTCCCAAGGGAGCCCACCAGCAGTTCCCAAATGGGGTCAGTCCTCAGCCCACTGGCCACCTCTTCCTCTGGCTCCCGGCTCGGCCCAGGAGAGAGCGGCTGGGTCTCTGTGACAGAGATCCCCCAGGCGGCAGCAGGTCCCCGAAGGTGGAATTTGAAGTTAAGTCCCAGGTTGAGAGACAGCATAGAGGCCTCAGTCTGAGGCGGTGGGGTCAAAGTGGTGAGAGGGACACCCGAGACGGAGGCGGCAGGCTGGGGGCCCACAGGAACAGCAAGCAGGACCCAGCAGAACAGCCCCAGCCCCAGACAGCCAGGCCCTGCCATGGCCTGGCCTGGCCTTGGGTGGCCTTGGGCAGGGGCTCAGTTCTTCAGCACCTTTTGAGCTTGAAGATCCTGGAGAGAGGAGAGGCGCTATGAGCCCTGGCTGCCTGGGATCAGATGCCCCAGAGAGAGGTTGCTGATCACAGAGAAGCAGGCGGTGGGGACAGGATGCACAGGGCTCTGCCCAAGGAGAGTTGCCAACTCCTTCTTCCATTCAGGCCCAGAACAGATCTCTTCCCTGCGGTTCCCCCTCTCTTCCAGCTCAAGCCCCTCTCCCTGACCCCCTGTCTCCCCAGCCTCCTCAATCTGGGGCCTGGGGCCTGAATGAGGATGTCCTCATCCTCCCTGAGAGCTGAAGGGATGGACTTAGACTTTTTGACTCAGATCCTTTCCCTCCCTCTCTTCTGTCTCTCCTCCTGTCCTCCCTCAGACATTTATTGAGGCCTACTATGTGCCAAGCACCCTTCTGCTAATACAACCGTGAACAAGCAAACACTCACGGAGGAGCCTCACACTCGCTGCCCCCACCCCCACCCTGGGCTCCAAGCTACGGCTGGCGCTCTCTCTCTCTCACTCAGACCCCGGGGAACACAGGGCCCTGGGAGGGGCAAAGCACAGGGCCCAGTGATCAGGCTGACATGGAGAAGGCAGCCAGACTCCCATCCGAGAAGCAGGGTGCTCTAGTCTGGCAGGAGCGGTCTCTTCAGCCTTTCCCCTCCTTCTGGGGGCCCGGCCTGCTCCCCTCCCCTTAACCCTAGAAGTATTGGGGGGGAGGGGCAGCTTGGCCATCTCCGGCTTCCTGGAGATGATGGCCAGGCAGGCAAGCTGGGCAAGGGGCTGGTGCAGTAGTCATACCTCCCCCTGAATACCCCCTCCATGAACACATCTGGTGGGGGAAGGGGAGGGTGAGCCAGGGACACACGTGCACCCGGCACCCTTACATCACACACAGCCACACCTAGCACCCGTGACACACTCACCCTTCACACACCCCTGCACACACACGTGTGCGCGCGCACACACACGCACACACACATCCGATTCTGCCGAGCCCCCTCCCTCTTACATGGGTTCAGACCCAAGCTCTGTGAGCTCTCAGCCTCCCGTCTCTCTCTCTCTCTCTCTCTTTCTCTCTCTCTCACACACACACGCCCCTCACAGACACGCACAGCATATACAGTCACACAGAGAGGCACACACACCCCTACACACATTCACACACTCCGTACAGACACATCACACACCTACATCCCCCTACACACCCACCCACCCCTCGAAGGCTCGCTCGCTCTCTCGCTCACGCCGCTCTCGCGCTCTCCCTCTCCCCCTGCCCGGACCCGCCGACCTGCTCCTCTCGCTCCCTCCCGTAGGCGGGTCTCCTCTGCCAAGTCCCCCGAGAACGGGAGGTCGCGGCGGCCCAGGCGCCCAGCTGGACAACGCTCCGCCGAGTGTCGCCCGTTCTCTCGGTCGCGCCTGACGCCCCCTCGGCACGTCCTGGCGACCGCCGCCACGCCGCCACACCGTCCCCCGGGCTGGCTCGGCCCTGCCGGCGACCCGCTGCGCTGTCCCCCGCGGCCGGCCGGGTCCGGCTCCGCGCCCCGCGCTCCCTCCCCGCGGCGCCGCCTCCTGGCTGCGAGCCCCGCTCCCCGGCAGAGCCGCCCGCGCCGGGCTCCGCGGCAGCCGCGCTCTGACCGCCCTCCCTCCCTTCCCCGCCAGCGTCCCTCGCTCCCGCCCGTCCCTCCCTCTCCCCTCCCCTCCCCGCCGCGGCCCGCCCCCTCCCGGAGCCGGCAGGCGGGCGCGCACCGCAGCGCCCAGCGCCGCCGCCTCGGTGCCCGTCGCCCCGACGCGCGCTCATTCACCCGGCGCTGCCAATCGGCCGCGGCGAGCGCGGGAGCCTCGCTCTCGGCTCGGCGCCGGCAGCCGCACGCTCACTCCCTGCGCGGCCCAGCAGACACAGCCGCACGCCCTCCTTCCCCGCGAAACGCAGCCTTGGGCCGGAGCACCGCGCGCGCACACGTGTGCACACACATACACACACGCGCGCGCGCGCCGGCGACAGCCTGCCCCAGGACGGCACCCCAGAACCATCCTGCGGTTTAGTAAGCCGTGAGAGTAGGAGTGTAGTAGCTCCTCAGTCCTCACCACAATCCTGTGGGTGTTCCCATTTCACAGATAGGTAAACTAAGGCCCAGAAAAGTATTGAATTTGCTCATTACACAGCTTGTCAGGGACTTGCACCCAGGCTCTCTGCTGCCCTCTCTGCAACCTGGTGGCTTTCAACACACGGGAGTGCCTGCAACACTTCGCAGGTGAACTGCAGAATGGTGAGCCTAAACTGCATGCGCCACGTGGATTATAGCTTGTTTCCAATAAGGGATGAAAGAACAGTGAAGTCAAAGAGTATGCAGCTTCAGGAATGTGAAAGCCCAGGCCAAGGCTAACCCAGTGTTGAAGATGACAAATGAGCAGAGTGGTCACTGTGGATACTTTATGGACTCTGTTATACACTGTCCCAGTGACTGATTTAAGTAGTTCCAGCCCTTCTGTTTGTATTATCTTGGGTCTGTAAATCCCTGCAAGTGTTCCTCCAAAAATGCGAGTATTTAGGGGCGCCTGCTGGCTCCGTCCATAGAGCACGCGGCTCTTCATCTCGGGGTTGTGAGTTTAAGCCCCATGTCTGGGTGTAGAGACGACCTAAAAATAAAATACTTTAAAAATGCTGAAACAAAATAAAAATAAATACTAATATTTAAAAGTCTCAGGCAACCTAAAACAGGAGGCTCCCTGCAACCCATAAGGCTGTCCTTCAAAATCCAGACACATCCTATTGTGCTCCAAGCATTGTGCTGGATGCTTTAAGAAGAACCTCACTTAGGGGCGTCTGGGTGGCTCAGTCAGTTAACCATCTGACTTCAGCTCTGGTCACGATCTCAGTTTGTGGGTTTGAGCTCTATGTTGGGCTCTGGGTGGACAGACCAGAGCCTGGGACCTGCTTCAGATTCTGTCTCCCTCTCTCTCTGTCCCTCCCTCACTTTGCACTCTCTTTCTCTCACTGTCAAAAATAAATAAACATTAAAAAATAAAAAATAAAAGAATATCCTCACTTATTCCGTATCACAAGCCACAGAGAGAAAAAATTATTGTCACTGTGTTATGCTGTTGGATGTGACCCTGACCCCTTTTCCGTCTCCCCCTCCCCTGCTGCACTGTAAGGTTGGAGAGGGGCTGCTGAAAGAGTTACCTAGGGCAGGTTCTGTCTCAGTCACAGAGCTCACATAGTCATAAAGAGCTCAATTAGAGAAATGCCCTGGTGAGATGTTCAATGAATATTAGATGAGTAAGTAACACACAAATGAATAATTCTGGGGTCCATTTGGGCAACGGGGTGTGTTTCAGAAAGGCATCTAGGACTCACCTTCTCATCACAGAATCCCTTCAACTGATGTAATACAATCAGGCAACCAGCTGATCCCCTTTCCTGGGGATGCCAATGATGAAGGCTGGTATTTATTCTGGGTCCCTAAGCAAACATTGCAAAGGGCATTCCCAGGATGCACCCTCTGGGATCACTATAGGATCCCTATTTTAGTCGGGACAGCCCCCCAAGCCCTTTAGGGGCTGCCTGAAGGCTGCATACTGGGACCCAGCCTCTGGTTTTCTCTCAGATACTTAATAAAAGTTATCCTGCTAGAGACATTTCCCTTGAATCCTCCTCATAGAAGGGCTCATTTCCTGCTAATCGAGTTCATTTAAAGACTTCTAAATGGAAAGACAGAAATAAACACACCCCAGTACATTAAAACAGCAATCTTCCATGACCAAGTAGGGTTATTCCCAGGAACTATATTTTAAAAAATATATTGAAAAGGGAAGTTAGGGTTCTGGGTTAAGATGGTGATGAATGCATATATCTAATTTCACTCCCTCCCCAAACTCCACTAAAATTTCAATAAAGAAATTTTTTAAATCAAGAGATAAACCCTGAAGGATGGAGAGAACAGGAAAACAGGCAACAGCCACAGAATCTTTGAAGCAGGATGGCAGACAGCCATGTAGTTACTGACTTATCAGCCCTGAGGAAAAAGACATCTCAACTGGCGGGCAGGGGTGGGGGGGGGTGGGGTGGGGCGGGGAATGGAGCCAACCTGATTTACATTGCAAGGTTCTCAGAAGGCATACAAACTGCCAACCACCGTCCCCCTGGAACCCTGGAAGAGGTTGCTGAAATAAAGGCCAGGATGAAAAGCAGTTAGATCCCTAGATTTCTTTCCTAACTCCAGGCCAATGGGCTATAAGTCCCTCCCCATCCCAGCCACAGTCTGGAAGATTTTCCTCCAAGGATGGTAAGATAGAGGGTAATTGGGGGCACCTGGGTGGCTCAGTCGCCTAAGCGTCCGCCTTCCGCTCAGGTCACGATCTCACAATTCATGAGTTTGAGCCCTGCATTGGGCTCTCTGCTGTCAGCACAGAGCCCGCTTCAGATCCTGTCTCCCTCTCACGCTGCCCCTCTCCTGCTCCCTGTCTCCCAAAAATAAATAAACATCAAAAAATTAAAAAAGAGAGAGAGAGAGAGACTATCAGGATTGGAGAAGCAGCGAACTCAATTGTGACCAGAGATACCATACTGAAAATACTAAAAACGAGGGGATTAAGTGACCATGTCATATGGGACACTGAATGCAGAGACCGCTAGCCTTCTACTGTTGGGCTCGCAAAGTGCTCGGAGAAGGATCTTTGCTGTTTGGTGAGGAAACTGGAAGATTCTATCCTGGGGTATTTCACCAGCCCTAGAGGGAAGATCCGAAGATATTGACATAGAGGTTTCCCCCTAAACAACCCAGCTATGTCACCCTACAGTGGCAAAGCCAGCCTGTGCGTTGGCTCAGAGTTTTGACTAGCCTTCTCAGCCTCCACAACCTTAAACACGGCCAAAAATTACCGACATCCAGGAAATTTTCTAATGCAAAGAGACAGACAAAACAATAAGAGCAGTAACTTGCAGGAAACAGGTTATACAGAGAGATGGAAGGGTCCAAAAGCCCATTTTTAATATCATTAAAGAGATAAGACAAGACAGTACATCTATGAAACAAGAACAAGATAATATATAAAGAAACGACCAGAATATAGGAAGAGCAACAATTATGTCTTGAAAAATAAAATCATGACGGCAAAAAACAAAATGTCAATAGAAAGATAGTCGACTAAACCTCCCTAGGAAGTAAAGCAAGCATACTAAGAAAATAAAGAAGACAGAAGATTAAAACATTACAGGACAATTGCAGGAGTTCAACATCAACATAACAGAAGCTCCAGTAAGAAAAAAAAGGTGGAGGGGCGGCCTGGGTGGTTTAGTCAGTTAAACATCCAGCTCTTGGTTTTGGCTGGGGTCATGATCTTGTAGTTCGTGAGTTCAAGCACCATGTAGGGCTCTGTGCTGACAGTGAGAAGCCTGTTTGGGATTCTCTCTCTCTCTCTCTCTCTCTCTCTGCCCCTTCCCTACTTGCACTGTCTCTGTCTTTCTCTAAAGTAAATAAATAAACTTGAAAAAGAAAAAAAGAAAGAAAGAAACAGAGGAAAATGGAAGAGAAGAAATCCTCAATGAACTAGTTTGAGGAAATTTTCCAGAACAGAAGGACAGGAGTTGCCAGGTCATTAAAGGTGTGTCCACTAAGACCCAACACTGTAGATGAAAATAAACTCACGCCAAGGCAAATTAAAGAGAAGAAGCTAGAAACTTCCAAAACAAAGTAACATACAAAGGATTAGATACCAGAAAGACTTTGGATTTCTCAGCAGCAATACTACAAGTTAAAAGGAATGCTTTCAAAATGCTGAAGAACGTTTACTTTCAACTTGAAGTTTATATCCATTCAAGCTATCAAATCAGGTAAGAAGGTAGGATATGTATGTTTTTCAGACGTATAAAATTTCAAAATGTTTACTTCCAATGCACAGTTTCTGGAAAAGCTACTAGACAACGTGTTCTACCAAAACCAGAAAGTAAACCAAGAGAGCAGAAAATGTGGGGTGCAGAACACAGGAGATCCACCACAGCAGAGGGGCAAAGGGGCTCCTTGGAAGACAGTGAAGGGGGAATCCTGGGATGTCATCTGGGCACCAGTAGAGGGACTCTGGTTCAGACTGGAGCAATGCTGCCCAATTCTTATTTGTACTTGTCTTACCTTGACCATGTGCAATGAAGCTGCTGTTCTGTCCGTGCGCCTCTGCC
Source organism: Proteles cristata cristata (assembly GCA_017311185.1). Classification (NCBI taxonomy): domain Eukaryota; kingdom Metazoa; phylum Chordata; class Mammalia; order Carnivora; family Hyaenidae; genus Proteles; species Proteles cristata. The sequence continues at coordinate 613,780 of JAESUZ010004594.1, forward strand.
TGCTCCAGAAGGGTTCCACCTTGCCTCGCTCTGGAGAGGAGACAGGAGCAGGCTCAGAAGCAGAGAGCACAGAGCAGCCACTGCCCCTGACCGTACTGCATCCGAAGCTCCGAGGGCTGGTGGGCGCTCCGGCCCCGCTGCAGTGGACTCTGGGTCTCCCGGGACTCCCTGGTGACCTTGCTCACTGACATTTCCAGTAAAGGTTCTTGTAGACTCTCAGCGAAGCCAAAGCCACACCAAGAGCCAGAGGCTCTGCTCGGCATCCCTCTTCCCGGAAGTCTCCACCTTGCACAAAACCATCCTTTCCTTCACCAGTTAGATTGTTCTTGCTTCTCGGTGTTTTGGTTTTTTTTTTTTTAGGAACACACACAAATGTGGTGAAACCACAAACCAAAGCTGTGCGGGGCAGCCCTCCCCTAGGAGGTCAGAGCATCTTCCCAGTGTCCAGAGGGCCAGTGCCTGAACGTGGCTGCCCACTCTCTCCCAGAGAGAGGAAGAATATGGAGGTGAGTGGGAAGTAGAGTGGTGAGAGGAAGGAGGCCTGAGGACCAGAGACGGTGACCAAGGAGCCCTGCCCTGCTCTGGTCCCCATCCTTCTTCCCTCCTGCCTCTGGCTCCTAGGGCCAGGGAGCTGGGGCAGGCTGGCAGAGGGTCCTTCCAGTGAGTTCCTGCATTTCATCTCTTTGTGTCTTTAGCTCTTGGGGATTAGGGTGGATAGGGTAGGGGTCAGGGAGGTCTGCTGCACACATTATGTTGTAATTTAAAAAAAGAAAAGAAGAGAAAAGAACGGTGCTTTAATCTTTTGACAAGGCCAGCTGCTCCCAGGAGCCTGTTTGGTGGCCTCTATCTTCCTTGTTTCTGCAGCCCTTAGACTTAACTCAACCTTACCGTTCTCCAGTGTATCAGATTCCTCATTTGTAAAATGGGGATAAGAGTCGTCCTTCCTTCATAGAGTCACCGAGACCACTAAGTGAGTTAATACATATGAGGTGCTTTGAACACAGATACACTGTAGAAGCGTTTACTACCGTGTTACTATGGTGCTTGGGTTTCAGGAGTGACAAGCTGCTGGTGGGGGGAGGGGGCGGGGGGGGTGGAGGAGGTGGAGAAGTTTGGGGGCAGTGGACAGAAGAGGCTGGGGGCAGTGGGGACAAGTGGCAGATGAAAGTGGCTGGGGGAGGTGGATTCCTACCAGGGGAAGGGCTGCGAGGTGAGGGCGAGGCAGCAGGTAGAGGTAAGGAGGCTGTGGCTGGTAGGAGCTGCGATACCATCTGCAAGGTTGATCTGTTTAAGTTTTATAGGGCAGAGTAGGCCCCAGGGAAAAGTGTCCTGGTTCTCACATCCCCGTGAAAAAGCACACGCCCTGCTTAGAGCAGAGGTCCCCTACTCTGGACCACCCAGGCACAGGATGGGGGGCGGCGCTGAGGGGACAGGTCCATGGCTGGGCTGGGGGCTCAGCTCGAGCCCCTCCTCCCGCACAGACGTGCTGCGGCAGACTCAGCTGGGCTTTGGGTTTTGGCAGCCTGAAGGCTTCCCGCAGCTGCCAGGGGGACTCAGCTGTTTCTCGCAGCAGGGGGCGTGGGGCCCGCAGCCATGAGGCCCCGCTGCCCATGCCCCTCCCCCTGGTCGTGTCCCCAGCCTTCACGGGCTTGGAGGACAGAGAGGAGCGGCCGAGGGCCCGTGGGGGAGGGAGGCGCCCACTCGAGGCCTGGTGAGGGTGTCGGTGGGGGAGGCACCCCCTTCCAACAGAAGGGAAGCCCGCAGCCCCAGCACAGGCCCCATCCTCCAGCTCTCCTCAGCGGGCTTCCCTCACCCCTGCCGCCAAGGGCTGGGGAGGAACCTTAGAGCAATCTCTGTTCCTCATCTCAGCCCTCCTCCCCGGCTTCCTGAGACTCGATGCCTTGGTTCTGTAAACGGCAGGATGACCAAATGGCAGAGTTGATGCTGGGGACACTCAAAAATCTACCTCCCCTCCCAGAGGGCCTGGGCTGGGCAGGGAATGCGGGACGTTCTGTGAGTCTGCGCTGCTGGGAGAGAAAGGAGAAGAACCCTTCCAGATACCTCCCCGCCCTTCCCTCCCCCGCCCCTCCTATCCTCCCTGCTGGGCAGTGAGTGGGGAGCTCGCTACCGGGGTGCGGGCTGCGGGTATAGAGGCTTGTGCCTGCGCTCTGTGTCCAGCCCCCACCACAGGCATAGCCCCTCACGGCCGCCTGCAGGAATTCCTTTGTAAAACCTTTCCAGGAAGAAGGGCACAGGTGAAGGGGGCAAACCAGAAACAACGATTGCTTCCAGCTCTTGGGGGCGGATTGTTTAAAACACGCTTTTGGTTTTTCAAGGTGAAATAAGCCATTCATCCAACTCTCTCCTCAATTCTGAAGTCCTAATGATGCGTCTGAATCAGTCTTACTTGGGAACCGGAAGACCTGTGTTCCAGTCCTGTCCTGGGTAGAGCTGTGAAGAATGTTCCACCCCTTCTCTCAGGACTGGATCACTGCTGATAGGAGGGTGAGGTCATGTCTGCAAGAGCAACGACAGGAAACGCTTGGAGGACGGGGCCACTGGGAGGCCTGGAAGGTGATAAGGGAACCCAGAGGTGAGGAGCGCCTGCTTCATCCCGGCCCCCTGGGGAAGACTGTGCTCCTCCCTGAAGGACCAGTCTCTACCAAGAGTAAGAAAGTGGCCTCACAGCCATTGTGTGCGTGGGGGTGGGGGGCAAGGGGGTGACATGGGAGGGAGGGCAGACAATAATAGATTTTAAGAACTCAAAAGCATTGAACCATTGAGAAGATGCTGGGAAGACGAGGATGAAGGTGGATCCTCTAGACCCATGCTATTCAGTGGCTCCACTGACCAGCTCCTTGAGCCAACGCCTCCCCTGGCCTCCCCTGGCCATGGCCCCTGGTGCTGAGTGAACTCTGGTAACAGGCTGGTTCAGAGAAGGAAGCCCAGGAAAGAGGGCTGGAGGCAGACCCGAGAGTAAGGTTTCTTAATCCTTGGAAATTGAGGCCCTTCTGAGAATCTCGTGGAAATTCTGCTGCCTCTGCCCAGAAAAAGGAACAGACACACGTAGATCCCCCAGAGCTCATCCCTGAACCCCAGACCATAAATCCGATCTTTCCCTCTGTCTCAGCATTGCCCAGGTACTCATTCCTCTATGCCCCACGCTGGGGCCCCAAAGGCAGAGACACAACCCATGCCTAGGGAACTTGCAGGCCAGATCAGGATGCAAAACCCCAGGGACTTGGAGCCAAAGCAGAGGGCTTCTGGGAGGGAGTCGCTCATTTCTAGTTTGAGGAGACGGCCTTCAGATCGCAGCAAACCCACAGGCTCTGGAGTTGGCCAGTCCCTTCATCTATAGAGTGGGGATCCACGCCCACCTCACAGGATGGTGAGAGAGAATATGGATGGTGTTTAGCATGGGGTAGAGCGAGGCTCATGATACAGGCGCTGTAAATACTCCGCGCTGTAAATACTCAGGGAGCGATGGAGGGAGGGAGCATCCTAACTAGGTGTGGAGAGTTGAATAACAGCCCTCCAAAGAGGTCTAATCTCTAGAATCTGTGAATATGGTACCTTCCACAGCAAAAAGACTTTGCAAGCATGACTATGTTAAGGGTTTGAGGTGGGAGATTATCTTGGATTATCCTAGTGGCTCCAATGTAATGGTAAGAACCCTTATAAGAGGGAAGCAGAAGGGTCAGAGTCAGAGCAGATGTGGAAATGGAAGCAAAGGTCAGACGGACAGGGAGATTTGAAGATGATGAGCTGCGGCTTTGAAGATGGACAAGTTGCCATCTTTAAAGAGCGAAAGAATTCAGGTGGCCTCTAGAAGCTGGACAAGACAAGATAAAGGATTGTCCTCTCAAGCCTGTAGAAAGAGCACAGAATAGAGGATCTATTTCAGATTTCCAAGCTCCAGAACTATAAGATAATGAATTTGTGTTGTTTTGAGCTGCTTCGTTTGCGCTAATTTGTTATAGCAGCCACAGTAAACTGATACACTAAGCCTTGCCAGAAGAGGCCAGAGCCACTGGGGGGAAGCTACGGTACAGAGGGAGTTAGGAGGGGAGTTTTTGTACTGGGCAGGGCAAGGGGTGAGCCTGGGATGAGAGGGGAGGGCCGGGCACGGAGTGCTCAGCCTGTGATCTCACCCTTGGCCAGCCACAGCTGCCCTGGCATCCGGACGCCTGTCAGCCTGGGGTTACATGCCTCACTGGGCCAGAAAGGGATCCCTGTGTAGCCAGGCCCCAGGCAAGGGTGGGGGTGTGGCAGAGAAGGCTGGTGCCAGGGGAGGGAGCCCAATCAGCCCTGGGGCTGCAGAGGCCACACCAGTGGAGGGAGGAGGCCAGCAGGGGCTGGTGAGGTGCCCTGTCACCCAGGGCCCCACCACCTCGGTCCTGCTCTACTTCTCTCCTTAGAGGCAGGAGCATTCCCTTCCTCTCTTGTTTTTCCTTCTGCACCCTTGGGGGTCTCCTGGGCTCCCTGGGGAGAGAGTGGGGGGTAGGGAATTTGGGGCTAGACAGCAAATGGTTGGGTCACAATTGGCTCAGTGGCAGACTAGCTGGGTGACCTTGGGCAAATCATTTGCCTCTCTGAGCCTCCTTTCTCCTCCGGAAATGAGGATGAGAAGTCTCTACTACATGTGGCTGTATCAAATGACACAGTGCTTGAAAACAGAGTCCCCAGCATAGAGTAAACCCTATCTTTGCATCCTCTGCTTGCTGGACTCAGCGGCGTGTGTTAGGTGATGAATGTTTTATAATTTCATTCATTCTATTCAGCAAGTATTGATGAGCAACACTGCTTTCGAGGATGAAGCCATACAAGGGAAAACAGACTGGATACATACAAAGGGAGAGTATGTGATGTGTTATGGAAAACAACGAAGCAGGAAAGGGAGGTGTCAGGAATTGAGGCAGAGGAGTGGTTTGCAGTTTTGTGCAGGGGCGGGGAAGGTCTGTCTAACCAGGTGCTGCTGGACCAGAGACCTGAGGACAGTGAAGGGGTGAGGCGTGTCTCACCTGGGGGAACAGGTAGAAAGCAAGGTCTGACGTAGTGGGGCTAGATTGTGAAGGGCCTTGGAGGCCACAGGAAAGGCTGGATTTGACTTTTACCCCAGGAAAGTCACTGGAGGGTTTTGAGCAGAAAATGATATGCTTTGGCTTACTTTTTTTTTTTCAGGGGTGCCTGGTGACTCAAAGAGTTTTATTATTTATTTATTTGGAGAAAGTGTGAGTGAGGGAAGGACAGAGAGGGAAAGAGAGAATCTGAAGCAGGCTCTGTACCAGCAGCGCGGAGCCTGAGGTGGGGCTCAAACCCCCAAACCGTCAGATCATGACTTGAGATGAAACTAAGAGTGAGAACCTCAACCAGCTGAGCCACGCAGGGGCCCCTCCTCTGGCTAACATTGTGAAAGAACCACCCTGGCTGTGATGCGGAGAAGACCCTGGTAGGAAAGCAACCTTGGGGGCTAGAAAAGCCTGAGCTCCTTGCAGTAACCAATGCAAGAGATAATGGTGGCCCAGACCAACTGCTGTTGGGGGAGACTGGAAGAAGTGACCAGACTGAGGACACATTGATGGAGGCTCGCCCGCAGGGTTTGCTGATGAATTTAACACAAAACGTGAGAGCAAGGGGTGTTACCAAGATTTTTTGGTTTTGTTTCATCTGAGCAACTAGAAGAATGGAATTGATATTTTTTGACAGGGGGTAGACTTAACGAGGACCAGATCTGGGATGATGGGTGGGGAAGTGGGATGGTTAATTTTATGTGCCAATCTCACAGGGCCACGGGGTGCCCAGATAGCTGGGCAAACATTATTCTGGGTGTGTCTGTTAGGGTGTTTCTGGGTGAGATTAACATTTGAATCCGTAGACTGAGTAAAGCAGATTTTCCTCCCCAATGTGAGCTGGCCTCATCCAATCTATTGAAGGTCTGAATAGGACAAAAAGGCTGAGTAAGAGGGAATTTGCTCTCTCTGCCTGGCTGTCTTCGAGCCAGGACACTGGTCTCCGGCTGTTGGCTTTTGGACATAGACTGACTGGATCGCTCTTCTGGTTGTCAGGTATAAGTAAACGCTTATGGTTATGGTCAGCAAGAGATCCTATTTCATATCCACATGGAGATGTGGAGCAAGCGGGTAAACGAGATCGAGAGGGAGGGAGAGTAGATTAGATCTTTGAACTGAATTTGAATCCTCCAAATCTGTCCCCTGACCCAGTTCAAGCCGGCCTTCTCTACACAACTGCTGAAACGGAATCCTTTCACAGTTCTGGGCTCCACCTCCGTCCCTCTTGGAGATCGCTCCTATCCTTGGTTTCTCTAGAAAGTTCACATAAGCTCCAGAATTCCTAAACCCTGTCTCCTCCAACTCTGTGGTCCTCTAACAAAGGGGAGCCTCACTGCAAGGTCTGGGGAGTCCTGAGTAGAGGGGCGCCGCCACCCAGCCAAGGCAAAGGGGGCCGCGCTGCAAGGGACGGATTCATCCTTGGCTCTCTTCATCCACACCAAGTGCTCCTGGTCCCCCAGAAGGCCTCACCCCGGGGCCCCTCACGCCAGCTTCCCTGAAGGGCTTGGACACCACACCCACCAGGAGGTAGGGTGGAATGGATGGGGGGGATGTCCAGGCAGGACCAGCTTCCTAGCTGAGCTCACCTCTTACCATCTGGTGACTTGGGAAGTCACTGTCTCCGAGCCTCGTTTTCCCCGTCCATAATACAGGACTAGGTGCTACTACTGCCTTATGGGATTGCTGAAAATAAGATGCACCTACCACAGTGACCAGTGCTTGGTAATAAATGGCTGTGGAAAGCAGGTCTCTTAGACTCCATTCCCCACTCCCAGCCAGCTTTTCTCCTTTTGGAGAGACTATTTTACTCCTGTGTTCCTCCTGTCCTTCAAACGCCAAATTTTACTGTGGACATGGGTGACCAGGGAAATGGTTGCCAAGGGCAGGGCTTTTGGAAAGGCTGCCTGTTGCCTAGGAAACTGCCCCACTCCTGGGTCCCTGGGGTCCCACAGGTTGGTGGGTACTGGCGCCACCTGCTGGATGAAGTGCCACACTGCTCTTAAAGCACTCAGACCAGGGATTCTCTCTTCTGCAAGCAGGGAAGGCGCTCTGCCCCTGCTCCTCTCCCCCCAGTATCTCCACCATGAAAAGTCCTTCCCTCCTTTGTGTCCCTAGATATTCCCAGAGACCAGAGGCATGGGAAGGAGTTAGAAGCATCGTGGACCATGGGAGGGATGGAAGCAGCGCAGCATCCTTCCCCACATGGAAGGACCGAGGGCTGAGGATTCCTGGTAGTGTCAGGTCCAAATGAAGTTCCTCCTTTCAATTGATTTCCTGGAGCCTGGAAAATATTTTGTTCCCCAGTAGCTTTTGTCAGAGGAGCCCCTTCTTGCCTCAGACCAAGCCCAGGGGGCAGAAGAGAAGCAGAAACCCGCTCTGAGAAACCACGTCTCTTGAGTTGAACAGAGGCAGCCTCTGCCTGCCCTTGCCCTGATGTGTGGGGTCAAAACACAGGAGGCTGTTGGGATGCCTGGGGCGGGGAGCGGGGACGGGGACGGGGACGGGGACTTCTTTCCCCGATGAGGATCATGAGTAGAGAGACTAAGGCACCTAGAGAGGGAAAGGCTGATCTCTACCTATGCCAGGCTAATACTGCACCCTGTTCCCATACCTTACCTCTTCCCTGACACTAGCTGGGCTGAGGGGTACAGCTCCCTTGGGAGCCAGACACCCTGGCTCTCAGCCCAGAGACTCCTGTTGCCAATGGGCTTAAGAGGGGGTAGGGCAGGAAGTTGGGACCAAGGGCTCTTGGGTCCCCAACCCTATCTTCCTTGCATATCTGAGCTGGAAGGGAAAGGAGCCTGGTGAAGGTGACCCTGACACCCTGCAGGTGAGGATAACAGGTGTAGGAAGCAGGGTTCTGGAGCTGGGACCTGCTAGGTAGGTGTTGCCAGCAGTTGCAAGCTTTGACCCTGGCCCTACCTCTGACCAGACACCCTGCTCAGCTGGAGGTGGAGGGTTCCTGGGGGAGGGGGGTGAGGTGGAGAGAACTGGCCCCCTAGCCCCCTAATAAGGGAGGGGTCTATGTAAAAAGGGAGAGGGGGCACAGATCCAGAGAGGTTGGAGTCGGAGTCTGGCTCTTACAAGCTAGGAGGGGTCGTGAAGGAGCAAAAAACTTTAGTGTGAGGGTGGAGGCAGGAGCTGCCTCCTCTTCCCTCTCTCCCCCCTCTCCCCATGGTTCATCTCTCTTCCTCTCTAGACCCCCCCCCCATGTGAGGAGATGGGATGGAGGGAATTGAGTTGTACACAGCTGGGGTGCTGATCCCTCTCCAGGTTGGCTGCCCACCCACTTCCTGACTGGCACTAGAACCACAGAAGCTGAAAGAACCTTCAGAGGGCTAGTCTGGTCCCTCCCAAGCTACCAGTTCAAGCCACATGAGTGCCCTTGTGCTCCGCCTGCAGATGTGGGGGGAAGGTGGGGCCACAGTCGAGGGCCACCCACCACCCCTCCATCTGTCCTCCAGGGTGGGCCGACCATGGCCGCACTGCTACCCACCAACTCTCTGACTCCATTCACCTGTACTGCAAGCCGTACCCCCCGGAGTCCCCTGGGCCTCTGCCAACAGCATCACTCCGGCCCTGGCTAGGCCAAGTAGCTGCAGCTCTACCCAGCCTGTGGCTCTGATGTGCCAGCTGTGGAGAGTGCCGGGCCACTTCCTGTGCCTGCACCGGAGCCTGGGCCAGATTGCCTGGGAGCTGGCGTTGTGCTGGGGGACTGGGGCACTGGCCAGCTGCCTGCTGGTGGTACACACCCTCTCCCTGCATGGCTAAACCCCTGTTGCCACCCACCACCCAAGACCTGAGCAGCACAGGGCCCAGTGCCTATGTGGCCACATCTTCAACAGCCCAGTGGCAGTCAGCCTGGAGAGCATGCAGCTAGCTAGGTGAGTGTGCCAGGGTGAGGGTGAGGGGGTGCCTGGGCCACACAAACCAGGCTAGACCCCACGTGGACACATTCTGCTGACCCTGGGGTCTGCGATCTGCATCCGTCCCAAATGTGGCTCCAGACTGTCTCCGAATGTCCCTCTGACGTGGCCCTCCTACCCAGAGCAACTGTCCCTTTGTCCCATCTGGGCCTCCCCTACTGTGGCCGAATCATACAACCCAGAGTAAGCATGTTGTCTGGGGCGTGCATTCATCGCCAGCCTCCATTCCTTTGGGGAAGAAGAGGGTGAGTAGGACATGGGAAGATTGATTTACTGAGCACCCCATAACCTTCCACGCACTTCTCACGTAATCCCTGCAGCGCGGGCACGAGGTAGGTGCTGTGTCCTCTGAAACTCTTTTCTTACGGCATGTGCTTTGGCAAGTCTCAGAAATCATGTAACTGGATTCACAGATTTCCTCCTTAACGGTGATTCTCTAACTTGGGGATGTGTCAGAATCACCTGGGCCTGAGTGATAATTCAGAAGCCCAGAACCTATCCTACTTCAGTAAGCCTGAGCTTTTTTTTTTTTTTTTTGTTCCCCAGGGGATTCTGATACACACACACACACACACACACACACACACACACACACACACACACACAAGTTAAGGACCATTGTGCTTGAACTTCCTCCAGAAGAGCCAAAGTAAGGCTAACAAACCTCAAGTAAGGTGAAGGTCATTGTTACAAGGTAACCCATTCTATTGGTCAGCTCTCCTTGGCCAGTTAGGTCTAGCTCAAAAGGAAAATACACCCTTGAGGCAGAGTGACTTTATATTTCTTTAAAAACCCTTAGATCTTATTCCTCTCAGGTGCTGGTCAAGCTGATTCACTTGTAAACCAACGTGAAAGACTAAAACATGGCCTCATTTAGGTCTGTCCCTTCTCGGTTTTTACCATCCCCATGCATGCATCTTTCTCCCACCAAGCTGCATCACCTCGGACTCTGAGGTGCTCCCTGAGACCACAGACGCCAGGGGGCAAGGCCTCCAGAGACTCCCAATGACCCAGTCACTTTGCAACAACTCCTGGAGCAGTCATTGCACTAGCTCTGAGCCTACCCAACGGTTCTTTCCTGCCCTCCAGTTCTTTCCTTCTCATCCCTGAAAATGCCACAAAGCTGGAAAATGCCACAGTGAAAGGCTGGCCCCAGACCAAGGGGCTCTCAGGAAGGGCCTGGGAGAGGGCGGGTAGTGGCAGGGCATGCCGAGGGTAGCCTGAGGCAACCCCCCACCCCCACCCCATCCCCAGCAGTCGCAGGAATGTTTCTAGCTGTTCACTACCCACACACTAGGGCCTCCTACATCCTTTGCTCATTGCTGCCATTGGAGCCTTCAGGCCATCTTCCTTGCTTCTACTCCTGAGTGCTGTCTGCGCCGTGGTGGCACAGCTGTGTGCCCAAGGACCAGCTATAACAACAAAGGCAGAGGAGGGCAATGTGGATGTCCCCGGACCCTCAACCCTAGGGATATTCAGCAGCCCGTGTGTCCCTGCTGTCCCCATCAGGAGGGGTTGGAGGCTGGGACCCAGGTGCTGAGCTGCAGATGAACAGTGGGAGCTACCCCACTCTACCTGGTACCCACACGTGTGTCTCAGCTGATGACCCTGCAGGCCTTAGGCTCAGCGGTCAGGGTCACGGCCACACTCTACTTGTGCCTGTGTCCAGGCCGCACCGTTCGGCATTACGGGGGTGCAGTGGGTACCCCCGGGCAGCCACAGCGAGGCTCCTGATCCCAGTCTTCTACAAGCATGACCTCTGCCACACCGCCTGCATGAGCTGCTGGCCACTGGCCCGGGACACCTCCCATCTCGCGGCCCACCTGTGCCAGTACCCCCTCAAGTACCGCAACGCCCCCCTCACCCTCCTGGGGAGGCTGGGCCTGGTGCCCCTTGCCCACCGCCCCCAGCCCAGCTCTGACGGGTGCTCTGGGCTCCAGCTCACCACCAGGATAGGGGCCAGCTGCCCAGTGGACAAGGGGCAGAGACAGGATGGCAGAGGTATTGAGACCTCTTGATTTATTCAGGTTATTTAATATACAATGACGCGACTGTGACCCCAAAGTGTGCAAAGTTAAAGCCTCTGACTGCAGCTGAGAGGAGAGGGCAGGAACGGTACACCTGGGGGTGGCAGGGAGCCAGGAATGACAGGTAGCCTCCTCCCCAGGGCCAGGAAAAGGGGGAGTGGCCTGAGGAGCAGGGCCCAGGGAGCCTAGGGCCAGGGGAAGGGGGCAGAGACCTCCCTCGGGCCTAGGTCAGGGGCCCAGAAGTGCCACGTGGCTGAGGGGGCAGCAGCCCGGGAAGGGGCCAGAGGCAGGGCCAGGAGAGCACCATATCTGGGGTGGGGGTTGGGGAGGGAGGTGCCCTACAGAAGCCAGGAGGGGCCACCTGCCCCAGGGGTGGGAGCCAGGCCGGAGCAGGCTGCAGCGAGAAAGACCTGAGGCAGGCACAGGGCCTGAGAGCCCAGGCTGGCTAGGCTCAGGGGGACTGAAGGAGGGGGGCCCTGGGGGGCTCCCAGGGCAGCCGAGCCCCAGGACCAGTCCTGACTCTGCAGGGGAGGGCCAGGAGGGGCCACAGACCCTCAGAGGCTCCCCTCCTCTCTCCCTGGAAAGGAGCTGGGGAATCCGTAGTGCAAATCTATGGACTGCTCAGTTATGGAGGGAGGCTGTGCTCAAAGGGGCACCCTGGGGTGCACCCCCTCCACTGCCCCGGCTTCCACCACCATCCTCAGTACAGCCGCTTCTCGTAACTGTGGGGACAAGGCAAGAAGGGAGCCAAGAGTGGGTGTGTGAACCCTGCTCCCTTCCCAAATCCCCTCGCCGTTAGGCCTTGGGCTGCTGGGGTGGCCCCACATGGGAGGCAGGAGGGGGAAAGAGCAGGCCCTGTGCCTGTCTTCCCCAGGCCAAGGCCCCTCAAAGAACCATGCCGGGTCCAGACACAGCCATGCTCCTTCTGGCCACAGCTACAGCTGAGTAGGCCGTCCTCGATGCTGGGGGTGGAGACAGAGCTCAGGACGGCACAGTCCATCCTCCTGGAGCAAGCTCAGAACAAGCTGAACCTCTGCTGTCCATGTCTCTGCCTCACCCCTGCACGCACCGTGGCCCCTGTGGTCCCTGGGTCCCTGGGTCCAGTCCAAGAGAGGGAAGCCTCAGGCCTGAGGTCAGGGACAGCTCTCGGCACCTCCGCTGGAGGAGGGGCTCCTGTCGGCTGCCCCCCACACAGTGGTAGCCCTAAGGTCCATGTCTCGTGATTATACCCCAGTGCCGCCCTCAACCCAATGCCCCCCACCCTGGGCCCAGGTCCCACCCACACTGCCCCTGCTCTACTCTACACTTGGCCCCGGGCAGCGCGGTTACTTACACGGCAGAAAGGTATAGCTACAGGAGGATGGGGCAGAAAGAGACACAGGTTAGATGCTGTCTCTGCCTGGGCGGGCAGGCCCTCTCTCAACCAGGGCGGGGATGCATGCCTGCAACTATTGCTGCCAACTAGCACTGCTCCCGCCCACGGTGGCCCCGGCACCAGCCCTGGCGTCTGTCTCTCTGCCCCTTCTCCCCACCAGAGGGCTCGTGCCCTCTGTCTCCACCAGCCTGCCTGAGGCTGCCACCAGCAAGAGCCCAGCACCACCAGCCCCTGCCACCAGCCACCAAGCTTCTGAGCAAGCAAGGGACTGGGAGCCCGGGAGGGGCTAGCGGCCACATCTCCCATGCCCTGCTCGGGGAGATGCCCGAGGGGAGGGGAGGCGCCGGCCTGCGTGGGGGCTAAAGGTCAGGGTTCAAGGGTGGGCTGTGCCCTGGAGGACAGGGTGACGGGGTCATCCGGCAGCGGCATCCATCCCTAGAGCAGATGGCCCATGGGATCCCTGAAACGCCAGCCTGGCCTCTGCACCACGGCCCCACCTGCCCGACCCAGTGCCAGCCAGCTGGGGCAAGGAGTCCCTCCCCCCCACTTACGAGTGCAGGCCATGGACACCACCCTCGATCTGAGCCGACATGGTCCGCTTCTCAAACTTGAGCTCTCCTGAGTACATCATGGACCTGCAGGCAGGCAGGTGGAGCAGGTCAGGGCCACCAACAGGAATGAGAGAGAGAGGAAGTGGAGAGGAGCCAGGAGCCTCCCAGGTACTCCCCACCTGCGCCCCACCCCCACCCCCCCAGGTCAGAGCACTCACCGCAGGACCGACAGGCTCCGGGCACCAATATCCTGGCAGCCATGTTGGATACCTGCTATGAGGTAGGGCACGAACTTCTGAATGGAGCCTTTGTCCTGGATGGAGCCTGAGACACCCTGTGCGATCTTCACCTTATCCCCCTCGCTGCGTGGAGGGTGAAGAGACTGAGCCAAGCAGCCCATGATTCAGGGGCACCTACCCTACCTCTCAAGGGTACCAGCAGAGGGGATACCACCCAGAAGGCCCCCCACCCCCCGCAAAGTGGCCACTCCCTGGCTACTGCGTATAAAAGCATGGGTTCTGAGTCAGATGGCCCAGGTGCTACCCCAGGTCCACTACCTGTCCCCTGTGCCTCTGTTTCCAGAACTATAACATGGAGATTGGGCACCATCTTGGGAAGTCAAAGGTGGTGTGGATGCTTAAGGGTTATGTGCCGATATGCCTGGGGCTAGGGTTCAGAAGCAGGGCACCTGAAGTATCGTTTCTGGCTGCTGCTGCTCTTCTCCATGGCATCCAACGAGCCCATGCCCCGGTACTTCTTGAGCCTCACCCCATCCGAGAAGAAGTACTCGCCAGGGGCCTCCGTGGTGGCAGCGAGCAGGGAGCCCATCATCACTGTGGTGGTCGAGGGTTAGTGCCTCTGCCCTCCTTCTGCCCTCGCCCAGCTCCCCGCCACCCCCCCAGCCCGCCCATTTCCCAGCAGAACCCCTCACCTGTGGAGGCTCCTAGGGCCAGGGCTTTGACCACATGACCCACGGTCTGGATGCCACCATCAGCTATGACCGGCACCCCAAAGCGCCGGGCATACTCAGCCACCTTGTACACAGCAGTGCCCTGGGGCCGACCACAGGCCATCACTGCAGGAGGGCACACAAGTCAGAGGTGCCAGTGGCAGCACAGGAGCCTTGTGCCCTACCTCTGGGGAAAGGGACAGGGCTGGACGATATTTCTGAGGCGTAAGACAGGTGGCAACAAACAACAGGGTAAATGTCACTTCAGGGACCACTCCACCCATCACAGCACCGTGCAGGATTCTGACGGGGGTGGGGGGTGGTGTTGGGGGGTGGCCAGTACCAGCCTTCAGAGAATAGCGCCCCTACCCCCCACCCCCAGACCGGTGCATCCCCAGTATCAACCTCTCTCATTTGCAAAGCCTGTTACTAGGATTTGGTGCTCACAGCCTCCTTATGGATACACTTTGGCTCAGGTCATGATCTCACGGTTCATGGATTTGAGCCCCATGTCGGGCTCTGTGCTGACAGCAAGCCCAGAGCTTGCAGCCTGCTTCTGATTCTGTGTCTCCCTCTCTCTCTGACCCTCCCCTGCTCATGCTGTCTCTCTCTCTCTCTCAGAAATAAATAAAACATTAAAAAAAAAGAAAGAAAGAAAAATATTAATTGTCCAGAGCCTTGAAGCACAAGGTTTTACATGGGAATTCTAAGGAACCAGCACTTATCTAGGGGTAGAGATAAAGTAGAGAAGAGGCTTCTCCAGAAGTACCTGTTGTTTGTTTTGACCCTGTTGCAACCCAAGATTCAGAACAGTGCCTGACACATAGTAGGTGCTCAATTAATATGTAAGTCACTGAGGAAAGGCCCATGTTTTACCGTAGCTGTCAGCTAAGGTGAAGGATAGAAACTTAAAAGGAGAGGCTCTCTGGGGCAACTGGGTGGCTCAGTCGGTTAAGAGGCTGACTTTAGCTCAGGTCATGCTCTCACAGCTTGTGGGTTCAAGCCCCACGTCAGGCTCTGTGCTGACAGCTTGGAGCCTGGAGCCTGCTTCAGATTCTGTATCTCCCTCTCTCTCTGTACCTCCCCTGCTCACACTCTATCTCTCTCTCTCAAAAAATAAATAAACGCTAAAAAAAAAAATGATTAAAAAAAAAAAAAGCAGAGGCTCTGAAGACCAAAAGGGGCACTCAGTGTTCTAGAGAAATGACTCTCACTAGAGGCGCCAGATCCATCCCCTCAGGCCAAGCCAGGACCCACAAGTCAGACACCAGGCTCCAAGGAGCACCCGTCACCACACAGGGACACACACCAGGGTCTCACACAGCCCCACTTCATGTTCAGGAGTGCACCCCGCAGAAGGACAGGGATCCCCCCTCCCGCTATTGCCACATGGCCATAGCCACGTCTTTACATGTTCAGGGACATGATGTCTCCACATCTTAAGTATCTGCCTTGTCACAAAGCTAGTCCAGACTCTGAGCTGGCTTCCATCAAGCATCTCAGAGAAGTCTTCACACCGGCCTTTGGCCTCCAGGTTGGGCCTCCTTGACCAGAATCTGAGAGGCAGGCCGACACATGCCCCAAACTCACAGTAACCTTATCTAACCCCAGCCCCCCTCCCTCCTGCCCCGTCAGTGGGCCAGACATGGAGATTCTGAGCCCAGGTCAGCCCTGAACCCACCATCCTGGGAAGGGGCCTGGCGTAGCAGGCACTCATCCCGCATCTGTGCGACGGAGAGTGGGGCCCCAGCGCCTGTGGCAGGGCAGCGGGGTGCTTGTTGGCATTGCTCTCCTGGCACCTACCTTCTTGGGTGATGCAGATGGAACCGCAGCCCATGCCCACACGCAGCCCATCCACACCAGCGTCAATCAGGTTCTTGGCCTGAGCTGCCGTCACCACTGGGGGTGGAGAGGAGGGTTTGGAGGAGCGGGGAAAGAGGAAGAGTGTGAGGACGGGATGCCTGGGACCCTGGTCTAGCCCCCCAGGCCAGAGTAACCCAGCCCATTTGTTCAGCCCCCTGTGCCCATGCAGTAGCAACGCTGTCACCTAGGGATGCCAAAGGACGCAGAAGTTACACGGTGAGGGGGTGAGGGCTGGGGGCTGACAGGGGACCCTGCACTCACCATTCCCCCCAATCACCTGGAGGTGGGGGTACTTCTGCTTGATGTAGTGCACCATGGCGATCTGATACACAGAGTTCCCTTGGGAGGAGTCCTGTGAGAAGGGGGACGGGAAAG
Organism: Proteles cristata cristata; assembly: GCA_017311185.1. Taxonomy (NCBI): domain Eukaryota; kingdom Metazoa; phylum Chordata; class Mammalia; order Carnivora; family Hyaenidae; genus Proteles; species Proteles cristata. The sequence goes on from JAESUZ010004594.1 coordinate 629,915, forward strand.
CTTAGGCCTCGATGGCTAAGAGTCCTCACGGGGGGATGCAGGGATCACGAATGAGAAACCTCCTGAAATTGTATGAAAAACGTTATGAGAAAGCTCTTCCCCCGCCCCCACTGGGGAAAACACTTGACGACTCTCAGCAGACTGAGTCTCAAAGAGGTCTGCTTTCCCCAAAAGGTTGAGCACCACTAGTTCACGGTCTCAGAGCAAAGCCCCATTGTACCCCCTGCGTGGACCAGTCCTCACAGCAAGGAGATGTTGCCTGGGGCTATACCCCACCAACTCACTACCGGATGAAACTGTTTAATTTCTTCAACCCTGGCTTCTTCGTCTGACGAGACCTGGTATACCTCAGGGAGCTGTCGTGGGGTTAACTGAATTCATCTACGTCCAGGTCTTACAGCATCTAGCAAGTGGGAGGTTCTCAAAGAACGGGAGCTCTAGGTATTAGGGTCAGTTTATGAGTGCACAGGGGCCCTCAGAGGGCGCTACAGTTTGCTCTGAGCTGTGGAAGTACCAGTGACCCTCCTAATTCCGATTCTGAGCTTAGAGGCAAACCTGAGTCTTCATATGCTTCTACTCTACTAAACCACCCTGTGCCAGGGCAGCGCCCATACCAGTACTATCACATCGGCGCCTGCTTGGGTGAGCAAGTCCAGGCGGTATTTGTCATCCTCGCGGGTGCCCACGGCCGCCCCGCACAGCAGCTGCTTGTGGGCATCCTTGGAGGCCAGAGGGTAATCCCTGTTCTTCTTCAGGTCAGTACGGGCAATGATGGCCACTAGCTCATCACGATCATTGACGATGGGCAGCTTCCCTGACAAGGAATGCAGAGGTTCAGGTGAAGGAGCAGGCCTCTCCCCAGCTGAGGGGGGAGTGGGGTACAGGGAGGTTGAAAAACAGACCAGGCTACAGAGTCCACTGAAGTACCCAAACCAGCCACTAGGGGACAGCACCCGCCCAGGAAATGCTCTTAGGGACCTGGACCTCCTCCCAAGGAACAGGAAGCAAAGAAACCTCGAAGCCAAGTAGGTTCCGGAGCTCTTCCTGCCCTGTGGCCTAACCAGGCTGGGTGGGTGGCCCCTGAACACTGGCAGCCTTTCACCTGCTAGGCCACAGGCCACAGTGGTCGAAAACTCCTAACCAGGACACAAATAGGAGGCTGTCCTGCAAGGAGGAAAATGTGCCCTCCCCAGTACCGCCCCTAAGAAACAATCCAGTATGAGCCATGGAAGCATTTTCCAGTGTCTCCCACAAGACCCTAAGGAATATTATGTCAGCAGCCCCAGTGTCAAATAAATTTAATTGCAGTACTTCTCAGGGGCTTTAATAAGCCGACACACAATCTTGTATGGACTATGGGGGTTAGAAAGTAGCATGGTTCAGACTTTTTTGGGTGTGTGCTGAGCATCTCACAGGACTGGCTACTTGGGGAGACATCATGTGAAGATGCTGAATAAGGGACAGGTCTTCCTAAGCCAGGAAAAGGACCTCAGGATTCATGCTCCAGGCTGGGATTATCTGAACCTTCCCCCAAGGCCCAGTCTGGTTGCTGGGACAACGCACCAAGCTCTAAAGAATCAGGGGGGGCCTGGGGTACAGCGAGCAAGGTCTTGAGCTTTCTGCCTGCTCCCAGGTACCTTTCTTGCTGCGCTGCAGGATCTCATTTGCCTCTTTCAATGTCACACCCGCCAGAGCCACCACCAGCTCATTCCGCGTAGTCATCACCTGTGTAGCAGGAACATTTGCCTGCAGGTTGGCAGGTGAGAGAGAAGGGAGCCAGGCCTCCCTCTGCTCCCTGGTCACAGGAACCAGTGTGAGGCCCCAGGACGTGAGCTCCTCCCTCTATCCAGCCACACTCTCCCTGCCCTGGAGGTACCTCACTGAGGAGGGTGGTGTGGTCCTTCTTGGCAAGGAAGTCAATGTCCCGGGAGGTTACGATGCCCACCAGCTTGCTGCCCATGGCGCCTGTCTCGGTGATGGGGATGCCAGAAAAGCCATGCCGGATCTTGGCCTCCAACACATCGCCCACAGTATGCGAGGGGCTTAGAACTACGGGGTCCGTGATGAAGCCCTGTTCAAACTTCTGTGGGCAGAGACAGGGGAAGGAAAAGGCTGGAAGAGGTCTGGAGGTGGTGTGTGGCCAGGAGAAGCCAGGGCGGTGGGGAGGTGAGGGCTGGGCCCTATGTCCCCATCGTGAAGAGCAGACAAGACCCCACCGCAGTCAGCCAGGGGGTGCGCCAGCCTGTAGGGCTGGCGAGAGAGGGCAGGAGGATGTGGCCAGGTCGCATCTTCTTTCTGGGGACAAGCCTTGTACTTGCCTTGACCTTCCGCACCTCATTGGCCTGGAACTCCGGGGTGCAGTTGTAGTGAATGAAACCAATACCGCCCATCAGCTGGGGGTGGAAGAGAAGCATGATCAGAGCCAGGGGCCAACACTCTCACTCTGTCAACCTCACCTCTGAACCCAGCCCACCCCATTCAGTGCCTCCCCCAAGGTGGGGTCCCCACCCAGGTGTCTGACTCACAGCCATCGCAATGGCCATGTCAGCTTCTGTCACAGTGTCCATTGGGGAGGAGATCAGCGGTGTCTTTAGGGTGATCTTCCGGGTCAGGGCTGAAGTCAGGTCCTGGAAATAGAGGCAGAGTCTATGTGAAGAGTTTTACCATTCACTCAACAAACATTTATTGAGCTCCTGCGGGTACCCAGCCTCAGGACAGGCCTGTAGCTATAGAACTGAATAAGGCAGGTGAGGTCCCTGCTATCCCTCCTAGACATTATATTCTACTTGGAAAGAAAGGTGACAAACGTGAAAAACACATATGAGATTATTTCAGTCAGGATAAAGGCCCCAAAGAAAGACAACAAAGCAAAGTGACCACAGGAAGAAGGATGTGGTGGTCAAAGCCTCTTAGGATGTGTGAAAGTGAAAACCGATCAAAGTCTGAGGGACTGTCGTTGCAGGCAGGAAGAACTATGTGTGACATCTGAGGTGTATTTAAGAAAGAAAAAAGCTAGTGCAGTAGGGAGAAAAGGGAAGGGCAGGAGCTGAGAGGTAGGCCAGGGTGGGGAGGGGGAGGTAAGGATGTGAAGCCTTGAAGGCCACAGAGAGGAGTTTATATTTGACTCTGAGAAGAGAAGCCACTGGTGCAGGGGGTAGGGAGGTCTCAGGCAGAGGAGAGACGTGATCTGATTTACATTTTAAAGAGGTCACTCAGGCTCCAATGTGGAAAATGGACTCTATGTGATGAGGTCAGAGGCAGGGAGGCCACTGAGAAGGCTGGTGGACAGGGCCAGGCAGAGGCTGTGACTAGGAGGAGAAGGCAGGGTAAGAAGTCTATAAGGCATCCAGAAAAGTAAGTGACTAAGGGTCTGCCACTCAGGGAGAGATCAGGGGTGCAAATACACATTTGGGAAGATTCAGGCCAACAGCTTGTGGATCCTAGCCCCCACTGTACTCACAGAGTTTGGTATAAAATTTTTGGAGATTCATAGGCCCCTGAAGTCCATCCACAGATCCTGGTTCAGAACCATGGCCCTGCAGTCTAGAAAACTCCCCCATCTCCTCCTTCCCCCGCTGTACCACAGGGGAAGAGCCACAGCCTTCCTGACACAGGACGCAGGATGGGAAGACCCTCAATGGCCAGTGGGGGGACTTTTCCGTCCCCTTTTTCCTCGTACTCTGCTCAGGTCTGGCACAAAGCCAGAGAGCTTGGGAAACTTTGTGAAACTGAACAGCTGAACCAAGACTTCCTGGTTGCTGTCATAAGAGACATATTCAGAATAGCCCGAATTTCCCCCTAAAACTCCATCTGCATCAGCCCTGGCAACCAGGCTAGGCATGAGTTTCCCCAACATAAAAGCGATCCAGGCACACTTAGGCCCTCTGGTCTTTCATAAGAATCAGACCTGAATAAATATCAATAACAACAACAAAGGAAACTATTTTCTCAATGCGCACAAGTCCATCGTAGAATAATCTAACTTTTCACAAAATGGCTTCTACTCATCAACACTTAACCCTTGGCTTCTATGGTCTTGTCATATATCAACTGTGTAAAGGACCTTGTTCATTCACTTGGCTCATCCCTGAGCCCCCCTCCAATAAAGCAAGGCACTGTGTGTCCTTGTATTTGTCCAACAACTAATTCTCTCAAGTTCTCTTGCCAATTCCTGTGCATTACGGATCCACAAACAAGTCTGTCCACCTCTTCCAAAGTCGCCATAATTTTACTCGCTTCTGTCATGTCCTTGCTCAGCATTTCAGACAAAGTCCAATCCTTCCCATCTATGCCGCCACACCCACGCCCATCTTCTTTTGGGCCTTCTGAAACCTCGCCGCAGGTGCTGTCAGGGACAGCTCTCCCGGCCTGTGCCCAGCCCACCACTCAGCGTACTCCTGCATCCCCCCAGCTGCCTCTGCCCCATTAGACACAACCCACCGCACTGTGCCAGTTTCTCTGGCACCAATAAAGGCTCCATTCCCAAGAAAAGTCCCCCACACCTTGCCCTTGAGCATGAAATCAGCCTCTTCTACCACATACATAGCCCCTCTGCCCCGGGTCAGCAGAAGAGGTACTCACCACCTCATCAGCTATGAAGTCGATGAATCCTGGGAGAATCAGGAAGTCGCTGTGAAGACAGAAAAGCGAGTGTTATTGGGTAAGGAGGGGTACCCGCAAGGGCCGGGGCCTGCCATGCCAGGGGCAGAAACTGGGGCCCTCTGATCCCTGTGGTTCCCTGGTCAGGGCTGAAGCACCTCAGGTCCCCCACTAGCATCTTGCTGACTCCAGCCTGGACACCTAGAGCCAAAGCCAGCAGGACGTCTGTGGACCTGGGGGTGCCACCAAGGCAGTTGGCCCCAAATGTCTATTGCCTTCAGGGCTAAGAGCTCATCAAGGGGCATAGGAGTTCCTGTAATGACACACATAGCAGATACAGTGCCTGCCCTTGAATCCTTCTGTTTTGAAGGGGGGAGACAGCGAGTAAACATGGAATGAACTGACAACAGTTTAGTAGTGCAGCATGGCACGAACACCACAGAGCAGGGGACACGCGGCATAGCCCAGAGCCAGGGCTGCTGAGTCACACAGGGTTCAGGGCAGTGTGGCGGGACCCCAGGGGGCTGAGCGTGAGGCACGTTTGGACAGAGCAGGCACTCCACTCCAGCTGAGCTGGAGCAACCGACAGACGTGGCCTGGGATGGGGAAGGGGAAGTAGGGGGCTTGCGGTCGTTAGGACCGGGACGCTGGGGCCCTGCTGCCAACACTAGGGTGGGCCGTGGTCACAGCTCACCCCGGAAGGGGAGCACAGGCCTGCACGGGTCTGGCAAGGTACCACGCCATAGCCCCGGGGCCCCATGGGCTCAGTCTGCCTGAAGTCCCAGGGCCCCGACAGACATACCCAAAAGCAAACGTTCCACACTTCAGGAACACTCCTAACCGGACTAAGCAACGCAGAAGGCCCCCCACTGCAGGAATGAAGAGCTAGAGGGTGGATGGGAGGGGTGGGGTCTTTAATCTGCTCCAGACCTGGAGAAACTCCTAGAATTTCTCTAGGGAGTTTTCCCAGAAGACTCCAGTGAACGATATGTCAAAGAGATACCTTCTCCCCCTTCATCCAAGACCACCAAACAAATAAAGGCCCTTAACTGCCCCTGCCCCTTGGCAGCCTTTCTGTCGAGGGAAGAGGCCTCCGTGGCTCACTGAAAGGCAGGAGAAGAAACATGGGAGGCAAGGGCCCTTGACATTTACTAAGTATTATACACATCCCTCACCTGGCCCACGCCCCAGCCAGACAGGCAAGAGGGGCCACTGAGGAGTGACTGGGAATCCTGGTGTCTAGGGAAAGTGCCTGCCAAGCAGGGACGCTTATAGGCAAAGGCAGGGACTGGCAGGAGCCAGGGCAGGGATGCTTTCAGGTCACAGGTATCCCCCCTCCTCCCAGTCCCAGGTTCTGATGCTCTTTCCTGGCATGGACACAGTCCTGCAGCCAGGAGGGCAGCCAGTGCCAGGCCTGCAGCCTGCAGGACAACTGGCCCAGAGCCCAAGGAAAAGCGAACTAAGCCAGGGGCTAACAGAGAGGTCTCACCCTCCTCCAAAATCCCATGTGGGGTGGGCTTGGGGTGGTAGTCACAGAATACTCCTGTCCAGGGGGGCACTAGTGCTAACCTGTGGGCAGGCAAGGGAACAAGTGGAAGGCTGGATGGTCCGTGGGAACAAGGAGCCATCCCAACGGCTCAGCTGGGCCTGTCCTGGAGGCAACACCCAGGAGAGGTGACTTAGCTAGACTCCAGGGTCCCTTCTGCCCTCATGTGACGCTGGGAGCGAGAGGGTGTCCTGGACCAAGGTCTGGAAAAAGTCTCTCCGTAACTCCCCCATCTCCAGTTCCCACAAGCCCCAAGGCCCCTCCATGGGGCCAAGATGCCCAAGAGAGGAGGAAGGGGGCAGACCGTACCCGGATCTGGCCATGAACGGGGCAAAGCACCGAGGGCCCGCGATGTCGCTGTGCCACGTCCGTCTGCTCTCAGCGCGGGCCTCCTTCCTTCCCTTGCCCAGCCCCCTCCCCCCCCTTCAGTCAGTCACTCGAAACGGGCCGGAGGACCCGGGCGTCACCGAGGGGGAAACCGTGCACGTGTGGCGCCAGGGCCGGGGGATCGAGGCGCGTTGGTGAGTGCACCGAGGTGGGGCCGAGGCCTCAGGGGCTTACTTGTAGGTGAGGCCGTCGGCGTTGGCGAAGAGCTGCTGCGCGGTGAGCCCATCCTCGGGCACGTAGCCGGTGCCGCCGCTGATCAGGTAGTCCGCCATGCTGCCGGGAGACACCGCGACCCGACATAAACACCCGCGCGGGCCGCCCCGCTGCTGTTGCTGCTTTCGCTGCTGTCGCCGCCGCCGCCGCTGCTGCTGACGCCGCGCCGCGGCCACGCTGCCGCCGCGGGCCAGGCGGGCCGGGGGCGGGGGCTGCGGCAGCGGCAAGGCGGGCCCGGGGCGCCGCCCTCTCCTCCCGCCCCTCCCCCGGGAGACCGCCGCCTCCGCCCCGCGCCGCACAAAGGCCCAGTGGAGCCTGGCCCAGCCGCCGCCGCCGCCCGCAGTGGCACAGCGGCACCGCGTACCGGGCGGGGGAGGGAGTGCGCATCCAACGGGGGAGGGGACTGAACCAGGCCGGGACACGCCCCCTCTACCAGTTTTCGTCCCGCCTCCTAGGACCCCCGCAGCGGCCCCTCCTCTCCCCGCCCGCCCCCCCCCCTCCCCCGGGTTTGCTCCCTACCTGGGTGGCCGCAACCTGCTTCTCGCCCTCTCCCTAACCCCTCCAGCCTTCTGGCCCTCGCTGCCTCGCTAACCTGAGTCTCTCTCCGTCCTACTCCCCACCCCCAGGGTACCTCTAACACGGTTTGCCTTTACCCAAGACCAAGGCTCTGATCAGGGCTTGGAGCCCTGAGGAACTGGTTTGGGCTCACAGCTCCCTAACACAGGAGTTTGTGGTGGTGCCCTCCCGGCAGTGTGGGTTCCCATCTCCCCCAGCATCATTCCTAGGGGGCGGGCATTCTTAACAGTGACATTCCCTGACCTTTGGGCGGCCTTGAAGCCCTCTGCAGTTTACATGGCATTTTTCATAAATGATCACATTTACTCTCCAATCCATTAACTGACAATTATTAGGGATTCCCACTTTACAGAGGGAAAACCTTTCGTTCGGAAAGAAAGGGAGGATGAGTACTGCCTCTGATCCCTGCCGGGTGCCTCAGCCTGGCATCTCTATCCCCAGCTCAGAAAGTGGTGTGCATATCAGGGTTTTAAGCCCAGAGAAGAAAGTTTATTTGGGAGGGTAGAGTGGTGGGGAAGGTGAGGGAGGATCATAGGCCTGGCTTAGGTAAGTATGCACACAAATTAGGACAGAGGTTATGGAAGTTTGGAGGATTTCCCAAAGCAGAAGTTTGGTGGCCCTGTGGGCCCAGCAAGACCCAGATCGCTACTTGGGGGCACTAAGATTTGGTAGCAAATTGACTCACATGGGAGGGGTCGGGTGGCAGGGGGGCAGGCCCTTTGACCAGAACTGCTAATGCTACTCCCTGACCAAAAGCTAGAGAGCAGACCCCCAACCCACATTCCAGGGTGTCCTTCCTCCTCCTCCCGTGGTCGCCCGCTGCAACTTACTTCTAGGTAAGGGAAGAGAAAGGCAAGGCAGGGACACAGTCCTCCCCCTGGCAAGGTGGCTGTCTGTGGTGCTCCCTTCCTCCCTCCCCATCCCTGGGAGGCTGGATTTGTTTACCTCTCCACGGTTTGGTGGCAGCCAGGCCCAGGGGAGGCTCCCTGGGACGCCCAGCCTCCCCCAGTGACACCCCCGGGACCCTGCCAGGAAAATACAGACTGTTCCATCTGTGTGCAGAGGAGAGGGGGACCGTCCCACAAAGCTAGGGTGACCAGGCCCATGAGGCTAGTGCTGAAGGAGACTCGCAGATTCCCGTGTCCTCCTTCCTCTTACTGTGAGGGATGAAGACATCAGACCCCTACCCACCCCCCAAGATTCCCTGCCCACCGGCGGAGCCCTGAGGAGGGCTCCTGATAGGGACTTCTGAAGGCGCTCTGGCCCTGGAAAGGAGGGAGTGGGCCCACCAGAGTTCTCTGCTGAGTGTGCATTGGAGCCAGCTTGCGGAGAAGCCTCCTCTAGCCCTCAGCCCTCACGGACTCAGCCTGAGAGCCCATGCCCTTAGGGGCACAACAGTAGGACCTCCCTAGGACCTCTCGTTGGCCATCTGGAGGCAGAGCAGTGAGACAGGTGAAAGAAAGGACCCTGGCCATTCAAAGCTCTCTGGGTCATTTTTCTCGCTGTAGGACAGGGCTGTAATGGCATTGCAGCAGAGCACAGCTTCCCCTGCGGTCTCTCTAGATCTCTAAGGGTCCTGCCCTGGGGCACTATGCTCTACAGCAAGGGTCAGGAATGGGTAGGTACTACTCAGGATTCCACCAGAGCTGGGGCCCAGGACAGCAGGTGGATTCTGCCATCTCAGATGACCTTAATGTGACATCTGCCCCAGCCTAGAACTTGGCCCCAGGGGAGGAGGCTGCCAGGCTGAGTTATGGGGAGGGTTATTTTCCCCAGTGACGACAGACAGTATGGTCCTCCTCTTCTGCTGCCTCACCCCGGGCCCCTCCCCCCATTCCCCCACCGCTGTGACCTGTGTCAGGACTCCTCATTACTGTAAGCTGCTGGGCTCAGCCCTGGGTTAGGCTGTCCTTTTCCAGAGATGTTAATCCATCCCCGTGGCTTTCCTCCTCCCTCTTCCTGATCTTCCCCAGCTGCTTCCTCCATGGGGAGGAGACACCGAGGCAACCAGTGGGCCTCCTCAGCCTGAGGAAGGGCTGTTGGTCCCCTGAGGCTCCCCACCTAGCAGCTGTGAGGCCAGGAGAGCAGAGGAGCAGGCCTAAGCCCGTTCTTCAGGGTAGTGGGGACACAGTGCCCAGGCTGGGAGCCTGGAGGCCTCTGTCTGGTCCAGGGCTGTTTGAAGGGGCAAGATTTCAAAACAATTTTGAGGGAAGGGTGGAGATGAGGAGAAGAGGTAACAACAATAACGTTATAGCACTGTTGAGCTGGGACAGGGGACATGGCTTGGTCAAGTTCAAGCCAGAGAACAATAACACTGGCCTCAAACCCAGGACCCAGGATTTCTCATCCAACCCTGCCCGCCCTCTTCCCAGAGCTCTAAGCCAGTGATAGCAGATGGAGGTCTAGCCGCCAGGTTTGGAATCTCATTACACCACCTGGCTGGGGCTCAGGTTTTCCACAGGTTCTTCGGAGACTGGTGGGGGATGGGGATGGCCCCTTTGTGCACAAGTACAATCTGGAGAAGGAATGCTCCTTCGTGGCCCCAGTCTGGGCTCTGAAATGATACTTTTGCAATACCTGCTCAAACCAAGGCACTGCCTCCATCGAGTCCCAAAGTGCCCCCAGCCGGCTCCGTTCAACCTTGTCTGGCCTCTCCCTATCGCCCTGGACCCTGCACCTGAGAAGCTGGATTTCCTGGATGGGAGGGAGGATAAGGCTGCCTGATCCCGAGTCAATTCTGGAGAGGCAGCCTGTGAGGGCAGGAGGGGTGGGGCTTCACCCAGCAGCCCCTTAAGCCCTTAAAAGTTCTTACATAAGCCGCCAGCCCCTGTGCAGAGCTGCAAGACTAATTCCCCCAGACCACCACCCCCCCCAAACCCAGCTTCCAGGTCACCTCCCCAGGCTGCTGAGCACCAACAGATGGGGCAGAGAAAGAAGTGCAAATCCTCTGGACCGGAAGGACAGTGAGATTGCGTTTCAAACTGTGATACAATCCAGAGATTAACCACTGTCTCCTTTTCAGCCAGTCCCCTGGGGCCCAGGTCAACACCCTCACTCTTCCTCCAGTGAAACTTACAGACCCCAGCAGGCTAAGGGCAGGAGGGGGTCCTGAGTCTTAGAAGGAACCGTGAGGCGAGCTGCACTGGCAACCTCATCAGACCTCAGCGAATGGTGAGGAGGGACAGTGTCCTCACTCGGCTCTGAGGAAGCATCCATCTGGACATCTACACCTGCCAGTAAGACTCTGGAGAGAGCTCTAGGAGGAAACAACTAAAGAAGGAGTAAACAATGCTGGACAGGACTCCAACAAGCACTGTTTGAACCCCAGGAGTTGGAGCCATTTGGACCAGGTACCGTCGCGTGGTGTAGTCGAGGTCCGATACAGAGCTAAGGTTTTACGGAGCGTTTTCCTGACCTGCTCCCATATTGCAGCCCAGCACCGAACCTTTTGCACTGCTCCTGCCCGCGGCCCCCAACCAGAGCAAGGTGCGTGGCGTCGGAACCCGATTTCAGGAAGTTAGGAGTTGAGGCGGTTAGAGGGCAAGGGTGCTGGGGCCTGCTCCTCCCCTCCCCGGCAGCGTCGCCGAGTTCCCGGAGCCGCCGCGCCCGCCCCGGACGCGCCCCGCGCGCTCTGCCCTGGGCGTCACCTCTCGGGCTCGTAGCCGGCCTGAAGCAGACGCGCGCTGTACCGCTGCGCCGCCGTCTCATGTCCCGGGTGTTGCCGGGCTCCGGGCTCCGGAACAGCGGCGGCTTCGCCTCCCTGTAGCGGCAGCAGGAGCGGCCCGGACCCCGCTAGAGGAGCTAGCGGTCCCTCCATGCGGAGGCCGCTGCTCCGGGCGGGCGGGAGCCTCTCCGCTAGGAGGTTCCCCGGGCCCCCGCTGGGGAGTGAGCACTGCCTAGGCGGGTGCCGGGGAGGGGACTGGGCCTCAGGGGGTGGGGCCTGAGAGCCGGGGGGCGGTGCTTGAGTGCCGGGGGTGGGGCATCTAGGGAGAGGGAGGTTCGGCCCTGCCAAGGTGTTCAGACTCAGCCGGTGTCCCCCGTCCTGGGATCGGTGAGGCGATGCCGGAAGATGGCCGTGGAACTGCAAAGGAACCCGCCTCCACTATCACTTTCCCCGCCGTCTGGACCTTCCAGGTTCTCCTGGGCGCCCTCTAAAAATACCAGAAGAGCAAAGAAGCCGAGCATCTCCAAAAACCAACGGAATGGTCCTTTGGGGTGCCTCCTACCGGCCATCCGCAGACCTACCTCAACTAGGACAAGATAGATGGGGGAGATTATCCAGCTCCGTTTGTCTACTGCCCTCTTTACCTATTCAACAGACTCCCTTACACTGGAGGAAAATAGGTTTTCCTCAGTTCTTAACTGCCACTACTTGAGGAAGGAACAGATTAGGCTGCAGTCTCCTTAAGGAAAGGAGCCTTGTCTGCCCTCGTTTGGGGTATCCCATAACCAGGGAGTAGGGCTCACCACACAGGTGTTCAAACTTGCTCATTTGCTGACTAGAAAACATAACTTTTCTTATTTCACCATTGTTCTTATTCTTGTCAACAATGATCAAGCATCTAGCAAAGGTGACAAAGAAGCATCCTTGCCCTCAGGCAATTTCTTGGGGAGAAAGAGTAGATAGAAAATAAACACTTGACAATTCTTATACCATATACTTAAAAAAAATCTGACAATCTGAGGGAGCAAACGGTAAACACTGAATGCCTGGGGGTGTTAAGATGTATTTCAAGAAGGCAGAGTTATGGATCAGACTTTTCAGCAACTATTTCACAAAGGAAATTGAATTTATGCAGTGGTAGGATATTTCATTTTATCTTGCCTGGTATCTTTTCCTATACATGTACACATCCACTCCCCAGATTTAGGATTATAACACAGTTTCTCTGACTCTTGACCACACATGAAATCCTGTTACCCTTTCTGCCCGTGGACGCCGCCGAGTAAGCATCGATAAAGTCTCCCCTCCCACCGCCGTCATGTCTAAGTCAGAGTCTCCCAAAGAGCCTGAACAGCTGCGGAAGCTTTTCATCGGAGGTTTGAGTTTTGAAACAACCGATGAGAGTCTGAGGAGCCATTTTGAGCAATGGGGAACGCTTACGGACTGTGTGGTAATGAGAGATCCAAACACCAAGCGCTCCAGAGGCTTTGGGTTTGTCACCTATGCCACTGTGGAGGAGGTGGACGCGGCCATGAATGCAAGGCCACACAAGGTGGATGGAAGAGTTGTAGAACCAAAGAGGGCTGTCTCGAGAGAAGATTCTCAAAGACCTGGCGCCCACCTAACTGTGAAAAAGATTTTTGTTGGTGGCATTAAAGAAGACACTGAAGAACATCATCTAAGAGATTATTTTGAACAGTATGGGAAAATTGAAGTGATCGAAATCATGACTGACCGAGGCAGTGGCAAAAAGAGAGGCTTTGCTTTTGTAACATTTGATGACCATGACTCTGTAGACAAGATTGTTATTCAAAAATACCATACTGTGAACGGCCACAACTGTGAAGTAAGGAAGGCTCTGTCTAAACAAGAGATGGCTAGTGCTTCCTCCAGCCAAAGAGGTCGAAGTGGTTCTGGAAACTTCGGTGGTGGTCGTGGAGGTGGTTTTGGTGGGAATGACAACTTTGGTCGTGGAGGAAACTTCAGTGGGCGTGGTGGCTTTGGTGGCAGTCGAGGTGGTGGTGGATATGGTGGCAGTGGGGATGGCTATAACGGATTTGGTAACGATGGAAGCAACTTTGGAGGTGGTGGAAGCTATAATGATTTTGGCAATTACAACAATCAGTCTTCAAATTTTGGACCCATGAAAGGAGGAAATTTTGGAGGCAGAAGCTCTGGCCCCTATGGTGGTGGAGGCCAATACTTTGCCAAACCACGAAACCAAGGTGGCTATGGCGGTTCCAGCAGCAGCAGTAGCTATGGCAGTGGCAGAAGGTTTTAATTACTGCCAGGAAACAAAGCTTAGCAGGAGAGGAGAGCCAGAGAAGTGACAGGGAAGCTACAGGTTACAACAGATTTGTGAACTCAGCCAAGCACAGTGGTGGCAGGGCCTAGCTGCTACAAAGAAGACATGTTTTAGACAATACTCATGTGTATGGGCAAAAAACTCGAGGACTGTATTTGTGACTAATTGTATAACAGGTTATTTTAGTTTCTGTTCTGTGGAAAGTGTAAAGCATTCCAACAAAGGGTTTTAATGTAGATTTTTTTTTTTGCACCCATGCTGTTGATTGCTAAATGTAATAGTCTGATCATGACGCTGAATAAATGTGTCTTTTTTTAAAAAAAAAAAAAAAAAGAAATCCTGTTACCATAAATGCCATTACAGACAATATTTTTTTTTACATTTTAATGTTTATTTTTTAGAGAGAGAGAGAGACAGAATCAAAGCAGGCTCCAGGCTCTGAGCTGTCAGCACAGAGCCTGATGCAGGGCTCAAATTCACAAAGATCATGACCTGAGCCCAAGTTGGACACTCAACCGACTGAGCCACTCAGGCGCTCTGACAATATTTTTGCTATTGACTGTTTGTGTCCCCTCAAAAGTTGTATATTGAAACCTAATCCCCATTGTGATGGTATTTGGAGGTAGGACCTTTGGGAGGTGATTAGATCACAGGATTAATGCCTTTATAAAATAGACCCCAGAGGCACCTGGGTCGCTCAGTCGGTTAAGCGTCCAACTTCAACTTCCACTCAGGTCATGATCTCGTGGTTCATAGGTTTGAGTCCCACGTGGAGCTGTGTGCTGACTGATTCTGTGTCTCCCTCTCTCTCTGCCCCTCCCCAACTCATGCTCTGTCTCTCAAAAAATGAATAAACAGGGGTGCCTGGGTGGCTTAGTTGGTTAAGAGTCCGACTTTCGCTTAGGTCATGATCTCGCGGTTCGTGGGTTCGAGCCCCGCGTCGGGCTCTGTGCTGACTGCCAGCTCAGAGCCTGGAGCCTGTTTCAGTCTGTGACTCCCTCTCTCTCTGACCCTCCCTGCTCATGCTGTCTCTCTCTCTCTCCTAGAAATAAATAAAACATTAAAAAAATTTTAAAAAAATGAATAAACATTAAAAAATTTTCAATAAAATAAAAAAGACCCCAAAAAGCTCCCCTACCCCTTACGCCTTGAAAGGACACAGCATCTATGAGCCAAGAAACAAACTCTCACCAGATATCAAATCTGCTATTGCCTCGATCTTGGATTTCCCAGCTTGCAGACTGTGAGAAGTAAGCATTTGTTGTTTAAGCCACCCAGTGGTATTTTTGTTCTAGCAACTCAAAAGGACTAAGACAATTTTGTATAACAAGATTATTTCCATGGTCCTGCAAATCTCCCAAAGAGGCAAGGGTAGACTGATTTTAACTTTACACAATAGTAAAGTCATGTTTCTGGTCCCTAATCATGAACTTATCATTCTGTTCACAAAAAGAGGCAATACACAGGTTTATGACTGTAAACAGGAGCAGTAATATATCATCCTAGTCATTGAGTGAGTCTAGGCCCAGGTATGGACTTCCTAATATAAAATCACTCAAGTCATAAACTCTCTCTGAGCCTCAATTTCCCTGTCTTTCAAATGGGATTAATAATATCTATCTCATAACATTGCTTTGCCATTAGTGAGATAAGACAAGTAAAGTTCCTGGCTTTTGATAGATTCTTAATAAACAAGAACAATGGTTATTGTAAACTAAGCAGTAGCTAAGTTCTGCACTTTTGACTCACAGCTAAATGCAATATATTATCATTTCTATTGCATATTCATTCAACAAATGTTTATTGGGCACTTCCTATGTGCCAAATTACATGGTCATTGTCTCCGCTCCTGTGAGCCTTAGAAGCCACTGGGGCAGACAGACAAAATGGGCAAGGAGACTACGGTGTGAGAGGGGCTCTGAGAGGGAGGAGACCTTTCTACAGGGCCAGACTTCTGGGCAGCACACAGAACATAGCCAGTTGTTCTGAGAAGGAAATGAGTCAGGCTCCACTTCAAAGGCCACTGGAAGTAGGCAGTATGATAAATAAATGATACACATATACAGAATAAGTGGCCCCGAGCAGTGATCAAGATCTGGCCTCTCACTACAGGGCAGTTCTGTATTTTCTTCAGAGCTTGCTGGCTTCAAATGAGATTTTCTAGCAAACTATTCATTAAAACAATCACAGTTTGATGGGATAACCCAAGGGCATCAGCATTTTATATGAAGTTTCATATGAATCCCTTCATATGAAGGGATTTTACCTGCAGTATTGTCTAGACCAGCGGTTCTCACTGAGATGTTTGGCAATGTGTAGGGAGATTTTGGATTGTTATGACTAAGGGAGAAAAGGGTGTATTACTGGCACCTAGTGGGTAGAGGCCAGAGATGCCATTAAACATCCTGCAGTGCACAGAACAGTTATCAAGTCCCAAGGTCAATAGTGCCAACGTTGAGAGAAACGCTGGTCTAGAGGAACTGTTTGAAGAAGTCGGGACTAAAGGAAAACTACTTTATCTTCCTAAGCCAGCAGGACAATGGGTTGTTTCAGTTGTTTGTATATGAAAGATCTATGTATCCTCACTGGGACCTTTTCCTCATTCAAGAAATGAGAGTATTGGATTAGATCTTGTAGAAAGTCCTTTCCAGCTTGAAACAAAGCAGATGAGTCAAATACTGAAGGGATCAAGATGCAACTAACATGGGGCTATAAAATTAAGGGGTGGTGGTCAGTCTGGGTGCTAGTCTGTTTGTACTCCCTCGTCTTCCAGACTTCCTGAAGTTAGGTGCACCATCTATTCATCAAAAATGTATGGAGTCCTACTAAGGGCAAGATGCTGTGCTTAGGTGTTAGAGGGGTGAACAGAGGATTTAGGTACAGCTCTTCCCCTTGAGTTACCCACACTGTAGGAAGGTGGAAAAGGCAAGGCTAAGTGCAATATGAGAGGGAAACTAATGGCGAGAAGACCAACATTAAGTATATACACATCAGGCACTAGAAAACGCAATTTGCCCTCCTTTCCTCAACAAACCTGCTTCTCATGATTTATGTCTATTTCTCAGGCGAGGAAACTGAAGCTCAGGAAGGTTAAGCAGTTCGTCCACAGGCAGAGAGTAAGACCCAGGGCTTGTTTACTCCAACACTTGAGCCCTCAAATACCGTCCTAGTAACCCTCATCTGCTCTACCCACGTACAGACCTGGACACCATCAGCAGAGAATCTAATACAAGGCATGGCTTTTTACAATGAACTTCAAAGGAAGGTTCAGATTCTTTTGTTTTGTTTTGTTTTGTTTTGTTTTTTTTAATTTTTTTTTTAATGTTTTTTATTTATTTCTAGGAGAGAGAGACAGCGTGAGCAGGGGAGGGTCAGAGAGAGAGGGAGTCACAGACTGAAACAGGCTCCAGGCTCTGAGCTGGCAGTCAGCACAGAGCCCGACGCGGGGCTCGAAACCCACGAACCGCGAGATCATGACCTAAGCGAAAGTCGGACGCTTAACCGACTGAGCCACCCAGGCGCCCCTCAGATTCTTTTGTGATTCAGATTGTGATCTGAACAAGTGGAGTTTAGCTTGGAAATATTTTTGTTATATAGCTGGATGGCTCAGTCGGTGAAGGGTCTAACTCATGATTTCCGCTCAGGTCATGATCTCACAGGTTCCTGTGATCAGAGCCTGCATGAGGCTCCAGCGCTGAGAGCTGAGAGCTGATAGCTGATAGCATGGAGCCTGTTTGGATTCTTTCTCTCTGCCTCTCCCCCTCCCACCCCACCTCACTAGTCTTTCTCAAAATAAATAAATAAACTTTAAAAAAAAGGAGGGGCACCTGGGTGGTTCAGTCAGTTAAGCCTCGACTTTGGCTCAGGCTAAGGTCATGATATCTCGGGTTCATGAGTTTCAGCCCTGTGTCAGGCTCTGTGCTGACAGTTCAGAGCCTGGAGCTGCTTCAGATTCTGCGTCTTCCTCGCTCTCTGCCCCTCCCCCACTTGCTCTCTCTCTCTCTAGCTCTCTCTCTCTCAAAAGTAAATAAACATTTAAAAAATTTCTTTAAGGAAATATTTTCTTTATGGGTCCCATTTATTGTAAAATTTCTGTAGCAGACATCACAAAGTTCCTTGTTAAGAATCACTCCCTTGATTGTGGGAAGAAAGAGGACTGACCTTTTAGGGACAAACATGAACATCTCTACCCCGTGAAAGTGTACTTAGGCCTAAAGGGAGTTGTATGGATCACTTCTACTTGCACGTCTTACAATTGCGAAAGTGTGTTTGATTTGTTCAACAGATAGTTTTGGAGCACATGACATGTACAACAGGATGCCAGGGACGTTAGGATATAGAAAGGAATCTAGCTGGGAAAATGAAATATTAAAAGCTAAATCACAATATGGGTAATTTTTCTCAGCTGGGGGTGGGGGGGGGTGGCCTCCCAGAGCTCACTTGGCGATGTCTAGAGACGTATTGGGGCATCGCATCCGGAAGAGCACTGCTGGCATATATTGGGTAGGGGCCAAAGATGCTGCCGCACATCTGAAAATGCACAGGATAATCCTTCACAACAAATAATTTTCCAGCTCAAAATGTCAATAGAGCTGAGGTTGAGAATCCCTGATACAAAACAATCACATGCACATTGGTAGTGCCAACTATGAGTGTAAAAGTTATAAGAAGACACCTGAAGCCATCAGCTATCAGAAAAGATTCACTGAAGGAAAAGGACTAGTCCAAAACTAGGGTTTTGGAAGAAGTTATTTTTTTTTCTTTTTTAAAAATGTTTATTTTTGAGACAGCCAGCGAGCACGAGTGGGGGAGGGGCAGAGAGAGGAGGCAGGGATGGAAGATCTGAAGCAGGCTCCATGCTGACAGCAGTGAGCAAGGTCAAGACCTGAGCCTACATTTGACACTCAACTGACGGAGCCACCCAAGCACCTCCTGAAGAAGTCATGATTTAGGAGAAGAGGGGAACTGGAGGGGACATCCCAAGGAGGGAATGTAGCATGGGCAAAATTGCTGAGGCAGACTAAGCTAGGATCTGGAACAGTGAGCCAGGCTGTCCTGGAGGGAGCATTATCTCCACTGCACACACTGAGGATTGCAGCAGGCAGCACAGAAAGCACAGGAAGCTTAAGCAAGGACCCTGTGATGGTCACTGAGCTGGGGTGAGAAGCCAGTCCTCCCGTTCCCAGGGTCCTGAGCTCTGCCCCCTGTAGTCCAGCTCACCTGAGCCACCTTGTACTGTCTTCTACCAGAAGCCAAAAGGAATTTTCGGGGGCGTGACCCAAGCCAAAGCTTCCTTCTGTCCTGAATCCAGCTGGTCTACTCTGGAACATTACCATCTCTTTATTCAAAAGGACATCCTATAGAAACCTCAACACACACACTCATATGTTTATCAAATACGAAGAGGAAGCTGGTAGAAATAGAATCACATTCTGTAGAGCACAAAACACAGAATTAATAGTCAACAGACTACCTGAGGGAAGAGAAGCCAGCAGATCGATAGGAACAGAATAGCTTCTGGCTGGCTGTGGCGGGAAAAGCCAGCAGGCACGGGACAGTGGGGGAAAGGAGGAGGCCGGGGCATGCAGGTTCTCAGGGTTGTCAGAGCTGGAGAAATGGGAGGAAAATCTCACTTTGTGGAGGGGAAGGGAGAACCGGGAGATTCCCACGTAGACAATCAGAGGAGACAGAGGGCAAAGGTGCCAAGCGGAATCTGTCCTGACTGGCTGGGGACTCTCTCCTCTCCAGTTTACATTTAGGGGAGAAGGGCCAGGAGGCAAAGCATCCATGAGCAGGGTCGGAACAAAGGGCAGGTGCTGTAGGTCAGAGGAGAGGGATTTGGGGAAAGCACCAAGCGGATTGCCAGGGGCTGCCTGCAAGGAATCCCACCTGTGCCCCAGACACTGAGGACCTGGGTGAGGTGAGAGGAGAAGAAGCAGCCCATGGAGAATAGCAATTGGGGGTGCTACAGGGGGTGGAGCCCCAAACCCGGGTCTCACTCCCACCCCGGCTGGCCAGCCAGCTGTGTCCAAGTGGTGGGGGCAGATGGGAAGAAGCAGGACCCAGGTGCTGGCCTATGACTCTTCTGCCACGCCCTTCCTTGTTCCAGTCCTGGCCTCCAGGCCTTAAACAGCCTGACAACTTTGTCCCGTGTCACCCAGAGAGCGCACGCCTCTGCATCTCCAGTGGGGATGAGGTTGGAGTCAGGCAGGCCTGGCACAGGGCTGAGGGTGCAGAGGGGTGGTGGGTGGAAGTCACCAGTCCAGGAAAGATCTATGCCAAGACCATAGCAACTCCTTGTGCCCATTCCCACAGCAGCCTCCACCTTGGATCCCCACGTAGAAGCCCTTCCCTTCACTCCCAAGGCTGCAGGTGGCACAAGAGCCTGTCTTTGAAGACCGTCTGCCCACCCTCTGTTGCTTTTAGTTCCAATCATTTCTCGGCCTCGCCTCACGAGAAAAAATGTAAGCAATGTGCAAAGCACACTGTTCTCTTGCCTGGGAGGCCCTGACATTATCACAGCCACAACAGACCCCGGCCTTCACCCCAGCCCACTCCTGCCTCTTGCCCAAGGCCAGAGAGCAGAGGGATGCAGGGTAATGGTGTTACCCAAGGCACCAGGGCAGGCCCCGACCCTGGTCGCTGCATCGGCTGCCTGGGGAGTGCACTGTGGGTGCTTTGGGTTCCCAAGGTGCCCTGAGGACAGGAAGGTAAAGATGTTCCCATCCAGGTCAGGAGGGCAATTGGGCCCTAAGTTCCGGAAGAGCCCCCCCCGTCTGCCTGAGCCTGGTGCCAGGTCACAGTGGGCAAGCAGGACAGAGGGCAGGGGGAGAGTGGTGATGGGGGCCTCTGCCTTGGGGTGAAGGCCCGACTGTTAGGGGGCAGGAGGGCAGTCATGGGAGCGATAGTCCCAGGACCACCGCTTCCCCCAAGTCTCCCTCCACCCCCAGCCATTGCCTCCCACCCACCTAATCCGCCCAAGGGCACATCTGGGAGTGTTGTCTCCCACCCTGCCCCCAGGCCTTGAGACCCTGTGGGTTCCCACACTCTGTTCTCACCCCGGCCCCATCCACTCTCTCCCCTGTAACCCTCAGAGGAATTATCTGTTTTCCTGTTTTCACCCCCTCCCCCAAGTACTCCGGCTCAGACCTCGGCTCAGCCCTCAGGGTGGGTGTGAGGGCTGCCCGGGGTTTCCTGCTGGAGACTTGGGCCTCTTGGCGGATCCCCAGGGCCCCACGCAGGCCTCTGGCCCCACCTGGTTACCTACAGGCGGGCCCTGTATCCACAGCACTGCCTTCCCCTCCCTTAGGAGTAGCTGCGCCTCAGCCCAGAGCCACTGGGGAAAGTAGGACACCAAATTACCAGAGGGCAGTCTTGGGGGCAAGGCTGAGGAGGCAATGCCTCTCCCCCCTCTAAGGTACAGAGATGACCCAGGTCAGGGTGAGATCTCATTGGGATACTGTGTTCCCTTCTTTCTCCTTGTCACCTTCATCATAGGTCCTACACTGTCTCACTACCGCCTACCAGTGTGGAAACCTTACATACTCCTACCCACCTTCCAGGCAGGCCTGAGAGAGAGAGAGAGAGGAGGGGGGACAGACAGAGAGAGGAAGAGAGGATGACCTAGGGCTCCTTCTCTACATACACTGCAGAAAGGGAAAGGGGCATCTTATCTGCCTGCAGTCCCCACCCCTGGGAGATGCTGCCCTGTTTCCAGCCAATGAAACCAAGAAAGCCCTTGACACTGACAGCAGATTTAGGAAGGGGTTTGGAAAGTTTGCATCAACTGCGACCTGTCCCAGAGTGGGTTCCTGTGGCCCCTGGAAACCTGAGCCTCCTGGTGGAGGGGTTCTGGATGGAGGGGGGGTGCATTCCTGATAAGCCCCCTGAGCGCTGGCCCTGGGAGGTGGGGGGCTGCTCCCCGGGCAACAGGAGGGGGGGGGAGAGGGCGAGGGAGGAGGGCTGGCCCTGGGGCAGCGTGCTCATGACAGTGTGAGTAGGTACCAGCTTCCGTAGCCACGCTGAAGCATGGCCCCTCCGCCCAAGTCTGAGTTCACTCTGTGTCCTGCTGGTCCACCATTCGTTCTTCGGAAGCCAATTGTCATCGCCATGGAATGCGTTAAATGCTAGGGGAGGTGACACATGAGGCGCATTCCTTGAAGTGCTTTGAGGAATGTTGAGAACAGTCTGGACACAAATTCTTGTTCTCAGCGGTTTCTCAGAGGTCCTTGCCCACCGTGAGTGGCATTGGGGGTGTGTGTGGAGATGAGGTTCATCTAATCCTGCTCTTTTCATTTTGCAAATAGGAAATGTGAGACTTGGTGAATTGAACTGGGTCTCCCAGGGCCACACGGAGTGGCTAAGCCAGAACTGGAGTCCTGGAGGGCAGCTGTCACTGCCAAGCAGTGTTCCAAGGTGAAACACTGCTGTGTGACACCTCAAATGTGGCCCTTTGTGTACATCAAACCTATTCCACACAACAGCCTGTCAAGTAGGAATATTACTTTTATAGATGAGGAAACTGGCTGAGAAAGGTTCTGTTTTAAAAAAAATTTTTAAGCGTTTATTTTTGAGAGACAGAGTGCGAGAGGTAGAGGGGCAGAGAGAGAGAGGGAGACACAGAATCCAAAGCTGGCTCCAGGCTCTGAGCTGTCAGCACAGAGCCCTATGTAGGACTCGAACCCACTAACCATGAGATCATGCCCTGAGCTATTGTTGGACGCTTAACCCACTGAGCCATGCGGGCACCCTAGTGAGAAAGGTTCTTTTTAATTTACTAATTTACTTTTCCAAATTAAGATATAATTCACATAGCATAAAACTCCTCCTTTAAACACGTACATTTAAAAATTGAAAAATACATTTTAGTATATTCACAAGGCTCTACAACTATCACCCCTGTCTAATTTCAGAACATTTTTATCACCCCAAAGAGGAAACCCCCCACCTTTTTGCAGTCACTCCCCACTCTTCCCTCCCCCACAACAGCCACAAAATTACTTTCTGTCTCTATAAATTTGCTTGTTCTAAACTTTTCATATAAACAGAATCAGACAATATGTGGCCTTTTATATCTGGCTTTTCATTCACTTTAACATTTTCATTTACATATGGAAAATTGACACTTTCTGATGTACAGTTCTGAGTCTTGACAATGTTAGGGGCCACGGAACCACCAACACGATCCAGATCCGGAACAGCTCCCGTCTCCTCCTGGGGCCCCTTTGTAGTCAACTGTCCCCCTCCCCTTAGTCCCTTGCAACCCTTAATCTGTTTTCTGTTCCTATCCCTTTGCCTTTTCTGGAGTGTCCCATAAGTGGAATCCTAGCTCTTTGAGTCTGACTTCTTTCACTTAGCATGATGTGTTGAGATTCACCCATGTTGCCTATGTTGGTATTTTCCTCTTTTTTATTGCTCAGTGGCATTCCATTGCGTGGCTGTGCCACAGGCAGTCACCCACTCACAACTGAACGCCATCTGGCAGTTATGAACGAAACTTCTATAAACATTCACGCACAGGCTTTCGTGTAAGTGTAAGTTTCATTTCTCTGGGGTACCCAGGACTGGGAATGGCAGGACATATAGTAAGTGTGTATGTAATCTCATAAGAAACTGCTAAATCAATTTCCAAATAGCTGTGCCATTTTGCATCCTCAGTTCTACTGGTTCTGCGTCCTTGCCAGCACTAGGTATGGTCAGGGTTTTTGTTTGTCTTTTTGACATTCTAATGCGTATGTGTGAAAAAGATTAATAAATTTGCCTCAAATCATACATACAGTGAGCGGCAGAGCTGATATTTAACTGTAATCTATGTGTCTCCAAAATCTATTCCCTTTCTTTTACATATACATGTCCTTAAATAATTCACTTACCCCACCTTGACTCAGTGAGCAGTGATGGGGAACCGGTGAATACCCCCTACCAGCTGGAATGGGTTATGTTGTGGTAAGAACACCAACAACAGGGGCGCCTGGGTGGCTTAGTCGGTTAAGCGTCCGACTTTCGCTTAGGTCATGATCTCGCAGTTCGTGGGTTCGAGACCTGCGTCGGGCTCTGTGCTGACTGCCAGCTCAGAGCCTGGAGCCTGTTTCAGTCTGTGACTCCCTCTCACTCTGACCCTCCCCTGCTCACGCTGTCTCTCTCTCTCTCCTAAAAATAAATAAAAACATTAAAAAAAATTAAAAAAAAAAAAAAGAACACCAACAGCAAGGGGTGGCTAGGTGGCTCAGTTGGCTAAGCATCCAACTCTTGGTTTCAGCTCAGGTCATGGTCTTGCCATTGGTGGGTTCAAGCCCCATATCAGGCTTTAAGCTGATAGTGCAGAACCTGCTTGGGATTCTCTCTCTCCCTCTCTCTCTGTCCCCCGTCCCCCGCCACCTCACTCTCTCTGGTTCTCTCTCAAAATAAATAAATAAAACTAAAAATTAAAAAGAAGAAGAGGAGGAGGAGGAGGAAGAGCAGGGGTGCCTGGGTGCTCAGTCAGTTGAGAGTCTAACTTGGGCTCAGGTCATGATCTCGCAGTCTGTGAGTTCTAGCTCTGCGTCAGGCTCGGTGCTGACAATTTGGAGCCTAGAGCCTGCCTCAGATTCTGTGTCTCCCTCTCTCTCTGCCCCTCCCCTGCTCACGCTCTGTCTCTCTCCATCTCTCAAAAATGAATAAACATAAAAAAAACTTTTTAAAAAAAGAACAGTGACAACAAAACCCAACTTCCAGTGACTTCAAATAATAAAGCTGTCTTTCTCATTTATTCTGCATATCCACTGGGTCAGATGGGGCTTCTCCTCCATGTTGTCATTCGGAACTCAGGTGGACGGAGCTGCCTCTGTCTGGAGCATTACCACTTGCTGTGGCGGAGAAGAGAGCTCTGAAGGGCTTAAAAAGGCATTTAAGTACTAGAGCCTGAAAGCAATAGCATTACTTCCACTTACATTTTATTGGCCATAACCAGTCTATGGCTGCACTTGTGAGCAGGAACCAGGGACTGAGCGAGCAGTGCAATCCTACCATGGGCCAGAAAGCTGAAAGGAGGAAAAACTGGATGGATGGCTCTAATATATACCTATATTTTATAGATAATTGTTGATTACTTAGAAGGTGCAGGGTGACACTAAGTGAAAGGGGTTCACATAAAGCATTGCATTATTTTAAAGATTAGTCCCACCCAGGATTTTCAACACCCTCTTCACAGTTGCCACAGAAAAGCCTTGGCCAAGTGCAGAGGCCATGCAACTAGACAACAGACAGGCAGCCCT
Organism: Proteles cristata cristata; assembly: GCA_017311185.1. Taxonomy (NCBI): domain Eukaryota; kingdom Metazoa; phylum Chordata; class Mammalia; order Carnivora; family Hyaenidae; genus Proteles; species Proteles cristata. The sequence goes on from JAESUZ010004594.1 coordinate 654,457, forward strand.
TTTTTCCTGGATTTAGGAAGAGCCCGCACGGCTCACATAGTTTCCATTAAGGTTCAGCAATGTTCTGAAAATTCAACCCTTCTGTCCCACACTCCATTCCCCAAGTTCATGTTGTTGTTCTAGCCATGCTTTAATTCCCTTTGATTTGTGATTGGAGACAAGGCCCTTTTTCCAGGGGAAGATACCAGGCACACTCTGAGTCTCAGGATCTTAAAGCTATAGGGCTGCTCGTGCTAGCTAGACCAGGGAGAGGTAGGGAAAGACGCCTCCCCTACACAGTCCTGCCTGAGACCTTGGAATAGATGTGGAGAGTCTCTAAGCCTACGTGCACTAGACAATGAATTACCATGAGCTTGGCCGATAGAAGGCCTCCCTCAGTTGTCCTCATCTCAGCTACGTGACAGTAGTCAGAAATTCTCAGAGTTGTTTCTTCATCTGGAAAATGACCTGGATGATCATGACCTCTGTTAAGCTATGAGAAGTAGCAGTTTGTAAAGGAAACACCTGACATATAGTGGTTGCTTAATAAATAGTAGCTATGATTATCATGACACTTGGAGCTAAATGGAAGCCCTGTGCATTTTCTTTCTTTTTCTTTTTTTTAATGTTTATTTATTTTGAGAGAGAGAGAGAAAATATGCACATGTGGGGGTGGGGGACAGAGAGAGGAAGAGAGAGAATCCCAAGCAGGCTTCATGCTGCCAGAGCAGAGACCCATGCAGGGTTTGACCTCCTGAACCATGAGATCATGACTGGAGCCAAAATCAAGAGTCTGACCGTTAACCAACTGAGCCACCCAGGCGCCCAGCCCTGTGTATTTTCATACACAGAGAATAAGAAATCTGCAGAGGGGGCACCTAGGTGGCTCAGCCGGTTAAGCGTCCGGCTTCAGCTCAGGTCATGATCTCACAGTTTGTAGGCTCGAGCCCCACGTTGGGCTCTGTGCTGACAGCTCAGAGCCTGGAGCCTGTCTTCGGATTCTGTGTCTCCCTCTCTCTCTGACCCTCCCCTGTTCATGCTGTCTCTCTCTCTCTCTCAAAAATAAATAAAACATTAAAAAATTAAAAAAGAAAAAAGAAATCTGCAGAGTGAGTTCTGAGGTTTGATCTTTCCCTTGACCTTGGGCTTCAGAATGAAAGAATGAAGATGTTATTGTTAATTGGTTAAAACTAGCCCTTTGTCTCCTAACTATTGAAATAGCTCTTCCATTGTTGCTTTCATTAGATTGGCACACCTATTTTGGGTGGTGACATACAAGCCCAGTACAAATAAGATATAATTATTAAAAGTCCAAATGGCATTTAAAAAGAAATCTAGAGAAACTTTTTGCAAAGGTCTACTGCCAAAGAACCTTAAGCAAGTAAAAATTAGCTTTCTTTTCTTTTACAGTTTTTACATTTTGTTCTTGTTTTAATTTTTGAGTTTGTAGTTACTTTATGTATTATTGAACAGTGGCTAATAAATAGAAATAAAATCTAGAAGTTTAAACTTTCAAAAAAAATGTTTAATGTTTATTTACTTTTGAGAGGGGGAGGAAGGGCAGAGAGGAGATGCAGAATCCGAAGCACGCTCCAGGCTCTGAGCTGTCAGCACAGAGCCCAACACGGGGCTAGAACCTGAACCGCGAGATCATGACCTGAGCTGAAGTCAGATACCCAACCAACTGAGCCACCCAGGTGCCCCCAGAAGTTTAAACTTTTAAACTTTTATTTGCTTAAACTTTTTCAGAACAAATTGGTTTGGATGGTTATACTCAAACCCAGGTCTGGGTCTGAGAGAAGGTGCCCCCTTCTGGTACTTTTCAGTACCGCAGTGACTACATAAACTGCTGAGGCTGTTGGCCTTCCGCCGAGGAGGGGCCCTAGTGAACCTCACCTTCTGTTTCCGTCTTCTCAGCTGTGGGCCTGCGAGTCTCTTCACGGTGCACAGACCAGCAGAGAGCAATGGCCCTCAAGTGTTGTGGGGTTTTACCCTTTGGGATCACATCTTCTAGTTCCCAATAATGCCCTCCATCAGTATAGTGTCACACGGTCTAAATAGCAGTTTATGAAACCCTATGATTTAAGATTGAACACAGTTATTATGCTCATCTTAATGGAAGAATAGAAGTTAAGAAACAGCAAGTGATTTGCCAAAGACCACACAGACCCGGAAAGGGAAAAAAGTTCTAGAACCTAGACCTTCATATACCTAGTTATTGGTTTTCTCTGCCTGACCATAATAACATTACTTTTATTTTTAAAATAGCCTACTCACTATGTACTAGGTCAGTGAATCTTAACCCTGGCCACACATTAAAATCTCTTGGGGTACCTTAAAAAAGTAACTCCTATGCCTGCACCTCACCCCAGCCAATTACATCAGAATCTGTGGGTAGGGTGCCAGGCATCCACGAGTTTCACTAACTTCACAGGTGATTCTAATGTAGAGCGTCAAGGGCCATTGCAGGCGCTTTACAAACACTTCATTTCAACCTCATCACAAAACCGTTCAGCTCCGTATTATCATCCACATATTACAGGCGAGGACAACACGGCACAGAAAAAAATAAGTAAATTGCCCAACTGATCCTGGATAGTCCCTAATGCCCTAACGTTCTCCAAGTTGCCACAGGGAGGTTTTCAGGAGGAGTAATACCTATGTCTCAACACCCACGTGAACTAATTAGCTCAAGGCAGTTCACCATTTTTACAATAGGTGGCGCTAAATTCCTTTCAAGGACCTATTTTGGCAAAACTGAAAATTTCTCCCTGTAGTGTGTGGTGTTCGATCTGAGTCCAAAATGTGAGAAGTAACGCAACACGCAACAGTCACAATATCCCATTAGTAACTGTGGTCATTTAAGAATTAATTAAAATATTTTTTCTTTTAATTTACGTGCACTGTTTTTTCAAATGGCTATGTTGTTAGAGTATATATATTTACTATGTGGTTTTGTCTTGACTACTTAATAAAGGGAAATTTGTGGCATTAAAAAAAAGGCACTGATGCACTAAGGTCTCCACCGTAATGCCACAGGCACACAGTAAACGTGCACAGGGAGGATTTGAAATTGTTCAGTCTGACCCCAGAGCCTGACAGCTTAACCCTTCTTCTTAATTAGGCTCAAGTCGTGCTTCGCTTCTGTGTCCTGTCCTAGGTGCCAAACCATCGAGTTAGGAATCAACCTGGAAAAGACAGAGCAGACGTAAATTGAACATTACTAGTAAGACCACAGATCATTTCTATGTCCTTTGACAAGCTACATAATGTCCACAAGTCTCAGTTTCCTCATCCGCAAAATGGGGATAGTGAAATCTACACTAAAGAGTTAAAAGATTAAACAAGGTAAAGAATCATGAGGTGCCTGGGTGACTCAATAGGAAGAGCATTCAGCTCACGTCATGAGCTCACAGTGTGTGGGTTCAAGGGGGCTCACTACTGTCAGTGCAAAGCCCACTTCAGATCCTCTGCCCCTCTCCTGCTCATGCACACTCTCAAAAATAAATATTAAAAATGTTTTTAAAGGTAAAAATCGTAAGGTATCTGGTATAGAACAGGCACTCAATGTACTCAGTACACGTTTATATTTTCCCTTTCTTCCCTCCTCACTTCCATGACTGAACTGAAGGCACAGGGACTCATCATGTCCACAGAGGTATGAATCACATGCACGTGCGCGCGTGCACACACACACACGCACACACACAAAACCATCTGTCTATGCCCAATCCTCAACCTCAAGCACATTATTTATATACACATACATACATACACATAATCACAGCATCTTGGCTCATTAAATCAACACCCCAAAAAACCCCTGACAGAACAATGAGGCAGAGAAGTTTTTGAAGTCACTCACCTTTTCCCACATAACCTTCATGGATAGCCACTGCTATGTAGAGACCCTCTGGCAGCCCTCCAGTATTGTGCAGACTCCAGAGGCCCACACCCCCTCCCTTGCCCATCATGTCACCGAACATAACGCCACTGGACCAAGGGGATGCTCAGGACCCAAAAGTGTCCTCCACTTCGTCTCAAAACACAAAACACTCCTACCATTGGCTCTTAGCAGCATCTGCCGCAGACCGGATGACCACCTCCCCTAGGTGTCATTTGCAGGAGGAACCCTCTACACCAGCCAGGGTGCCTGAGCATTCAACTTTAGATGTCGTTTCTCTGGGCTTAAAGTCTTATTAAGTAGATCTCTCTCTGCAAGAGGCAAATCTTATGTCTCACTTGGCAGGTGGTTCAACTTGAGGTCAGCTTCTAGAGAGGAAGTGGATGAAGAAACAGTGTGTTTAATACATTCATCTCATAAATATCTAGTGAGTACTATGTGCTAGGCACAAGGGACGGACACGAATAAGACACAATCACTGATCTGAAGGCGTATGGTCTACCAAAGGGCATAGGCTGGAAAACAGGCATTTACAAATCCCGTGTGACATATGCTAACAGGAAGGAAGCATAGACTTATGCGGGCACAGAAGAAGGGCGCAGACTTCACTCAGAGGGTCAGCAAAGACTTCTTGGAAGAAGGGACGTCTAGACTGACACTTAAAGGATGAGAAGGAGTGAGGTCTGTGGAGAAGGTGGGGAGCATTCCAGGGGAAGAAAACAGGGCAGCGCAGGTAAAGTCCAGGGATGGAAAAGCAGAGTGGACGAGAGCTAGGTACAAAGGATTGTGCACAGGTTTGGGACATAGTTATGACCACTTTTGAGTCTTTTTGAGTCAAAAACTTTGCCCAAAGTTTTCACTTAATGACTATATACTGAGCTCCCACCATGAGCTGTGTGGGATCTGTGTATATGAAGAGACCCACACACCGCACAACAGTGCGAGCCCCACATTAATCTTTCCTCTCTCGCTACGTCCAGATACTCACTACCTTAAGACTCTGGTGACCACAAGCTAGTGTCCTACCTAGATGGCAGGCCTGATTTGAGTCTTGAGTCTCATATGTCCTCACTATGGTCCCGCTTTGGATTCTAGCAGCCCCAGTGAGAATTGTGCCAGCATTAGGCGGGGTCCATATTAACCCTTCAGCTTCCAGGAGCAGTGGGTCAGACGTGAGGTGACATAGCAAGGCCGTACTGCATTCGTCTGAGTTGGAGGGGCCTGGAGGCATCTCATTGCTCCATCAGAAACTTAAGCAGAGGGGAAGGTGGCAAAGATAGCATTGACTTTTTTAGGTGAGGGTTAGGCACCAAATCCTGGAGATAGCTAAGGATGATTTGGCCTATTCTATTTAAACCATTGGAGCTCCCAGGTTGTGCGAGACAGGGGATTGGGGTGGGTAGTGCTGGGAGAGCCAATTCAACACGCTTGCTATCTGATGTCCACAGAGGGGCTGCTGCGCAGGATGCCCAGGGTCAGTCCTGCTGCCCATCCCCCACGCCCGCCCTGGGACTCTGAGTTACCTGAAAGAGCAACCTCGTCACTTTTGTAAAACACCAACCTCGGCGTCTTTAAAAAATAAATAAATAAAATAAAAAGGTTATAAGCGAACTCAGTCAGGATGGACATCACCCCTAAGGAGCGACGCCACTGGCTTCCAGCTGGCTGCTCAGCCCTTGACCTACCTGCTTGTGACTAGGGCAGGGCCTATGCCCTTCCCGGAAAGACTCACTCTGGCCCTCCCTGCCTAGCCCAGGCTGGCTGACCTCATGGGTGCTGATGGTGGCTTAGCTGAACAAGGACCTTTCACCTCCTTCCTGCCCACTCACTTCTCTGCCCCAGCGACATCCCTACAGAGTGCGGGCAGACACCTGTCACATGAAGACTGACTCCTCTGGTTGGGGGAAGGAGACTAGACTCTGCCACGCCTCGGGGGGCGGTTTACATCTGGTCCAGGCATTGGGGGCTCCCTGGGGCTTCTCGAGCTCGCTGTGAGGCCGTCCTCAGGAAGGTGGAGCTGCTGCCCCTCAGTTCTGGAACCATCACCTTCTGGAGGCCCCTCCACACAGAACAGTGTAGGACAAGCACTGGCAGGACCCCCGCTAAGAAGAGGTGGCTCCCGAGGTGACTGGGGGTCCTTGGTGTCCCAAAGCACCCCCAAACCCGCCTGCCCAGCTTCGCCCGGAGAGGAGGGATTCTGGCTCCTGGGGTCTGCTGCCTCTCCCTGCCTCGAAGTCAGTCTGTTCCAGGGGAAAGGTGAGCAGGGGCTCCTTACGGTTAAGAGCGGCCCAGGGCAGTTTCCGGTTGAGTCAACTTCCCGGGGAGAGCACAGCACGGGTCGGGTCAGCTCAGGGCTGGGTGGCCACAGGGACTTGCCCGCTCCCTCCCTCCCACCACTGGGCCGCTGGGCAGCCTCCGCGGCGGCGCGGCGGGGCCTACGGACTGACGGATGCTCGGCCTCGAGGCAGAGCGAGCTCCAGCAGGGGGCGAGCCAGGAGCGGAGAGCTGCGCGGGGGTCCCGGGCCCCTCTGGTCGTTGGACGCCCGTGCTGTCCAGCCAGAGAAGGCGGTTCTTGACCGCAGCAAGCGGGGAGCCTCACTTAGATTTCCCTTCCCTCCTGGGACGAACTTGGTATCATCCTGGACGAACTTGGTATGATCCTTGCATCAAAGAGCGGTGCTTGCCGCACTCTGGACTTCCCCAGGGAAGTAACCCCAGCCGCTAGGAGGTAGGAAGGGTCTCCCACGGCCCCTTCCACCCTCAGGAAACACACAGGAGGCATTAAAGAGAGGCGATGGGGAGAATAGCTAAGAGCATAGACTCCTAACTTGGGTTTGAATCCCGATTTTGTCATTAATTTTTTTTTCATGTTTATTTATTTGTGAGAGACAGAGTGCAAGCAGGGGAGGAGCAGAGAGAGAGGGAGACACAGAATCTGAAGCCGGCTCCAGGTTCTGAGCTAGCTGTCAGCACAGAGCCTGACGTGGGGCTCGAACCCATAAACTGTTGAGATCATGACCTGAACCGAAGTCTGATGCTTAACCGACTGAGCCATCCAGGCACCTCTGATTAATCTGAAATGACTATCTGTTATATACCACCCCGATGTACTTTATTTCTCTATATTGTTTTGTTTTGTTTTGGTTTTGTTTTTGTTTTTTTTTTTAATGTTTTATTTATTTTTAGGAGAGAGAGAGAGACAGCGTGAGCAGGGGAGGGTCAGAGAGAGGGAGTCACAGGCTGAAACAGGCTCCAGGCTCTGAGCTGGCAGTCAGCACAGAGCCCGACGCGGGGCTCGAACCCACGAACCGCGAGATCATGACCCAAGCGAAAGTCGGTCGCTTAACCGACTAAGCCACCCAGGCGCCCCTCTCTATATTGTTTTGACCAACTCATTCTCCAACACTGGCCTGGGAGTTGGTCAGATTAATAGAGGAGTTTATAGGGGCGCCTGGGTGGCTCAGTTGATTAAGCGTCCAACTCCAGCTCGGGTCATGATCTCATGGTGTGTGAGTTCAAGCCCTGCATCAGGCTCTCTGCTGTCAGCACAGAGCCCACTTCGGATCCTGTCTCTCCCTCTCTCTGTGCCCTTCTTCCACCACTCTCATGCGTGCATACTCATCCTCTCTCTCAGAAATAAACATTTAAAATATTGAGGACTTTATTGCCAAAAATCAAGGAGTCGTCTTGTGACACAATGACTCAGTTACACAGTCAACATTAGTCAGCAAGTATTTATTGAGCACTCACTATGTGCCAGCTACTGTGTTTCACAGGCCTTCCTCTAGAGCCCCAAATAGGAGAGTTAGGTGGAGAGGGATTGGTTTAAGGGTCTCGGAAAGCCCAGTCTTTGTCTCTAATATCTCTCCTCGTGACTACTTGAAAGATTTAACACTGATTTCACTTTTTCAAACCCCTCTAAAGGGTGATGCATTCTGGTTGGGTCAATGTTCTACTTACCCGATACTCCATAAGGCCATACATCTAATACCTAACAGCAATAGGAACTCCATTGTCTGATTAACCCATCTTCTGAAGCATGCGGACCCTTAAAGACTTCAGTGGGGCTTCGAACACTAGATAGCATGTATTTATTTGTACATTCTTCCCCCTTGGAGTTTTATTACAGGCAATATAAGAACTAGATAATAGGACAACCTTCCAAATACAAAACACCGAAAATATAACAAACATTCTTTTAAATGCATAGCCGAGCTTGGATTTAAAGAAAGAAAGAAAGAAAGAAAGAAAGAAAGAAAGAAAGAAAGAAAGAAAGAGAACTCTACCAGAGGAAGAAGACAAATACACAAAGCGAAGTGGACCTGGAGCCAGGGCTGTTCTGTGGGTGTTGGCTAATCTCAACAACCAGAACCTGGCAAAGAGCTGGGGCCCTCAGGGCTGTGCTCCTGAGGAAGGGTGGGCCAGGAGAAATCTAGCCATCAGCAGAGGGAGGGGTCAGAGATAATGTGCCTGTCTCTGTGTGCATTCCAGACTTGAAAAAAGAAATTTCCCTTGAGGATTTGCTATCACGCCCTTCAGGTGAATTTGAGACTACAATGTGTACTATACCTGGTCTGGTAAAACACAAGAGGAAACATTAACAAAAATTCAGAATGATTGGTGGTTCTTAAAAGAACTTTGCACATGGGGAGCCTGGGTGGTTCAATCAGTTAAGCGTCTTGATTTCAGCTCAGGTCATGATCTCACAGCTTGTGGGTTCAAGCCCCACATCGGGGTCCATGATAACAGGGCACAGTCTGTTTGGAATTCTCTCTCTCTGTCCCTCCTCTGCTCACTCTCGCTCTTCCCCTCCCTCTCTCAAAATAAATGAATAAACATTAAAAAAAAAAAAGAACTTTGCACAAAGCTTCTCTGGGGAGCTACCCCTCACCCCAGAGTCTATAGGATTCCCCCCCCAAAAAAAAAGTTTGGACAAGTAACGTTCAAATACAAAACAAAACAGAGGAAAAAAACCTTCGTGAGCAAATATCAGCATACCCAGTAAACAGTTGTGTAAGACCCCTTCCATTTCTTGATAATGGAATTATTAGGTACAGCATAAAAAAATAAGATTTTTTTTAAAATGTTGAACGAAAACAAGAAGAAACTGAAAACATGAGAAAAGCACCACATGCTATCAAAAAAGACAAAGGAGTTTTGATAAACAAGTCAAATTAATTATGGAGAAATATAAGCCATAATAATCAAAAATTAAAACTATGTAGGCAAGTTAAACAGCAGATTAGGTAGAAGACAAAATTAGTAAACTAAAAATAAACCTAAGAAATTACACACCATAGAGCAGAGATGGACAGAAAGAAGGAAAATATTAAGGAAACACTAAGAGCCCCGATGACCAGAGAGACTAACATCAGGACTGACATTCATGGGACTGGCGTTCTGTAAGGGGAAATAGAATAGAGGAAATATTCTAAGAGATGGTGGCTGATAATTGTCCAGAAGCAACAAATGACAAGAGTGCTCACCTTGCATCATTAATGTAAGCTAGATGACAAAGGAATAATATTAAATTTTTTGATGTTTTATTTATTTCTGAGAGAGAGAGGGACAGCATGAGCAGGTGAGGGTCAGAGAGAGAGGGAGACACAGAATCAGAAGCAGGCTCCAGACTCTGAGCTGGCTGTCAGCACAGAGCCCTACACGGGGCTCAAACCCACGAACCGTGAGATCATGACCTAAGCCGAAGTCGGACGCTTAACCGACTGAGCCACCCAGGCGCCCCCAAAGGAATAATATTTTAAATGTCTAAGAGTAAATAACTAGCAAACTAACATTTATACTTAGCCAAATGAGCACTTAAAAGCGAGAACACAAGGGCCCCTGGGTGGCTCAGTCAGTTAAGCATCTGACTCTTGATTTTGTCTCTGGTCATGATCTCAGGGTTCATGAGATCAAGCCAGAGGTCGGGCTCTAGACAGACAGCACAGAACCTACTTAGGATCTCTCTCTCTGTCCTTCCCCATCCCACACATGCATACACACTCTCTTTCAAAATAAATAAACTTAAAAAAATAAATGCGAGAGGGGTGCCTGGGTGGCTCAGTCAGCTGAGCATCTGACTTTGGCTTAGTTCATGATTTCATGGTCCATGAGTTTGAGCCCGTGTGGAGCCCTGTGCTCCGTGCGGACAGTTGGAGCCTCGAGCTTGCTTCAGATTCTGTGTGCTCCCACCCCCTACTCATGCTCTGTCTTTCTCTCTCAAAAAATAAACAAACATTAAAAATAAATAAATAAAAATAAAAGCAAGAGCACCCATGGAATGGGAGAAAGTATTTGCAAATCATGTATCTGATGAGGGACTTGTATCCAAAATATCTAAGAGCTCTTACAACTTAACAAAATGATAATCCAATTCAGAGATGGATAAAGGAGTACAAAGACTTTTCTCCAAAAAAGATAAACAAATAACCAGTATACATGAGCAAAGATGCTCAGCATCCTTACTCATTAGGGCTTGAGACTGTTGTTTTTGTTTTTTTTTTTTTTTACTATGGAGGTACAGTCCATATGCAATAAAATCCACCCATATAAAGTATACAGTTGCTAAGGCATATAGTAACTCCATATGTAACTTTTTGAGGAATTAGTGCATTTTTTTTCCAAAGAGCAACAACATTTCTATTTCCAGCTACAGTTCCTGAGGGTCTCAGTTGCTCCACATCCTTGTCAACACTTTTTACCCTCTGTTTTATTGTTTTATTTTGTTTTGTCATTGCCTCTGCATCTGAAGGTCTGTGGGAAGTGGCATTAAATCTTGCTTTAATTTTATTTGTATTGTAGGGTCTGTGATCTTTATGTGGGGTTCGTGGAGTTGGAAAACAAAAGACTCTACTCTCTTTACACCCTTCAGAATTAGGAAATCAGCCTTATCCATGCTACGAAGCTCCCTAGGATTATTTTCAATACTTCAAAAATCCAGATATAACCCATACACTCCCTTCCATTAGGGTTCTTAAGCTAACTGAAATGTCAAGGGATTTAATTTTGACTAGAATTCTTTTAGCTGAGGAAGAAAAGAGAAGGCACCTCTTTCGTTTCACCACCAAAGAGCACAAACCTGGCATATAGTAAATGTGGAAGTCAATGAATAAATTATTATTAGTTCTCACTTGTTAATCAGAATCTCTGATCAGCAAATTCTGGGGGGAGAGAGAATCGAAATGTGGATTAATGGATGAGGCTAAAGAGTCCTTAGTGTCAGAAGAATGGGAACTTCTGCCTTTGGAGAACCCAGAAGTGTGACCTGTCCCCACAGTTACTCCTTGGTTGACACTGATGGGAAAGCACCCCTTCTAAGGCCTTTCCCTTCCCCTGGACCTCTGCTCCCAGCTCACCCCTGATCTGGCCCCGGATATGCTCATCCCCTAGACGCCCAGTGTCCCACAGTGCATTCCGCCTCCCCCTGTCCCCACTGCCTTCCTCCCCTCCCCATGATCTAACATAGCTTTCTGGTGTCCTAAAGTGAGTTAATCTGACATTCCTGCAAATGTGTAAATGATGTCAATTTGTGTTAGAAATCTGTATGATTTCCCTAGGAACTCCATGACAGAGCACACAGTATGTATTTTCTCATGGTTCTTGAGACCAGAAGTCCAAAGGTGCAATACGGCCATGCTCCCTCTGAAAGTTCTAGGGTAGAATCCTTCCTCGTTGCTGCCAGCTTCAGGTAACCCAAGCATTCCTTGACTTGCGGCAGCATATCTCCAATCTCTGGCCCAGTCTTCACACAGCCATCTTCCCTCTGTCTGTGTCCAAATTTTCCTCTTCGTTTGTCATTTTCCAAACATGTGTCATGCCATTGAGCAGAACAAGAAATAAGTTAATTTTTCGCCCTCAGAGAACTTCTAGTCTGAGATTTTTCCTTGATTTAAAGTGACTTTCTCTGGGCACCTCAGCTGGTTGAGCTTCAGACTCTTGATTTGGCTCAGGTCATGATCCCATTGTCATGGGATTGAGCTCTGTATGAGGCTCTGTACGCCACAAGGAGCCTGCTTAAGATTCTCTCTCCCTCTGCCCCTTCTCCGCTCACATTCCCTGTCTAAAATAAAAATATATGTCTTTAATTTATTTATTTATTCACTTTATTTTTGAGAGAGAGAGAGAGAGAGAGAGAGAGACAGGGTATGAGTGGGGGAGGAACAGAGAGAGAGGGAGACACAGAATCCAAACCAGGCTCCAGGCTCTGAGCCATTAGCACAGAGCCCAACGCAGGGCTCCAACCCAGGAGCCATGAGATCATGACCTGAGCCAAAGTCGGACACTTAAGCGACGGAGCCACCCAGGCGCCCCTAAAAATTTAAATAAACAAACAAATAAATAAATAGACTTTCTCACCAAGGCAGTGCAAGAAGGGAGCTACCAGGTCACATGTAGAATTGAGGCTATCTTATTGGTGCTGCAAAACAGCCTCCTTTGATCAAGCATGGGTATGAGGAGTTGAATCAGGGCATCAGATCCCTGGAGGTGGAAACAGACAAGGGCCCTACCTATTCTGTTCCTAGCTGCCTCCCCAGCACCCAGTATAGCCAGCCTCTAACATGTAACATAAGAAGAGTAATACTAATGATAATAATAATAATAAAACATAACCCACATCGATTGAGCACTTCAGTGCCAGACACTGCCAAATCCTTTGCCATTATGAAATTATGTAACTTCATTTAATCTTCAAAACAGACTTATGGGGTGAAGAATCATCATTCTCATTGAGAGGCAACTAATGAGAAAACCGAGCCCCAGGAAGATTAGGTCGTTTATCTAAGGTCACCTGGTCAGGAAGTTGTGAAGATGAGCTTCAATTCAGCTTCCACTGACCCAGAAGCTGCTGCTTTTAACCCTGAAATACCACCACAAGAAGTCTGGCCTCATGGCTGTATCTCTTCCTGTAGGAACACTGAGGACAGTGAGCCCAAGGAGCTTGGTGACGCTCACCTCTGAGATCTCCCCTCCAGCTCTGATTCTACATCCCCAAGCTATTTCCTGTTGCATTTTAGATTCCCAAGTAGACTTTTGTACAGAGGAAAGAAACACTCATTGACCATTCAGCACACGCAGGTTTTATTTCTCATTGTGATCTAATAAATGGAAGTTCATTAATATGCTGTTTATATACATATGAGTTTTAATAATAGTGAGTTATTATATTAACCATATATTATACATTTTAAATTACAGTTTACTTTATTACTTATACTAGTGAGCTACATATAAATTTAAGTGATAAGGCCCAGAGCTTTATCGACCAAAAGTATGAATATACTGATAAGCTTCTAGACCTGTAAGTCGGAGGTTAAGAGGGAGGTTGCATCGTAAAGGCAAGTAGGTGCAGGTTCTAAAATGCCTTGCCCAGTGTTTATCATAGTGATGCTTAGTAAATAGTTGTTGAATAAAAGAGTGTAAAAAAGAAAAAGAGGAAAACAATCATACACAAAACTGAAAGCAAGTAGGGAAATATTTTTTTTTCATAAATACAACAGGAAGGGGCTCAACTTAATATATCAAGAACTTGGAAAGTTGATAAGAAAAACAAGGAATCTTCAATGCAACAAATGGCAATGCCAGATACATACCTGTCCTGGGACTTAGCATATTAATTTTGTAAGAGAGCAGAGGGGACCACATGAGGATAAGTGGACCTTGGGTATAAGAAGGGGGACTCGGTCAGAAAATGCAAGGAGCCTAGCAGCAAAGCTGGGATGGACCTTTTTCAGATAAGCAAGAAGGCAGGAGGCAGGTTACTGGGTGTTCTGACAGGATGATCCGATGGCCCGGGCTGAGGGAAGCAGCCAGAAAAAGCAGAGGTATACACTGATGAGCTTTCTGCTTTGGGAGCAGGAATATGACTTTACTGAGAAGGGTTTAGAGGGTGAGCCCATTCTTTGGGGAGGAAGTCCAGCTCTGGCAGCAGACATCACTCCCGTGGAAGGAGGCAACATCCTCCGCGGGGCTTGAGCCAGCTCTGTCTTGCCCTGACAGGTCAGGGGAGCCCACCCTTGGGAGTAGGGTTTGTTGAAATCTGGGCTCTACTGAAAGCAGCAACTTCTCATTTTTGTCCAGCATGGGAAAATATCCTTTCCTTGGTGAACCAAGTAATGTGACTTGGGAACCTAGCAATGCAAGGTTAGTTACTGAGCTTGTTTCCGGGCCAGTGTCTGGTCTCCAGATTGTGGAATAACTTTGACTTTGGGTCTTTCCCATTTGGGGACTCATAAGTGATGTCTTGTCCTCAGGAGATAATTTCACAATGCATCTGTGGGAAGGGGCAGTTCAAGTGTGCTGGCCTCTGGGACCATGGAGGGTAATCCCTCCCCTGGCTTGGAAGAAGTAAGGGAGCTACAGGCAGCCCATGCCCACTATTTACTGGGTGATTCACTAATCCAACCAAAGAGCTTGAACTTCCTGCAGTGATTGAGCCCAGCACAGTTTCAGGTACCCAAAACAGCAATAGTCACATGCCATTGACTAAGTGACCTGTACCAGGAGGCCGTGAAAGCCACATGCCCAGGGACTCTGGGGCAGCAGGAATCACGCCAATGGTGAGAACATCAACAGGCTGAGAGCCACCAACAGTGCAAAGGTTCCTAAGTGTGCACACATCCGCCCTGATGCACACACTCAGAGCCCCTTGGACTTTACATGTCCCGTTATATACCACGCTCCTTCTTCTGGGGGCCCTCATTTTGCGTGAGTCCCTGAGCTGATGGTTTTCTTTACTGTGAAAGGGGGATTTTCAAATCCACTTCTTTCTCTTTTTCCTTGCTTTCTCCCTGTTCTGCAGAGACAGAAGAGGCAGGGGACAACTATGAATTTATTTCAGAAGCCGGAGGACAGGAAGGTCCCAGGATGCCATAAAAGCACTGAATTATAGAATCTAATCCACTAGAAGAAACTGTAGAGCACTATAGAGCTCAGTCCCTGTATTTTAACAGAGGATCCTGAGGCTGGACAGAGGAAGAGATTTGCCCCACTGCTTCAGGCTGGGCATGTGGGCCAAGTGGCCAAGTCTGAGTTTGATGATGTGGGTGAGATGGGCAGGGAGGGTACAAGTTCAGTCTAGCTAAAGGGTTGAGTGAGCTCAGGGGGCTCACTGATATTTACTGCTCGTGTGTGATAAGAGATTGATCAACAGATAACCACTGAACATCTGGTTTGCACAAGGCACAGAGAAAAAAGATAATATACTTTTAATATGTAAAGGAACCCTTCCTCTCAAAGTGATTACAACCTAACAGTAGAAATAAATAAATAAGTAAAGCATTTGTTCTGGAGGAACAGGAAGTTCTCTAGAGAGAAAACCCTTATCGACTGAGAGACAAAACACTGAATACTATGACATCAAGAAGTGATTCTTCAGTGTGCAAAAGACCCAGAGGTGAGGGGCTGGAGAGCTTTCCAGAGCCAAATGAGAGAGCTGGGAGCCTGACATCCTAAATGAATTTAGCTGCCTTTCAGCATCCGTCAGGGTGTTGGGGGAAGCATGGGGAGGGGGGGTTGAGGTGGGTTGGGAGGGAGGCTGGGGTTGAGGGTTGGGTAGGGCTTAGAAAGGCCGGGACCATCACCGTTGAAGGGAAAGGATGGGACTGGACAGTCTTTGCCAGCAGCGGCTTCTGCCCTTCTTGGCTAGGATAAGAGGCAGCAGAGCAGCCCCCCTGCCCTCCACTAGCCGACTTGGAACAGAGCCCTGCAGCCAGCCTGCTGGCAACAGAAATGTCTAGGCATCTGTGTCTGGCGGAAAGGTGCCAGCCTGACAGAAAGAGATAGAATGTGCCCATGTGGGCACATGTGTGTAAACATAGGGCATGTGGGTGTGTAGCACACACAGAAGAGAGGGAAGTATGTGTTGTAATTATGAATGAAAACAGCACTGGAAATCAGGACAACCCCAGCCCTCCCCAGCCCTCCACCCCAACTGCCATCTCCCTGACACAAAGGCAAGACGCCGGCCTTCTCCCTGGCGCTCCTGCAGCCACTTGCCAAGCCACCCGGAGCTCACTCTGCTCCATGCCTGGCTTGTCACAGCTGCCCTGGGCTCCCAGCTCTCAGCCCACTGTGACCGCCAAGACCAGAGGACAGGAGGAAGGGAGACTTGCTCTAGGTCTCAACATTTAATAATGTCATGATGACATGAAGGAAAGAGGGAGCAAAATGTCAACATACAGATTTATTCTAATTGTCAGGTTAGACAACTTGGTTGACAGTACAGAAAGAGAAAACTTTAAAAAATATGTACTTTGAGTTTCCCGTCTGATTATTATTACCCACAGAAATCAGAGGACTAGATAGTCCTTGGTCTTTGTGGAGATGAGGAAATGGCGTTTCTTTGCCCTATATTTTCCCAGGCTTTTCTGTCCACGTGTTTTTCCGAAGTTCATTGACGTTTTCTTCTTTTTATTTTTTTAACTTCTTAAAAAATGTATTTATGTATTTTGGTGGGGAGGGGCAGAGAGCTGGGGAGAGGGAGGATTCCATGCAGGCTCCTCACTGTCAGTGCCAAGCCCTATGTGGGATTAGAACTCATGAACCGTGAGATCATGACCTGAGCCAAAATTAAGAGTCAGAGGCTTAATCAACGGAGCTACCCAGGCGCCCCTCTTTTTCTTCTTACTATATATACTTAGAGTAGAAAACTGGAAACTACAGAAAACTATAAAACTAATTCAAAATCTACCACCTACCCATTTTAAGAATTTTCACGATCCCCACACAAGCCTACATGAAGTGGGTGTCTCCAGTGCATTAAAATACACCCGCATCCCACATTTAAAGTTATTCGGTTAACCTGAAATTGTCTAGTTGACATAATATCATATTTGGGGAACCTTTGATTGTTTATTCATTTTAATTTTGCCTTTTAAAAAATCTTGAAGCAATATATTTTCTTTACCACATCTCAAATATTTTTAAGAGTCCTTGAAAAGTCTGTAGGTCCCTGGCACTGAGCCTATTGTGACTAATGAATTAAAGAAACTGCCTAATGAAAAACAGTGTCAGTGTTAGTATTTCAGAGTCCATACTGCCAGTCTCTCTCCATATTTATATATATTTATCATGGTTAATGTATATGGTCCATATAGTTTTGAATACTGATCTTTTCTACTCTGCATCACTCATCCAGTAGTTCCCAGATGGGGCTTGTGGACAGAGGTCTATAGTGCCTTCCGGACTCACTCCCGCCCAAGCTGCAGCTTCTGGAACCACACGCCTCTGAGGTGGAAACAGATCGTTTCCCTCATCCCTACATTTCACAGAAGTGAAAAACTGAGGTCTGGAAAAGTAACTTGACCCAGGTCTGTGGGTAGTTAGCATCAGAACCACACTCAGAACTGAGGCCCCTAACCCGCGTAGGGGGCGAAGAAGCCTCTGTTTGCCTTGGGTGCCCTTTGCCCATCTTTCGAGACCAGCTCTACCTTCCTCGGCTCCACCTTCCTCTGGTGCCTTGCACTGCCCTAGCCTGCCCAATCACCCTCCACCCCCCATGGCTGCCGCTGCTCTTGACCCAATTTCCCCATCCAAACTTTGGCTGTTTTCCCCTCATTGCATATCCGCTGCTGTCAGTGTTGCACAAGCAATTAATTTGTAAAATGTGAGTTTAAAATTTTAACGTTTTTCCCTCTCATTGTAAAAGTAACTCATGTGCATGCAAGAGATTACCCCAGGGTGGGGGGCGGATCTCATAACTGTATCACCCAGCAACGTTCATTATTAAAATGTTGTGCCACAAATACAAATACACGAAACCAATCATTGAGCAGCTGTTCCTTATTCACTCAACAAATATTTGCTGAGCACCTACTACATGCCCGGCAGTGCCCTGGATTTAGCATAGTAATTGACAAAAAAGTCCAGATCCTTGTCCTCAAGGAGCTACTTGCTAGTGAGGACAGATAGATGATCAACACATAAATATAAAACAGATTTGGTGGTATTGAGTACTATGAAGAAAAAATTAAGCAGAATAAGGGAGCTGGACAGGGTTGGGGGGGCCATGTTTTATATAGGACAATTAGGAAGGCCTCCCTGAGAAGTGACGTTTGAAGGAAGTCCAGAAGGAGGTGAGAGAGTGAGCCTTTCATTCATGCATCCATTTGTTCCATGAATATTTATTGAACATGATTCAGACACTAAGGATACAGTGGAGAATAAAAGAGATATTCCCCTCTGGGCCACTGGTCATCTCCTTCAGCACACCCGCTCCGCTCCACTCAGTGGTTTGAAGACTGAATTGTTAAAAAATGGAACAGGAAGCTGCCCTTAACATTTTAATGAAGACTTAAAATGCCTAAAACTAATCAATATCTCCCTTCCTCCCCAATAAGAAGACCCATTCAACTTTCTCTGCTCACTGTTCCCAACTTAAATGTTTACCATTTTTTAATGGTATTATCAAAAATGGTTTTTTTGGGTTTTCTTAACCTTTATATACATATATTTTTGAAATGACTTTGGACTTAAAGTTGCCAAGCAGTAGAAACACTTGCCATGTACTTCCCCAGCACCTTCGGATCTTGGGGGTCCACATTGCAATGGTCCCGCCAGCAGGTTCACATTGATGCAGCAGTAGCCACTAACGCTGGTGGGTTTCGTCCGTGGTCCTGCTGCTGTCTGTCCTGGGCAAGGACCTCTCCAATCTCACACGCTGCACTCTGTTGCCAGGTGTCCTACCCTCTTCTGCTCTGGAAAGGTGGTTTTGAGTAGTCATAATTTGTTCGGTTTTATCCGTATGTTTTCTCAATGTTTATTCACTCTTTCTTCTTGAATCTCACAATTTTTTCTAGGTTCAGTTTTCTTTTCAGGTACATGCTTGCAAGCTTCCTTAATAAGAGTTTATGGGGGTTCGTTCTGCTTTTTGCTTGCCATTTAAAGATGTCTTCAGTTTGCCTTCCTTTTTAAAGAGTGACAGCTGTATTAAGATCTAATTCACATGCCCAAATTCACCCCATTAAAGTGTACAATTCAGTGGTGTAGAGTATATTTACAGAGTTGTGTAACCAGCTCCACTGTCTAATTTTAGAATATTTTCATCATCCCAAGAAGAAAACCTGTGCCCATTAGCTGTCACTCTTTATTCCCCTCTCCCTCCAGCCCCTGGGCAACCACTAACCTACTTTCTATCTACGGAGATTTCTCTCTTCTGGACATTTCATGTAAATGGAATCAAACAATACATGTCCTTTTGTGTCTGGTTTCTTTCACTTAGCATAATGTTTTCAAGGTTCACCCATATTATCGCACGTATTAGTACTTAATTTTTATGGCTAAATAATATTCTATTGTATCACAGTTTGTTGACCTATTCATCAATTGATGTCCATTTGGGTTGTTTCCACCTTTTTGGCTATTACGTATAATGAAATGAACATTTGCATATAAGTTTTTGTGTGAACCTGCCCTCAGTTGTCTTGGGTAGATACTTAAGTGTAGAATTGCTGGATAAAAGTAACTCTATGTTTAACTTCTTTGAGGAGCTACCAAACTGTTTTCCACAACAGCTGACCGCTTTACATTCCCAAGGCAATGTATAGGACTTCCACATCCCCACCCACACTTATTCTATTTTCTTTAAAAATGTATATATATATATGGGTGCCTGGGTGGCTAAGTTGGTTAAGCACCTAACTTTGGCTCAGGTCATGATCTCATGGTTTGTGAGTTTATTTTATTTTTTATTTTTTTTAATGTTTCTTTATTTCTGAGAGAGAGAGAGAGAGCGTGAGCAAGGGAGGGTCAGAGAGAGAGGGGGACACAGAATCTGAAGCAGGCTCCAGGCTCTGAGCTAGCTGTCAGCACAGAGCCCGGCACGGGGCTTGAACCCACAAACCGTGAGATCATGACCTGAGCTGAAGTCGGACGCTTAACCGACTGAGCCACCCAGGCGCCCCTCATGGTTTATGAGTTTAAGCCCCGCAGTGGTCTCTCTGCTGTCAGTGTGGACTCTGCTTCAGATCCTCTGTCTCCCTTTCTCTCTGCCTCTCCCTTGTGCGCTCTTTCTCAAAAATAAATAAACATTAAAAAACATGTATATATGTGTGTAGGTATCATAGTGGGTAGGAGATGGTATCTCATTTTGTACATCCTATCTTGTGAGTCTGTTTTAACACAAACTGTAGCATACTATACACACACTATACACTTGGCTTCTTCCACTTAATATATGTGTACAAAACTGCTTATTCTTTTTGGTGACTTCACAGTGACCCACTGTATGAATGTGCAATCCCAGTCATTTACTAAACCAGTTCCTACTGACAGGCTGCTGTGTTTCCTCCTAACCTTCTCTATCATAAACAGTGCTGCAATGACTGCCTCTAAATACCCTGTTCTCCACATGCAGCAATTTGTCTGTAATGACTATTTCTAAAAGTGAAATTCTAGGTTAAAGGGCAAATGCATTCTTTTGTTTTTATAGCTATTACCAAATTGATTTCCGTACGGTGTACCAATTTATACTCACCAGCAAGGCAAAGACATGTTCTTGAACTGGTCCCAGGATCATAGATCAAATTTGTGAAGATAGTGGAATCTTTGCACGGTACTCCTATGTAGCCTGACTGGAGTCACTTCTCTTGAGGGGTGTGGGATAAAAATAGGGTTCATAAGGAGCTTTTCTTGATTAGCAGTTCCCAAGAAGGAGGTAGAACATGAAGGGAGTTTGTCTTGGGGCCCTATCTACCCTTCTTTGGTGGAACAATGGGGACTTATTAAAGATGATGGGTAAGATAACCATTTGTTCCTATATTTCTTCAATCAACCAACATTTATTGAAAGCCCACTATGCGGTGTTAGGCACTAGGACGAAATGAAAACAAAATCAGACCAGATACCCCTTTCACTGATGCTTTCAGGCTTTTGAGAGGGAAGCAGACATTAATACAACTAAGGGTAAGGTAACAAATAGTGAGGGAAATGTGTATCATGCTATTGCAGCCTGTAGCAAGGGTCTGAGGGTTAGCAAAGAGTTCCCAGAGGAAATGTGTTTGAATTGAGATTTGAAGGATGAGTAAGTAAAAGACTAGTTGAAGGGAAGTTTCTTTTTTAGCTGATGGGAAAAGTGTGGTTAACAAATATAGTAGGGAGGCAATAATGGGAATTGTTGTTATGGGTATTCAGTTAAATAATAATATGTAATTCATGTAGCCAAAAGCTGGGCACATGTCAGTTATTTGGTGAATGCTTACTTTGTTTCTAGCCTTCCATTTACTCATGGTGAACGTTACAATTCCAGATCCCCAAGCAAGGCCTTGCCACTCTAGATATGTTCTTACTTCATATTTCTCTACCTCCCAGTTTTCTCTCTTCCTCTATTTCTGGGCTCCCAAGCACTGAGGTACATTCATGACAGACTGCTTTGGGAGCTAATTAGATTAATAGCCACCATTTAATGGGCCCTTAGTCTATGCTAAGTATTTTACATCCATTCTTTAATCTTGATAACAGTCTTATTAGGTTAGAGCTATTATTACTCCCATTATATAAATGAAAAAACTGAGGCAAGCAGAGCCTGAAGACAATAACTAACAAATTACAGAGCAGGAATCACGCTTAAGTGTGACTAATTTCTAACCAATACACCTACAGCACCTGGGGCTGGTAGTTAGATTTTTTAGGTCTTATCAATCCAACAAGATGAGAGCTTGCTTAGGATAAGAATTGCCTCTTGGGGCACCTGGATGGCTCTGTTGGTGGAGCAAGTGACTCTTGACCTCAGGGTTGTAAATTTGAGCTCCACGTTGGGCATAGGGATTACTTTTAAAGAAGAATTTGTCACGGAAACCAATTTGACAATAAATTATATTTTAAAAAAAACAAAAATGAAATTAAAAAGAATTTGCCTTGGGATTCCTGGGTGGCTCAGTCGGGTAAGCATCTGACTCTTGATTTTGGCTCAGTCCATGATCTCACTGTTCATGAGATCCAGCCCCGAGTAGGGCTCATGCTGAGGATGGAGACTGCTTGAGATTCTCTCTCCCTCTCTCTCTACCCCTCCCCTGCTGTTTCTCTCTCTCTCTGCCCCTACTCCACTCTCAAAATAAATAAACATGTTTCTTTTTAAAAAAAAGTCTGCCTCTAAATGGTTTAGGAAAACGATAGCCACTACTTATCTAGCATCTCTTATTTATTTATTTACATATTATTTTCCCTAATTTACAGATTAGGAAACTAAGGTTCAAATAGATTAATTAACTTGGCCAGTGTTGGAGACAGGACGAAAATCCTGATTTAGACATGCCAAAGATGACAGCCAATAATGTTTGTAGCTGATAGTTGAGAAGCACAGGGCTATCTATATTCCACCACACCCTGGTTATCTTCAGCTGGCATAACATTCAAGCAATGACAGTGAATATGGAGGAGAAGGAAGTGTTGGAGAGGTGCCCATCTCTTCCTTCCTGCTATGTGAAAATAAAAATTTAAGGCTCACAGTAAGCAGATTCCAAAGGGTTACTGTGGAATTCCTGGGTTCGAGCACCAAACATAGGCTACTATGAACAAACCCCCTCTTTGGGAGTTTTGTGGTCAATGATACAGATAATGTTGACACTCATGGAATGTTTTCTAATTTATTTTAAGTTTATTTATTTATTTTTGAGAAAGAAAGAGAGAGCGCAGGGGAGGGGCAGAGAGAAAGAGGAAGAGAGAATCCCAAGCAGGCTCTGCACTGTCAGCACACAGCCCAATGTGGGGCTTGAACTCACAAACTGCGAGGTCATGACTTGAGCAGAAACCAAGAGTCCAATGCTTAGCGAACTGAGCCACCCAGGTGCCCCTCAAGCAATGCTTTCTGTGTGCCAGACACCATTCTTTGTGTGATGATTTCATTTACTTTCCAGGTGAGGGCTATTATCATATAACAACTGAGGAAACTGAAGTACAGCAAAGTTAAAGGATTTGCCCAAACCCCCCAGCTAGCAAGCGACAGCTTTTGGGACAACTGGCACTGTGATTTTGAAGCTCCAGCGTCTTCTAACAGAGCAAGAGTCACTGGGTCCAGCCCAAAAGCAGACAGAACTTTTAGGAAAGACCAAAAATTCTTGCTAGCTAAATAGAAAATTTAGTTTCCAAGTGCCTGCCTGCCAGCACGTCTCAGTCCCCAACTTTCTCCTTTCCCCACCCACTCCTGAAAAACCAGACTGTGAGCCCAGAAAGTAGGGGAAAGGTCACAGCTGGGATTTGGCTCCTCCCTTCCTGCTTTTTCAGTCCTTTTTCACTAAAAGGCAGAGCACAGCTCCCGGGTTCTCCCCCGTCCTGGGTCCTCCCCCGTCCTGGGTCCTCGCCCGACAGCTCCCGGGTTCTCCCCCGTCCTGGGTTCTCCCCCGTCCTGGGTCCTCCCCCGTCCTGGGTCCTCGCCCGTCCAGCCCAGGCACTTGCCCCTGGCACGTGGAACCTCCAGTCCCACAGCTCTGTGGACCAGCCTAGAGTCACGGCCCCGGCTCTTTGACCCTCTGCCCTCCTCCTCCTCCCCAGGAGGAAGGCAAGGAAACCACTGGCAGCCTTCTTACCGGGAGGTTCCTTCCCAGGGGCCCGCTGACTCCCAGTGTCTTCCCAGGACTCTCTATTTTCCGAGATCCGCCTTTGGGTGCTCTCACAGTAGAACGTCTACATTTCTCTGGTTTTGCGGAGGGTGGGGGTGGGATTACTAAGGCTTTCCAGCCCCCCCAGTCTGGGGATGAGACTGAACTGTCACCTCCTAGCTCTTTGGTTCAATCTGAAAGTATCTTTAAAAATCTAGTGCCCACATTTTAGGTGAGAAAACTGAGGCCCAGTGAGTACAAAGTGACAGCACATACACCAGGGCCAGCTGAGTGTTTCAGATTTTCTGACACATGACAAGCTTTCGTAGAAAGCAGAACTTAATACGATGCGAAAACGCCTCCTCATTCCAGTAATATCAATGGTAAATTAAACCTCAGGATTGGAATGGGAGGTGGGGGGTGGCCTGGTGCCTGGAACGTTGGTATTTCTAGAAAGCGAAAGTCAGCTCTTCAGTCCCTGGAATTTAAACCCTGGGGGCAGGGAGGGGGGGTCTGATGCCTTCTGACAATCTGTGCTTTGCTGGAAGGTCTGGTGAAGAAGCCCTCCTCCGCAGACCGGTCTTCATCCAACCTGAGGGCCCTCGGATTGGGGCACTTCAGGTGTGTCTTTCAATCCATTTAGTATGGAGGTAAATGCGCTGATTCCTTCCAAAGCTTCCTGCAGCAGGAAAAAGCAGTCTAAGTTAACACACACACTGATCTTACTGCTGACCTCAGTGACTCAGAACCCCAAGTTGTGTTCTTTCTGTAACAGGTCGGACCGAGAGCCCGGCCCCTGCACCCAGACCTCGGACCGCCCCCGGTGGGGGGCGGGGCCGCGGACGTGCGTCAGGGAGAGTGCGTGCTGCCCGAGTGCGCGTGCGCGGGCTCCAGGACCGGGATGTGGCTATAAGCGGGCGGCGTGGCAGGCCTCCCGGTGTCGCTTGCCGAGAGCTGCGCTTTTGTCCTCCGAGAATCTTCCTGGTGGCGTTTTAGCTCTGTTCCGGGGCAGACTTTCTCGACTCCTCCCCGACCCACAGTTACCTCGAGCGGACGGCTCCTGGCGCTTGCTTCTCGAGGTGAGCGGCCCTGTGGGCTTCCGCGCCTTCGCGCCCCCGTTCCCCAGGCTGCGTGCCCCTCGGGCCACCTCGGGGTCCCGGCCTGCTGCCGCGCTGCCTGAAACCCGTGCCCCTTCCTCCGCCTGCACCCGGGTCCGGAGTCAGCCCCCCCAGCTCTGTTTTCAGGGGTGACCCTGTCTTACATGTGGCCCTCCCCATGCTCGCTACGCCTGGATTAGGTGTCCCAGGCCTGCTTTCCCAAAGAACCCTTCTTGTCACAGCATTTGGCGTGGTGTGTGGGGGTGTGTGTGGGGGTAACTGCCTATTGTCTTGCCTCGATCAGCACCAGGAGGGCAGGGTTCATGCTGACGGCCCCCCCGCGTTGCTCTAGTACCTTGCAGAGTGCCTAACACACTGTAGGTATTCAGGGTGTATTTGTTAAATAAGTGAACTTGATGGCTTTGACTGCCTTAGAATTATTTTGACGGCATCAAAAAATTTATGATTAACTGGATGGAACCTGACTGAGATGTGAGGGAGACCTCAAGGCAGGTTGCTTTCTCAAGGATATGTTCTTAACCTCCTCCCTCAGAAAGAGTCGGTTCTGGAAGATTTTGGTCCCTCTGTGCGCTGAGTTGTGGCACAAGGATTGTGTGTTGCACCAGGCAAGAGAAGTAAAAGGCTTTGCTTTAGAAGAAGTGAAAGTTGCTTTTTGTTTTTTTTTTTAAGTTTATTTATTTTTGAGAGAGGGCGCCCACGCCAGTGGGGGAGGGGCAGAGGGGCAGGGAGAGAATCCCCAGCAGCCTCTGTGCTGTCGCATTTGTTGGCTGGAACCAGCAAATCGTGAGATCATGACCTGAACCTAAATCAAGAGTTGGGAAGCTTAACCCTGAGCCACCCAGGCGCCCTAGAAGATGTAAAAGTTTTAAGGAGTGCCCTTGAATTAGTCCACCAAGGAAGACTAGCTCTAGGGCCATGGAGTTTATAGTGTAAATATGCTGAGAGATTCTGTTGCAGAAGACCGTCTGCTGGTCCCTATCCCCCTGCCTGGCTGAGCCTCACCCTGAGCTCTATGGAAGGACAGAAGTCAGGGCCAGATGCATCCATATCCCAGAAGGCTGTAGGTTAACCTCTCCTCTCTTTCCTCAGTATCCAGAGACCTTCCAGAAGCGGAAGACAGCTTTACTTCTCTACAGAGGAGTGGGGTCCGTTCAGCCATGAAGCCTCTGTTGAACCTCTATCTCTTAGGTGTGGTGCTCACCCTCCTCTCCGTTTTCGTGAGACTGATGGAGTCCCTGGGAGGCTTACTGGAGAGCCCGTTGCCTGGGAGCTCCTGGACCGCCAGAAGTCAGCCAGCCAGCACAGAGCCCCCGAGGGTCTTCCGCACCGTCCATCCAGAGGGGTGCCATAAGACCTCGCTCCACCGGCTATAACCTTGGAACCCCAGGCAGGGTCCAGGCAGGAGCTGCACAGGCGGGCTCAGAACATCAGTGTTATTGAACTGTTTCCCAGGCCCTTGAAGGGCCTCTCCCCTCTGGATGCGCCTTGTCCTGTAAAAAGAGCCTGCCTGATGTGAATGGGTTGCCTGTGACTGCGAGGGAATGATGTCACTCTTCCCAGGGTCTGCTGTACCCTCTGATGTCCTTGACAGCATTTCTCTGACATCTCTTAGATAGGGGCTTGTGCTTCATGTTCCGCTGCCCAGAGATGGTGTCGTCTTCATCCCTGCTTCCTCAGCATCTGCCAAGAGTTCCTTCGGACTTGGTGTCTTATGGTCAGTCTGTCTGGTGTCCAGCCTCCCTTCCCTGAGAGCTTGTCTGTGTGTGGACAACAGTTGAAGTGGTGTATGGGTTGGTGTATGGGAGGGGGATGATGAAATAGTGTCCAATTCTCATTGTTTCACATGTTAAATGTCCTTTCTCCAACACAGCATGAATTTGTGAAGGAATATTGGTCTGAATGGGACAGTGGGATGACAAAGCCTGCTCAGGACGTGGCATTATGGCCACCATGTGGCTTAAGTGGATTTTTCTAGTGAAATAAAAGTTGAGTATATATTTCCACTTTGTGTCATGTTGACTTCTACCCTTGAAATTAGTGCTAGGGAAGGGTCTTAATTCTTAGACCTGGGCTTTGGCATCTTAAAAACTTTGAAGCAGAAACTTAAAACACTTTGTTTAAAATGTAATGTAAATATACCTGAATTTGGAGGCCAGGGCAGTCGCATCTGCCTCATATCAACAAGTTTTCTGATCGTGGGCCAAGAATACTCCAGTATTCTCTTGACTCTCAATTTCTTTCTTTTTTTTTTTCTAAATGTTTATTTACTTTTGAGAGAGAGACACAGAGTGCGAGTGGGGGAGAGGTAGAGTGAGAAGGAGACACAGAATCTGAAGCAGGATCCAGGCTCCAAGATGTCAGCACAGAGCCCGACGCGGGGCTCCAGCTCACAAAATGTGAGATCATGACCTGAGCTGAACTCGGACCCTTAATCAACTGAGCCACCCGGGTGCCCTGGCTCTCCATTTCTAAAGAAAAAGAAAAATTATTATTCTAGCACCCTCACCTCTGTCTCTGGGGGAACGAGACTATCAGTCCAGTAGACTCTGGTTTTTTCCTTCTGCATTGCACAAGTAATGAGGACTCAACTCTAATTGTTCTCCAAGTCAGTTGGCAAAATGCCCGTGCCTACGACAGTTGTTTCTGCCCACTCCCAGATCTATGCAGCGTGGCTTTTTACACAGAAATGGAGGGCTTTTTTTTTTTTTGCTTGTATCCACCACTCCTGCATCCCTTACTCCATGTTCAAGTGCATTCACTCCTCTGCCCCTGGTAATATAGATCCATTCACACTCTTGATTTGTGTTTTACATAAGGTGAGTTTGATTTACTTTTGCCCAAGGGTAAGACTGGAGTATGCTGTTCTCTGCTGAACCACTTTTGCTTCCTAGGTTGTTCTTAAACTTAGGTGCCACCCTCTAGAAGCCAGTGGTTTGGGCATCACTTCTATTTATTGCACCGTGGCGGTCATTAGTGCCATTTACCAAGTATTTCCAGCTTACCACCTTCTGGGCAACATAGTATGATTAGGCTCCCTGACCCTTGGTGGATGGCTGGGCTTATGTGACTTGTCTCTCGGTAGCACAGTACAATCAAACCTGTGGTTGGCTTTTTTATCTCTGATTTCAGGCACTTTCATGTGCAGTAGTTTTCCTAAACATATTTCTTAAATTTGATATATTTTTCTCACGTCTCCACCTCATTTGGTGTATTTCAAACTTTAAGCAGGAGAGCTGCACCTTAAGTCTCTTCCCCAAGCAGATGAACTGAAATGGTTTACGGGGTGCCACAAGCTTTGTGAGGTCTTTGCTCTAAGACAGTTGGACCTACTTGAGGTTTTAACAATGAATACGATGGCCATACCACTGTTTCGGTCTTTCTATGAGTAGGGTGGCCTGCTGTCCCTGTTTGCCTGGCAGAGGGAGTTTCTGGGGTGTAGCACTCAGAGTTAACACTGGAACAGGTCTAGGTAAACCTGGTTGTCAGTTAGATGGGTAAGAAATCAATCCATTATCCTACCTGAAAAACCGGAGTTCAAAATGGCGTTTGTCATTTCAAACATTTCTTGGTTTTATCTGTCAGCCAGTTAGGGATAAGAAGCCGTTGTGTCTGTGAACCTTGCAGGCCCACCACTGATTTCTGTAGTCTCTCTGCACCCCTTGTGTTGCTTGCAAAATGGCCGGTTCGGGTCTTGTCTGACTAATTCTGTACTTTGTCGATGGTAACCAACAGTCTCCAATTCAGGCTGCTAAAATTCTGTTTTCTGACTTTTTCTTCTTAGCTAGATTAGATTATGTGTGACAGAATTTAAGTTACTGCAGGCATCAGTTTTACCAAATACTTTGCTACTGCATAACATGAGTTGCCATCTTGCCATCTTTCAATAAGACCTTTTTGCTACTCTCCAAGTAAGTTAATTAATGCCACACATATTAAGGCTTTTTTTTTTTTAATTTTTAAAAAATGTTTTATTTATTTCTGAGAGAGAGAGAGAGACAGCACGAGGAGGGGAAGGTCAGAGAGAGAGGGAGACACAGAATCTGAAACAGGCTCCAGGCTCTGAGCTAGCTGTCAGCACAGAGCCCAATGCGGGGCTCAAACCCACAAACCGCAAGATCATGACCTGAGCCGAAGTTGGACACTTAACCGACTGAGCCACCCAGGCGCCCCAGGGCTTTTGTTTTTTTAAACATACCCACCCAACACACACACACACACACACACACACACACACTCACACACTCCTATCTCCTTATCAGTCAAGGACATTAGGTTAGTTTAGGCTGCGGCAACAACCCTAAATTCTCAGGAGCTTGGAACAGTACAGTTGCCTAAGGCTGCACTCTTAGGAAGCAGAGTTGGGGCCTAATCAAGGAATATTCCCTTCTCCCTTCACTGCATCTGCTCAGTGGCACATCATAATCACACGGCTGCTGTGTTTCCCATTCTCGCCTTTTCCCCTCTGATTCATCTTGTTCCTGTTCCACCAATATTTATTCACTGTGTGGGAGCACATGGCTTGTCTTTTTAGTTTATAGCTCTCCATCTCAAGCCACATCAGAAACTGGTATAGAAACCATTGTGCCTCACTCAGATTCTTTAAATTGGACTTGATGTTGTGGCTCAGGGGAATTCGTGGGTTGTTCCTTTGGAGGAGGTAGGCTGAATGGATTCCCAGCCGCAGGAGGGATAGTGAGCTGAATGATTATTCACTAGAAGGGTCAGTAGTGGTAGTCATTAATATTCTCCAAGTATTTCTGCCCTTGCCTTTCAAGCACATGATAGAAGTGCTCTTTCTGACACCTTTGTGGTTGGACAGGGCCGTGAATTAGTTCTTGCCAATGAGTTGTGAGTAGAAGTGACTTATGTTAATTCTAAACTGGAACACTTAGGCACTGGTTCAGAAACCTCCAAAACCTTTTTTCCTCCACTACAGTGACTATCAATGCTCCAAATGCAACTGTTCCATGGAAGTAGGTCCTGGAGTGAGGAAGCCAAGGAGCAGAGCCCTTTACTGATCCCTGGTGAACATGTAGTATAGATGAGAAAGAAACCTCTGTTGTGTCAAGCATCTGCAGCCTAACTTGGCCTGTCCTGACTTGATACATTGCCTTTGGCACCTACTGGGCAACACACATCGACTAAGATTTCATTATTACCTACTTCAGACAACATGCATAAGACAGTAGAAGGAAAACTTATAAACCCATAATGTTTCAGGGTTCTGTGACAGAAGTATGTGTATAGGATGTAGGGACATAAAGTTACCTGCTGGCCAGAGGCAGATATTGAAAGGGAAATCTTCTTAAAGGATCTGAATTTTAAAAAATGAATAGGTACCCAAGTTCAGAGTTTCCCAGAAGAGGGAACCATGAGCAAGGACATAGAGATGAGCCTAAGCACACACAGCATACTTAGAAAACTGTCAGGTACATATTTTAAATCCCTGTTACTAGGTTGAAGCCTTAGCACTAGTGCCATCTAGTGGAGTCTAAGGAAGAAGGAAACACTAAATCTACGCTGTGTAATGCTTTCCAGATTTGAAGGGCTGTGCCTCTACAGCTTATGGTGGATATCAGAATATTAAGGGGTGGAAGGTATGATCTAGTCTAATATTGTCCAATAAAAATATAATGCAAGTCACATATGTAATTAAAATTTTTCTAGTGGTTACATTATAAACAGGAAAAGTGTATGTGATGTATGTATATATGTGTGTGTGTGTATGTATGTATATATATACATATATATACACATATATATACTTTTTTTTTTCAATTTTAGAGAGAATTTTAAGGAAGCTCCATGCTCACCACAGAGCCCAACACGGGGCTCAATTCCACAGCTTTGGGATCATGACCTGAGCTGAAATCAAGAGTTGGACGCTCGACCACATTTTATTTAACCCAATATATTAAAATATTATTTCAACATGTAATCAACTTAGAAAATTATTTATGAGATAGATATTTTACATTTTCTTTTGGTCCTAAGTGTGTATTTATATTGGTATTTTACACTTAGAACATATTTCATTTGGGTTAGCCACATTTCAGGTGCTCAATAGTCATATGTGGCTAGTGGCTACTGTATTGGACAGCATAAAGCTTTTCATTTGACTACAGAGGAAACAGAAGGAAGCTAAGTAAGTTAGACAATATCGTTGAATTAATGAGTGGTCATTTCCTAGTATGTGGCTCTTTTTTCTACATGATTACTTTTTTAAAAGAACTCTTCAAAATGCAGTATAGCAAAATAAGTCAATAATGTGTTTTTTCGCCCTCAAGGTAATTCTTGTGTGGACACGTGAGATTTTTTTTTTCCGAGAAAACCTATTGTTACAAGTCAAAATTATGAAATAGCTATAACTTGGCAGTATTTACATGCTGCTTTGCCCACAGACTGTCAGTAATGCCTCAGCCTTGACTTGCTTTACATGGCAACCTATATCAACTTAATAATTCATAATTCATCACTTGAACATTAACTTTTTATCATCATGTTTCTTTCTAGACCTTGTTCATACACATTGGACATTTCTACATTGTAATAGTATGAATGCAATTTGGACTCTTTTTTTTCCCTGTTAACATGAAAATTGAGAAATAAATAATTGATAAAGGCAGGTAGTTTTATGTGATCTGAGGAATTCTAAGTTGGAAAATATTATGTTCCTAAGACTTACTAGTATAGTGTACTCATATTCATGTAAGAAGAGACAGAAAAAGTTAAATGTATTATACTGGTATAAGGATGTATAAAGATTCTCTAAAAGGGTAGAAAAAATCACAACAGTGGCTTCATTTGGGGGGAAGTGTGATGGGAACTAAGCCAATGATGCAGTGGGAAGGGGCTCCTCACTCTCCCATTTGAAAGTTTATGATGTTTATACCTCATGATTGTGGTATTCGTTTGAAATTTTAAATTTTTTAAAATTCTTTAATGTTTATTCTTAAGAGAGAGAGACGGAACATGAGCAGGGGAAGGGCAGAGAGGAGGGAGACAGAATCTGAATCAGGCTCCAAGGTGTCAGCACAGAGCCCGACGTGAGGCTCGAACTCATGAGATGTTGAGATCATGACCTGAGCTGAAGTCAGACACTAAACTGACTGAGCCACCCAGGCGGCCCTATAAATTTCAATTTTTAAATGCCTATAATCTTTTCCTTTTACAGTTTCTATTGTAACAGCCTTTTGGATTTTTAATTGGGATTTTATTGAGCCTGCAGATTTTTTGTTTAAGTTTTTATTTATCTTGAGAGAGGTGCAGGGAGGGAGAGAGAGAGTCCCAAGCAGGCTCTGTGCTGTCAGTGTGGAGCCTGATACTGGGCTCAATCCCATGAACTGTGAGATCATGACTTGGTCATCAAGAGCCAGATGCTCTACTGAGCCACCTTGGACCCTAGCCTAACGATCAATTTGGAGTAAATTGACATCTTAATAGTGAATCTTCCAGTCCATGAACATAGTATATCTTTCTTTCTGTTGTTGATAAAGAATTATGTATCTCTGTTCATGTGTAATGCTGGTCTGTGGTCTGTTACTTTCTTTTCTTGCATTGTCTTTATCTGATTTTGGTAATGCTTGGTTCATAAAATGAGTGGAAACTGTTTCCTACTCCATTGCCTGAGTTTGTAGAAGATTAATATTCTTTCTTCCTTAGAAGCTTGATAGACTCCTCCAGTGAAGCCATATGAACTCAGAGTTTTATTTGTGGCAATATAATCACAAATTCAGTTACTTTTATGAATGTATTTTATTTCCTAAGTCACTTTTTAAGTCATTTTTTCCCCTAAGTTTTAGTAATATCTATGTGATGACATTTGTATAGAACTTTTAAGGTGCCAAATTTACTAGCATTAAGTTGTTAAAACTATTTCCATATTATACTTTTAAAATCCACAGGATCTATAGTGATATCCCCTCTTTTTTTCCAGATTGGCAATTTGCATATTTTCTTTTTTTTTTTTCTAGATCTCATGAACTAGAGGTTTCTCAATTTTTAGAAATTTAACTACTCTTTTTATTTATTTTTTAAATTATTTTTTAATGTTTATTTTTGAGAGAGACAGACAGACAGACATAGTGTGAGCAGGGGAGGGGCAGAGAGAGAGAGGGAGACACAGAATCCAAAGCAGGCTCCAGGCTTTGAGCTGTCAGCACAGAACCTGACGCAGGGCTCGAACCTACAAACTGTGAGATCATGACCTGAGCCAAAGTCAGACACAGCTGACTGAGCCACCCAGGCACCCCAACTGCTCTTTTTAAAAAATTTAATTTTAATTAAAAAAAAATTTTTTTAAGTGGGGGTCGACTGGGTGGTTCAGTCTGTTAAGCGTCTGATTTTGGCTCAGGTCATGATCTCGCAGTTCATGAGTTCGAGCCTTATATAGGGCTCTGTGCTGACAGCTCAGAGCCTGGAGCTCACTTTGGGTTCTATGTCTCCCTCTCTCTCTGCCCCTTCCATGCTCACGCTCTGTCTCTCTCTCTCCTTCAAAAATAAATAAACATTAAAAATTTGAAAAAAATTAACTTTAGAAGTAGGTTGTTTAATTTCCATATACCTTGACATTTTCCAAATATTTTTTCTTTCATTGATTTCATTGATTACAGTAAGAGAATATACCCTGTATAATTTTAATTAGTTGAAATTTACTGAGACTTGTTTTATGGCTCAGTGTATGGTATATCTTGTTCAATGTGTACTTGAAAAGAATGTGGATTATGCTATTGAGTGAGCTGTGTTTTACAGAAAGTGTACAAAATAATTTTTATCCAAAGTATTGAAAAACAAAATGATTTTTTACAAAATGACATAAAGTTAGTTGATGGTAGGGCACTGGGTGGCTCAGTCGGTTAAGTAAATGTCCAACTTCAGCTCAGGTCGTGATCTCACAATATGTGGGTTCAAGCCCTGCGTCAGACTCTTGCTGATAGCTCAGAGCCTGGAGCCTGCTTCAGATTGTTTCCCTCTCTCTCTGCTCCTCCCCCACTCATGCTCTGTCTCTGTCTCTCTCTCTCTTTGTCAAAAAAAATTTTTTTAAGTTAGTTGATAGTTATTTAAGGCTTCTGTATCCTTATTGATTTCCTGTTTGTTTTAGTTTCATGTTTTTTGAAACTCTGCTTATTGGAGACATATGCATTTAGGATTGTTATATCTTCTTACTAAATCTACCCCCTTATCTTTTTTAAACGTCTGTCTTTATCAAGTTGTATTATTCCTTATCATGAAGCCTTCTTTGATGATATTAATATACCCACTCTAGCTGACTTATGATTAGCGGCTGCAAAGTTTATCTTATTCTATCCTTTTAACTTACGTGTTTTTATATAGTGTGGATTTCTTGCAGATAGCATTTAATTGTACCTTGCTTTTTATACAGTCTGGCAATATTTGATTTTCAATTAGAATGTTTAGGCCATTTAAATTTAGTATAATTATCCATAAGGTTGGATTTAAATCTTCTATCTTGTTATTTTCTTTTCTATTTCCCATCTGTTTTTTGTTCCATTTTCCCTCTTGTCTTGCCTTCTTTTGGATTAATTGTGAATTCTTTATTGTTCTATTTTATCTTCATTATTCATTGGTTAACTATAGATCTCTGTTTAATTTGTTAATGGTTCCTCTATCCTTGGATTTATAATAAACATCTTTAACTTACTACAGTCTGACTTCAAATAGTATTTTATCATTTCAGGTGTAATAGCAAAGCCATTCAATACTACACCTTTATTTCCCTATCTCATCCTCTGTTTCATTTTTGTCATTTATTTTACTTCTACGTATGTTCTAAACCTAATGTTTCATATTACATTGTTTTCATTTAATTTTTTTAAATGTTTATTTATTTTGAAAGAGAAAGAGAGAGTGGGGGGTGGGCAGAGAGAGAGAGAGAGAGAATCCTAAGCAGGATCCACACTCAGCATGAAGCCCTACATGGGTCTCTATCTTATTATTGTAAGATCATGACCTGAGCCAAAATCAGGAGTTGGATGCTGAACCCACTGATCTCCACCCAGATGCCCCTACATTGTTATCATTTTTAAATACTCAATTTTTGTTTAAAGAATTTCAAAAATTATATGAGTGTGTGTGTGTGTGTATATATATATATATACATTTTTACTCATGTATTTAGAATTTCCAGTAATTACTTAGTCTTTGTATAGATGTAAGTTTATAGTTTTTACTATATTTGAAACCTTCCAGCTCTTATTCCTTCAAATATATATCTTTACCTCGGGAAGTAAACAGTTATGTCCAGTACAGGCCTGACCATGTGTCCACAACTCTGGTCAGACTACTTTTAGAGCTAATGATGATTCTTCCAATATGTAGTGTACTTTGTACTTTGTACACAGTTGCTTCTCAGCAAGTATTTGTAGAGCCATGTGTAGGACATTTCTTTACCACTTTTTATTTTAAAATGTACTTATTTAAAAAGGAAACACATGCTTATGGTAAATAATTCAAACAGTACAAAAATTAAGCTGTGAAAAATAAGTCCCTTTTCCACCAATGCCCCTCCTCTCCTGAGGCAAGCACATTTTTATCCTCCCAGAAATTATCTGGGCATGTTCAAGCATATATAAGTACATATCCTTTTTAAAATATTTTTTAAAGATTAAAAAAAATTTTTTTAATGTCTTACTTATTTCTGAGAGAGAGACAGCATGAACAGGGGAGGGTCAGAGAGAGAGGGAGACACAGAATCTGAAACAGACTCCAGGCTCTGAGCTGTCAGTACAGAGCCCAGCATGGGGCTCAAACCCACGAACCGTGAGATCATGAGCCAAAGTCGGACGCTTAACCGACTGAGCCACCCAGGCGCCCCATATATCCTTTTTTTTAAATCTCTTTTACCCAAATGATAGCATTTTATATATGCTGTTTTTCATCTTTTTCTAGCTTTATAGGTCTCAGTAATCATTCCATATCAGCATATATAAAGTTGCCTTATCTTTAATCGCTGCAAAACATCACCTCATGTGGAAGTATCATAATTTAACTGGTGTTGTATTGATGGACATTTACCTTTTACAAGGAAAGGAGAAAGAATGTCAAGAACAGAGAGTACTGTGATAAAGCAAAAATAATGACCTTGAAGTTTGTTTGAATATTTAAATTTCTACTATTATAAACTTTGTTTATAAAATTATATATAAATTATAAATAATAAAAATACATACCATAAAAATTATAAAAGTTTTTCCTTCCAATGAGCAAGTCTTAGGGAGAAATAAAGCACTAAGATATGAACTGCTGCCTCTGACGTAGCAGGTTTGGACAAACACCTACGGGAAGCCGTCCTCCCACCCTCTGTTTAACCCTCGTCACGGGAGGATTGTGCCAGTGTGTGTCTTGAGAGTTTAAAAGACGTGAGAGAACTGACTTACCTCCTTGGCTTGCTCCTGTACAAACACCCAGGTGAGAAGGCCTGCTAGCTATCCGGCCATAGTCTGAGAAGATAACTGATACCTCACCCTTCCTCAACTTCCTGCATCCTGAGGAAGTCTTTGAGTGGAAGTTTCTTGTTCTGGAACCAAAGGTAGGAGATTACAAGGGGAGGGGAGTGCCATTACAATGCCATACGGGTAAATGTTTGACACCAGCTCTCTGACTGGGGCTATATAATATGTAAAATAATCATACATACAAACACATGTTACTATTACATATGTATCATAATGTAGCATACTATAGTGTTATATGCATTATAACTACAATTTATGATAATTAGTCATATTAAGTCTATATTATAACTATATATAATTATATAATATACATGAGTGTACATATACCTGTATGTACATGCATGCATACATCTACGCATGTATGTTTTCTCTCCAGTTTTACTGACATAAAGTATGTATAGCACCCAGCTCACAACTAACAATAAAATGTACAGTACTCTTGCACATTTCATTTTGCCAATTGATTCTCACAGAAATCTTTCACTAATTTTTGTCAAACTCTTGTATTCCTAGCCAACCAACACAACTGACAAGTGCAGTTCCGACATGAATGTTGGCTGAGTTTTCCACTTATGTTAATGAGTAAGGTGAAAGTGAACTAACCTAGTTGTATGTTGGAACTTTACATGTTCATCAGTGACTTAAGCAACTTCTTTCCTAAATCAGATAATAGCTTTCAAATACTGGGAGACTTCTCAGATTTTTTGTGTGCCTACAATATGACAGCTACAGCCACACTCAATTTACATCACCAACATTTTCTCTATCCCTTTTTTTTTTATGTTTATTTATTTTTGAGAGAGAGACAGAGAACAGACTGTGAGCAGGGGGAGGGGCAAAGAGAGAGGGAGACGCAGAATCCAAAGCAGGCTGCAGGCTACAGACTCCGAGCTGTCAGTTCAGAGCCCGATGTGGGGCTTGAACTCACCACCGTGAGATCATGAGCCAAAGTCGGATGCCTAACCAACTGATATGTGTCCAGGCACCCCTTTATCCCTTTAGACAGCCAACAAAACAATAAATCAAGGCTTAATTGATTTCCATGGTGTAAATAACTCCCAACATGGCTAGTTTCAAGACCATGACCGACATGAAGTTTCTGGACACACACAGAAGAAGATAGGCAGTGGTAGCGCACCATCATATAGTGTTTCTACCCTGTAGATACAAGAGATGTAAATAACCTCAAGGGTACAGAGAGTAGTAAAATACAGTAAAATAATTAAGAAATGGTGAGTCTGGGTCATTACCTTTGCTTTTATATGATTTATTGAAGTGTAAGTTTACATAGTTAAATTTTTAATAATGGCTGTGTTTAACAACTGACTTGTAAAATTCCTGAAAATCAAATAGTTTTCACAATCTCTTTCATGCAGGCTCCAGCACACCACTGTGCTGCACTTCCTCTTTTGCCCACTGTTTCCAAAGAAATTAGCCTCTTCACTTTAACAGCCTGGTGTTTAAAAAGTTCTCATTTTATCCCATGAAATGAGGTAGGGAAGATTGGAGTGAGTTGCTTGTCTTCATCCTGAGCTCCTCTGGCCAAGTGAGGGCCTGACTTTAGGGAATTCACACAGATAAAGTTTTTGTGAGGGGCTTCACTGTCTGGGGAGAGGGCTGAAGGCTGTGAGTTTCTGGAGAAAGTGCCTTGCTGTTCTGGCCAGCTCACTGCTGTCTTGCCATGACCATAGTGCATTTCCCTCATGTATACAGAGAAATTGAGTGAAAAATGGAATGCCACTGTCACTGCTAGTATGTAGTGCATAGGAAAAGGGAGAAAAGAGCCCTGTTCACCCCCAGTCCTTCCTTGCCTCTCTTATTTTTCCTTTCCTGTTGTTACCCATCACATTCCTTGATGTCATGCCTGCCATTGTGAGCCGACAGGCTCTCCTCCCTGGCCTGGTGGACAGCCTGTAAGTTAGGAGGGGAGGGGGAGCTGTGGAGGTTGGGGGTAGGAGCGGTCACACCAACACCTTGGAACTGGGCTGGGTCTGCGTGGAGCCCCGGAGATGTTCCCCAGCCCATTCTTTGCAAGAACCAATGAGTAAAATTAGGGGCCTCCCACCTGAGGTCAGGGAACCAGGCCCTGGAGTGGAACTGGGGGTGGAAGATGGCCTTCTCTGTCAACTGATTCATTCTCCAGAATTCAACTTGTTCTCTGACTCGGTGGTGTTTGAAAGCAACTTTATCCAGGTACCCCTGTGCAGCTCAGAGCCCAC
This sequence comes from Proteles cristata cristata, assembly GCA_017311185.1. Taxonomy (NCBI): domain Eukaryota; kingdom Metazoa; phylum Chordata; class Mammalia; order Carnivora; family Hyaenidae; genus Proteles; species Proteles cristata. Next base: position 692,680 of record JAESUZ010004594.1, read on the forward strand.
TTTCTTTCCCTTTCCGATACTTGTTCCTGAGGCTTGGTCCAAAAATGCTGCGGCCTCTGAAAGCCCTGGGGAGGAGAAAGAGGCCGCTGTGGCTAGAGACGACCTGAGGGTCTGGATCCCAAGTTCAGCTCAGTTTGTGCCTACGGCATGATGGGGCTCCCTGCAGGTCATATGCTTTCAGGAAATAGAACTACAACCTGCAAAAGGGGACCTGAGAGCTCACTCTCCAGCCAGGGTCTATGGGCACCCTCCCAGGACCACCAGGGAGGGGATGGTTGCTTAGAGGGAATGAAGGTTGCTTTTAGAATCCCTGCTCTGAAATCCAACCTCCTCTCCATGGGATGATTTAGAAATAGCCTTGTTTGAGAGCCAAGCCCCTAGAATCGGCCTTGCCCAGGTTCTACATCCCCTAACAAGTGGTGATATGGCCATTGGAAGTGAGCACTTTCGGCCTGGGAAGCATGAGGCCACTGGGAGTATGGGGCAGTCATATGACATCCTGGGGCACCTGGCTGGCTCGGTTAGTAGAGCATGTGACTCTTGGTATTGGGGTTGTGAGTTCAAGCCCCCACTTGGGGGTAGCATTTACTTAAAAAAGAAAATGGTGTGTGACATCTTACTGAGGGGCTGCCCGCCTCCCTCTAGAGGTCTAGCTGGGACCTGCACCTCCGTGTTCCTTTGCAGGTGCAGCATAGCCAGCTTCTCAGTCAGCAACCTGTGTGCTGTGTGTGGGCAGGAGATGCAAAGAGAGATCGATAGTGTCCCTGGCCTAGGAGCTTATGAATTTGTCAATTTTAAGGGCATATTATAACATGGTAACTGCTAAGAAAGCTCTGTCAGGTGGTTTGGACCAGCTGATCCCTAAAGCATAAGCAGAGAGAGGGCTGCCAGTGTCCAGGGAGTTAAGAGCACTTTTTGGAGTGTGGCAGTTGAAGAAGGCTCCCCAGAAGAGGAGGTTAAGCCATCCTTTAAGGCATCACTAAGACTTTGATAAGTGGAAGAGCTAGGAGGAGGACACTGCAGGCCAAGGGACTTCAAGTTATCTTGGTGAAGGTGGGAGGCTAGAGTGCGTGAGGAGAGTCTGTGTTCAGGAATCCGTGTGATGGGGTCACAAAGCAGTGAGGAGTCACAAGAGAGAGTGGAGACAATTTGAGCTTAATTTGAAGATGCGTTCATGGAGCAGCAAGCTACCCCCTGACGGAGCCCCCCTGACGGAGCTCCCCAGATTTCAGAGAGCCAGTTCATCGCTCTAGGTGCCCTGGTTCCTGCACTGCTCTGGGGGGCTGCAGATTGGGGCCACCAGCTACAGCCTGCGGGCATGCTCCTCCCTATCAGTCTCTGTGGAGAAGGAGCAGAGACATGGCAGATCCAGACTCAGGATCCCGAATTCCAGTCATTTCTATTTGGGTGTGAGGTCTTGGCAGGAGGTTTATTCTCTTGATCTGTTCTCTTTGACCTACTACTAAAACTGTGTAGATTGTCTGGGTGGACGCTTAGTGACTCAGGCAGCAGGCAACTCGGACTGTACCGGGGAGGGCAAAGCCTACCTGCCAGAGCTGCCCCATGACAGAGTGAAAAGTTTCCCTGAAAGGGAAGCCACCCCATACAGCCAGGTGGCTCCCTTTCTTCCCTCTCCCCAGTATCACCTCTCTGCCGTCACCTCTAAGAAACAGCACCCACAAACGTTTACGTAGCACTTGCTCTCAATGAGTGCCCCCCTGTGTTTTGTAGCACATGTGAATGTCATTCCACAATGTGGGCTGCAAAAAATGGTTTTTTTTTCCCTTCAAAACAGAAATTCACTAGGCTCAACGAAACTTAAATTTCGATTATTCCTGGGGCTTTCCCCTTGTCCCCAGTTCCACCATGACTGTGAAATGGTTCCGTTGGTCCTACAAAATCTAGAACGTTGGGAGAAGACTCTCTGGGCTGGTCACTCCTCAAATGTTCCTTACCTTACCTTGGTCCTTGTGGTTCCTTGGAAGCTTCTCTGCCCACGTTGGACAGTGAGGCGGGCGTGTCTTAGCTGAGATATTGTGCCCAGTGCCAAGCATACAGTCTCCCTGGACTGCCACAGCCTCGATGCTGCAAGGGAACAGGTTCTTACTAGATCTGGCAACAAGCCAGGCCCTCCCTCATCGTGTAGGAAGCTCCCCAAATGTCCCTCAAGCTGGGCTGAGTCTTCCCCATTCACTAGCTCTTCCTTCACTCTCCTCCTCTTCCGGAGCTTTCTTTACACAACCTCCCTTCTAGATCATTGGAAACCTGTGCTGGCTGCTTCTACACGAGGATGGGGGAATACGATGTCAATGCCTCTTAGCTTTCTCTTACTAATGCAACCCTTTAAAGTCAGATAATGAGGAGGACACAAAGGAGGGCAGCACAGTTTCCTGTTGCTAATGAGCCAGTCTATTTGGATGGATGCTGGTCATTGCCCAGGCCAGCGTGTCGCACTCTTGCTCTGAGCATGTCACCAAGTTAAAGTGCTACTTTCCAGAACCTGTATTCTCCCACCCTTGTCTTCCTCTTTCTCACTGTCTCATGTACCTGGGGCTGATTTCTAGGTCACTAAGCCCGGGAGCTGGATGGATGTCTATGAAGGCTCTACCACTGTGATCCTCGGGGTGACCTCCTCGGTGCCCTCCTTGCCACTCCCCAATGTCCTCCTGATGGCCAACGTCACCTGGCCCCGGGGTCAGTTTTCCACCTGGAGCTCACCTGATTGTGCTCCAGTGGTCACCCTCAGCAGGTAAAGAAAGGCTTGAGGGAGGGGCCAGAAGGGGTGGGACAACTGTATTGTTTTACAGCTGGATTTTATTTTATTTTATTTTTTTTAAATTTTTTTAATGTTTTTTATTTATTTCTAGGAGAGAGATAGAGACAGCATGAGCAGGGGAGGGTCAGAGAGGGAGGGAGTCACAGACTGAAACAGGCTCCAGGCTCTGAGCTGGCAGTCAGCACAGAGCCCGACACGGGGCTCGAACCCACGAACCGCGAGATCATGACCCAAGCGAAAGTCGGACGCTTAACCGACTAAGCCACCCAGGCGCCCCAACAGCTGGATTTTAGATAGAAAGGACAGTGTATAAGCTATGTGTATACACTATGGTTAGTGTATAAACCATGTAGAATTCATTCACTGACAACATTTCTTTAGTGTCTGGATGTACCAGATACTGTGCTTGGTGCAATGGTAGAGGCCTAGTCCCTGTCTCAGCCTGGTCTTTGAGGATCTTGGCTTCCTTTTCTTTACTTCTAGATTGTCACCATAGACTTAGGGGGTCCCCCCCCCAAAAAAAGGTAAGGGATATGAAAGTCAGATGGGATTATGGAGTGTTACAATTGAAAAAAAAAATACTAGATATACAGGACACGTCCATCCTTCTTACTTTCTCAGCACGGTTAACCAGGATACAGAATGGAGATCTGGATGGAAATGGTGTCAGAACACCTGAGTTCCAGCTCCTACTTAACATGATCTAAACTTGGGCACATCAGTTAGGTGTTCTGAGCCTCAGTTTCAACATCTGTGAAGCAGAATTAAAACTACCTTTCTTTCATCAAAGGGTTGAGAGGATTGAATGAGAGGTTACACATCACCTATCAGCCATTGTTGTAAATGTGGGTGGGTTCTTTAGTGATGAAGGCCCTGAAAGTCAGAGAAGACTTACTTTTAGTAATCATTCCCACTCTCAGACCATGAGCTTTCTCCCACGGGCATCTCCCATGAGAGACCCATCTTCCGGAGACGGGAGCCTAGTGAGATGGGGCCAGGCTCTAGGTAGGCACAGCATGGTTGACTGAACGCATGGGCCCCTCTGCTATGGGGATTTCTCCATTGTGTCTAGGATTCTTCCCCTGAAGTTTGTGGAGCTACAAATCTGTGACCGGCTCCAACGCATCCTGAGGGTTAGAACAGTGACTGAAAAGATCTACTACCTGAGGCTCCACGAAAAACACCCAGAGGCTGTGTTTCAATTCTGGATCCGCTTGGTGAAAATTCTGCAGAAAGGTCTGTCCATCACCACCAAAGACCCGAGAATCCAATTCACTCACTGCCTGGTGCCCAAAATGTCCAACAGCTCCACCGAAATAACAGTAAGTGGGGCCTCCAGCCAATACGTGCTGCGAGATGGGGGATGGGAAGCCTAGTGCCTCAGAGGATTGATGGGAATTCAAGTCTAGCGTTGCAGGGGCAGACTTCATTTTCAAGGGTCAAGGATACACACATCAAACTGGGCTCTACAAACATATAAAAGCAAATTAATTTCGTTTTCCTAAAAAAAGAACTATAAAGTGCTTAACTCCATTAAAAATTGTTTTCTGTTGGGGTTTGGGTTTTTTTTTTCAGTGTTAAAAAGGAATAATGCTCCCTGAAGGAACTTAGAAAATCACAGAAAAGTCACCCCTACTTCTCTCCAACCCCAGGCAATCACTTGGAACATTCTGGCATACTTCCTTCCAGTCTTCCATCTTATTTACTTTCTTTTCTTTCTTTTTTTTTTGTTTGATCTTTAATAGGTTTTGGCATTAAAGTTGTGCTGTCTTCTTAATATCAACTGAAAAATTTTGGATGTGCTTTCATGTTATTGAATATTTTAAGACTTTGAAAACATTTATTATTTAAAGTTAGAGGCTAGATTGAATTTGCCAGGTTTTTTTTTTTAATGCTTATTTATTTATTTATTTATTCTTTCTCCAAATTTTTATATAAATTCCAGTTAGTTAACATACGGTGTAATGCTAATTTCAGGAGTAGAATTTAATGATCCATCACTTACCTACGACACCCAGTGCTCATCACAAGTGCCCTCCTTAATGCCCATCACCCATTTGCCCCATCCCCCGTCCACCTCCCTCCATCAACCCTGTTTGTTCTCTATAGTTAAGAGTCTGTTTCCTGGTTTTCATATTCCTGCCACTACCCACCCCCCCGATTTTTATTTGTTTTGTTTCTTAACAGTCTTCCATCTTAAGGTTTAATTTATATATTTGAGGATATTAAATATATAATACATTTCTGAATGCTGCTTTTTATCAATTTACATTATATCAGAAGCATTTTCCCATATTTTTTTAAAGCTCTTCATACATATCACATCACTTTGATCATTTCATGCTGTTCATTAGTTGTATGAATGAATTAAAATTTACTTTGCCATTCTCCTATTATCAGACATTTAGAGTTATTTCTAACTTTTCATTATTATAAATTAGGCTAAAGTAAGCATTTTATGTATTGACCACATTTCTGCTTGTTTTCTCAGAATAGATTATTAAAAACAGAATTCAAAGGGTAGGAACATTTTTAAGGCTCTTAATACATATTGCCAGATTATTTCCAGAAACCTCATGCCAAAGTATACTCTCTCCAGTAATGAGTGTCTATATCACTGTATCCTTATCACAATTGTGAAGTATAAATTTTAGCACATTTTCTAATATAGGTAAAAAAAAAAGTAGCAGCTCTTTGATTTTCAATGAGTTTGAACACCATTATACAGTTTTTTTGTGCTCTTTGGCTCTTTCTCTATTGGCATCTTTGTGTTTTTCTAAACTGATTTGTAAAATAAAGCTTTTTAGACATAAGAATTTTAATCCTTGAATTTGAAGTTTCTGCAAATATTTCCCCCAAGGATTCACTTTTTCCTTTCAGTTTATTTGAGGCTCCCACCTAGGCTTTTCCAGGACCTGCTTTGGGTACAAACAAGCACAGAAAGAGAGCGATAGACCAGATGGCCTAACACCTTCAGATTTCAGAACCTAAACCCTTTCCTCCTCTTGTCTAAGTTGAAGGCTTTAGGCATGCTTTCTCTGCCTTCCAAAGTGAGCTTCGCGGCTGTGCTGTGCTGGTCCTTAATGTTCAGGGCCAGGAGCCATGGCAGCCCATCAGAGAGAGGACGCTCTGCTGCCTGGGTCCAGTTATGCTCTGATGATTCTGGGGCTTAATGTTTAAGGAAGAGCTTCTCAGGTAGAGCCTGGAAGACACAAGCCTTGAGACCTGAAGGCTGAGTTCCTTCAAGTTTCTGGCCAAGGAGGCCAAGCACTCTGAGGGCAGACCTGGTCATCTGACTGTGAGTTTCTCCACCCAGCCTGAGAGCAGCCTCCCGTCATCCGCCCAGCCCAGCGAAAGCCTCATGCTGTTGGCAGCCGAGCAGACCAGTGACAGTTTCTCGAATATCACAGGAAGGCCCCCGCTCACAGCAAACAGGTGGGTCCTCCAGGCTCGCAGCTGCGGGGTCCCTTCCCACAGCCCTGAGCCGTGGGTGGGGACGGTGGCACCCTCGGCCAAACTGTCTCAGTTCCTTCTTTTTAATCTAGAGAATTATGCATATGATTTCTCCCCTCAATTTTATTATAAGCCTGTCGAAAACAGGCTCTGTGGCAGTTTGGTCTGAATATTCCCTAGGCAAACTACAGTGCTTTCATGGACAGTGCTCAATTAAAGGAATGAGGGGTAAGTAAGTAATTCAAAGGAGGGTAAGCTGATAAAGCGGGCTCATGGAGCTAGATGTGGACTATCTCCAATCCCAGTTCTCCAGGGTCCCCTGGGTAAGACAATTCTGAGTTCTCTTCACCTCACTTCTCTGTTCCATAAAATGGACAGAATAGACAGTAACCCAAAGCAGAGATGACTCCAAAGCCATTTACTAATTCACTAATTGTCTGAGACTCTGTGCAACAAGTGCCAGAAAACAAAAACAAAATCTTGAAATCAATACGTTGAACGAGTACAACCTGCAGGATACCATCGAAATGTAAGTATATTTTTGGGGCACCTGGGTGGCTCAGTTGGTTAATCATCTGACTTCAGCTCAGGTCATGATCTCATGGTTCGTGGATTCAGGCCCTGTGTCAGGCTCTGTGCTGACAGCTCGGAGCCTGGAGCCTGCTTTGGATTCGGTGTCTCCCTCTCTCTCTCTGCCTCTTCACCCACTCATGCTCTGTGTGTGTGTCTCTCAAAAAAGAAAAAAAAATTTTAATTTTATAAGTCAAATGATATTTTTCAATTTTTTAAAAGTCTTTGTACTTTATTTTTTTTAGTTTACATCCAAAACAATGGTTTCAGGAGTAGATTCCTTAATGCTCCTTACTCAGTTAGCCCATTCCCCTCCCACAGCCCCTCCAGCAACCCTCTGTTTGTTCTCCATATTTAAGAGTCTCTTATGTTTCATCCCTCTCCCTGTTTTTATATTATTTTTGCTTTTATATTATTTTTGCTTCCCTTCCCTTATGTTCATCTGTTTTGTAAAGTCCTCATACGATTGAAGTCATATGATATTTGTCTTTCTCTGACTAATTCTACTTAGTATGATACCCTCTGGTTCCATCCATGTAGTTACAAATGGCAAGATTTCATTCTTTTTGATTGCCAACTAATACTCCATAAATTATAAATATACCGCATCTTCTTTATCCATTTATCCACCGATGGACATTTGGGCTCTTTCCATACTTTGGCTATTGTTGATAGTACTGCTATAAACATTGGGGTGGATGTGTCCCTTTGAAACAGCACACCTATATCCCTTGGATAAATACCTAGTAGTGCAATTGCTGGGTCATAAGGTAGTTCTATTTTTAATTTCTTGGGGAACCTCCATACTGTGGCTGCATCAGTTTGCATCCCACCTGCAATGCAAAAGAGATCCTCTTTCTCCACATCCTCGCCAACATCTGTTGTTGCCTGAGTTGTTAATGTTAGCCATTCTGACGGGTATGAGGTGGTATCTCATTGTGGGTTTGATTTGTATTTCCCTGATGATGAGTGATGTTGAGCATATTTTCATGTGTCGGTTGGCCATCTGGATGTCTTCTTTGGAGAAGTGTCTATTCACGTCTTTTGCCCATTTCTTCACTGGACTATTTGTTTTTTGGGTGTTGGGTTTGATAAGTTCTTTACAGATTTTGGATACTAACCCTTTATCTGATATGTCGTTTGCAAATATCTTCTCCCATTCCGTCGGTTGCCTTTTAGTTTTGCTGATTGTTTCCTTCGCTGTGCAGAAGCTTTTTATTTTGATGAGGTCCCAATAGTTCATGTTTGCTTTTGTTTCCCTTGCCTCAGGAGACATGTTGAGTAAGAAGTTGCGCAGTCAAGGTCAAAGAGGTTTTTGCCTGCTTTCTCCTCAAGGATATTGATGGCTTCGTGTCTTACACTTAGGTCTTTCATCCATTTTGAGTTTATTTTTATGTATGGTGTAAGAAAGTGGTCCATTCTGTATGCCGCTGTCCATTTTTCCCACCACCTCTTGCTGAAGAGACTGTCTTTATTACATTGGATATTCTTTCCTGCTTTGTCAAAGATTAGTTGACCATATGTTTGTGAGTCCATTTCTGGGTTCTCTATTCTGTTCCACTGATAAAGAAAAATTTTTAATGTAAATTTAGTTTTGTCTTCCCTTTATAATTTTTTCAGTAGAAGAAGTTTTCTTCTTGCCCTTAGATAAAAGCTGGTTCTCTGACAGGCCCTGTAAGCATATGGGCTCCCTCTTAGAGTATAAAAGGTCCTCTGGTCCCTTTAAATTGCAAAAGCAGGGGCACCTCAGTCGGTTATGTGTCCAACTTCAGCTCAGGTCATGATCTCACGGGTTCATGGGTTTGAGCCCCGCGTCAGGCTCTGTGCTGACAGCTAGCTCAGAGCCTGGAGGCTGTGTTCAGATTCTGTATCTCCCTCTCTCTCTGACCCTGACAGCTCACGCTGTCTCTATCTCTCTCTCAAAAATAAATAAAAAAAACATTTAAAAACTAAAAAAAATAAATTACAAAAGCAGCGTCAATTCTGAAATTAAAATGTGCCTGATAATTATCAAAACTCTGAACTGTTCACACCTTCCCTCAGCCTGGCCTCATGTTAAGATGGCCCTTCACAGTGGGCACACTGGGTTTTCACTTCTCTTCTCCTTCTGCTTCCTAACTTAAAAAAGTTTTTTTAAATGTTTATTTATATTTTCAGAGAGAGAGAGGGAGCTGCAGAGAGAGACAGAGACCAAATCTGAAGCAGGCTCCAGGCTCTGAGCTATCAGCACAGAGCTGACTCGGGGCTCGAACTCGTGATCTGTGAGATCATGACCTAAGCAGAAATTGTATGTCCAACCGACTGAGTCACCCAGGTGCCCCCGATTTCCTAACTTTAAAGCTCTTTTTTTCTCTTAGGAGTTTCCTTGGGTTCTTTGAAGTCCCATACCTGACACCCCTCTCACCCCTGACTGTAACTCTGGTGATGCTCTGACATCTTCGTTTCCTCCAGCTACCACCCCCCTCAGGCCCTGGCTCTGTGGGCATCCATGCCCCCTGGCACTAGGGGTCAATATCCCCTTCTCCCTATAAAGGGCATCCCTTGGGCAGGGCTTACCATGGCTCTAGGCTGGCTCTCTCTCGCTCTCTCTGATCCTCAGGAAATGTCCTCTCAGACTTTGACGAGCCACTGGACACAGGAAGAATTCTTCACTCCACCACTCAAGCGACCCACTCTTCCATCTTTCCTGCCCTTCAGATTTCCTGCTCAGGATTTGTGTCCCTGCCTACTGGGTCTCCCAGGACCCCTGCCCCCAGCTTTTTTTTTTTTTAATTTCAAGATCGTTTTATTGAATTATGATGTAAAATTTTCTTCTTTGGATACTCTTGTTATTCGAATATTGGATCATCTTTGCCTGTATAATAGAGCTGTCACTTTCTCCTTTTCTTTCTCCAAGCTCTCCTCTTATTCTTCTCTTCCTTTTAAGCCATTGTCTGCTTTGTTTGCTCTTGTGTTCTTTTTGGTTTAGGCTTCATTTTGGAAATAATTGTTTTCTTAAAAACGTCTGCTTCTTTCCTCAGTTTTACCATCCCGTTTACAAATCCTTTAAATTCTGACTTGTGTTGTACTTTCACTTTCTTAATTTCTTTCAGCTCATTTTGAATTGCTTGGTTGTGCTTTTCCTTTGTTTTGCAGGCATATCTTTTTAGTGTGCTTTCATTGTCTGTAAGCATTGATTATGTTTCATATACTCTTCTTATATAATTTTGTGTGGGGTTTGATTACTACCCTTTTCTGGCGGTTATTTTTAATACGAAAATGGTTTTGGGAACGAGGGTCAGTCAAGGTAGCTTTCTGGTTTGGGTCTAGAGCTCCCTCTTGTGTTGTTTCGGGGAAGTGCCTACGGCCTTCTACTTTATAGGGCTGTGCCCCTCTCTCCTGTCTTTTAGCGGATCTTTCTCTTTTGTTTATTTTTATTGTTCCCGTCCTACTCAATTTGGATCCCATTTCCAGTGTTTTTTTTCCTTAGTGTGAAGCTGTGTCTTGCAAGAGAGAGTGTTCCGATGGCTTCAAGAGATCATAAGGCATGTAGGGCTCCAGCCTCTTCTGAACTTACTACAGCCAGACCCCTTGGACTCCCTGCCAGTTTCCTCCTCCTCAAACTGTCCGGTGGCACTTTCCACTGAGAACCTGTGGGAGGGGCTCTCCTGTTTTCAGACCCATCCGATACCCTGTTGCTTCTCTGTGCTTCCTCATACACAGATACGGACCCGTGTGCGTCTCGGAGCAGTCTGTAGCTCTAATTTTTTTATCCTGAACTGTCTCAAACAGGCCTTTACCTGTGGGACTCATGTTGGCCTAAACTGAAGTAGGGAAAACCTAAGCTCCGCATCACCACGACGGGCAAGTCACTCGGGCACCCCCAGCTTCCGCCCACACTTTGCCGGGCTTTAATTTTCAACCTCTGGGATTTTTCTTTGCTTTTTGCGGGCTTAACAATACATTTTTTAAAAATATTTTTTATTTATTTCTAGGAGAGAGAGGGAGACAGCGTGAGCAGGGGAGGGTCAGAGAGACGGAGTCACAGACTGAAACAGGCTCCAGGCTCTGAGCTGGCAGTCAGCACAGAGCCCGACGCGGGGCTCGAACCCACGAACCGCGAGATCATGACCTAAGTGAAAGTCGGACGCTCAACCGACTAAGCCACCCAGGCGCCCCAACAATACATTTTTAATTATGTGATTATACTTTATCTAGCACTTCTAGGTGTTTTATGGCAAAGATTTTTTAGATTATTTGGCCATCTTGCCATGCCCTAGCTACATAACTCGAAACTTATTTTCACTTAAAAAAAAAAACAACAGCAACACCCACTGCATCTTATCTTTGAATAGTTACAATCTGAGTGATTTTTATTTTCCATTTGGTGCTTTTTTGTGGTTTCCCTTTTTTTCATTTACTTCTTTACTTTTTTTTTAGAGAGAGCGCGCATGCGCGAGAGCAGGGACATAGGACAAAGGGAGAGAAAGAGGCTCTCAAGCAGGCTCCACACTCAGTAAAGGGTGTAGGACTCAATCCCGTGACCCTGGGATCATGACCTGAGCCAAACTCAAGAATCAGGTGCTCAACTGACTGAGCCCCTACATGGTTCTTTTAAATAAAACAAAACAAAACAAAAAACACAGGGGTGCCTGGGTGGCTCAGTTGTCTAAGTGTCTGACTTGGGCTCAGGTTATGAGTGTGAGCCCCACAAATGGGCTCTCTGCTGTCAGCACAGAGCCCTCTTTGGATCCTCTGTCTCCCTCTCTCTCTCTCTGCCCCTCCTCCCAAAATAAGTAAACATAAAAGAAAATCAAATTGAATTTAAAAAATTTTTTAAAATAAAATAAAATAACCATGTACTTCACTTAGAATAAAAATTTTTTAAATGTTAGCCACACTCTGTGTTTTTTGATATACGTTCAGTGGCTGTGATTTTTTTGAAAGTTGTTATTCTTTTAGAGAACTATCTTAAGGTTTTCTTTTCCTTATGCTGATAACTGTCAGGTTATTGTGGGAATCAGGCAGATCTCACAGGGCTCAGATCTTGCCTTTGAGTCTTAGTTAACAAATTAGGTTCTCAACACATTAAAAGTGATGCTTAAGATTTGGAGGGGTATCTGTTCCACTCCAGCAGAGCAGACCTTAGCCGGAGCCTCCCTCCTGCTTGGCTTTCTCTGTTCAAGTCACACACACACACACACACACACACACACACACACACACACACTCTCTCTCTCTCTCTCTCTCTCTCCCTCTCTCTCTCTCTCTCTCTCTCTCTCTCTCTCTCTTAAGTTTATTTATTTATTTTGAGAGAGAGCGTGCATGCGTCCGTGCACGTGTGCACACACAGGTGAGTGGGGACAGGGTGGACAGAGAGAGAGAGAGAGAGAGAGAGAGAGAGATCCCAAGCAGGCTCCACACTGTCAGCGCACAGCCTGATGCTGGCCTCAAACCCATGAACTCATGAGATCATGACCTGAGCCAAAGTCGGACACTTAACCAGCTGGGCCACCCAGGTGCCCCAAGTCACTCTTGATACACCATACCATTTATACATGTTGTCCCTGGTCATCATTCCCACATCCACATTTATATTCAAGGCACTTGTACTGGAAAATATACAATTTAGAAACAGTTTTTAAATTAACTTTTAACAATGCTTTCTTTCTCTTTTATTGCTTTCAATGACTCCAAAACTCCTGGGCTCCAACAGTAACACCAATGTTGCCATCAAAATAAACAATTTGGACAGCTATAAGACCCCCTCGCGAGTGGCATCTCCAGTCAATTTGAATATACCCATGAGAGCCGCCTTGAGCCACAGCCTCTGGGAACAAGAGAATCCAGACGAGCACTTCCTGCAGGCTCCCATTGCCAGTTCCCTAGGAGAGAACTTTTTTGGACCCTGACACCTATCCAGAAAGGGGTGATCTTCCCAAGCTTCGTTTGGTGCACTTGCTACCACCTCCTATCGATGCTGTTTTCCCACTGTGGGCCAAAAGACCATGGGAGAGGTATGATGGTGTTTATAACCAAGTGCTTCTGTACTTCCACCAATAAACCTCCAAGTGAGTTCCTAATTGTTATAGGCTGTGCGCCGCAGGGCTTTAGGCTGGGGATGAACTAATTAGGAGCAGGAGCTCACCCCTTAGGAAAATAAATGGGGAAAATGTTCCATCGGCTCAGTTGAAACCCCAAAGCAGCCAAGCAAAGCCAAGAAGGCCAGTCCAGAAGAAAGGGCCTGAGGAAAAAGCCAACTTCCTCATTCAGAAGGGTAGGAGGAAACACGCAGGGCTGCTACAAACCCAAGGTCAAAGAAATCTTGAGAATGACGCTGACCGACTTGGAGATATCTTTGTGTTCAATTTCAAGCAAGAAACTGAGTCTTTACCACCCCAATCCCCATGTTAGTGTACAGCTGTGAAGGTTCACCCTGGGACATGCAAACTTTGGTTGCTAATAGACATGGCTTCTGGTAAAGATGACCATGACCACCTGTCACTGGAAGTCCTCATTGATTTGGTTCTTCCTATCCTGGACCTACTGAAAGCCCACTGGAAGACATAGTATCTGTGTATATTAGGGATGGGGCAGGAGCTTTGGCCAATCTCTAGACAAATGGCGGATATCTACTTGGACAACACTACCACAGGATTCAAGAAATATCTATCAAACTTCCGCTAGGTGCCAGGCACCATGCTTGATGCTGGGTATATTAGAGGGGGCCAAGAAGACAAGTTACCTGCCTTGAGGGAGAGTGTGGGAGAGATGCTGAGTCCTTTTCTGGAGATGCAAGAAGCCCATTGGGATGGGCATGGTGTTTGAGCCACTGGTCTGTAAATCAAGGCTAGAGGACCTACTTTTCTAGAGTTCACACGTTAGGAAATAGAGTGACAAAGTGAGAAAGAACATGCTTTCCTCCCCTTGTGCACACACAGGTGGGCTGAACTGTAAATCCTGGCTCAGCTGGATCATAAAAGACATGAGCTGAGAGTATGCCCAATGCTTGTGGGTTTCTTCTTATCTCCAATCAAAATAAACACAAAACAAATTTCCTTCCAGCCTGTTACAATCAAGCTGAGCAGTGTTGGTGCTGGTGAGGTACATCTAGCAGCAGAACTTAGAAGGGGCTAATGGGAAGGGTGACCATGCTTCCCGATTTATGTCCGTGGTCCTATATGATTATTGATATGTACCCATCCCATGCCACTCTCAAAGTGTCCCTGTATGAATGGCCAATCACTCAACTGATACAGTGTCTTTACAAACGGTTAGGGGATCTCCACCCTCACTTCTATTGTGTTGGATTAAAACTCCATCGACTCCCACCCAGACTATTGTGATTACCCCAGCTGGCCTCCCAAGCTCTCAACATTGTGACAATAATAGCTAACTTCATCAGCAACTAACCATGTGCCAGGCCCTATGCTAAAACTTCACAGAGATCGCTTAATCCATGCAACTCATTGGGAGGTAGATACTCTTGTTTACCACATTTTATGGATGATGAGCATGAGCTTCAGAGAGATTCAAGAACTTGCTTAAGGTCGGGACACCTGGGTGGCTCAGTTGGTTAAGGGTCCAACTTTGGCTCAGGTCATGATCTCGCGGTTCATGGGTTTGAGCCCCACATCGGGCTCTGTGCTAACAGCCAGCTCAGAGCCTGGGGCCTGCTTCAGATTCTGTATCTCCCTCCCCCTCTGACCCTCCCCTGTTCATGCTGTCTCTGTTTCTCTCTCAGAAATAAATTTTAAAAAATTTAAAAAAAAGAACTTGCTTAAGGTCATAGAGGGAGTAAGTAGCAGGGCCAGGACCTGAACCCAGTCTAACTCCAAAGCCCATTGAGTTTGTCCCAATCTATCCAGTTTCTTCCCAATCCACATCCCTTCTTCACTTCTAAAGAGCAATCTTTCTGAAACATAATTCTGACCACAGTTTCACCCTTGATAAAAACCAAACTTGTTGATATGAAATGGCCAGACCTATTTCTCCAGCCCCTCCACTTCTCCAGAGGCTGCTTGCCTTGAACCTCACATTCCCACCATGCTAAATGTCTTGTCGTTTCCAAAACGCACCAGGTGTTTAGATACTACAAGGGTGTCACACGTCATCCACTCTACGCAAGTAGCTTTCCTTGCATTTCTACCTGTTGCTGTCATGATACTTCTCCTTATTTATGGAGTTTTGTGCTACTATTGTATACTGTGTCTGCCTGTTTACAGCCCTTCTCACACTTTCTTCCTGTTTACATGTCCATTTCCTTGGTGGGACTAGGAACTCTTTGAGAACAGATGCCACTTTATATTAGAGTTCTTTGCCAATAAAAGAAGCTGACTCAAATTTAAACAAAAGGGAATTTATTGGAAGGATCTGGGTTAGCTCGCAGACTCAAAGGCCAGCTCAGGAGCCAGTCTTGGAATGCACTGACATCAGATCAGCTCTGGGGATTCAGGTAAGGGTGGCCAATCAAACATCTCGTCAAATGCAGTAGGCGGGGTGGTTTCCCCATGGGAAATTGAGGGGTGTCACAAGAGAAGAGCTAGGGGAATGGACGTCTGGTGGCTGACAACAGATCCAGATCACAATCTGACCCTTTGCTATCTGTTCAGTGAGGCACCCTGCCATGGGCCTTAAGCATCCCTGTGCATCCTGGCTTGTTTTGCTCACTTGCGTGTTTCTGGCTAGGGATGAAGAGTTTAGATGGACTGTGTTACACTTTGCATGTGCCTTTGAAACAGTTTTTCTACTCAACATTGCATCTGAAGGATTCCATTCTGACTGGCAGACTGCACAGTAGCATTTTGGGTCCCCCGCCCCTCCCCATTGGTGTTAACTCGGAGTCAGTACCCTGTGCTTCCTGAAATTTTGTGTTTCCCTTTTATGAAAGCATATTATCACTGTAAATGGCCTATGGTCTCTTTGGGGATGCCTAGAAGGAACGTTCATGGTAGGTGGTTTACGGTGTCTGTAATAGGGTCCCTGGTTAAGGATCCCAGCCTTCCCTTCATTCAAGGACCTCAAGTGTGAGCACTGACTGAGGACTGAGGAGTGATGAGAAGCCATGATTCTCTAATCATATTCATCAGAGCCAGCTTTCATTTGCTGATACAAATGACCCAAGTCGTTGTCTATCAATTTGATTCCTAGAGACCCTAAATCAGTCCTCATATTTTAGTTATCAATGACAGATTCTAGTTCAAGCATAAAATGAACATCTCAAAGGATATCCAGTAGCTGACAGACTTTCTGGAAAGGCTTGAGGGCTTACATAGCCAGGACAAGGAACAATAGCCCAACCAAGCTGCAGGACTGCCCCCAAGTAAAACCTCGTAGCCCTAACTGTTGCACTCATCCTTCAGCTCTCACCAGTGACCCTGGTCTGGAGTCTGTCATCCCTGCCTTCTAAAATTAGATGTTTCCACTGACACCTACTATGTGTAAATAAGACTATGTAGTGCTAGCTTCCTTATGTTGCTGACACTCAAGTCAAGCTTTCACGCAAATGAGTCTCCTTGGCAGAACTCAGGTTATAGGATGCACCTGAGCTGAAAAGGAGGCTGCAAAAGTAAGGTCGGCTTCCCCCTCAAGGAAGCGAAACTCTCAATATGTAAATCCCCAAAAAGGAGTACAGGCAGCCAGAAGCCTTGAAAAATGTCCCGAAAGGATCCTTGATTAATGAACTGCAGACACAGAATCTCAAAAGGTCAAACCATTCTCAACTCTGATTATCATGCATAACTATGCTTCTGGTCCTTGAGGGTTCCCCAGAATTCTCTTTTCACCACCGAGATTACAGAGCCCATTTACTAGTTTAAAGAGAGTCTCTTAAACATTCTAACACTTTCTCAAAACTTTGAGGATGTACAAGTGTTCAGGGCCTTCTCAAAGGATGGAGTCAGGCAAGGGCGGCAGTAGGTACATGATAGATCCAAGTCAAGTTTTTTGTCTCCCAAAGGCTTTGAATTCCTTTCTCTACATCACATTAAGGAATTTCTGGCCTCTCGTTGTCCTTTAATGTGAACTGGGCTGAACTGAGGTTCACTTCAGCCAACTCAGCAAACTATGTATACAGAGCTGTAAGAAATAGCACAATTATGATGTAATCTCTGGTAAGAGCATCCATTTCAGTAAGATCAACCCTATCTAAAAATTATGTTCTCCCTCCTTGATGGAGTGCCTTAAAATTTATTCTCATCGATATTTACAGACAGAAATTGCCCAATTCCTTCAATATGTTTTTCTAGGTAAATGCTTTCTCTTCCCTACACTGATTCCCATACTTACCTACTCACACCCGCTGGGGCATCATAGACTTGAATTCTGGTTACTGGCCTGGTAACATAGGAAGAGAATTTTCAGCACCCTTTTTGCAAGGAGGGAAAGGCTTCCCCTCATATGGGATGGGCAGTGGGGAGTTTTCAGAAGGACTCGAGGGTTTGGGTCTTTCAGGTCTTTTCCAACTGTTGGAGTCTCGCTGTTACATTGTGCCTCTATCACACAAGAGACTGGTTTGAAGCTGTGACCTCGACAGTCTTCATAATTCAACAACCAAGAGAACCAAATGTGAGTTTTTTCTTTTAACTTTTGTTCTCACCGAGTTATTTAGTGTCCCATTGTACTCCAGAAGCACGCATTGTACTCCAGTGTCCTGGAATCCTCATGCCCTTTACCTTGTTCTAAGGCAGCAACCGCCTACTTCCAGCAGACACCTCTGTTGTCAGATGGTCCTAATTATCAACAACTGGCAATTTAATTAGCTGTGGACCATTGACAGTCAAGTTCTCACCCCAGAATCTTGCTGCATTCTATTCCGTTTGGTTGGGGTAATAAATGCCCTGGGGACCTATATAACCTGCAGCCCACTCTCTAGAACCAATCTATACCAATCTAGTACCAACCGGAGTTCTTTAGGTGCAATCAACAAGGACAACTCTGAGGCAGAAGGAGCCTGGGTTTTGTGCCCTTCTTTCCACTTGAGAATGGTTCACAGAATCAAAATGATCATTGAAGAAACTGAAAAGGTTGGAAGGAGCTGACCCAGGGCTCCACCAAGGATGTAGGACTTGGATTTAATCTACAGTCTGTTTGGGACACTCACTGGCATTCAGTCCCTACTATGTGCTTTGGCCTTGTGCTTATCCATTCAACATTCAGTGTCCCAGGAATCCTACCTTGGGCCTTATGCCTCCATGTGCCAGATATCCTCCCTTCTTCCAAATCTCCTTCCTGCCTGTTCTCCAAGCTGATCTATATGGTCTGCATTGAAGGACCCATTGCCTCTGGTGTCCAGGTGTGTTTGCCCAGTAGGAAGTCCAGGTAGATGAGAGGGAGAGAGGAGAATGGGGTCAAGACCATTATTCCATCTCTTGTAGTCACCTCAGTGGGCTGTGTCCCTAAACAGAAAGCAACTGCTCTTCTTAGGGTGGCCTCTTCTACTCAACATTTTCCTAGTTTCAGGAACCATTCCCTCTGCTAATCCATCAGGTCCATTGTAAGGACTTAGCTGAATTTTATATACGGAGCAGGGGCATCATCCCCCTTCCTTCTGACGTTTCCTCCTGGTAAATTTCCATCCATAGACCCTCACCCAGCTCCAAGACCATGACCAGGCAGCCCTTGCTGGGCTTCCATCCAGGCAATTGCATCTCTTTTGGTTTCTGCCTGTCTCCCAAGCCTGGTTACTTTAACGTTCATTTGTGGTAGAGACCTGCCAATAGTCTTCCAAGAAATTCCCTTTGGCTTAGGTTGACCTGTCAATTTCTATGATTACAACCATGAAGCCTAACAATGTGGTGCTGTTCCCAGAAAAGTGGATGTTGTGTAGGCAAATATGCCAACCATAGATATCTTATTTGTTTGTGTACCCTTCAGTGCCTGGCTCCTGCTAGACACCTAATTAAAGGCGGTTAAATAAAGCCATTTTTGCCATAGCCCCCAGCTCTGACTGTCCCACATTGTTCTCCCTCACCCTCCCACCCCTGCCCCCAACAAGGGAAGAAATGACAGCCTTTGCTGAATGGACTTATCATTGAAATTGGTTTCCCAGAAACAATTTCTTAGATGAAAATAACATCACATACCCTTATGTGTATGTTTTAGTACACATTAGTACTAAATTAGTAAAGTTTTCAATAACTAAAGAACACATAATTTAAATTTTTTTAAATGTTTTATTTATTTCTGAGAGAGAGAGAGGGAGAGAGAGCATGAGCAGGGGAGAGTCAGAGAGAGAGGGAGGTTCAGAATCTGAAACAGGCTCCAGGCTCTGAGCTAGCCGTCAGCACAGAGCCCGACTTGGGGCTCGAACCCACAAACTATGAGGTCATGACCTGAGCCAAAGTCAGACGCTTAACCGACTGAGCCACCCAGGCACCCCATGAACACATAACTTAAAAGAGAAAGAAAGGAAACAAAACATTGTGATCCAGAGTCAATTAGAGCCCATCAGGATATGACATTTGCAAAAAACAATGTAAATGCCTCTCAAAGTTTCTGAAATGAAATCCAGAGAAAAAAAGAAAATGTTCTCAAGGAGTAATACCAAGAACAGACCTACTTAAAACGTGCAATGAAATGAGATCATAAAGTCTCACAAATGCCCTTATAAATCTCGAGAAAAATAACAAATAGCTGGCCAATTAAGACTTGAGCGTTGTGGATGAGATTGGAGGTAAAGGAAGCAGAGATCCTAGGGACACTGAAAATGTAGAAATGAGTTATCCTGACTGCCATCCTGAGGGTACCAAGGGGTTGACTAATGAACTCTCAGAACCACAGGCCTTTGATTTAGAGAACCAAACAAAACACTGGGCTCTTATCTTCAGCAAGAATACTATTAGGTCAAGTTCACCAGAATCCCCCTTACTCATGATATTTCCTCAATAATTTTCCATCCACCGACTCTCACCCTGCCCTTTGGCTACACATTCCCAATTGCCTACATAGCTTTCTTTGGGAGTGGAGCCCAAGTGCCTCCCCCCACTGCAAAATTCCATTACAGGGGTCCCTCTGCCTATTGTGATGGCCTCCTCCTGACTCCCCCCGCCCCCCATGATGTCTTCCTTACCATGCTTGAAAAACAAAACAAAACAACAAAAGCAAGAATCCATAAAAGCCCACAAGGTGTCAATTTTGAGAAATCCAAGACTGGTTTCAAAATAAGGAAACAACTAAAAGTGGTAAAGCTTCAGAAAACAAGCGCTTAAAAATGAACATTTAGTATTATTAACGCTAAAGCTATTTACAGAAGCTATACCATGAATGAAAAGAGGCAGAAATACAATAATCTAAAGATATTTTGAAGGGGGGCTATTCTGGTTTTTGCTCTGTCTCTGATTCCCACCTGACTTAGGACAAATAAATTAATTTCCCCATTGGGGATGTGAATAATTTTTTTAAAATTAAAATATCACTAAAATTTTTAATTATGCCCAAACAGAACACTGCTTTTGAATGTGAATACTTGCAATAGAAAACATACCGTGAGTCCATGACAGACAAAGAAACAGTCACAGATGGTTTATTCTAAAGTGGTTTGATGGCTCCCTAAAGTCTCCAGTTAGGCACACTGCCTTGCACAAAGAAGGAAAGGAATTTCTGTCACATCCATTCCCTCCCTTCACTGCCATTCAAAGGACATATCTAGATGCAAGAAGAATGTGTCCAGCAGTATGAGATTGCCACACATGCACACACAGGACAGTCTATATGTAAATGCTTTGCATTTTTAAAAGTGTCTCCACATCTACAATTTTTTTTTAAATGTTGATTTATTCGGGGGAGAGAGAGGGGGGAGGAGCAGAGAGAGGGGAAAACAGAGGATCTAAAAGAGGCTGGGTGCTGTCAGCACAGAGTCCTACTGGTGGGGGGGGGGTGTCAAAATCCAGAACCATGAGATCATGACCTGAGCAGAAGTCGGAGACTTCAACCAACTGAGCCACACAGGCGTCTCTCCACATCTGCAATCTAAGGTGATTCTCATAATTGTATGAGATGGCTGTTACCATGAACCATACTTCATAGATGTGAAAAGTAAAGCCTGGAATAGCTTGGCATGATCTTTGGGCAGCCCATGAATCTCAAAGTCCAGAGGGCAGTAGGGCAATGGCCTTTGGGCTTCTGCTCACAGACGTCAGTCCCCATCGTGCCCATTCCTGTCATCCGTCATCGCTGAGATCTTTGGTTGTAGGCTCAGCTAAAGCCAAGGTGCCCAGCCCGCCCCAAGATCCGGCATTCCTTCACAAGCACTTGTAAGCAGAGTGGATAACTGCCACCAGATGGCGCCCCACCTCAGCTGGGACCCCAGTGCCTTCGATGAACATCTGGCAGCCCCTTAGCTGAACAGAATCCCAGGCATTTTATTTATTAAAAAAAAAAATTTTTTTTTTCCTGAGAGAGAGAGCGTGAGCAGGGGAAGGTCAGAGAGAGAGGGAGACACAGAATCCGAAACAGGCTCCAGGCTCTGAGCTGGCTGTCAGCACAGAGCCCGACGCAGGGCTTGAGCTCACAAACCGTGAGATCAGGACCCGAGCCGAAGTCGGATGCCTAACCGACTGAGCCACCCAGGCACCCCATCTCCTGATAGGTTTTTAAATGTGCTCTTTTCTAGTTGAGGGTATATCCTGTCCTCGTGGGATAATATTTGTTAATTCAGCCTGAAGACCTGAAAAATAGAGAGCCCAGCTGAGCTTTCCTGCCTCTGCTGAGACGGTGCTGTGACCCATAGGGGCTTCTACTCTTGAAGATTTTTCTCTTGTTTTCCCTGAGCTGATTATTCCCTCCCTCAGGCTGTCTCTCTCCAATCTGGGGGGAGTGAGCATGGATAATTTGTAAGAACACACAGATTAAGTAGCTTTCTTTCTCTATTATCAGGCCACATCCAGATTTTCTGCTCTATTTTTTGGCCACCACTTAACCTCTTGTTCAGTTGCCACTAGTAACTTTTTACTATTAAAAAAATTATTGTGTATTTACTGTGGATGTCAGAGGGAGTAATTCTGTGACATGGCTTCGTTGCAGAGGCTGCTGATTATGCACCGATGTCTGTAATCCTAAAATAATAAATAAGAGAACCCACCAGTTGTAGGTGGGCTCATGGCCAATCCAGCTGAAAGCTACATTTCCCAGCTTCCCTTGCACCTGGGTGTGGCCATGTGACTGAATTCCAACCAATGGGATGTGAGCAAAAGTGATTATGCCATTTCCAGGTCATGCCCTTAAAAGGAATGAGTGTACCCTCCCCTTCCTCTTTTCTCTTCTCACTGGCCAGTATGCAAACATGATGGCAGGAGCTGAAGCAGCCACTTTGAAACTCAGAGACAGAGAGTGACATATTGAGAATGAAAGAGATACTCTACCAGCTCAGGATGGCCCGTCTGTGGACTGCTGTGTAAGAGAGAATCAAAATTCTATTTTAAGTCACTATATTTTGAGGTCTTTTGAGTTCCTAGACTATAGTATAAATAATACAGTTTCATGACATTACCTTTACCCAGAAGCGTGTACTTCCTTAGCTATTTGTACTTATTTGTTTTCTTATTTCACATTGTATGCTTTATGTCTTCCTTTTATAAAAAATGAAACTGTTAGCTAGTGGTCTAATTTTTTTTTCAATGAACCAGCTTATGGATTTATTTATTCCAGAGTGCTTAGGATTTTAAGATTCTTTTGGCTTCCTTTACACTTGAATGAATGTCATTCAATTTAAATTTGTGGAATTCTTGGGTCACATCCTTTCTCAACATTCTTTTACATCATTCCATTGTCCTACGGCACCTAAACATGCTGAAATCTAAAGTCAGTCTTATTGTATTCTCCTCGGTAGAGTGCCTGCTTCTTCTATCTGGATATTTGTAGCAGGATGCTTTTGTTTTGCCTAAACTTAAGAACTTCACAAGAGCTATGTGGGTCTCAATGTTTTTTTACTCAGTTTACCTACAATACAGTAAATCCTGTCCGCCAGTTTTTGTTTCAGAAATGGCCTTTTCTTTTATGGTTTTGACTACTTTTTCAATTCCATTTGTTCCCTCTTCATCAGGGACTCTAGCTGTATGCTGGCTCAACATGAACGTCTTACGTATCTATCACTTTCTTTCCATTTCTTCGTCTCTTGCCCTTCTTTATTGCGCTCTGTGTGAGAGTCTCACACCTGTTATCCACGTCACTGACCTGGTTTGCTGTCATGTCCACTCCATTGCTTGTGGCTTCTAACGTGGCTGTCAGACCCTGAGTGGGTTTTGCTTCCTGTTTTTCCCCCTTAACTCACCGTCTCATTTTGGCATCTGATTTTGTTTGTTTGTTTGTTTCACAGGAACTATAAGGAGTTCCTATGGACATTCTTTGGGAGAGAAGAGTAATATTGAAAACAGATCCTGTGGTAGCTTGTCACTAAGAAATAGGGACTATTTTTATAAAGAAAATACTTACCTGAATCCATCTGCCCTGTAGATGTAAATTCTATTTCATAGGAAAGATAGTAGCTAGAAAAGCAAACTAACCACCACAAGGAAGTAAC
The DNA here is from genome assembly GCA_017311185.1 of Proteles cristata cristata. Lineage (NCBI taxonomy): Eukaryota > Metazoa > Chordata > Mammalia > Carnivora > Hyaenidae > Proteles > Proteles cristata. The sequence continues at coordinate 715,974 of JAESUZ010004594.1, forward strand.
CAGACAAATCTAGAAGACGGGATATTCTGTAGGACAACTGCCTCAATTGTTTCCACTAGGAGGTGTCCTAAAAAAAGAGAATGTTCTAGAGTACAGTAAACTTAAGGGGGATGTGTGGTCCTGGATTGAATGCTGATTTGGATAAATCAGTCATAAGAATATTTGGAGTTAGGAGGAATTTTAATATGGCCTAGAAGTGAGATGACATGAGATAAAAGGATACTGAAATACAAAGTAGAAAGTGTTGGCTAAATAATACAGGTTATTTAAAAAGTTATAAAACCATTTTTAGAGTATAACCTCTCTCTCTCTCTCTCTCTCTCTCTCACACACACACACACACACACACACACACACACCTCCAAGGTTGTTACAGTGATGTTCTCTGGGAATTAAGAAAATGCTATTTGTTTTTTAAATTTGTCTCTGTTTTCTGATATTCTACAAGCACTTGTGCTGCTTATGCAATAGTTTTCTTTTTAAAATAGTAACACAGATTTAAATGGGACAGGTTTACCCATAAAGATAATAAAGCTTGCGCTTCAGGACCCTTTGTTCACGTGGAAACTTCTGAGCCCCGAGGAGGGCATCGAGCAGTTTTGTATCATACTTCTGTGGGGATTTTTTTCTTTTGTCTTGTATGTTTAGAAATGTTTTAACTGTGGTAAACACACACACACACACACACACACACACACCTAAAATTTACCATTTTAGGTGTACGGTTCAGTGGCATCACATACATTCCCCCAGTTTGTGCAGCTATCACCACCATCCGTCTCCAGAATTTTGCCGTCTTCCCAAACGAAAACCCTGCACCCATTAAACAGTAACTCCCTGTTGCCCAGCCCCTCCAGTAGTTTTAAATGTCTCCAAAACCATGTAACCTTTAAGCTCCACAGAACCCAGGTCCAGCCCCAACTGACAATCAGATATCGTGGTCACTCGTGAGCAAGCTTTGAAATGATGCTGACCAAGTGATTTTAGCCTCAAGCCAAAGGGCTGTCCACATCGGCGAGGGGACGGTCACCGGAGCAATCCTCGCCAGGTGTGCTCAAAGCAGGAACTGTGGCAGCGTCAACATCCCCGCGCACACAGGAGGACAAAAGCTATGAGTTTCTCATGTTCTTGGGATATATATTCAGACAACTTTCCTTCCCAGAAGCAACAAGTGTTTCATTCTTAAGATCCTACCTTCCTGTACATTAACCCTATTTTAGTCATTGCTTAGAATTATTGGTAAATAGTACCATTATTTCCTGTAAAATTGGTCCAGAAGAGTAGATAGTTTTATAGAGTTGTTTCAGCAAGTGTTGTTTTGTTTTTTTTTTTTACCTTATTTATTCTTGAGAGACAGAGAGAAGCAGAGCATGAGCAGGACAGGGGCAGAGAAAGAGGAAGATAGAGACTCCGAGGCAGGCTCTGAGCTGTTTGTCAGCACAGAGCCTGACGTGGGGCTCGAACTCACAAACCGTGAGATCATGACCTGAGCTGAAGTCAGACGTTCAAACAACTGAGCCACCCAGGTGCCCCTATGTCAGCAAGTTTTAAGCCTGGCTCAATGGAACACCCAAATTTATTTCTCTCACACATAAGGAAGTCTGGAGGTATGCAGTCCAGGACTCGTATGGGCGTTTTGTGATCATGAAGTAATTGGAGCCCTTTTATCTTGCTATGCTACCGTCCTTAACATGCCACTTTATGACCCAATGGGGCTGCTCAAGCTCTAACCATCAAGTCTATATTCCAGCCAGGACAAAAATATAAGGAGTGAAAAGAGCATGCCCCTTCCTACAATGTTTCCTCACAGCAGTTGCACCTTGAGCTTACATCTCTGTCACCAGAACATAGTCACATGGCCTTACCTAGCTGTAAAGGAGACCAGGAAATGTGATTTTTATTTTAGAAATGTGCCCAACTAAAAATCAGACATTCTATTAATAAAGAAATGGAGAGAATGGATATTGGGAAAGGCAACTAAGCATCTTTCAAATGGTCTTTAAAAAGATTCAGTGTGCTAGGTTTGGGGGTTTGATGGGGGCAAATAGGAAAAGTAGACATTTTACTTTTTAAATGTTTGTTTATTTTGAGAGAGAGAGTGCATGTGGAAAGGGCAGAGAGAGAGGGAGAAAGACTCCGTGTGGAGCCCAATGTGAGGCTCGAACTCACAAACCATGAGATCACCACCTGTGCTGAAACCAAGAATCAGATGCTCAACCAACTGAGCCACCCAGGCGCCCCCGTCAGGGTAGACATCTTAAAGACATTTTATCATTGCTTAGCATTTTGTTTAGAGCCGAAAGCTCACTTCCTCACAATTAGCTTTCTAGACTGGGTGCTAAAGCCTCTTCCACAGACCACGGAAGTGGGCTCAACAGGCTGTACAGAAAAGAGAAAAAGTCATCTTCCCAACTGAAGGGGACTTTTGGATGTCTCAGTGGCCAAATATACCCGAGCCGTATATCTAGGCCAATAAGCTTGACTGTTGTGGATAAGCTTTAACTTCTATCAGTGTGTTAATTGCCATCACATTTGTATTGTGTGTTATTTTTAGGGAAATGTAAACCACAGGGGGGCCAAGAGATCCTATCCTTACAGAACGTTTCATGGAGGACAGTTTCCCCACATGATAAACAAAAGAAAATGAGGAATGTGAACGCAGAAGTTGCTTTACCAACCTGGGAGCTGTTTCAGGGGCTTGAACAGGTGCATAATAGAAGTGACCAGGTGAGGGGCTGATGGAATCAGATCAGAAAAGCCTCATGACCGTTCAGTCATCCCTCTGACTTGATAACGAATACAAAAATAGATCACTCTGCTTGTACATCGCGTATATTGGTTGTCAAATTGTTTTTCATTCTTTTTTTTAATGTTTGTTTATTTTTGAAAGAGAGCAAGCATGAGCAGGGAGGGGCAGAGAGAGAGAGAGAGAGAGAATCCAAAGCAGGCTCCATCAGGTCCCGAGCTGTCAGCACAGAGCCTGACATGGGACTCGAACTCACAAACTGCGAGATTATGACCTGAGCCGAAGTTGGACGCTTAACCAACTGAGCCACCCAGGTGCCCCATCCAATCGCTTTTATAAATTGATCACATTCAGTCATGATGGATAATACATCATTTAGTAAATCCTGGAGCCTTGTCCAAATCAGAATACAATTTCTCCCTGAAGTGGACTTGAACAGTGGTCACCCTGATGGGTTCTTGCCCTTGACCCAGCCACCGCAGGGTACCGGCTTCTTGCTCCAGGCTGAGGAAGGCCATCACTCTCTGAGAAGGGGAGTGGCTTGTTAATCCGGCAGAAATGCCCATCCCAGGTCTATTCTTCTCAGCTGGCACCCTCACAAAGCCAGCCTCTGGGTAAGAAACTAATTACTTGTACTTCTTCAGTTTGACCTCCTAAGGGAAATAAGACCTGTAGAAGTAACCACCCAGGCATAGCAGAGCATGGAGCAGAGCCCAGCAATTCCTTCCAAGACGGAAAAGCCTCCTGCAGATAAACCAGGGCACGCATGTTCCCTCGTCCTGCAATGCTCTGAAAGGCTGGGTTTTAAATAGACAACAGCCCTTAAAACCGACGGTGGCAGGTTGCATTAGGAGGGAGGGTTGAAAGGTAGGAAGGAAAATGCCCTCCCTACACACGGCCTTCCTTCCTTGCTTTCCACATGGCCACTTGCTCAGCAAGTTCTGGGGGCACTAGATCCCCAGGTTCTGACAGGGGCTGGGGAATACTGGGGCCTAAACAAGCCGTGAAGTTGCTCTGGAGGAAAAGGGAGGCTCCTCTGCTGTTTCCTTTCCTGCAGGCCTGCCCTGGTTTTTTTTCATGATGTCATCCATTCATCATTGTGAGCTGATTGGCGGTCCCAGGCCTTGGCCAGCTGCCCAAGGTCAGGAGGGAAGAGAGAGATACCAGGACAAACTTGCAGCAGGCCCCTGAGCATGTGCGGAAATGTTGTCATCAGTTCCACAGAGGAAGACTCGGTGGAAATCAAAGAAGACGGTAAAAGTCACAAGATCCTATCCAACCTTCCCCTCCCTGAATGTCTGGGAAGAAGTCAGGGGCCTCTTGCCTGTGGATGGGGAGCCAAACCCTGGCGTGGGCCTGGGTGTGGAGGAGGGACTGCTCTGCCAGATGGTTCACTCGCCAGAATTCAACCTCTTTCCTGACTCAGTGGTGTTTGAAAGCAACTTTGTCCAGGTACTCTCAGGTCGCTCAGAATGGCACTCCTTGATTGTTCTAAACCAGTTCCCAAGATGTGACCGGGAGAGTCTGTCCCTGGGACTGGAGTGGAGTGAGAACCGAGGCAAGGAGGAGTCAGTGGGCCTCGGGTACATCTGACCCTGACTTCGCAGAGCCCCAGGCAGGGCTGCTTCTGCAGACATTTGTCAGCGTGGGGAGAGAGATCAGGTATTCTCTGCTCTGAGTAGAGGATTTGGTATCCGAATCCCTCAATTTGCTTCCTCCTCCAGGCTGTCAACCCAAAGAGGTGAACGAAGAGGCAGCGAAATGAGCTGCCCTTTGAGGGTTTGTGACAGAAAGGCTGACTGGTTTAGAGACAGGAGCTGGGCACCCAGAGAGACCAGGGCTCAGAATCTGTTTCCTCATCAGGAGGTGTCATTGTGCAAGCGACCTGCGTGCCCTGAATCCCAGTTTCCTCGATTGTAAAACGGGTTGGACCAACCTGGTTATTACACGCAAACACAGGAAGCAAAGGCCTAAGTACGAGGGCACTCAGTACATTTTTGTTTTCTTGCCTGGGCTCTCAGACCAGCTGGAACCCAGAATAAACCCACCTTGGGATTGCAAGGGACCCTTATAGTTCAGGGCAAGGAGGTTATAGGGCCCCTCAAAAAAGGGCCTAAAGACAAATCTTTCTAAGGCAAGCCAGGAAACTGTAAGGAGGAGTCACAGAAATGTGACACATGTCCGGGAACTCCAGGGTTACCGGTCTTACGGGCAATGGCTAACAGGAGGTAGTGTGCATACGATTATAGTTGTTTAACCAATACAAGTTAAAACAGTGGTTCTCAACAAGCATTGATTTTGCACCCCCCTCCCCCACCAGGTGGCATTGGGCAACATCTGGAGATAGTTTTGATGGTCACAACTCGGGTGGGGAAGGGATTGCTATTGGCCTCTAGTAGGTAGAGGCCAAGGATGCCGCTAAACATCCCCAGAGCGCAGGAGAGCCTCCACCCCAGAGAACTGTCCAGCCCGAAGTGCCAGGCTTGAGAAACCCTCAGCTAAAATACACTGTGTGGCTTCTGCCAACTGCTCAGGCTGTGCCCCTGGGACTGCTTTGCAGGTCAAAAAGGGCAGGAACTGGATAAACATCTACAAAGCCTCTAACACCATGGCCGTCGGGGTAACCTCCTCCGTGCCCTGCCTGCCCCTTCCCAATATCCTCCTCATGGCTAGTGTCAAATGGCACCAGGGACAGAGCCAGACATGGAACAGACCATCTAAAGCCCCAAACATCATCCTGAAGAGGTAAGCAACACAGAGGGGAACAGCAGGAGTAGGGTGAGGGGCAGACCCAGAGCAGAGGCTGCTTTGTGACTAAACTCAAGATGGGGAGAAACAGAGAAGTCATAGGCAGTGACTTTTTTTTAGAAATGGTAGCCCAAGGCAGAGGGTGCACTGGAAGCATGAAGGCTAAGGGGTGGGGGGCCAAGGGAAGTGACATGTGGCCCGTAACGAGAAGCCAGTCAACATCCCACTTCCCTTCTTGCTGCACTCACCACACTGAATTCATAGGAAATCCCTCCACCATGGGCCCAGGGGCAAGGGAGCACTGAAGTCCAGCAATGGGAGCACGGAAGTCCAGCAATGGGAGCACTGGTTGGGAGACACAGGTTCTAGGCTTTGGTATCCAACGGACTCAAATACTTTTTGAGTCATAAGTTACTTGCTGCATCTCAATTTTCCCACTGGTAAAACGAGTGGAACTAAGTCTCACTTAGAACCGTAACATACAGTGACATCACGCTCCTCTAGGATGAAACAGCCCTTTTTGATGTTTGGACCTCTCCAAGTAATCTGTAGGATATCTCAAGAATCTCTTGGGGCGCCTGGGTGGCTTAGTCGGTTAAGCGTCCGACTTTCGCTTAGGTCATGATCTCACGGTTCGTGGGTTCGGGCCCCGCGTCGGGCTCTGTGCTGACTGCCAGCTCAGAGCCTGGAGCCTGTTTCAGTCTGTGACTCCCTCTCTCTCTGACCCTCCCCTGCTCACGCTGTCTCTCTCTCTCTCCTAGAAATAAATAAAACATTAAAAAAATTAAAAAAAAAAAAAAAGGTGGACACTTCCTTAAAAAAAAAAAAAAAAAAGAATCTCTAGATCTTCCCAGAAAGCCAGGTAACCCTTCATTTCTGCCTGTTGGCTCAGTGACAAACCTCACCTTTATGTTCCCCATGAGGCGGAACATATAGCCAGCTCCCTGAACTTTAGCCCCTTTGAGAAGAGTAATTGAAGTATTAGGGTCGATGAACGTGCCAACTTTGTGGCAGAGGAGGGCAGTCCTCTTTAGGCCATCCAGAAGGAAACTGAAAAACCCTCTGAGCCCAGTCACCTTACTCCAGGGCTGGCAGGGCCCCAGGGAACACCAGCATGAGAATCATGGCAGATTTCAGGGCCCCACCCCAGACCTACTGAATCTGAGTTTTAACAGATATCTTCAGGTGTCTTCATTTTAATCAGACTCCCCCAGGTGAAGCTGATCTCCCCAAAGCTGGAGCACCACTGTGCCAAGCACTCTCTCTCCTACCCCCCAAAGCCTCAGCCCTGTAGGAGACACTCCTCATTTTAACGAAGAGAGGGTTGGATCCAACGCAATAGGGTTGCCCACGTGTGTCTTCCCTTGTGGCTTTAGGATTCTCCCATTGAAGTTTGTGGAGCTCCAGGTCTGTGACCGGCTTCAACGCATCCTGCGGCTGAGGACAGTCACTGAGAAGATCTACTACCTAAGGCTCCACCCTGACCATCCAGAGACTGTCTTCCACTTCTGGATCCGACTGGTTCAAATTCTGCATAAGGGCCTGTCCATCACCACCAAAGACCCTACGATTCTTGTCAGTCACTGTCTGGTACCCAAGAACAGCTGCAGCCCTTCGGGAGACTCTAACGTAAGTAGGCACCATTGTCACCTCCAGCAAAGGCCAGAGCTGAGCTATGGAGTTTAGGTGAGCTGGTATGTGAGCAACTGTGGGGGTGATCCCTGTCTTAGGCCTTTGCTAATCAGCTTTATGGAGGCAGAGTCTACAGGCATGAAACCCAGCCACTCTAAGTATATAATTGAACGCTTTTCAATAACTGTATAGAGCTGTGCCACCTACACTGCAAACCAGCTTTAGAATACTTCAGCACCTTAAACATTTCCTTGTGCCCATTTGCAGTCATTCACATGCTCCCATTTCCTGCCCTAAGCAGCCATTGATCTCTGTTCAGTCTCTATAAGTTCATAGTTCTTGGATATTTCATATATATGGAATCCTACATCTCTATAGTCTTTTGTGTCTGGCTTCTTTCACTTGGCATAATGTTTTTCGGGCCCATCTACATTGTAGCATGGAGCCAACTCTGCGTCAGAGTCAGATTATCAGTATTCCTTTTTATCACTGAATTGCATTCCATTGTATAGACATACCACATTTTGTTTGTCCATTCATCAGTGGGCGGATGTTAGGATTGTGAGTTCTTGACTATTATGAATAATGCTGATATAAACATTTGTGTCAAAGTTTTTTTTTTTAATGTTTTATTTATTTCTAGGAGAGAGAGAGAGAGCGTGAGCAGGGGAGGGTCAGAGAGAGAGGGAGTCACAGACTCTGAAACAGCTCCAGGCTCTGAGCCGGCAGTCAGCACAGAGCCCGACACGGGGCTCGAACCCATGAACCGCGAGATCATGACCTA